>OY997592.1:18704330-19921230 GCA_963921825.1 Erodium maritimum | reverse complement strand
CCTCCTTATCCTCATCCTATGAATGGTAAGGATCTCCATCCAACATGTCAGTACCCTTACACCTAAGGAAAGTGCTAGTCTGGTGGAAATCGCCACATAACAGATATTTCCTGCATCTCTAATGGAATGGTAGTCTAGATGATCGAGTAGAAACTCTTCAAAATGACCTAAAACTCCCACCTTGAAGCAATGAAGGACCTGAAACTCTTTTTGAGTGACAATGTGTAGATTGTCACCCATAACAAAGAGGGTGTCAGGTAACACACTATGGAGATACATCAGCATTGGCGAGTTCAAATGTCTAGCCAAAGGGTTTGGGAAAAGCTTATGGTTGGGGGTACTAATGGCTTCCAATGCCTGCACTAAGAGGCCTTGGGTGGGAAAATACTTGCCCAAGTAAAACTTGGATTAGCTACAATCTTTTCCTGCAAAAAATTAGTAGCAAGAAAATACCGAGCCTTCAAATTTCAATACATAAAGGATAGGGCCGATGTATCAGGCATGTTTTCCAAGTAAGGTCATGTTAACGTCTTTCAAATGCCAGAACGCCATCCCATCCGCCTTCTTTAGCATGCACAATTTATCTCAGTCTTACCAGATGATCGATCGAGCTGACTGTACCCTCACCAAAATCGGGCCAACGCTACGTGTATCCGAGATATAATTCGGTGAGATACTCGGAACACAGAAATCATATATACTGGAAGAGACGTGACTATTGATCGGATCACGACCTCTCTTCCTGTGGGGGATATGAGTTTACCATCCCAGGACCGAATGCGTGTGATAATGAGGTCTCCCAGGTAAGCCATAGCTGTATTCCTGTTCCGACCAATCATGTTTAGGATCCCCAGATACATCGACGTGGTTGATGTCTCGGAAATACAGGATCTAACAACACTCCCAACAAACACTTGGGGCTGTGTTCGTGCTGAAAAAGATGGATGATTTTTGACGATTCAGTACCTGACCTGATAGTTGTCCAAACAGGCCGATTATATCCTTGACGCGACCAGCCTCTTCTGAAGTAGCCCTACAAAATATGTAGCAACCATCTGCGAAGAACATATGTGATATCTCTAGGGAACCTCTGGCTACCCGAACACCCCTGATACGCCCATCCTCTTGTGCTTGTTGTAGTAAAAAGGACAAGCCCTCCATGCAAAGGAGGAACAAATACGGTGAAAAGGATCTCCTTGGCGAAGACCGCGAGATGGTTTAAACTTAGGAGTTTCCTTTCCTCCCAACGATACTGTATACTGAACTGTCTTCATACAACAAGCTACCAACTTGATCTACTCAGTCGAGAATCCCAGATGATACATAATACTCATTAGATAATCTCATTCTACTCGGTCATAAGCTTTACTCATAACTAGTTTTAGAGCCATTAAACCCATATTTCCTTGTCGTTTCCTACAGAGGAAGTGAATAATTCACATGCGATAAGGATATTGTCTTGGATATACAGTCCTAGAGTAAATGCCCCTTTGGGTTTTAGATATGACGTTTTGTAGGAGTGATCGTAGTCTGTTAGCCAAAACTTTAGATAGAATGCGAAAAATAGCATTACATAAAGCAATCGGACGTATGTCAGTAACCACGTCCTGATCTGGTTTCTTGGGAATGAGGGAAATGGAGGTATTGTTTAATGCCGGGTCAAACTCCCTAGTTTCCAGTACCTTATGGATGAAACAGATCACTTCCGCAGACACCATCGGCCAATAATGCTGATAAAACCTTGGGTTGAGGCCATCCGAGTCTAGTGATTTATCCGGTCCCATCTGGAAACCCGCAGTTTTCACTTCCAATTCGACTCTGGACGTAGTAGGGATTGGTTGTGGTCTACAGTGATCCGGATGGGAAGATGAATAGGAAAGTAATCCAGAACCTGTTGACTACTCAAGAATAGATGGCCAAAGTAATCCATAATAATTTCCTGCATACCTGTATCCCAACTTACAAGCTCACCCTTCGCATGTTTTAGGGTAGCTACCCGACGTCGGTAAGAACACACAACTTGAATTTTTTTTGTATTTTGATCTCCCTCTGTTAGGCAATGTTATTTCTCTCGTTTCCTCCAAAAAACTTCTCGTGCACTAAGGGAACGTTCGTATTGGATTTGTATTGCTTCTCGCCTGTGTACCCCAACCCTATATGTCCGCCATTTAGATTAGCAATACGGAATTGACACCATTTAATGTGATTAACATTCTTCCTGAAGTGATTACGTCACCAATCATCCAGAGATACCCCAACCTCTCGAATCACATCCCCTATAAGGATAGAGGTCATTTTGTCCTGGCTATCCTGAATAACCTGACCACAACTAGGCGGGATCGGTATCCCGATGGGTCACCTTGCGAGCTAGTGAGAGGAGAACCGACAAATGATCCGAGGTTGTGATACCTGTGTTACAGAAGTCCAAATCCGAAAGAGATTCATAATACGAGACCGAAATTAGAGCCCTATCCAGGCAGGATTAGATTCGCCGATCATGGTTCCGTCCTCTAAACCAGGGTTATTGGTGCCTTGTTATCGAGACGTCAACAAGATCTTGTTCGTCCATAATCGAACAAAAGTCCTGAATGAGGTTTAAAGGGTAGGTACCTCCTCTAGTCGTAGAACATAGATGGTGCATGCGTAACATGGTCGACAACTTCATCGGTACACACAAAGGGGAGGGTATGCGTGAGATATTATGGAATTTGGCGTGGTGTGCAACTATGGTGGAACTTGAAAGACAATTAGAGAAGTTGAGGGTCGAGAACCCCAATGCAGCGGTGAAGGCATATTTTTTGGACAATGCAAAGACCTCTATTAAGGTGAATAACCTGGCCGAGAGTTTCAATGGCTGGATTCTACCTATGCGCGAAATTCCTATCATACATATGATAGAGTACATCAGGAAGCAACTCATGCAGTAGTTCTACGACATGCGGACGTCCCTTGACACTTACACTGGCCCTATTTTCCCAAACATTCAAGTCATGCTTGAAGAAAGGAACGCATTAGCCAAATACTCTTTCGGTAGACCGAGTGGAGGTGGGCAGTACGAGGTTGACAAGGATGAGCGTCAATTTGTGGTTAAACTCGTTCAACAGACATGTAGCTGCAGGTTTGTATTTATTTTCATGTGCTACTTGTTTTCTATGGTTTCCTACATTTAAGTTTCAACTGACGAAGATGATGTTATTGTGTAGATAGTGGCAATTGTCAGGGATACCATGCCCACATGCTATTTGCGCTATTTTGTGCAACGGAGAACAACCAGAGGTATACGTCCACAACTACTTCAAAGTTAGCACGTGCAAGAAAATCTATAAGCTTCAAGCGTTCCCCGTTGGAGGCGAAGTGAATGGGTTGTGAGTTCCAAACAGCCACCACAACCACCGATCGTTCGTAAAGCACCGGGTAGACCAAACAAGAAAAGTGTGAAGGGAAAAGGGGAAGGAAAAAAAATATACAAGGCAACCCGGGATACTGGCCTCGGTGCATGCAGCCTGTGTAAGGAGTCCGGCCATAATAGGCAAACATTCCCCACTGTTCGAGCGGATGCACATCAATAGAGAAGAGACAAGAAGAGGGAGTACATGAGTCGGAAGTGGGCAGAACAGGCTGGCGGGGAATGCTTCAACATTTGTTGCTCGTCCATCCAATAAGAGGAAGGCTACCGAATCTCCTCTAACATGACCATAACTGGAACACATAGAAAGAAGTAGATGTGCAACACTTCAGAAGCTCAAGCGGAAAAGGCATAGGTGTACCGCATCTGAACCCCAAACCCATATTCCTCCTGCACAGGTAAAGGATTTTATTTGCTGCAAAATAATTTGTTTTTGGAATTCTGTTATTCGTAGGAGAACCATAACCTGTTATAATCCAAGATGAAACTACCGTGCATGGAGTTCGTATTGCCTAACAGGAGCTAAATGCTGACTTGGCAGCTCACCTTCTAAACTCACTTCAACTTGTTATGTTATACATTAGTTACATATAACTTCATTTAATTACATATATGTTGGAAGCTCACACTTCATTATTTCATGCAACCTCAAATGGAAAAGGGAGAAACATCAAGGTTTTGGGACAGAACATATGTTGGTCGCCAAACCAGGAGCAGGGCACGTGAAGCTGCCGGACCCTGAAATTGAAAATGTGTCTGGAGTAGTTTAAGTTTTTGTTGGTCGCATTAAACATGTTTGGATTGATAGTTTATTTGACTGTGTCCACTCTTTTGGATTGATAGTTTTTGGATTGTGACCTTTTGAAGTGATTTTTTGATGTGTTTGGGATATTTGATAGACATGTTTGGAATGACAATGGCTGGGTTTTTTGAATTTAGTCTTGGAATGTTCGTAAAAGTTTTATTGGATGTTTTGATGTACATCTTGTTTGAAATGTGGCCAATTCATGTACTCTTAAACTGTATGTTACCAAATCACGAGGGTCCAAAATGTTCTATGACCAAAACATGAAGTACCATATAAACATTGTGTAGAATTCATGAACTTACAGAAACCGTGAGCAATTCATTAATGTCATTGCTTGGAATGTGTCTAAATCATATTATATAGACTGATCAAACCAATTTGAGACTTCAATCTTATGTTACCAATTCACATACGTCCAAAAAGCTATGTGCCCAATTCATGTATTGACTATAACAAACTATGTCCCAAACATAAGCAAAATTATAATACTGTGACCAAATCATGAACTGATTTGGCCATTTTGACTAATTCATACAGATCAAACAATCAACAGTGAGAAATTTATTTGCACATACATTTTTATAGCAAATGGACACAATAGACATTCTGAAGAACGTAATTGAAATCTAACATAACTTTGAAGTTTGAATTTCTTACACAACCTATTGACTACCAAACCACATAACGAAAACGAAATGCACAACAACCAAGCTAATCTACCATTAGTCCTTCTAACCATTTCCAACTTAATTTTCAACATCAACTTCTTTGAGCGATGCTTGTCTCTTGATTCTTTCATTAACACTGCCATGGACTTCAGCTCATCCTCGAGACATTTCTTTCTTTTCTACAATGCCTCGCTGCTTCTTTCCACATCCTTCAAGCGTGATACTAAGACATTCACCTCAACCTCTTTCTCCACCCAGTAAAAAAATCACATTTAAGTCCACCTTAAATCAACAAAGCCTTCAATTTATAAATCCTTTACAATATCAAATTAAGATGATTATTAGCCATACAATATGAAGCTATTACACCAATTTGTTGCATACCTCCGATTTCAAAATCTTACACCATGCATATTGTCTTCTAGGGTTATCTTTACTCCAGGATGTTTTTATAGAGACACGAATTCCGCAGAAACAGACCACTGATTTCGTGAAACCATAATCACTACCCATCAAATTAGTAGTTATGCGATTGAAATGAGGATTAAAAAAAATAATAAGAACCCTAATATTTGGGATTCTGTGATCAAACTACAAATGAGGTCAATCGAAGACGATTGAGATAATAACATGAACTTCGACAATAGCGACTCGAATTCAAAGAAATGAATACAAAAACGCAGAATTTTGAAACCCTAACCTGAAATTCAACAGTTGCAGACACGACAGTTCACGCTTCTGTTCGTCTCGATACTGTGCCTCCCCCTTGTGTTCGTCTATGCTCTCGACTTCGTCTGTGCCTCACCGCTTCTCTTTGTCGATGCTCTCGACTTCGTCTGTGCCTCTCCGCGTATCATCGTCTCATCTTCAGTTCAACTTCAATGGCGTTGTGGGCTTCATCGTAGAAATGATGGATGATAACGAATGGATGGATGATGGGCCTTATCTAGTGAAATGAATTGTGAGGATGGAGTGAGGGTATTATCGGCATTTGATATTTAAAAATAAATGGTCCAGATTCATAATGGTAAAATTGGAAACAAAAAACTATCTAATAGTCTTATGCCCGATCTCTGACAAAATGCAATGAAAATCCAGTGAATATTAAGCGAAAATGAGAAGCTTGAGCCAAGGGGTTGTGCTGTTATGAATTCATCTGCAAACGGAGGAGATCTGCTGAGAGGAAACAGAGAAAGCGCAGGTGAAAGTGCTCTTCTGCTCCATTCTGCTCTGAGGTAAAATGACCTATTGCTGAGCAGGAAATGAGCCAACTGAAACCTGCAGGATAAGAGAAAAGACAAGACACTCAACCTAATAGGATGAACTACCCAGCACACAAAGGAAAACAGAGAAACGAAGGAAGCCACACTCTAAACAGAAAAAACACCACAACCTGCTACTACCTTACCAAACTCACAACTCTCCCCCAAAAACTCTCCCAAACACCCTTCCCAGAACCCCACCCCAGGTGTAGGAGAGAACCAGTTGAGGAAAGTTGACGCAATAAAGATCAAGAACCTCCAGAAAAGGAATCCAACCAACAAGAAGAAACAGATAACTTGCGATCCCAAATAACTTGGAGTGCAAACAACAACTGGGTTTGAATGGACTAGTTCTCTTTCAAGTCCTTGATGTTCTCATTTGGTTTTTGTGGTTAAGCTGATTTAACTGTTTCTTTGGGTTCTTGGTTTTCCTCTTAAAATCGGCATACGATCGATTATGGGAAGTTTTTGTTTGAACTGTAGCTGGTTCTTGTACCCTTTTTTTCCTCAAAAGAGGGCGTATCTATTATATTTGCTTTGCCGATAAAAAAACGCTAATAGTTGAGAAACTATTAACAAAAAGTCATAGGTTATTTTACCGTACAAGTAGAAAAATTATAATTTTGGAGGTTTATGAAAATAATTATAAATCGTTACAAAACTTATTATAATTTTTTTAAATGGGCAACAAGGAAAATACATTAATGCCAAACTTCAAATACCGAGGTAGGGCCAATGGCTCTGAGCTCAAGGATATGTCCGAGCTTTCCGTAGGTGACCCAACGCTCTTAAACCCGTAGAAAAAGTCTAATTTACATATTATAAAAATATGAAGGATTCCAACGTTCTACCCTCAAAACAACAAAAGTCCAATATAATAACCCTAACCAAAACACAAATAACAACAACACTAAAAACTGACATACTTCCTTGGTTCTCCTAGTGCGGTAAAGCCCAACAAATCCTGGGACATGGGGAAAGGCCACTCGTTCCATTACATCTATTCTTCTCGCCAAATCATATTGTTTTGGTCTTCAGAGAGCATCGGCAGATCAAAACACCATGACGACTTCATCCAAGAAAGTAGCCCATTATTCGAATTCACCCAAAAGGGAAGCTCAAGCTCTAATAAACCGACCCTAGAACAGGTTATATAACGAGATATCTACAGAGAAGAAATATAAGATAAAAGACAAAAAAGAAAACAAATGGGAGAGAGAACCGCTGTCCATGACGACGACAGCTCGGATTTTAGAGCTTTTGTTTGACAGAAAACTCTATATTGAGTAGGGTGCATAGACTTATTACTGTTATTTCATTTAAAAGTAATAGAAATGATGAAATTTTTAACTGATTGTAACAAAAGATTATGTAAAAATATATATGAGAAATTCACATAAATTATGATAAACATTAAATCTGTTTTTAAAAAAGATAAACAATAAATAGTTAAATCAGGTGGAGAAGTTTAATCTTCCTTTCCACGATACCTCTTAATAATATTAGAAATAAACGAAACTATAATAATCTAAATAAGAACACTAACAACCCTCACGAAAAAGTGTTGGGAAATTTGATAAAATATGCTTAATAAAAGCATGAATTTTTTTTCTATGCTAGTATAATTCAAAATTGGAAAATTATGTCTTTCATACTTTTCAAGACAAAAATAACCTTATTGACATTTCAACATAATTCATATTTTTACAATCTATTTCTCGTCTTGTTCATATACCTTTTGAAAATAAATTCATGTTTAATTAATTCAATAAAATATATTTTCTAAATAAATATTAAGATTTTATATATAAAAAGATTTTTATTCAATTTTATTAGTTAATAAAATCAGATTTTATTTTATATTTTTTAAATTACAAGTTATTCTGATAAACATTTATAATAAAAATATATTTTTATTTTTATTTAATAATTAATAATTAATAAAATTTAATTATATATATATATACAAATTATTCAAATATATTTTCGAAATCAGTATTTAAATTCAAATCTTCTTCACATATCTTTTAAAAATAAATTTGTATAAAAATATATTTTTAAAATAAATATTCACATTATATAAATAATATTCATTTAATTCATAAAATAAAACTATTCAATTTTATTAATTATTAAATTTTTTATTGTATTTAAAATATTTTTTTATTCAATTTCACTAATTATTAAAATCATCAATGATTTTATTTTTTTAAAAATCATATTATTTTGGTAAATACTTATAAAAATAATTTTTATCTTTCAAAAATAATTTATTATGAAACTCAGATTTTAATTTATTTTTATTAAAAAATAGTAATGAAAATAATCTTATTTTTTTAAAATAATTTAAAATCTGATTTGAATAGTTAATAAAAATGAATAATTATTTTTGTACAAAAGATTAATATTTATTTTGAAAAAATATTTGATTAATTTTGATTTAAATATATATATATATATTATTAAGTTATATTAATTATTAAATTCATATCTTTATTTATTTTATTATAAATGTTTATTAATATAACCTGATTTTTTGAAAAAATAAATTAAAATACATATGATTTTATAATTAATAAAATTGAATAAAAAAAATTATATGTGAAATATTAATATTTATTTCGACAATATATTAATTAAATTAATTAAACTTAAAATTTATTTTCAAAAGATATGTGAACAAGATGGGTAATATATTGTAAAAATAAGAATTTTGTTTAAATCAGAAGAAGGTTATTTTTGTCTTGAAAACTATAAAAGGCATAGTTTTCCAATTTTGGATTATGCTAGCATAGAAAAAAATTCATGCTATTATTGAGCATATTTTATCAAATTTCCCATCTCGCGGTGTTAAAAGAGTCATAAATTGGTCTTTAGGGTTTTTCAATTTTCTCTCGCCTTCAACTACACGCCGCCAATATTTGTCACAACCCGTCCCATCCCCCCGAATTCAACAACCCTCGAGCTCCGCTTGCCTCAACATCATCACTACCATCACCCTTGTGTATCCACCATCAAGTTTACAACCAATAATATGATAAACCCACTGGAGACTATTGTCACCACCATACCGGTGTACCTGTTGGGTCTCGAGGTAGGGTTGGAGATGAACCAACTCGCAGCGGAAAATCAATGAAAACCAAGAGACAATTTAAACCATGAAACAACTAACAAAGAATGGATTAACAAGAGAAAAATTCAGCACTAGTTCTTACCAAAACAAGAACACCGGTTAACGAATGATTGGCTTGAGTCTCCAAGACGCCTACGTATCCACATGGGAATCAAAGCCACGTAGTTCTTCTCTTTGAGGACTCAAGAACACAAACATGGAGGTGGAAACTAGCCAAACCCGAAATGGCCATGGAAGAGGGAGAGAAAATGTGTTTCCTATTCTTGTCTTGTGTTTGTTATGTTGAAAAAAGATGACTTAAACATAACAAAACCCATACTTGTCCAACTAAAGGCATGGGACAAGTATGGTGTCAAGTAAGGTGTAAATAGGACAAAGTATGGCAAGACAAGATTGGGTTAGGTGGTGAATCACCAACACCTTAATCCTTGTCTTGCTTACTTAGTACTAATTAATCAAGACTTGATTAATTAGTTCCATGGGCCTTGGTTGCATGGGCCTTTCATGGGCCTCTTGGAACATGGCCCGTGGCCATTTCCAACGAGGTCCCGTGATTCGCTCATCGCCTCCAAGCCTTCCATACCGGAAATGTCCAACATTATCCGACGCGATCAATCCCAAGACTCCAAGCCTTGTCTCGATCCGTAAAGTCCTATTCACTTACGGGCACATGACCCAAAACCCAGTTTTGGTCATGACCCGAGACAACTCCCTTTTGGTCATTCTCCATAAATGTGTCAATGAGTTTCATCCTCCGGTGTGACCCTTAGGTTTATGCATGTCAATAGATCAACGTAAAATCCCATTTTACTTGATCCTATTTAAGTGGCAACTAACGAGACTTTAGTATTGCCTGACACTGCATAGCGAATCGACCCTGTCGATTCTAACCTTTCCGTCGTCCCTGTCATTATCCTTTTATCTCCGATATCCTGATTGAGATAAGGCATAGAGCCGTCATCCTTATTATTCTCAATCACCGTTCCTTGATATGTGAGATGACTGAAGATATGATACCCAGTATCATGTGCATGGCCATGCTATTCTTCCAGTCACTCTCGATCAAGTGGCCGAGAACCGATATCTTTCCCATACCTTAGTATGAGGGATAAATCCCTTAGCCGTCTTTCGTGTCACTCATGTAGCCCGTCCCCAAGCCAATCCTGGCCGTTATGGAAGCCCTGTTACGGACAACGTTAGGCTCAGGTCAAACTCAGTTGTTGACTACATAGCGATCACAAAGACTCCTTGGTCTAAGGATACATGACAAGCTACAACACTGAATATGTTCATGACTTAATCTATGGCACATATTCAGGGCGGGTCGTCCAATATCATGTCCCACATGATATCTATGATCAGACTCCGGAATCCCATTCCAATGACTAACAGAACGTAAGCCATAAAGAGCCATCTTTCATACTAGTCGCTTCTAGTGAAGCTTTGTTGACTAGGGACCCATCGAGTGTGATCTATCTCGATCTATGGTTCTATTCGCATGGTGGGCATAGATCAGAGCACACATCGATATATTACTCCAACACATAAGTAATATAAAGCCGCTTTAATTTTATTGCTAACGATGATATATACATTTGGACATTTAGGATTGAACTACGTGCACTAAGACTAACAGTACCACCCCGGATGTCATGCATCATACCACTGGATTCATCAAGTTAGTTTATAAAGCATGTACGCCCTTAGAAGAGGAAGCCTCGTCTGCCTCTTTTCCTTCCCTATTCACTACCACTGGTGTCGCAAACCATCCTCGTTGTACCACGCCTATACACAATTGAAGTAGAGCCACCGGGAGGTTTTCCAAACCCACTAACAACGTTTCCAACCAATGAAGGAAGGGCATAATTAGTACCTGTAACCCCCATCGTTGAGGATGCCAACCACGATTGTGATCTCCTCCAGAATATAGCGATATGTGACGGATCGAGAGAACTTGTTCCGAATCTCTCGGATCGCCCGATACTTAGACCCACTTATCCAAGTTCAGCCTTTTTGATTCACGCACAGTGGAAGTAGACATCACTAAACCAATGGCTTAATTAAGGTCACGGGTATATCAAAGATTATCAAGATCACAACAAGGTTGATATTAATATGAGGGAAGCTTTGCTATAACTCATGGGTATAACACTGTTTATCAAAGGGATGGATCAAATTGTATGTACGGGATTGATCTATCCTAAGAGATAGGTTTAACTAGGTTTTGGTCTCTTTTCGAGTTTGGTTTTGCTCGGACTCGGTATTATTACAGGATTTCTCCTTCGGGTTCTCGTTTGGTGTGTGCGGACGAGGGGTTATCGACTTCGATATCGAAATGCTCAGCTCGAGCTCCAGTCTCGGTTCCCCATATCGTGGAGTGCTAGTTTTTGGCTGGTGGTGTGGTGGTGGAAGCAGGGTTGCTGTGATTTTTCGGATCTTATCATGATGATTCTCAAGCGGCTTGCTTCAAATTTTCTGTAGGAAACGTTTCATGATCCTTTGGATCTTTGATTCGTTGAGAATCTTTCTCGTCCCTCGTCGTCGCGGATGGTCGGAAGCTTGGTGGTGGTGTTCTGCTTCCCTGCAGGTTTTTTTTATAAGCTCGAAATATTTATTAATAAGACCGAATCCAAAACAGGACTCGGAATGCCTTGATTCAAGGAGAATCAGAGGGAAGGTCAAAAGACCAGAAAACGCTTACATAGGAGTTCTGCTAAGGAGGAACTAAAAGGATAGACCTTAACCCAAAACAAGAACATCAGAACAAAACACAACGAATTTTTTTTAAGAAACTAAATAGCTGACTTCTGCCGAGCCTTATGAGACGATCTCCACAAGTTCGAAACGGGAGGCGCTGTCTTGAGATTACGTTCTCGATTCAATGAGTGAGCTCTCGACCGAGTAACAACAGTAAAGGTAGAAGGTCGGCTCTGACGCGGTTGTAGGAGAGCATCCTTCCAAGGGCTACTCTCATTCTCCTCCGCCGTAAACTCTACCTCAGCGACCGAAGCACCTGTCGCCACCCCACCCACAGAGTTCTCCACAACTGAACCTGCCACAGAATAGCCCACCTGATTTTGGGCCGCAACTTCACTTGTAGTTACTGGGTCAGAATCAACCGAGCCCAATAAACCACAAGTGAAGTTTGGGCTCGCCTCAATCTCGGATATCGAACGCGAAACGCATGTCTGCGTTGCTTGATCGGATCTCAGAGAAGTCGAAATCACGCTGCATCCCGAATGATCAGGTTTACCATCCATTAAAAATGCATCAGAATCAGACCCCAAAGTCAAAATCTGCTGCGAATCTCGCAAACGATACTCAATCTGCGATCGAATCTCCGCCTCCAACACATCAAACACTGAGGTCGAACTCCGACCACCGTCAAACAAGAGCTTCAACAGCATACCATCTTTCAGTTTAGGTTTCTTCTCCTGCAGAAACGAGGATCGCGAGCTTCCCTGAACGATGCTCTGTTCAGGAGCCGTGTTGTTGATCCCTCTCCGACCGGCATCCAAATTCCATAAACCTTGAAGAGACGAACTAGTCTCCATCCCCAACTCCACCTTAGTCTCTAAAACCGAAGCTTCAACCTCCATACGACCCGCACGAGGAATGCTTTGTTTTAAGGGACGTGAAGATTTACCCGGAAAGGGCACCGGTTCTGGCCGAGCTAACACCACAAAGAGAATATAACCATTATACTTGAAGCCATTGTAGGTCTCAATGGCCTGCTTTGCTGCTGACGGCGAACAGAATTCAACAAACCCGAAACATCGACCTTGTCGATTCGGTCGTTTAATGGAAATGGCTGACACCACCTCTCCAAACTCCCCGAATAAGTTCCGAATCCATTCATCAGATGAACCAAAAGGTATATGGTAAACAAAAACCTTTGATTCTGACCTTGTGTTCGCTGTTGGAGAGAGATTGGGGTCGGTTAGAACTTGGTCCTGCAAAACGTTCATCGCCGGAACCGAAGCTAAAGTTCCTGTGTGATTCAGGCCCTGCTTCGTCACGCCATGATTCACCACTACATCTCGCTGCACTCCCAGATCCGCATTAACAGGGACTCCAATCTCCCACCAACAGGCCTTACACCTCCAATGACATCGCCCTTTACAACACCCTTAATGCCCAAAGACCGACTCCGTGGTCGCTTCCGACGCGGTGTACCCGAAGCTGTCCTCGATCCTTGCATAGATGAGGCAGATGAAGACTTCTTACCCCTCTTAACAATTCTGTGAGATGATACCTTAGTAGGTGCTTCTGCTAGTACAGAACAATAAGTTCCATACAATTTGATCATCAGAGAACAAAAGGAGGCAAACGAGAGAGGACAAGAAGCACCCATGATCAGCTTTACAATACCTCCAGCTTCCCTGCAGGCTTTAGTATCAATTATTTGTGGGTTTAGTCTGGCTCGTGCTCTGTATAACTACAGGCCTTCCCCTTCAGGTCCTTGCTTGGTGTTGGCCGGCGAGGGGTTACCGGTCTCGGTATCGGAACGATCAGCTCGAGTCTAGCTCTTATTCCCGAAAGTATTGATTTCCTACTACTTGCTCGTTGGAGTTTTGGTTGTATGCTAGGTTGTGGCGTTGCGTTTCGTGATTGGCTTTGGTTTCAGATCTGTTCCGGTACGGGTTGGTTCATGATCGGTATAATTATAGGCCTTCCCATTTGGGTCATCGCTTGGTGTTGGTCGGCGAGGGGTTACAGTCAAGTGGTTTCGGAACGCTCAGCTCGAATCCAAGTCTGGATCACCGGTAGAGATGTCTTGTCGCTGCCTTTTCAGATGTTTGTGTTCGTTCTTGGTAGAAATACCAGTCCTTCCCCTTTGGGTCTTTTCTCGGTGTAGACCGGAATTGGTTATGGAGGACTGAGTTCGAGCTACTTCGTCCGCGATAGAGCTGACCTTTGGATGTTGTCGACACCCAAATTTTCCTTGGACCTGCTTAGCTCTTCATGGTTGGAAAATCTAGGTTCTAAGACCTTTTCTTTTATCGTTCTGAGATTCATGGTTGGAAAATTAGGATTTTAGACCTATCTTACCGCTTTTTCATGTTCTTCAAGTTTGTAAAATCTGGTTCTTAGACCTTGTTTTTCTTTTCTTATTTGCACCCATGTTGGGTTGCTTTCTGGTAGTTGTTGTTGTTGTTGTTTCTTTGAAAGACGACTTTGAGCGTCTTAAGGTTCCTTTTTGTAGGTTTGTAGCTAAACCTTATTTTCCTCTTTCTCCTCAAAAGAGGGTTTATAAAACTTTCAATATGCCTTGCCGATAAAAAAAAGATGTATTGATTACAACCAATTAATATCGAAAAGGAACAATTAATAAACAATGGTTTGTGTACAACCGTGTACTGGTATTTTTTTTTTTTTGATCAGGGAAAGCATATTGATTGAATAAAGCCTCTTCTGAGGAAGAAAAGGAGCAAGCACAAAAACATACAACCTAGCTACAGATTAAGGAGAGCAACAACAAACAGAAAACCAGTAAAGATAGTAAGTAAAAGGAGTGCAGTAATGAGATGGATGCTGATGATCTTGTTGATGAGGGAAAGTAGGTGGAGCTTGCTGCTGATGAGTGGATGTTGCTGTGAAATGTCTGTGAATTTTCAAAAAAGGATGGGGAGAGCTAGTGCTTGAGCCGCAAGAAAGTGAGGGTTTGAGGCGGGAAGAAGGGCTGTTTGAATTAATGCCCGGGAATGAAGAAGCCACAATCACAGGGGAGACTTGAGGTTTGCTCTTCAGAGATGCTGAGTGGGGTTTGAAACTTGGGAATGCTGGAGAGGGAAGGAAATTCTGTCGAAATGCTCTAGTATGTTGTCTGAAGTAGTTGTGCTTTGGATGATCAAATATGCTGCCACTGATGTATCTGAACCAGCTCTGGGATAGGTCTCGAATTGTGCAAACAACGAGTTCTAAGGTGGATTGAGCTTATGAATATTGAGTTTGAAGCAATGATGATGAGCAAGGCTACTGAGGTGGATTGAGCCTATGGTTGAGCTTGAAGCAAAGATGATGAGCCAAGCTTGAGCTATGATGAGGATGAGATGTATATGTAGTGATTCCATCTGAGAGGCCAAAAGCATAGAAGGAAGAGCGAGATCAGGTCCCTGTAAGAGAAGGCAAAACAAAGCCAGCAAGAGAGAAAAAACACTCAAAGCTAAAAAAAAACTACCCACTCACAGCAAGAGAGTCCAACAGAGAAGACAACACCCACACAAGGAAGAGAACACTCAAGGCGAGAGAGGCTAGCACCCCAAAAACAAAGATCTAACCTCACGAGTACTAGAACCCAAAAACAAACACCACCCAAAATCCTCCCCCAACCCAATGAAGATTAGGCCAGGCCAGTTGAGGATAAAGGCCAATTGTCACTGATTGAACACCATCCTTGGATTGTTGATCCAGTCCTGTAGAGTAAAATGGTAGGTAGTATTGAAATTAGCTCATTCCCAGGTGAATGATACGCTCTGTGAGAAATTTGTGCTTCCTTCGGAACCGTACGGCCTTAGAACGGGAGTGTGTCTCTTTTGGACGCTCTAAGTAAGCCTTGAGGGAAGAATGTCGGATGCAAATGATTATGTAAACTAGTTTATTATGATTTAACAAAAGAGTTTACAAAGGATACATGGTGTGTCCATGAACCTTGTGGCTTGATAATGATGAATGAATTGGTGTCTTATACAATACAGAGGGTCATCTATATATAGAGAGAGGATGGACGAAATCCTAGTCTAAAGGGGATAGGATTCGACCATTACCATTCCTAATCCTACTTGGGTTGCGTTCAGAAAGGAATAGGAGCTGGCCGAGTTTGGCAAGGGTCCCCTAATACATATAGGGAACCTTGAGATGATGAGCTGGCTTTGGAGAGCTTCCTTACTCCGAGTAGGAGAGCTTGGCGTCTGGAGAGCTGGTCGAGTGGAACACGCACGTAGGGGACGAGACGCAGGGGCACGAGCAAGGACTTGGACGCGGGCCTGGTTGGGCGTACTCCTTGGTTGGGACCGGGCCTGGCTGAGGCACTGGCTTGGTCAGGGCTTTAGGGTCCTTGGCCATGGGCCGGACCTGGACGTGCCTCTATGGGCGCGCACGCTGGCGGAGGACCGAGGGAGGACGCGTGCGCAACGCGGGACCGAGGGAGAACGCACGCATAGGCGTGGGCCTGGCTGGCTGGGCACGCTCCTGCTTGGGGCCGGGCCTTGTTGGTGGTTTTGGCTCGGCAAGGCCTTGAGCTCCTTGGCCGTAGGCCGGACCCGAGTGGGTTTTCGGTGCGCGCAGGTGCTGGGATCGAGAGGAGAGATGCGCGGCTTTGGGCGTGCGCGCTCTTGAGGGTTCTTCCTGTTTTGGAAGGTTGCCAAGCGTGGAAAGGTGCAAGGGCTTTGGGCCTTGCTTGAGCAGGTGTGCGGGCTTGGCTCTTGATGGCTTGTGGACTTGGTCCTTAATGCTTTGATGACTCCGGTCCGAGGTTAGGATGGATGCTGGTCTTGGATGACAACGAATGAGGCATCGATACGAAGAACTTGGGTGGCTCGGGTGGAATTGAGCCGGCCAAACGGTCATGGCCTAGGGGATTCTCTAGGACCGTGACAAACTCCCCCACCTATTCCGCTAACGTCCTCGTAGCGGAGGACTTTGGGAGAGGGGTCAGGCATGGGTCCCGAAGGAGAATGTCTCATCTGGGGTCCTGGTTTGGTTGTTTATTCGCGGTCGATTGTGCCCTTGTCCGTTATGGCCTGATGAGAAAAGATGGGCCATGATTGATTTTTCCTTCTCGTGGATTTGAGAGGTGAGGGTTGGCCTTGGGGATGATGTTGATGGTTTGGTGAGGTGCATGGTTGATAGCTTCATGCAGTTCATCTTGTTGATGTCCTTTTTTGTTGGAGGTTGGCCTTGTATGGTTGCGGGCTCTTCTCCGTTGCCGGTGATGACGAGCAAATTCTGGTTTGGGACGGGGTAGGCCTTATGTTTTATGAGGAATTCTTGGCCGATAACGAGTGCATGGTCTTCCATTGGGGCCACATATAGGTCTGTTTCGCCTTTCCACGTGCCAAAATGGATTTCGGAGTTTGGGACAACTCCTTTGATGGGGGTTGGTTCTTTGTTGACCGTCTTGAGGGTAAAATTGATTTTTTTTTCTACCTTTAGGCCTAGACGATTGGCTTCTTCAGGACGGATGAAACAACTGGATGCTCCTGTGTCGACCATGATGGTGGCTTCTTGGCCTTCTATGGATCCTTTGACGTAGAGTAGGCTTTGACCCCTGGTACATGTGTTAGAGATTTTTTCTTTGCGAGGTGTAGAGAGGGAGGCGGGTGTTTTACCTTTTCCTTTTGGTTGGCTCTTTGTTGAGCAGGGCGCAGAGTTTTTCCTTCTTAGTACAATCTTGGACTCGATGTTGTCCTCCACATAGCGCACATTCTTTTCTACGAGGAAAGTTCTTTTTTTATTTTGTTGGTGGTCCATGGTTCATAGATCCGAGGCGCAAGCTAGCGAAAGTCGTTTGGTCAGTAGGGTCGTCCTCCCGAAGTAGGGCGTTCAGTTTGGTCTTTTGGGGGCATTCGTTAGCCTAATGCATTTCACCGCAGATGAAGCATGGGGATGGAGATGATTTTGGGCCTTTCGGCTTTGGGTATTTCTCGGTCCTAGACCAGTCACCCCTCTTTCTATGGTTGGTTTTGGTATCCTCTACATAGTCAGTTAGGTGTTCTGCCTCGGTGAGGGCGGTGTTGATGTCCACAATGTCTCGCCGGGTGAGCGCGGCTTGGGCGCAAGGTTTGAGTCCTTGAAGAAAGTTGAAGAGCATGTCGGGTCCGCTCATGTCCGTAAGAGGGATCATGAGGGTGTTAAATTCATTAACGTACTCTTGGATGGAGTTGGTGTGTTTGAGTTCGCGTAGGCCCTTACGGGCCTCCATTGCCGTGTTCCTTGGGTAGAATTGCAGCTTGAATTCGGCTATGAAGTCGTTCCAAGTGGAAATTTCCCACGTACCTTACTCGATCTTAGTGAGCTATCTCCTCCACCAAGCGACTGCTGTGCCTTCAAAAAAATGTGTAGCGGCTTGGATCTTTGTGGGGTCTTCAGTTATGTGTTGTATTTTGAAGTATTGGTCCAGGTGCCATAGAAAGTTGTCAACTTCCTCTGCATTGTGGTTCCCGGTGAAAGCTTTAGGACGAGGGACGTCCATTATTATGACTCCTAGGGTTGGAGCGTGGGTTGTTCCGGAGGCGGCGACACGTTTGCAGAGTTCCAAGTCGATTCGAAGGTTGTAAATTTGTCTTTGGTAGGTAACCTCGATGCGATTGAGTTTGTCCATGAGGGTCGCTTCTAAGTTCCGTATGGTTTCGCCAAGTTGATCTTTGGCTTGAGTGAGGGGTGTAAACAACTCGGCGATTTTGGCATCTAGGGTGCCATCGAATCCATACAACCGGGTGCGAATGGTTTCGAGCCAGACCTTTTGAGTCTCGAGAGTGTCATCAATAAGGTCGAGTTTTTTTTGGTTTGCTCCTCCAGTTTAGAGGAGAGTCTGGGGATCTCGGCAAGGCGATCCTTGGATTTTTCTCTTTGTGCTTTGGAAGTGTCGGCTGGCTTGTCAGTTCGCCCGCGAGTAGTACTTCCAATGTCCATAGTTAAATGTGAGAGTTTGCTAAGATGCGGAAGGTCATAAGTGGTTTGGTAACCAGGCTCTGATACCACTTGATACGCTCCGGGAGGAAATTTGTGCTTCCTTCGAAACCGTACGACCTTAGAACGGGAGTGTGTCTCCTTTGGATGCTCTAAGTAAGCCTTAAGGGAAGAATGTTGGATGCAAACGATTATGTAAACTAGTTTATTATGATTTAACAAAAGAGTCTACAAAGGATACATGTTGTGTCCATGAACCTTGTGGCTTGATGATGATGAATGAATTGGTGTCCTATACAATATAGAGGGTCATCTATATATATGGTAGGATGGACGAAATCCTAGTCTAAAGGGTATAGGATTCGACCATTACCATTCCTAATCCTACTTGGGATGTGTTTGGAAAGGAATAGGAGCTGGCCGAGTTTGGCAAGGGTCTCCTAATACATTTAGAGAACCTTGAGATGATGAGTTGGCTTTGGAGAGCCTCCCTAGTCCGAGTAGGAGAGCTTGGACGCGTCTGGCGAGCTGGCCGAGTGGAACACGCACGTAGGGGACGAGACGCAGGGCCGCACGCAGGGACTTGGGCGCGGGCCTGGTTGGGCGTGCTCCTTGGTTGGGACCGGGCCTAGCTGAGGCGCTGGCTTGGTCAGGGCTTTAGGATCCTCGGCCATGGGCCGACCTGAACGGGCCTTTGTGGGCGCGCACGCTGGCGGAGGACTGAAGGAGGACGCGTGTGCGGCACGAGACCGAGCGAGAACGCGCGCATGAGCGCGGGTCTGGCTGGCTGGGCACGCTCCTGCTTGGGGCCAGGCCTGGTTGTTCGTTTTAGCTCGGCAAGGCCTTGAGCTCCTTGGCCTTGGGCCGGACCCGAGTGGGTTTTTGGTGCGCGCAGGTGTTAGGACCGAGAGGAGAGACGCGCGGCTTTGGACGCGCGCACTCTTGAGGGTTCTTCCCGTTTTGGAAGGTTGCCAAGAGTGGAAAGGTGCTAGGGCTTTGGGCCTTGCTTGAGCTGGTGTGCGGGCTTGGCTCTTGATGGCTTGTGGACTTAGTCCTTGATGCTTTGATGACTCTGGTCCTTGGTTAGGATGGAGGCTGGTCTTGGATGACAACGAATGGGGCATGGATACGAAGAACTTGGCTGGCTTGGGTGGAAATGAGCCGGCCAAATGGTCACGACCTAGGGGATCCGTTGGGGATTCTCTAGGACCGTGACATGAAGCTCTTGTTGAGAATTCTATTGAAAATGGTTTCTGAAGGCTCATCGATGTGATTAAAGATTAGAGTATTTCTGGCAAGCCAGATTTGCCAAAGCGTGATTTGTAGTATTCCTCCCCAGCATCTTTTAAATTTTTGGGGTAGAAGCTTATGCCAGGAGTTGGAAAGGTGTTGGACTGAATCATGATAAACCCAAGTCAAACCCCACCAACTTAAGACCAAATCCCAGGTCTTCCAAGCCTTAGAACAGTGTAGGAGTAAGTGTGCTCCATCTTCCAGATCCCAGGAGCAATGAGGGCAGAGCAATTCTTTTAGTGTGAGGGTCATACCTCTTCCTTCCAGGAAGAATTTGGAGAGCATTGCATCCAACCATGCAAGCTAGGAGAATTCTAAGATTTTTGGAGGAATACCAGGTATCCAAATATGAGAGGTCTAGTGTGATTGAGAGTTTGAAGTAGTCTGAGATGCAAGTAAATCATAGAATCTTCCCACAGTGAAGCCTTTGCTATCAAAGTTCCAAATAAGGATGTCATCAGTTATGGAGGGTTGTATTGCTCTTAGGATTGCTGAGAGGGCTCCCCATTCTTGAAGTTCTCTTCCTCTTGGAGCTCTTCTAAATAAGTGGTCTCAGGCATAGCCATCCCACAGAGCATCAATGGTCAAATTTTTTGAACCGGATAGAACAAATAACCTGGGAAAAAAAGTTTTGAAATCCAAGTCTCCCCACCACAGGTCCTTCCAGAAATGGATTCTATTGCCTCTTCCCAGTTTCCAGGTCAAACCTTTTGTGCCAAGCATGTCAGCAAATCTAGAGTCTTGCAAGAGTAATGTAAGGTGTGAGGTAAAGCTAGGCATACCAATCTCTGAGAATTTTGAGAGATCCCATTCTGAGTAGTTCCATCCTAGTTTGGCACAGCTGGTTTGCTTCCAGAGAGACTCCTCTTCCAAGGCAAACCTCCACCACCATTTGGCCAATAGAGCTAGGTTCATAATTTTCAAGCTTCTGATACCCAAACCCCCATGTCTTTTTGTTTTACAGACTTTATTCCAAGCTACTTTGCAGAAAACTTTGGATGGTGCCTCTCCATGCCAAAGAAATCTTCTTTGGTGTCTCTCCATATTTAATATAACTGATTTTGGTGCCTTGAGGAGGGAGAAATGATACAGAGGTAGAACACTGAGTGTGGACTTGATGAGTATGATTCTTCCACCAAATGACAACAACTTGGCTTTCCAGAGACCAAGGCTTTTTTTGAACTTTTGAATGATTGGCTCCCAGATTATTATTCTCTTGTAATTTGCTCCCAGTGAAAATCTCATATAGGACATTGGTAGTTTTTCTACTGAGCAATTTAAAATGTGAGAGAACTGATCAGTTTCCTGTTGAGAAATATTGAAGCTTATCATACTTGACTTGTTATAGTGGACTTTGAGCCCTGATGCTAGTCTGAATAAGGAGAGTGCATTCTTCAGATTAGTTATCCCCTCAGCAATTCCTTTGATAAAAATGACAGTGTCATCATCAAATTGGAGGTCTGATATAACCAGACCATTAGTTCCAATCTTGATTCCTTGGAATTGATTATGGAAGAGACCAGCTTTTGTAATTTGGTTTAGACCCTCAGCACCCAAGCAAAGAGGAGAGGTGAGAGGGCACAACCCTATCTTAGGATTTATAGACTTCAAATTCTCAAGTGGGGGATCCATTGATAAGCACATATACATGAGCTTTAAGACAAGAGATCATCCAAAGTCTCCAAAGAGCTCCTAATCCCATTCTTGCCAGTAGTTTCATGATAAACATCCAGTGGATTATGTGAAAGGCTTTCTCAAAATCTACCTTGAAAAGAATATCTTTGCATTTGTCTTTCTTGATTGTATGTACTACCTCATTAGCTACTAGGACACCATCTACTATTTGCCTTCCAGAAATGAAGCCTGTTTGTTCAAACCCAACCAAGTAACTGATAACACCTTTGAGCCTAATGGAGAGAAGCTTGGAGATGATTTTATAAGGACCTCCCATGAGACTGATGGGTCTGTAGTCATCAAAGGATAAAGGTGACTCACATTTGGGTATAAGTGTTAGGAAGGAGGAGTTAATTCCTTTTCCCAGATGGCCAGACATGTGGAAATGATTGATGAAGATGATTAATTCCTGCTTTATAATTGGACAACATACTTAAAAGAACTTAAGTGTATATCCATCAGGGCCAGAGGCTTTGTCTCCTGAGCATGCCATTATAGCCTTTAGGATTTATGCTTCAAAGAAGGGGAGCTCTAAATCTTGTGCTTGCTGCTGGGAAATGGTGTTAAAATGCAGATGATCTATGTTGGTTTGATGTAATGGGGGTTCTGAAAATCTTTTGCTGAAATGTGTGACTGCAACAACTTTGATTAAACTGGGTTCTTGGAGTAAAATCTCTTCAACTAGGACTTGAGTAATTTGCTTTCTTGCTCCTTGAAAATTAGCCAGCCTATGAAAATACTTTGACCCCTTGTCTCCTTCATGAAAATATTTGTTTCCTGGCCTTTTGACTCCATAGCTTTGCAAGGAGCTTTGTTTTTTGAATTAGCTCAGCCTTGATGGCACCTCTGAGGTTATACTCAGCAGTGGTGAGTGGCCTATCTTCAACCAGGCAATGCATTTGGTTCAACTGTTGTCTGAGAGTGTTTACTTGGGAGTCAATATTTTCAAAGACCATCTAATTAAATACTCTCAGACAAGGTAAACACTCTCAGACAAGGTAAGGGGTGAGCTTTCGCTCAGTCAATGTTTACTTGTAGGTTCCATTCTTTGAGTTTTTCTTTTAACATCTTGAGCTTCTGCCATAGAAGCCCAGAAATCCTGGACAGCCTTGAAGAACCTTCCATCTTCAAGCCAAACATTAAGAAATTTAAAGGGCCTTGGCCCCCAATCCAATTGTTCATCATATAGTATTAAAGCCCTGTGGTCTGATATGCATATGGGAAGACATTTTTGTGGTAGATGATTGAAGTTGGCTAGGAAGTCAGTAGAGATGAGGAATCTATCAATTCTAGAGGTAGTAGATCCAGGTCCAAACCAGGTAAATTTACCTCCATGCAATGGTAGATCAATGAGATCAAGAGTATCTATCAACTCCTGAAAGTTAACCATATCTGAATTAGAAGCCCCTTGCATTGGATCTTTCTTCAAGAGTTAGCACTGCATTAAAATCACCCCAAGCAGTAACATTGGAATGAGATTTAGGGAGGTTAATTCACATATGACTTGTTTTCATAGAGCTCTTCTTCTTCTTTTAGTGCAGGGGGCATATATATTTGTAATCCAACAAAGAGAGCCATTTTGTTTGAGAGTACCAAGCCAGATCATTGCTCCATTTATTTTCTTGATACTGATAACTTGAAAGACACTTGAGTTCCAACACATGATGAGGCCACCAGAGAGACCAAAGGAACGGATATAGTCCATTTCCCACCCCCAATGCATACCACAAGACCTGAGAGAACAAGGCAATGGTTTGAGTAGCTTCGATTCTGGAATGAGGATCATGGCTGGTTGTTGCTTGCGGATCACATCACCTAAAGTCCTCCTCTTTTGTGAGGAGGCTAGTCCTCTCAAATTCCATGAGAGGAGCTTCATAAGATTTATGCAAAGGAGAGTGGTGTGAAGCAATTCCTCACAACCAAGTCACAGAGTGGATCTGAGTCTTTGGAGAGCTGTATTGCTTATAAGTGTTCCTCCGAGTCAATAATCGTGTCATCATCTAGAGAGGTTATCTGCTAAAGTATTAATTCCTCACTGCAGTCTGCAGAGACCCCAATGATCTTGCCAAAATCCCAAACCCCCTTTGCTTCCTTTAACTGAGCTTTGGAGATGAAGGTTTTAGTTTTTGTTCCTCCTTTGATTTCTGATCTGGGGGGATAGTTGTGAGGTGAAGGTGATTTTTTTGCTTTCTTGCCTTTTTCTCTTTTTGAAATGCTGCTGGGGGGAATAAATACGTTTCTGGCCCTACAAGATCTTGATCTGAACTGTTCATCTGAGGCTGAGAGTGAGAATATTTGCCACTACTGATTTGTTCCAAAACAAGCAACTGAGAAGTAGGGAACAGAAATGCAAAGGAGTCTTGTATGGGCTGAGGAACATTACATGAAACAGTTTCCAATGTAGGATGCAAGCTGTTCTGAGGAACATTACATGAAACAGGTTCCAATGTAGGATGCAAGCTGTTCTAAGGAGATAGCAAGCTCTTCTGAGGTGAGAGGGTTTTTTGGGAGGCCCCCAACATTAAACTCTGACCTGAGGTTGATGAGATTGCTTCTTTGGTTGTGTCCTTGTCTTGTAACTCAGAAGGTTGTTGTGTAACTGAATCAGTCAACAATTGAATTGGATCTGCACTGGTCTTGCCAAGTAGTAGAGGTGCTTGTGTGCTCGGAGAATCAGTGGCAAAAGAGTCAGGGATGATTTTGTTGAGGAGATAATTTGGTTTTTCTGCAAGTATGGTGTTTGGTGTAGTATTTAATGGAGGGGATTGGTGATCTTACAATGATTCTGGCACTACACTATGAGAACAAAGATTTGGGGTAGTTAATGTAGTATCAGTAGAGAAACCATGATCAGCAGTAACATTCTCTCCAACCACTTTGTCTTGATTTTCTGAGAGAATTTGAGTGCATGAGGGTTGTATAAAGATAGGTCCATTATCTGATGGTTCTCTCAGACTGGATGAAGTGTTTTGATCTTCCTCTTCAAGGAAAGGAGAAGCAAGTGAGTCTGAACCAGCAGAGCTAGAGCTTTGAGAGAACTCTGGACTTGGGATTAGAGGAACCTTAGACTAATCAATAGAGTTAACAAAGATTGAAAATGACTTGGATCCCATAAATAAGTTGGCCTTAGAAGAGATAGGCATAAAGTTGCTAGTATGTATAAGAACAAAGGTCAAGCTAAGATCCATACCAGCACTTGTGACTAGGTGAGAGCAAACAAAGGTTCCAAACTCAGTTATTGCAGCTGAGAAAGACTCTTCTCACCAACCTTAGAAGGGTATCCCTTGTATAGAGACCCAAGTGAATCTTCCTCCAAGTGAACAGAGATGATTCTTGAAAGGAAAGATTGTAAGTCAGTGATTTAACCAAGCTTCATCATTGATCAATAATTCCTTTTCCATAAGAGGGTCCTGGCAATGCAGAAGTAGTAGGCTGTTGTCTAGAGCTTTGATTTCCAAGTCACAGAGCCCTTCCATAACAAGATCCCTCCTAATTTCTTATGCATTAAGATTAATAAGAGCCAAGGCTAAATATGACTTCTTTAGAAGGTTAGCTTGATTAGTCACCACTGAGCCTTGCACTCTTGGAGGCTGCAGCACAGGTTCAAGGTAAGGGATGGGTAGTGAAAGTTTTGGGTGTTGATTATGGGGTTTCTGAAGAGGCTTGCTCCTTGCCTGAGTCACATAGAGTTGATAACCATTTATGGCATATCCATTGAAGAGGAAGATTGCCTCTCTCATTTGTGTCTGACTGTGGAAGTAGCAAAAACCAAAAAAATTTCAAAGAATGCTTTTTTTGTAGCAATCTGAGTCCAGGCTACTCCACCTACTTCAGAGAAGAGATTCAAGAGCCAGTCCTCAGTGGCTTTGGTGGGATGTTGTGGACATAAATTGCAAACTCAGTGTGTTGATTGCCCTGTTTTCCAACCCCTGTAACTGTCGAGTCCAAGGTTTTGCTTTAAAATGGATGAGAGGGTTTAGAGAGTAAGGGTGGGGGAGATGGAGTAGAGTCAGTATCCGAGGTAACTGGTCTAAAGAATTTGTTAGAAAACATTCTTTGGCCATCAATGAGCTTAGTGTGACCGCTTGGACTGTATTGCTGAGTTCTGTCCGAGGAAGATGGTGAGTGATCTGCTATTCTTCTACTCTGGCTCTGTTTCCTCTTAATGGCTTTCTTCTGCACATGCTCAAAGCTAGGAGGAGGGCCAGTTGAGGAGGAGGTGGCTTGTTTACTGAGGATCTGCGAGGGTTGAGGAGCTGGTTCAAGAGACCGAAGAGCCATGGGAGCATTATCAAAACCCCCACAGAGTTCTTGGAGGGTGAGTTGGGTGCCTCCAAGAGATGCAGTAGCAGGAGGAGGTATTGTTTCAATCGGAGCAGCAAAGGTCGGGGGGTTTGAGGTCAGGTGAGGTTTTGGAGGACGAGGAGGCAGGATGTGTTGGCGAGGGTGATTGAAACCTGAAGAACTGGGATGGAGGACATGATGCTGATGAGATGAACGAGCATGTACATCAGGGCTCAACCTAGAGAGAGATTTCATTATTCGATTAAATTTCTTGCTGAGAGTTGTTGAGGAGCAGCTAGAGAGATGGAGATTAGGTTGATCTGTAGTGCTAGATAAGCCCCAGATGATCCCTATGAAGGCCAAGTTGAAGATTGTTGAAGAACAACTATTGTAGATGTGATGAACTATGAGAGGTACTGTAGCACGTAGAGAGAATGTTTTCTTATTGCGTTTTATGTTTGCAGTTCATTTCTAATACTACTTGCTCTTTCTTACCGTGTATTGGTTTTGCTCTCATGTATCACACACTTTCTCCATATTACATAATGTGCCACTTATATATACATGTACATGTCGGCTATAGATGTATCTAGACTCTCCTAGATCATTTTTTTTAAACGGGAAAGAAGTATTGTATTACGGTAACATGTCAAACTTACAAGGGAGGACATAACAGTCCCGGATTCCAGATTTCTGTCCCAACCGGCCGTAGCCCGTCAGGCACTCATGGATCCATACGTAAAGTCTGCTTTGACTCGCAGATCCAAACTCAAGAGTTCCTCGATCCAACGTTACAAAAAGATAATAAACCAAAGTCCTAAACCTATCTAGTGAAAAGATTGTTCGACCTAAAACAGTGAAACCAACTAGGGAATTAGCCTTTAGTGCGGAGTCCCCGAGACCTCCCGGCTGCAAAAGTTTGTTCGGGGTCGAAAATCCCGATTTCGGGTGCCAGGGAAATAGGCCCCAACCTATCGTTCCTCCTTCCGGATCCCAGATCCATCGAGGGAGCGGACCCATGCCGGCGAGGGGTGGCCCTGGGGCGGGAGGCCGCTGCAGATGGAGGACGGCGCATGGATCCCGTATCCCGGAGAATAGCGGTAGGAGGGCCACGGTGGCTACTGGATTGAGGACGGGACCGATCCGGCGACGCAGGATCGGTAGCGTGAGACGAGAAAGAGGCCATGGGACGGGTTGAACGAGCGGCGACGACCTGTGGAGGTGGAACGACGGCGAAAAAGAATGAAAAAAGAAAACCCTAACAAAGGTACTGTTGAACCCATCCATAGTTAAACCCGTCAAGGATAACCGTCAAGAATAGCGGAGCTCTTTAAGTCAGGAACTTTAATGGTGGAAAAAAGAGGGAGGGGGAGGAGGCTGCGCAAAGAGAGCGCAGCCCCTAGGGTTTTTCGTTTATTACTGTGAATGTATCACTTATATCTTTTGACTCTCCTAGATCACTAATGTCGAGACAATTCATGAATTGACCATAGTCAATTCTTGTCCTCTCAAACACCACTTCCACGCGCTTCTAGAATGGTCCATCTTCACTTCACGCCATGAATTCTCCATAGAGCTCTAGAATTGGCCTGAGATAGCCACGGTCATGCTTGAATGATTGATCCATCATGGATCCATCATGGATCAATCAAGATCCTTCTAGAAGTGGCCGTGTGTCCTCATGTGTTTGTGTCCCCACACATCACGCCACATAGGTATCAAATACCACATATACACGGCCAGTATAGTGTTTTGGCCTCAATCCGCGTGTTCTGTCGTCCGCGAGTACCTCCATGATCCGAACGTGCGATAAAAGGACGACGAACATCGGCCAAATTAGAAGCAATCGCGGGGGTCGTGACAATTCTTTCCCACCCATAATCTAGCCGTACTCGGCAAGAACTTTCGAAGTGACGTTGATGGCGAACCTTGCAACAATGGAAAACTTTGTATCTTCATCAACACTTCGATCGAGTTCGCCTCCTCGTAACATCGGAGGACTTCCCATTTCGCCCATGCCGGTACTCCGCTTCATTACTCATCGACATGGGACAGAAAGAACCACGCTCGGACACTCCACTGGTCTGCCAAGCTGAGGTGTCGTCACCGACACTCGTCTTTGTACCGTACAAGCACAACCCTCGAAACTCCAGCTTACAATTCTTCACCTCCGGAGTGTAAGCATCTGAACAACAAAACCCCCAACATTGGACGATCCCCTCGTCCAACAACTCATCTGATTGCACACGACAATTATCCTTCACTCCCGAAGGATCCAATACTTCTCCCTACTGCAACAATGAGTCCTCCACCCTCGGAGACTCAAGCGACGCTCCCGGTTGCCCATCCTTCACCCTTGAAGGATCCAGTAGCTCTCTCGGCTGCAATGACGAGTCCTCCACCCTCGGAGACTCTGGAAACACTCCCGGTTGCACATCCTTCGCCCTTGAAGGATCCAGCAGCTCCCCCGGCTGGGACAACGAGTCATCCACCCTCAGAGACTCTAGCAACACTCTCGGTTGCATATCCTTCATCCTTGAAGGATCGAACAGCTCCCCCGGCTGCAAAAACGAGTCCTCCACCCTCGGAGACTCACTCGGCATACACCGTTGTGCCTTGCATAGGATTCAGGGAAATATTCAAACCTCTGCTCTACAGATACTCCATAGTTTGTAAAACCTTATGCGCAGTCAACCACACAAACACACTAAACTTTGCTGGAATACCTTTTACCCATAAAATAGACGCCTATTCCAGGTCAAAACAAGAACCGGCCGGACTCGACAAAATCTTGTAAGTTTTCGATACCGAAAAACCCTTCTCATGCTTCTCCCACATAAGAGAGTCCTCCTGATCCACCCTCAATTCAACATCATCCAACATCCCCCATCAAAACCATAGCCTCAACTTTCTCACAAGGTTCCAAATCACGAAAGAAACCTACCTTCCAAACTCTTGAGATCCAAAAAAATTAACTTTCTCAAATTTGGCCATATAGGCTGCATAAAGAACTGGAAACCGAGTATGCAACGGGATTGAATCAACTCACACATCATCCTAAAAAGATATTCGATCACTCTTCCCTAACCTTCAATGCACCCCTTAATTTCCGAACAACTCCTTAAAAACAAGGTCAGCCGCCAAAGACATGATATGACTAACCATAAAGGACGACCCAGGCTTATCAACCTTTAACAAATCCCAATCACTTAACTCCCACCCATACAAAGTACATATTACCTTCTTCCACAAAGAATCGGTTTCGCTAGCAAAACGCCACCACCAATTTGCGAGTAGGCTGACATTCATAGCTTCTAGTCGCCTGATTCCAAGACCACCCCCCTCCTTTGGTTTGCAAACCGAGCCCCACTGGACTTTACAAAACATATTTCCTATAAAAGGGTTAAGTCCCTAAAAACCGCATTTGCCAAGCTTATAACACTACAATCACCTTTTTTTGGAGCTTTCAGAAGAGACATATAGAATAATGGCAAATCTAACAAGGTCGATTTCACCAAAACGATACGCCCAGCCATGTTCAAGTTTTTCAATTTCCACAAACTCAAAGCCTTCTTGAACTTCTCCACAACCGGATCCCACGAAGCGATCCGTTTAGGATTAGCCCCCAACCCAAAACCCAAGTACTTCATGGGAAAAAAACACACCTGATAGCCCAAAACTCGAGACACATCATCCTCCGAGCAAACAACCTCATTTAAGATTGCCGCAATGGACTTGAAAAATTTTATCTTCAGACCAGAACCCTCCTGAAAACTCTCCAAAAGACCTTTCACATACAACAACCCTTCAAGATCAACCTTAATAAACAACAGGGTATCATCTGCAAATTGCAAATGAGATAAAGATAACCCTGACGATCCCACCTCAACCCCTCGAAAAGCTCTCAACCACTTTCCATTCTCCAACAACTGATGTAGTCCCTCTGCGACAATCAAAAAAAGAAAAGGGGAAAGAGGGCAGTCTTGCCGTAAACCATTAAGGATCGAAAATCACCACTCGGGGAGCCATCAATCAAAACCGACAAGTGTGCTCTAAAACATCCCTGCATCCACCCCCTCCACTTCCACCCAAAACACATCTCGCCCAACACCCTATCAATGAAACCCCAATGTAATTTATCATAAGCCTTCTCCAAATCAAGTTTCAAAAGTACCACCTCCTCCTTTGAGCGTTTCAACCTATGAATGAGCTCAGAGGCTATTAAGACCTCATCAACCAGTTGTCTCCCCGCCATAAAGCCAATTTGAGGATCACTTATCAAGCCTGGGAGCACTTGCTTGAGCCGATTCGCTAAGACCTTTGCCAATATTTTGTAAGGGCCAGAAATCAAACTGATTTGGCGAAAATCATCAAAGCACTCCACTGAATTAGACTTAGGAATTCACATTTACATTTACATGAATAACATTAGTAGTTAGTGTTTTTTAGATATTAAAAAAAAATACAGAAACATCCAAACGACTAGCTCCAACCACAAACTGGTGGTACCACTATGGAGCTAATGGTTTGGAAGAAAGAGAAAGTGAGATGTTCCCTTCTACTACCTCTTACCACTAATTGATGGTTTACCACTGGAAATGCTCTAAGGTGTTCAATAGTTTATTTTTTTGAGCATTAAGAGAGATTCTTATTAATTGTTTAAAAGAATATTATTATGGCAGTCGGGAGTTGGTTCCCGCCTCCGTAAGAACAGGCGTACAAGAAGCTGATCTGGCTAACCAGTCAGCGGCTTTATTCGTTTATCTTTTCACAAACACGAGTTTTTAATCCTCGATTTGAGATAACATTAACTGAATGTCCTGAATGATACTACGCACCGGGGACAAAGGGACAATAGCTAATTTGCTGAGGGTTACTATATTTAGTTCGTTTGTGCGGATGATAACCGACGACCAGTTGCGGACTTGGGATAGACCTAGAGCTATTACAATTGCAAATGGTTCAATTATGACCGGGTCCCATGACCCATTTGTTGTACCATTACTTGTTTGAATAACCTCTCCTGTGTCAGATCGACAGATGATGCTCCATCCGAATTTATCAGGATCTTGGCCGAGCCGCCTGGCAATGTCTGCTTCGGTGGATATTATTCTTCTTGTCATTGTTGGTTGAAGAATGGTCTCCCTTCATATACGGATGTATCCCTATGTTTGTCTAGATAACGTTAGGGAAGGGTTGAACTGTATTTCAAACCCAATTAATCATAGTCTCCCAAATTTCCCAAAAGTCCAATAAAGAAACTCCACAGTTCTGTCCGGGTTTTTGTATTTGGACACATTAGGTCCACATATGGCCGTTGAATAGTTTATTTATTTTTGCAAGAGACAACAGTCAATTATTAATAATAATATAATAATACAAGTTGGGATCGGGTATAGACTATATAGACCCCTTATCACCACGCATCCTAATAGTCATAGCCAACCGAGATCGACCTAGACAGGAAGTAATTATTTATTTCACATGAGGATCACTCCACAACATCCAGTCATAGCCAACCGAGATCGACCTAGACAGGAAGTAATTATTTATTTCACATGAGGATCACTCCACAACATCCAGTCCGCCGCGTGAGGATCACTCCACTAATTAATATTAACATGAGGATCACTCCACACTAATTAATATTAACACAATCACATATGAACGTTTTCAACACAGCGTGAAATGGTATGGCCATGGACGGGTCGAACACGTCCGCCGCGTGATACCCACCTTCCGGGAAGTCAACCACAACATCCAGTCCTTTCTCCCGCAGAAACGCCACTGCATCAACGGCGTGATCGTACAGTGGGTCCCCTTGAAAATCCTGCAGCAGAAGCTTCCAACCCATCTTCCCCACCACGGAGGGCCCCACACCGACCCGTATATTGCAGTACTCATGGTCACGATCCGACCCTATCGGCAGCGATAGCTCCCACATGATGTCGGTGACACCCGGCCGGAGAAACAGGTCGTTGACATGAGTCAGTTCCGATTGGGTCCTCTTTGTGCTGCCGAAGAAGGGCGTGTGGAGGATCAGCCCAATGATGTTCAAGGGCTTGAGATCGGGGGCTGTTGCGGTGAGACGGAGGCCCAAGTGGTAAGCAATGTTGCCGCCGGCGCTGGTGCCCATGAGAAAACATTTGGAGAAGTCGGCGTGGTCTCTGAGCCAATCGACGTCGGCCCAGTTGGTCTTGATCCAGAGGAGCGCCTCCATGGAGTCGTCGTAGGCGGCGGGAAGGCGGTGCTCAGGGGCGAGGCGGTAGTCGACGGAGATGACGATGGCAGGGAGGTGGGCGGCTATGCCAGTGCAGAAGCCGTTGAAGATGGAGGTGGCGGCGCTGAAGAGGATGAAACCGCCGCCGTGGATGTAGAAAATGACGGGGAGTTTGGGCTGGTCGGAACTAAGGGTGTGGGTGGGTAGGTAGATACGAAAGCCAGTTTGGTTTGATTCATTGAAGATGATGTCTCTGGTGATAACCGGCGTTGGGGCCGCCGGGATATTTGGAAAAAATTTGGAATTGCGAGAGAGAGAGCCGTCGGGATTGAGCACGATCTCCAGGTGCGCGTAAGGATCCACAGCGGTGGTTGTGGCATTGGGTTGAGACTCAGCTGCCATTTTTCTCCTAGTGTTTTGAACCTTGGTGTATATCATACTCCAAAAGTTCTGTATTTATGGACATCTTTACAGCCGTACTTTTGACTTTATCATATCAAAGAGATAATTGTATTTTTCTTTTTGTGGAAATTATAGCCTCTTTTTATATCTATCAAAATCTATATATTCAATTACTTTGTTTATAAATTTTGTAACGCCATATTAAACGAATTTGGTTTAGGAGTTTTAAATTCTCTCTTCTCCTTCTAGTTTTATTTTCATCTCCACAGTGATCTTATCGTCGTGGCCTGCCTTCACCACCACCGGGGACATATCTTTTGCTACTTTCTCCGTCATACGTCGTGGCCTACCTTCACCACCACCGGGGACATCTCCACAGTGATGTCTCTGTGCTGGTGCCCCCGCCACCTGACGCGGGGCCCTCGGTGGTTGTGCCTGACGCAGTCGGACATGGGGTGCCTGGCAAGGTTGCGCCTGCCGAGGTCTCGACGCTGATGCTCCTCCAACCCGATCAGGACACGCGAAAGAGAGGTGTCCCTGTCGGCCGCACTGGTAGCACGTCCTCTCATCAGAAAGCGGTCTCTCCCTAAACCTCGGCGGATGGTCAAACTGACGATCTGCAGGTCTGTTGCTCCTCAGGCAGTCTCGGGCTAGGTGGCCCTACTGCCAGCACAATGGGCACAACTGCGCTACCGGGGCAGGTCCAACTGACGCTACTGCTCCGACCCGGCGCATGCCACCAGATTGGAGCTGCGGCTGAAAAGATCCAGAGACCCTCTGCCTCCTCGGATCGCGACTCTCAGACGGCCTCAGGAAGCCACTCGGCCTCGGTCTGATCTCCCGCGCCCTGGCGGTCTCCCGAAAGTGCCTCTCCACAGCTAGTTCCTGGTCCATTAGTGTAGAGTACTCCTCAGTCCTGAAAGCAATGACTCGATCCGCGATCGACGGGATGAGTCCTCTCTCAAACCGTCTGCAGCGGCTCTCATCAGTTTGTATCATCTCTGGTGCAAAACGAGACAAGGATGTGAACCTCGCCTCATAGTCAGAGACAGACATCCCTCTCTAACGCAGTTCCAAGAACTGCTGGTGCCTGTCATCTCGAATAGATATAGGGAAATACTGCTCCAGGAACAGTCTACTGAACAACTGGAAATCATCTCCAACCCTGGTATGCACATGCTGCCACCAGTGGTATGCCTCCCCCTCTAGGAAATGGCCCAACTAAGCTAACCGTGATGACGGCTAAGTTTTATGGGCCCCGGGAAGGTCCTAATGACTCCCGGAGTCATCAGATGACTTTTCCAGCCGAAAGTCAAACTTTGCCAAAAATTCACCAGTTCGACCGGGATCGACCGGGGGCGGTTCTCACAATCTACCACCCTCAAAAGAGTTTCGTCCTCGAAATTTAAAACAAAAGTACCTCAAAGGTCGAACTGTCGGGGGTACTTCGCGCGAACCTCATCCTCGCGCTCCCAAGTCGACTTAGCTCCTTGGTGCTTCCACTACACTCGTACCAGAGGGATAGTCTTGCCACGCAAGACCTTCTCCCGCGTATCCAAAATCCTGACTGGATTCTCCTCACACGAGACATCATCAGCTACCTCGATGATCGTCCACTCGATAACGTGGGAGGGGTCCGCAGTGTACTTCCGCAGTTGGGAAACGTGGAAGACGTTATGCACATTCCCAAGCTATGGTGATAACTCAAGGCGATAGGCAACGGCTCCAACTCTGCCCAAAATCTCAAAAGGTCCTATAAACCGCGGGGCCAACTTGCCTCCACCGCGGTTGAACCGCAAATGTCCTTTCTTCGGGCTCACCTTTAGAAACACGTGATCACCAACTGTAAACTCAAGAGGCCGACGTCGTCTATTTGCGTACCTCTAATGTCGTCTCTACGTGGTCTTTAACCGCTCCCGAATCAACGCGGCCTTCTCGGTAGTTTCCTGGACAAGCTCCGGACCAAGTAAAATTCGGTCTCCTACCTCTGCCCAACACACGGACGATCTGCACGGTCAACCATACAATGCCTCAAATGGTGCCATCCTCAAATGATCCTCCCATGATCCTCGGAAGTCCAACACACATGCTCGCAGCATATCCTCTAATATCTGTATAATGCGCTCTGACTGACCGTTGGTCTGCGGGTGATAAGTCGTACTGAGTAAGACCTCGGTGCCCAACGCTTTCTGCAAGCTCTCCCAAAATCTGGAGGCGAAACGGGGATCCCTGTCGGACACAACGGACACCGACCCCGTGAAGACAGATGATCTCTCGAACGTACAACCGACTCAAGGTGTCAAACGTGTCAGTCATCCTCATAGCTAAGAAGTGCGCCGACTTTGTCCGTCGGTCAACCACAACCCAAACATCATCGTGCCCTCTCGGCGACTTCGACAAGCCACTCACGAAGTCCATCGTGACATGCTCCCACTTCCACTCGGCGATCGGTAGTGGCTGTAGCAAACCAGCGGGACACTGATGCTCAGCCTTCACTTGCTGACAAGTGAGGCATCTAGAAACGAAATCTACGACTGCTCTACGCATCCCGCTCCACTAGAACTGCCGTCGGATGTCCCGATACATGTTGGTGCCACCGGGTGCACAACAAGATGGGAGTGGTGACACTCTCTCAACACGATGTCTCTACAACCCCGCGGCACAAACAGTCGCCCTCGGTAACGTAGGCCCTGATCGGCACTCTGCTCCCAGCCCTCGGTATCAACACTGCTGATCATCCTCTCTCGGATCTCTGCCATCTCGGCATCCTCGGCCTGTGCTTCCAGCACACGAGCAACTAATGTGCGCTGAGCCACCAATGAACACATAGTCATGCCATCCGTGATCTCCTCTAGCTAAACCCCGAACGAGCTCAACTCCTCCATCATTTCCCACTCTCAGACTGATATACTAGCAATGCAGTGAGTCGACTTCCTACTCAGGGCATCGGCAACGACTTTCGCCTTGCCCGGATGATAGAGTAGGTCGAAGTCGTACTCTTCAAGTAGCTCCATCCACCGTCTCTGGCGCATGTTCAGGTCGCGCTGAGAGAAAATGTACTTGAGGATCTTGTGATCCGAGAACACCTGGAATCGCTCTCCATACAAGTAGTGTCGCCAGCTCTTCAGGGCAAAGACAACTGCTGCCAACTCTAGATTGTGAGTAGGGTATTTGCGCTCATGTATCTTCAACTGTCTGGAGCCATAGGCAACCACCTTCCCCGAATGCATCAGAACACATCCCAGTCCCTCACCGGACGCGTCACAGTACACATCATACCCGACCCCGCGCTCCGGCACTATCAACACGGGTGCGATGGTCAAACGAGCCTTCAGCTCGGTAAAGGAGTGCTCACACTCATCATTCCACGGAAACTCTGCTCCCTTACGTGTCAGTGCGGTCATCGGCGCGGCCAGACGTGAGAAGTCCTGGATGAACCGTCGATAGTATCCCGCCAATCCCAGGAAGCTGCAGATCTCAAATACGCTCTTAGGTCGTGCCCACTTCGAAACTGCGTCGATCTTCGACGGATCATATAGGATACCCTCTCGGGATACAACATGCCCGAGGAACTTCACCTCGGCGAGCCAAAACTCACACTTCTTCAGGTTGTCGTACAACTGGTGAGTGCGCAACAGCATAAAAACCGTCCTCAGGTGCTCCTCATACGCCCCCTCACTCGGTGAGTAAATCAGAATGTCGTCTACAAACACCACGACGAACTGGTCCAGGTACGGTCGGAAAATACCGTTCATCAGGTCCATGAACGCTGCAGGTACGTTCGTCAATCCAAATGGCATCACTAGAAACTTGTAGTGTCCGTACCGAGTCCGGAATGCGGTCTTCGCCACATCCTCCTCCCGAACTCTCAACGGGTAGTACCCTGATCGTACATCAATCTTCGAGAAGCACTTCGCTCCCCTCAGTTGATCGAACAGGTCATCGATCCTCGCATCGGATAATGGTTCTTCACCGTAACCCGGTTCAACTTCTGGTAATCGATGCACATCCTCAATGCTCCACCCTTCTTCTTCACGAAGAGGGCGGGTGCTCCCCACGGTGAGGCACTCGGACGGATGAACCCCTTCTCCTGAAGCTCATCGAGTTGTCGCTTCAGCTTGACCAACTCGGCCGGTGCAAACCGATACGGGGCCATAGATATCGGTGTCGTACCCGGGATCAAGTCGATCCTAAACCCCACCTCGCGCGCGGGCGGTAAAACTGACAGCTCCTACAGAAAGACCTCCGGGAACTCACATACTACTCTCGGTAGCTCTCTACTCTGCACGGGCTGAGTCTCATCTCCCGCAATCAATGTTGACATGAGGCCTCCGCTCCTACTACCCAAGATACAAGTAACGACTCTGTCGCCCGACACCACTGTCACCTGCCGTCGATAACAATCGATCGATGCTCGATACCTCGCGAGCCAGTCCATCCCCAAGATCACGTCAAAAGCCGTCATGTCCAAAACAAGTAAATCGCCAACAAAAGGGAAATCAGCCACTCTAATCTCACAATCAAGACATACGGTACTCAGGACCACATCACCCGTAACCGGGGTATCGAGACAAAGGGGTCGACTCAACGTCTCCACCCGCAACCCCAAAGAATCAACAAAAGTAGAAGAGATGAAAGAATGTGAAGTCCCAATATCAAATAAGAAAGACGCCCAAGAATTATAAACCAAGCACGTACCCTGGGTGGTCTCATGACCGGAGTACTGTCTCTCAGCTCTAGAGTCAGTGACTACATAGACTCGGCCCTACTGTGCCTAGGGTCCTCCCCTCAGGGGTGGTGGAAGTGCCGCCTACTGTGAAGTCCGCGGCTAATGTCTCTGTGCTAGTGCCCCCGCCGCCTGACGCGGGGCCCTCGGAGGATGTTCCTGACGCGGTCGGACAAGGGGTGCCTGGCGAGGCTGCGCCTGCCGAGGTCTCGGCACTGACGCTCCTCCAACCCGATCAGGACACGCGAAAGAGAGGTGTCCATGTCGTACGCACTGGTAGCACGTCCTCTCATCAGAAAGCGGTCTCTCCCTAAACCTCGGCGGACGGTCAAACTAACGATCTGCATGTCCGCTGCTCCTCGGGCAGTTTCGGGCTAGGTGGCCCTGCTGCCTACACAATGGGCACAACTGCACTACCGGGGCAGGTCCAACTAACGATACTGCTCCGACCCGGCGCATGCCACCAGATTGGAGCTGTGATTGAAAAGATCCATAGACCCTCTACCTCCTCGGATCGCGACTCTCGGACGGCCTCAAGAAGCCACTCGGCCTCGGCCTGATCTCCCGCTCCCTGGCGGTCTCCTGAAAGTGCCTCTCCACAGCGAGTGTCTGGTCCACTATTGTAGAGTACTCCTCAGTCCTGAAAGCAATGACTCGATCCGCGATCGACGGGACGAGTCCTTTCTCAAATTGCGTGCAACGGCTCTCGTCACTCTGTACCATCTCTGGTGCAAAACGAGACAAGGATGTGAACCTCGCCTCATACTCGGAGACAGAAATCCCTCTCTAACGCAGTTCCAAGAACTGTTGGTGCTTATCATCTCGAACAGATCTGGGGAAATACTGCTCCAGGAACATTCTACTGAACAACTGGAAATCATCTCCAACCCTGGTCTGCACAAGCTGCCACCAATGGTATGCCTCCCCCTCTAGCTGAAATGTCGCAAAAGATACCTTCAGACGACCATCAGATACCCCAGACGTATCCAGATTTCGGGAAATCCGCTCCAGCCACCCCGCGGCTGCCTCGTGGTCTGACCCCCTGGAAAAGACTGATGTACCCAGCCTACGGAAATCTCTGAGAGCCTGTGCCGTGTAGCTGTCAGCCTGACTCAGACTCTCAACAGCGGCTGAAGTGGCAGCAGGCACAGTCCCTGGTGCTGCAGTCTCTCTTTGGGCGCTGATCGCCGCGAGAACTGCGCGAACCACCTCCTCTAGAGGGGTCGCCTGGGTCGGCTCTGCGACCGGAGGAACAATGGGTGGTAACCCTGACGGCCCAACCCCAACTCCCTCGTGTTTTGCAGAAGTAGCACCCTGGGCACTCGCTGCCCCTTCCTGCTCAATGGCAGGTGGCTGCCCTTGGCCCCCAGCTGGGCGACTCCTAGTGCCTCTCGGAATGTAGACGCGAGACATGTCGTATTCCCACTGCACGGATAACGCACATGTTCAGTTTCTCAAACTAGAACAAAGAGGTTCGCGTAAAACAAAAACGTTCACACGCGTTCCACATGGGTCAAACTCGGACCAACAGTACTTATTCTTAGTATAGTCGTATATAATACTTCATAGAATCACATAAATCCGCACACTTGTGCGTCTCACAACATCAATCACACAATTCAATCAACTCTCACAGGAGGCACAATTTCAAACAAGGCACACAACGACATACCGGACCGGCATATACCTCGATCTGGTATCTTCCCATAGCAGGGGGGTACAAAAACACAACACAAACAATTCTACAAATCTTTGCATTACTTCAATTCCCAGGTTCTCATCACTTTTCTCTTTCTATCACAACATTCATGTCGATCTCGCGTCGTTACAACCCGATTCAGGCGTCCCCGAACCTCGTTGTAACCACTTGACATCGCTCTATCACGTTCGACTACAGTGGCGCCCCTGAGTCAACCCGTGATAGTACAACACTTCAGTTTTGCAGAAATTTCGGCATGACCCGTTCGTATATTCCACTAACCATCCGCTTAAGCGAGACATTTAATAAACAGACTGCACACGACGTTCAGCACATAAAGCACACCACAAACATCTTAAGTACACACCACCGCAAAACATCGTAAGTATGCCGCTCGGATCTCTGTAATTACTCGATTACCACCCGGTCAAGTCAACATTTCAAATTCACCAATCAACAATGGCCGACCAAGGCGGTAACCCTCTTAACAATTATTCAACCAACACGTCATAAACAACCCGAGCATCGTTCATTAAACCAACCTCGATCTCTACTGATCGGCATTATAGTTCAACTAAGGTGCAAGCATACCACCTAACTCTACCCACCTACTTGACGTACGGTCCGAGGTTTTGAAAACAATTTCAAAATGAAACCAGGCTCTGATACCAAATTGTCACGCCCCAAATGCGGTTTTGACCGGACTCGAGACGTGAACTAAGAACAATAATTAAAAAATGAGTAAGAGAGATTTAATAATGCAAAATCCCCGAACCTCTTAGTTAAAAACCAAGGTCAAGAGTCAACGGCTCCATAAAAAGACTAATAGAAAATATAGTTGATACAAGGCAGTACGTCTCTAGAACAAAAATTCCCAAAATCCCAAGGAGCTCCCAAGCCTTGAGACCACCTCTAGATCTACTCATCGAGGAAACCTGAACAAACAATAAACAAGAAAGGGGGTGAGCTTACGCTGAGTAGGAAAAAGTGGTAAAGTAAAAGAAACCCCCGCTTGGAAATAAAACACAGTTTGTACAATTATCCAAAGGTTCCGACTAGTAGGATTAACCAAAAAGATGCCATAATCAAAGATCAACCGGAATTGCAATGCTTAATAAAGCAGTAACTCAAGGAGATCAAAGGAGAGACAGTTTATTCTTTCATAAAAACAACTAGAGAAAGCACGCATAATGTCACGTAGATAACTTAAACCACAATACTCCGATCCACAATTGGTCAATGTATCATATCGGATTGCCCCTCGGTCCAGAGGAGACACATATCGTCGAGGCTACCAGAAACATCCCTAAGGGAACACATATCATCGAAGCTCTCGGAAATGTCCCCAAAGGACCATAGATCATCGGGGTGAAGTAAGATGTCCTCCCAGAAACGCATACCCTCGGGGTGAAGCAACCAGTAAACAATCCCCTCAGGGTAAAAAACCTCACGTCATACTGGAATTTCCTTCGCCCTGGACATCTTCCCGGGAATCACATCGGGGTACAAATACAATCCATCGGTCTAGGTACTACCCTACACCGGCATTCCCCTCGGTGTAGGTACCATACCGGAACACAAACCATCGGTCTACGTACTACCCCACACCGGCATACTCCCTCGGTGTAGGTACCATACCGGAACACAAACCATCGGTCTAGGTACTACCCCACACCGGCATACTCCATCGGTGTAGGTACCATAGCGGAACACAACTCCTCTTGGAACACACAAAAGAGAATAACACGCATCACAAGTCATAGTTCGACCACAGCTTAGCAAACCCAACAATCTTACCACAACACGCACAAGGAACTCATAATAACAATCACACTTACCGTCATGACTTACCAACCATGTTCCATCGGTCTATCACTCACCCGATCATACTGATGTGAACGTAAAATACATCTATTTGAGATGTTTTTAGCCCACATTCTTGAGCTTTTCAGTCCCGGGATGGTGTAGTTTGATGAATATCTCTCTTGTTTTGTGCAGTTGATCAATCTCCAAAGGAATCGGGAATTTCGGGTCGGAAACGAAGCAAAAAGAGGCAAAAAGGCCCCTGAATTTCTGAGGCGCACGCTATGTGCACGGGGTGCACCCACCATGCACCATGCACGCTAGACGCACGCCATGCAGTAAGCGTGCGACGTGCATGCAGAGCGCACGCTGGACGCACGACGTGCAGATTGGACAGAGAGGGTCGAATTGGACACTTTTGGTCGACGCACGACGTGCAACAGGCGTGCATCACGCACGCCCAGCGCACGGCGTGCGTGCGACGTGCACGGCTGCGATTCTGTCAGTTTTTGAGTGTTATTTTCCTATTCTACCCTTAGTTTTGAGCGAGTATAAAGGGGATTTTAGGTCAGAATATGGGGATCAAGAAATTGGCAGAGAAAAACACACTTGGAGAGAGCTTTAGGAGGGAGGTTGAAGATCAAACAAAGGACCACGAACTCATTATCGAAGGTTCTTCGTAGGTTTTGATTATACTTTGATATTTGTATTACTTTTTCAGTCAATATGATTATCATTGTTATTATCATTGCTTTGTGTTCGTATTTCATTGTGATGAACTAAATCCTCGTTGATCTAGGGCTAGGGGAACGATGTGATGATTTGAATTAACGTGTTTTGGTTATACATTTGACAAACTAATATCTAGGATATCGTTTATTTAATTCTACTCTTAATGCTTCATTGCCTTGATCACGTGATGCATGATTTAATTATATTAACCAACAATTGAGAAATGAGGTGAATGTGAGGAAATAAGAATTGAATAGCTCGAGTTTTAATCTAAGCCAGAATATAGTTAGACTGACACAGTGCAATAGCTATAGGAGTAAAACCCGAAAGTTAGAGGAATTCATAGATTGTAATGCTATATACCGCTCTACACCTAGATTAGAGATAATTAGGTGGACCGAGTATGTTAGGGTCCTAATACGATCGAGAGATGGTTAGGACTATACTTAGAGAATTCCCGTTGCCCTTAGAATAGTATTAGTTGCAAATGCATACCAAACTTCGTTAAGTCATTCATCACATTCGAACCCCGTTAATGTCCTAGATCGCCTTTTTATCTCTGATTTACAACCCCGTTGTGACTTTGTTCTTCGTTTCTGATCATTCATATATTCTCGTTACTTGCATGAATTTAATATTTTCTGAAACAAAAACCAAACATCGTTATAGGAATAGCTTGACCATCGAATTAATTAACTAAAGTGCTTGCTTAATTTCTCCCTTGGGTACGATATCTCGGACTTAAACCCCGAATAATACTTGACGACCGGTACGCTTGCCGTGCCATTCTGAGGGTTAAATCTCGGAGTGTCAAGTTAATGGCGTCGTTGCCGAGGAGCAAATAAGGCAACTCTGACACGTTTATAATTCGTGTTAAGACTATTTCTTTTTTTCTCTCTCTTTTATTTAATTTAATTTTGTGTCTGCAATTGCGGTCTCATCCCTCTCCGAGATTGTTAACTACAGATATTTCAGAGGTCGAGAGGAACGCTAGGATTGCGAAGCGTCAAGGGAAGAAAGCTATGAGTCATCACTCTGAAACGAGTCATCACTCGGATAATGAGGATAATCAGGATGACATTCAAAGGGAAGGGCTAAGGAATGAAAAGCCAATTAGGGAGCAGAATCGGATTCTTCCGGGCTTTAATCCACTGTTTGCTCCGGAAGAACCACCAAGGCAAAGGGCATTGATGGAGTATGGAACTCCATCACTCCGAGGCATTGAAGGCAGCATTGTCGCACCACCAGTCACGAACCCAACATTTGAGATCAAGACATCATTTATTAACCTGGTGAGAGGTGACCCATTCCATGGGAATGCACACGAGGATCCGTTGGAACACTTAAATACTTTCCTCAAGCTGTGTGACACATTTAGGTATAATGGAGTGTCTAGTGATGCAGTGCGCCTTCGGCTTTTTCCCTTCTCATTGAAGGATAAAGCAAGTAAGTGGCTGCGTGAGATGCCCACTAGGAGCATCAGAACATGGGACCAGTTAGTGGATGCTTTTATGAACCAACTCTTCCCACCTAAGAAGACAATAAAGCTGAGGGCAGACATTAACTCCTTTGCCCAACAAGGTGATGAGTCATTGGTGGATGCATGGGAAAGGTTCTCTGATTTGCTGAGGCAGTGTCCATATCATGGGCAACCACTATGGGTGCAGCTACAGACTTTCTATTCGAGTTTGAATGAAGTCAGTCAAGGTCAGTTGGATTCAGCAGCGGGAGGCTCTTTTGTGCAGTTGACTCCACAGAACAATGTAGCTCTCTTGAACCTGATGGCTTCTAATAGAGTCTGGTAGTCCAGCAGAAGAGGTGCAGGAACTAAGGGGACGATCAATGCAGTGGAGTCATCCTCAATGGACAAAGTGGTGGACCATATTGTGCAGAGTGTGACAAGAAAGTTGGATGCCATGCAGGTTCCTTCATTTATAGATCCCATTGATTACATTGAAGGTATTGGAGAACCTCAGGGAGAAACTACAAATTTTGTGGGCAACCAGAGGAAGCCAAATTATGACCCGTTCTCCTCTACCTACAATGAAGGATGGAAAGACCACCCGAACATGGCCTGGAAACCCCAAGGGCAGAATCAGGGTTCTTCTGGGTATCAACAGAGACCTCAAGGACATGGCTATCAACAAAGGCCCCAAAACCAGCAGTATCAGCAAAGGTCTCAGAATCAGCAGCCCCAGAATGCACCACCACAAGAGTCCTCCTCCAAACTAGAGCAGATGATGCTAACTATGATGGCACAGATGAAGGATGATAGTGAGCTGCACAAGGCAGCTATGCAAGAGCAGAAGACAGCTATGCAATAGCAGAAGACAGTGAACCGGAATAATGATTCCCGGTTCCAAAAGTTGGAAACCCAGATGAGTCAACTGCCAGTGCAATGAATTCGAGGGCTACTGGAAGCCTCCCGAGCAACACAGAAAGGAATCCTAGGGAGGATGTCCATGCAGTCACGTTGAGGTCTGGGAAGTCCACGGAACAGCTGGCGAAGGCTAAAGAGAAAGTAGCTGAAAAAGTTCAAGGAACAGAAGACCTGAGTCAAGAAGAAGAGAAAGATGAAAGCTTGGAAAGAACAGAGGAACAAAGGATCGCCAAAGGTAAGAAGGTAAGGGAGTCCATAGTTGAAGCAGAAACTAGGACTCCGCCTCTTCCATTCCCTTTTGTTGCCAAGAAAAGTAAAGTTGATGCTCAATTCTCTAAATTTCTGAACATGTTTAGGAAGTTAGAAATTAATATTCCTTTTCTTGATGCTATTCAAGCTATGCATGTCTATGCTAAGTTCTTGAAAGATATTATCACTAACAAGAGAAAGTTAGGTGAATTTGAGACGGTGAACCTGAGTGAGGAGTGTTCTGCAGTGTTGTTGAACAAATTACCCCCTAAGCTTAAAGACCCTGGGAGTTTCACCTTACCTTGTGAGATGGGTCATATCTCTTTTGCTAGAGCATTATGTGATCTTGGTGCAAGTATTAACTTAATGCCTTTAGTAGTGTTCAGGAGATTAGGCCTAGGGGACGAGCCAAAACCAACCTCCATATCTTTGCAATTAGCTGATAGGTCAATCAAATATCCTAGGGGTATTGTAGAGGATATCCTAGTGAAGGTCGATAAATTTATCTTCCCCGCTGATTTCCTTATATTAGATATGGTAGAGGACTATGAAATCCCTATGATTTTGGGTAGACCCTTTTTGGCCACAGCTAGGGCTTTGATTGATGTGGAGGAAGGTAAATTGACCATTAGGTATGGTCAAGAGGAAGTTGTTTTTAATGTCTTCCGAGCTATGAAACATGCTAGGAGAGATGATACATGCTTTTCTATTGATGCTTTTGATCATGGTTGTCAAGAAAATTTCAATATATCTAGGTTTAATGATCCTTTAGGAGCATCTTTGAGTGAAAGGTTATCTAATGGAGTTTCATATCCACAGGAAGGTATAGATGAAGCAGTGCACATGTTTGAGGCATGCAAGCCTATGATGGCTCGTCAGAGCAAGTTTCAGACTTTGGAGACCCCCACGGGACCTAAGCTGAAGCTATCAATTGAACAGCCTCCTGAATTAGAATTGAAACCATTACCTGATAATTTGAAATATGTATTTTTAAATGATAATGGTACTTTACCTGTGATAATGTCATCTGCTTTATCTGAATTGCAGGTAGAGAAGTTGTTGAGGGTATTGAGGAAGCACAAGAGGGCCTTTGGATGGACTATTGGTGACATCCAAGGAATTAGTCCATCCATGTGCATGCACAAGATTCTGATGGAAGAAGACCACCGTCCGAGTGTGCAAAACCAAAGGCAGCTTAACCCGTTGATGCAGGAAGTGGTTAAGAAGGAGGTAATCAAACTCCTTGATGCAGGTATTATCTATCCAATTTCAGATAGTTCTTGGGTAAGTCCTGTACAATGTGTACCTGAGAAAGGGGGGATGATTGTAGTCCAAAATGATAAAAATGAATTAATCCCTACTAGGACGGTTACAGGTTGGCGGGTATCCATAGATTATAGAAAACTAAATGATGCAACTCGTAAAGATCATTTCCCCTTACCATTCATTGATCAGATGTTAGAGAGGTTAGTAGGGCATGAGTTTTATTTCTTTCTAGATGGGTACATTGGTTACAACCAAATTGCTATAGCGCCTGAGGATCAAGAAAATACTACTTTTACTTGTCCTTATGGAACCTTCGCATATAGGCGAATGCCATTTGGGTTATGTAACGCCCCTGCCACCTTTCAGAGATGCATGCTATCTATTTTTCATGATATGGTAGGTGCATATCTGGAAGTTTTCATGGATGATTTTACCATGTTTGGCTCCTCATTTGATAATTGTTTAATTAATTTATCTGCTGTGTTGACTCGATGTGAGGAGTCCAATCTTGTGCTCAACTGGGAGAAATGTCATTTCATGGTAAATGAGGGCATCATTTTAGGCCATAAGATCTCCTCAAAGGGTATTGAGGTAGATAAAGCCAAGGTGGATGTGATTGGTAGATTGCCTCCACCTAATTCAGTGAAAGCCGTTAGGAGTTTTCTTGGACATGCTGGGTTTTATCGTAGATTCATTAAGGGATTTTCTGAAATTGCTAAACCATTGAGTAACTTGTTGGTTAAGGATATTCCTTTTGTTTTTGATGATGCATGTTTGAACTCTTTTAATGTGATTAAGGAGAAACTTGTAAGTGCACCAGTGATGGTAAGCCCAGATTGGTCTCTACCTTTCGAGCTGATGTGTGATGCTAGTGATCTAGCAGTTGGGGCGGTCCTAGGATAGAGGAAGGACAAGGTATTTCATACTATTTACTATGCTAGTAGGGTGCTTAATGAAGCTCAGGTAAATTATGCAACCACAGAAAAAGAACTATTAGCAGTAGTATTTGCTTGTGATAAATTCCACTCTTACCTTGTTCCTTCTAAAGTTGTCGTTTATACTAACCACTCAGCATTGAAATATTTGCTGAGTAAAAAGGATGCCAAACCCAGGTTACTGAGATGGATCTTGTTGTTGCAGGAGTTTGACATGGAGATTAAGGACAAGAAGGGAGTTGAAAATGTGGTTGCTGACCATCTCTCACGGATTGAAAATCCGTATGAGAATACACAGGTGCCCATCAGGGAGGAATTTCCTGATGAGCACTTGTTTCGGGTAGAGAACCAGAAGGCACCATGGTTTGCACACATTGCAAATTATTTGGCCTCTGGGAGATGCCTGACGGTCTCAACTCACATCAAAAGAAGAAATTTGTGTATGATGTTAAGAGTTATTTTTGGGATGATCCTCTTTTGTTTAAGATATGTGCAGATCAGATGATCAGGAGGTGTATCCCAGACTCAGACATGTAGAGCATTCTCTACCACTGTCATGGAGGTGAAGTTGGAGGGCATTTCGGTGGCACAAGAACAACGAGCAAGGTGTTGGAATCCGGTTTCTACTGGCCTACTCTTTTTCATGATGCACATTTTTATGCTAAAAACTATGATAGGTGCCAGCGAACAGGTAATATTTCTAAAAAACACGAAATGCCTATGAACATCACCATTGAGGTGGAGGTGTTTGATTTGTGGGGGATTGATTTTATGGGACCCTTTCCAAAGTCACATAATAATGAGTACATTTTAGTAGCTGCGGACTATGTGTCTAAGTGGGCAGAGGCAGTGGCCTTGCCCACTAATGACCACAAACCGGTTTGTGCACTTCTGAAGAAACATATTTTACCCGGTTTGGTACTCCTAGGGCGATCATTAGTGATGGTGGCAAACATTTTTGCAACAAGCACTTTTGGAAGCTGCTAGGTAGTTATGGTGTCCACCATAGACTCGCTACCCCTTATCACCCCCAAACCAGTGGTCATGACCAATAGGGAGTTAAATAGCATCTTAGAAAAGACAGTAGATTCATCTAGGAAAGACTGGTCTACCAAGCTTGATAATGCTCTTTGGGCTTATAGAACTGCATTTAAAACATCTATTGGTTGCTCGCCTTATAGACTGGTCTTTGGTAAATCATGTCACCTGCCTATGGAATTAGAGTATAAAGCCTATTGGGCTATTAAGTTTCTTAACTTCGATGCCCGAGTTTGTGGTAAGAACAGGTTGTTGCAGTTGAATGCGCTGGACGAGTTTCGACATCAAGCATACCATAATTCAAAGCTCTACAAGGAGAGAGTAAAGTGGTATCATGACAGACGCATTGAGATGAGGGTGTTCAAAGAAGAAGATAAAGTCTTGTTGTACAACTCGAGATTGAAGCTCTACCCGGGCAAGCTGGTGTCAAAGTGGAGCGGTCCATATACAGTGACTCGAGTCCTTTCAAAAGGAGCATTTGAGATCACCAATGGCGATCAGGACCCGTTCTTGGTGCATGGACATAGAGTCAAACATTACCATGGAGGATTGATAGGAGTAGAGGAAGTGTTCCTCTTGGATCAGTCGGGACCCGATATTTAGGGTCCCACAAGTCGAGCCAACGACTTAAAACAAAGGCGCTTCTCGGGAGGCAACCCGAGTTATTTATGTACATTTAATTTTATTTTGAATAATTCTTTTAGTGTAAAGTGTAATTTTGGATATTGGATGTGCAGGAAATTGCTTCGGGAGGTCGGGACTGCAAGAATGAGCTCAAAACCTACATAGAAGACTGAAAAGTGCAGGAGAGACGCATGGCGTGCGCCAAACGTGCGCCCCCCGTGCAAACTGGGCAGAGAGCAGTGGAGAAAAAACACACGCTAGTGCACGCCGTGTGCAAACCGTGCACCAAACGTGCATCACGCACGGCGTGCGTGAGCCATGCGTCTGACGTGCGAGGTGGTTCCCCTCTATTTGGGCTTCTCTTCTCTACTTGGGCTAGAACTTCTTGGCCTCTCTTGTCTTGTTGGGCCTCGAATTCCAAGCCCAAAACAACCTTATCCCCTCCCTTTTTCAGATTCTAACCTTATCCTCTTCAATCTCCAAAACTTTACCAACCCTACCTCCATCTTTTCACACGCCACCTCCATTACCCCCAATTTCTCTAACCCTAAACTCCACACCCGACATCATCACATCAACAACATCCCACGCTTCTCATCATCATTCATCTACCACACCAACTTTTCCAACCAAGACCACTTCGTTCTCAAACCCACGGGTTTGAAGCTCAAAGAGAGAGAAGAGGAAGTAATGGGAAATCAAAGTGAAGCAAGGCAAATAGAGGCGAGATTCGGCGACAAATAGCAAGGAAAATAAGGGGAGAGAGATGTGCCTACAACTGCGCACGCCGTGCGCACGCCCGTGCACCAACCGTGTGTCCTGCACGTTCACCGCACGCCGTGCAACAACCGTGCGTACTGCACTCTTAGCACACGTCGTGCACCGTCCGTGAGGCCTGCACGCCCTGCGCACGCCGTGCACTATCCGTGAAAATCCGACAGTTTCGCTTCGTCGCTAATATGATTCATCCTGCAAAAGGGAAGGGGAAGGCTACAGCTGAGAAGGCCTCCTCCACAGGTGTCAGAGGAATGAGAGCCAGAATTCACATCCCGGAGGGAGAAAGCCAGGTACCTGATTTATTATTCAAAGAACAAGTTCATATTGATAATCGGTAACGACTATTAGAGAGACCAATCATGGCGGCCAAATTCATTGACCCTGCTTTCTTAACCATATTGGGCATTCACGATGAGTTTGTATATAGGTTAGACAGCGCGGGATGTGAAATTCTTTTGAATTGGAATGTCCCCACGTTTAGGAGTCTCACTGTTGAGTTCCTTGCCACCGTAGATCCAAACTACGAGAATGGTAAATTTCGAGTTAAGTTTAGGCTATGTGGGAAATGGTTTTCTGTCTCAAAGGAAGAGTTTGGAGAGTTCTTTCAGTTTTGGGGAACTTCCAATAGGAAATTGAGAGAGTCCAATGAGGATATGTGGACTGTAGTCAACAAGCCTGGGTCAGAGTGTACTACGACCCTAAAGGCGATCTATTTAGGGTCCCCACTGCTCTCTTATTTTCACAGGCTCCTCACATTCACTTTCCTTGGGAGAGATGATAGTCAGGATAAGGTCACCAAGCGGGACCTTGTGTTGGTTTACTATTTCCACATAGGAGCGAGGGCCCCTTTTGAGGAGCATATGCTCGCTTTTCTGAAGGAGCAGGCCAAGAAGGGCCCGACAGTCCCTATTTGTTGTGGTGATGTGGTCACTCAGATCGCTATCCATTTGGGATTGGTGATGCCCGATGACCCCCCTGAGACCCCGGTCTCTATTGACGACACAGGTCTAGTAGATGAGAAGTATTTCCCTAGGCTTGTAAAGGAGCTTAAGGATAGGGAGAAGGGACTTGGAGAGTCGTCCACTGGAAGGCAGAGGAGACCTACTCCTCAGGCCCCTCCGACTACAAACCAGATGGCCGAGTGGCTAGATATCGCTCGAGGCATCCAGACTAGCGTCACCGCTATAGGAGACCGGGTTGAGCGATTTGAGGACCGGGTGGATGCTCATTTGGGGTTGTTAGGAGGACAGATCCTTCATGTGCAGGAGCAGGTGAATGAGGTATGGGCCGATGGCCAACGCTGGTATGCAGAGTACCAGAGAGACATGGCCTATATGAGACGGAATCTCCCAACTCAGTTTGGGAACATGAGTCTCTCTGGACCCAGCCAGTCATCTTCCGGCCCGTCCTTCTTCCAGGCTCAACCTCAGTTCCCTACCATGAGCAGTATCCTTATCTTGACCATTTCCCGTATGCCAGTGAGTTCTCTTAGTAGGCTTCTGTGGCCTATTCATTCCTGTTATTTCAGTTGGCTTCCTGGTATGTTTGATGTGTTTGTTGTTGTTGTGATTATGAGCTCTGCCGCTGGCTTCTGGAGCTGTTATTGGGTGGCTTAGGCCACCCCTTTCGTCGAGCTAACGACGTTAAACAAATGCGCTTGTTGGGAGGCACCCCAACTATGGATTGGAGAGCATATGGACATTGATCATATGCGAGGCGCCGGGCTCACATGAGCTCAATCGGGCGAGGAGCTCTTCATTCATCCATGCATCACCACCACTAGTCAGTTGCATGCCACACATCGATCCTTCGAGGGGCAGTATCTCTTACCCTCCTTTATATTGATATTTTTTCGCTGTTTACTCTTTAGATACTATGTGGTGGGTGCTGAGCACCCGAGTTATCGTGCTGATAGTTTATGTATCTAGGACTGTATGGTGGTTGTCATATATGCTATCTGACAAGTGTGGGGTGCATGTTTATTTATGTGTTCGAGTCGCACTGGGGACAATGCTGTGTTTTAAAGTGTGGGGTGGGGTGCTTGCATTTCATTTCACACTTTTGGTCTGCAGTGAAAAAAAAATCAAAAAAATCAAAATATCAAAATATCAAAAAAATATTTTCTGGTGATATGATTGAGTAAGAGAGTGTAGGATCTTAAGACTTCGATGAATGAACTGTTACACATGCCCATTTCTTACACTGTTTAAATAATACATAGATTAGCATGGATCAATTGAGTAGAGTAAGCACGTGCATTAAGATCACTCTTTTGCTTGCACTTTGAGTGTTTACTTGATTAGTCGTTGCTTCCTTTGATTCCTATGTATTGTAAGCTGAGTCTAGAACTACTTGTGTATCCCATTCGAGGCGAAATAGAGTGACGAACATGGTTAAATTGAGAAAATGATTTTAGGTCATCCTTGAAACGTTTGAGCCAAATCTATAACCTTACATTATTTTCTTAGTCACCCATTTTGAGCCTATGGCCTATCGTTTCTAACCATTACATTACAAACCTATGTGCCCATCATTTCTTGTATATCCTCATGTTATTTTTGAACCCATATTTCGTGTCTTATGTGCTTCATGAGAGGGGTTGTTGGGAATTTATTTGTGAGTTGAGTGATTACAAGGAAAAGGAAAATGAAGTCTTGATGATAATGTGCCATTTGATTTGTGAAAAAAAAGCAAAAGAAAACAAAATCATGAGAAGAGAAACGGAAAGGTGACATAAAAGGGGCAAAAGAAAGAGAAAAATATTAGCCCAACAAGTAGACAAAAAAAAAGAAAAAAAAATTGTCTAAGAAATGGTTTGGTAGAGAGTTGAGGTGAAAGTAAGCGGGATGTGTGAAAAGTGGTTAGGGGGTGAGATGAAGCATGTTTGACACGTTGTATTTTATGAGCTTCGTGTTTTAAATCCTTTGCATGCCCTTTGCCTAGCCATGCATTACAAGCCGAATATAAGTCCTTTTTGATTCTTGATTGCCATGATTCCTCACGATTAGTGGAGATGGGGTTAACTAGTAGCATATGAATCTCTAAGATCCGTGTAGTAGGGAAAAGAGGAAGCACGCTGGTAAAGTGAACGAGGGGGTGCGGGTTAGGAGAGTCGATCTTTAATGTGAGTAGCAACTCGCTTATGTGCATTCATCTGTTTATGTATTTTCTTGAACTCTGTTCGATCTTGTAGTGTGTTAATTCTGAGAAAGCTCTTATGATCAACAAGCACACTTCAACTCAGTCGTCACCAATTTTTCGTAACCTTTTTGCATGCTGCATATTTATTTTACCATGCTTGAATAAAGGAGGCCCGGACTCCTCCTATCGAGGTGAACCTCGGGGTTTAACCGGGACATATCTTACAGCTTTGGGTGTTTAATTTTCTCGGGACGAGAAAAGCTTAAGTGTGGGGTGTTGATGTGAACGTAAAATACATCTATTTGAGATGTTTTTAGCCGACATTCTTGAGCTTTTCAGTCCCGGGATGATGTAGTTTGATGAATATCTCTTTTGTTTTGTGTAGTTGATCGATCTCCAAAGGAACCGAGAATTTCGGGTCGGAAACGGAGCAAAAAGAGGCAAAAAGGCCCCTGAATTTCTGAGGCGCACGCTATGTGCACGGGGTGCACCCACCATGCACCATGCACGCTAGACGCACGCCATGCAGTAAGCGTGCGACGTGCATGCAGAGCGCACGCTGGACGCACGACGTGCAGATTGGACAGAGAGGGTCGAAGTTGGACACTTTTGGTCGACGCACGACGTGCAACAGGCGTGCATCACGCACGCCCAGCGCACGGCGTGCGTGCGACGTGCACGGCTGCGATTCTGTCCGTTTTTGAGTGTTATTTTCATATTCTACCCTTAGTTTTGAGCGAGTATAAAGGGGATTTTAGGTCAGAATATGGGGATCACGAAATTGGCAGAGAAAAACACACTTGGAGAGAGCTTTAGGAGGGAGGTTGAAGATCAAACAAAGGACCACGAACTCATTATCGAAGGTTCTTCGTAGGTTTTGATTATACTTTGATATTTGTATTACGTTTTCAGTCAATATGATTATCATTGTTATTATCATTGCTTTGTGTTCGTATTTCATTGTGATGAACTAAATCCTCGTTGATCTAGGGCTAGGGGAACGATGTGATGATTTGAATTAACGTGTTTTGGTTATACATTTGACAAACTAATATCTAGGATATCGTTTATTTAATTCTACTCTTAATGCTTCATTGCCTTGATCACGTGATGCATGATTTAATTATATTAACCAACAATTGAGAAATGAGGTTAATGTGAGGAAATAAGAATTGAATAGCTCGAGTTTTAATCTAAGCCAGAATATGGTTAGACTGACACAGTGCAATAGCTATAGGAGTAAAACCCGAAAGTTAGAGGAATTCATAGATTGTAATGCTATATACCGCTCTACACCTAGATTAGAGATAATTAGGTGGACCGAGTATGTTAGGGTCCTAATACGATCGAGAGATGGTTAGGACTATACTTAGAGAATTCCCGTTGCCCTTAGAATAGTATTAGTTGCAAATGCATACCAAACTTCGTTAAGTCATTCATCACATTCGAACCCCGTTAATGTCCTAGATTGCCTTTTTATCTCTGATTTACAACCCCGTTGTGACTTTGTTCTTCGTTTCTGATCATTCATATATTCTCGTTACTTGCATGAATTTAATATTTCTGAAACAAAAACCAAACATCGTTATAGGAATAGCTTGACCATCGAATTAATTAACTAAAGTGCTTGCTTAATTTCTCCCTTGGGTACGATATCTCGGACTTAAACCCCGAATAATACTTGACGACCGGTACGCTTGCCGTGCCATTCTGAAGGTTAAATCTCGGAGTGTCAAGTTAATGGCGTCGTTGCCGGGGAGCAAATAAGGCAACTCTGACACGTTTATAATTCGTGTTAAGACTATTTCTTTTTTTCTCTCTCTTTTATTTAATTTAATTTTGTGTATGCAATTGCGGTCTCATCCCTCTCCGAGTTTGTTAACTACAGATATTTCAGAGGTCGAGAGGAACGCTAGGATTGCGAAGCGTCAAGGGAAGAAAGCTATGAGTCATCACTCTGAAACGAGTCATCACTCGGATAATGAGGATAATCAGGATGACATTCAAAGGGAAGGGATCCAGCCAAGGAATGAAAAGCCAATTAGGGAGCAGAATCGGATTCCTCCGAGCTTTAATCCACTGTTTGCTCCGGAAGAACCACCAAGGAAAAGGGCATTGATGGAGTATGGAACTCCATCACTCCGAGGCATTGAAGGCAGCATTGTCGCACCACCAGTCACGAACCCAACATTTGAGATCAAGACATCAGTTATTAACCTGGTGAGAGGTGACCCATTCCATGGGAATGCACACGAGGATCCGTTGGAACACTTAAATACTTTCCTCGAGCTGTGTGACACATTTAGGTATAATGGAGTGTCTAGTGATGCAGTGCGCCTTCGGCTTTTTCCCTTCTCATTGAAGGATAAAGCAAGTAAGTGGCTGCGTGAGATGCCCACTGGGAGCATCAGAACATGGGACCAGTTAGTGGATGCTTTTATGAACCAACTCTTCCCACCTAAGAAGACAATAAAGCTGAGGGCAGACATTAACTCCTTTGCCCAACAAGGTGATGAGTCATTGGTGGATGCATGGGAAAGGTTCTCTGATTTGCTGAGGCAGTGTCCATATCATGGGCAACCACTATGGGTGCAGCTACAGACTTTCTATTCGAGTTTGAATGAAGTCAGTCAAGGTCAGTTGGATTCAGCAGCGGGAGGCTCTTTTGTGCAGTTGACTCCACAGAACAATGTAGCTCTCTTGAACTTGATGGCTTCTAATAGAGTCTGGTAGTCCAGCAGAAGAGGTGCAGGAACTAAGGGGACGATCAATGCAGTGGAGTCATCCTCAATGGACAAAGTGGTGGACCATATTGTGCAGAGTGTGACAAGAAAGTTGGATGTCATGCAGGTTCCTTCATTTATAGATCCCATTGATTACATTGAAGGTATTGGAGAACCTCAGGGAGAAACTACAAATTTTGTGGGCAACCAGAGGAATCCAAATTATGACCCGTTCTCCTCTACCTACAATGAAGGATAGAAAGACCACCCGAACATGGCCTGGAAACCCCAAGGGCAGAATCAGGGTTCTTCTGGGTATCAACAGAGACCTCAAGGACATGGCTATCAACAAAGGCCCCAAAACCAGCAGTATCAGCAAAGGTCTCAGAATCAGCAGCCCCAGAATGCACCACCACAAGAGTCCTCCTCCAAACTAGAGCAGATGATGCTAACTATGATGGCACAGATGAAGGATGATAGTGAGCTGCACAAGGCAGCTATGCAAGAGCAGAAGACAGCTATGCAATAGCAGAAGACAGTGAACCGGAATAATGATTCCCGGTTCCAAAAGTTGGAAACCCAGATGAGTCAACTGCCAGTGCAATGAATTCGAGGGCTACTGGAAGCCTCCCGAGCAACACAGAAAGGAATCCTAGGGAGGATGTCCATGCAGTCACGTTGAGGTCTGGGAAGTCCACGGAACAGCTGGCGAAGGCTAAAGAGAAAGTAGCTGAAAAAGTTCAAGGAACAGAAGACCTGAGTCAAGAAGAAGAGAAAGATGAAAGCTTGGAAAGAACAGAGGAACAAAGGATCGCCAAAGGTAAGAAGGTAAGGGAGTCCATAGTTGAAGCAGAAACTAGGACTCCGCCTCTTCCATTCCCTTTTGTTGCCAAGAAAAGTAAAGTTGATGCTCAATTCTCTAAATTTCTGAACATGTTTAGGAAGTTAGAAATTAATATTCCTTTTCTTGATGCTATTCAAGCTATGCTTGTCTATGCTAAGTTCTTGAAAGATATTATCACTAACAAGAGAAAGTTAGGTGAATTTGAGACGGTGAACCTGAGTGAGGAGTGTTCTGCAGTGTTGTTGAACAAATTACCCCCTAAGCTTAAAGACCCTGGGAGTTTCACCTTACCTTGTGAGATGGGTCATATCTCTTTTGCTAGAGCATTATGTGATCTTGGTGCAAGTATTAACTTAATGCCTTTAGTAGTGTTCAGGAGATTAGGCCTAGGGGACGAGCCAAAACCAACCTCCATATCTTTGCAATTAGCTGATAGGTCAATCAAATATCCTAGGGGTATTGTAGAGGATATCCTAGTGAAGGTCGATAAATTTATCTTCCCCGCTGATTTCCTTATATTAGATATGGTAGAGGACTATGAAATCCCTATTATTTTGGGTAGACCCTTTTTGGCCACAGCTAGGGCTTTGATTGATGTGGAGGAAGGTAAATTGACCATTAGGTATGGTCAAGAGGAAGTTGTTTTTAATGTCTTCCGAGCTATGAAACATGCTAGGAGAGATGATACATGCTTTTCTATTGATGCTTTTGATCATGGTTGTCAAGAAAATTTCAATATATCTAGGTTTAATGATCCTTTAGGAGCATCTTTGAGTGAAAGGTTATCTAATGAAGTTTCATATCCACAGGAAGGTATAGATGAAGCAGTGCACATGTTTGAGGCATGCAAGCCTATGATGGCTCGTCAAAGAAAGTTTCAGACTTTGGAGACCCCCACGGGACCTAAGCTGAAGCTATCAATTGAACAGCCTCCTGAATTAGAATTGAAACCATTACCTGATAATTTGAAATATGTATTTTTAAATGATAATGGTACTTTACCTGTGATAATGTCATCTGCTTTATCTGAATTGCAGGTAGAGAAGTTGTTGAGGGTATTGAGGGAGCACAAGAGGGCCTTTGGATGGACTATTGGTGACATCCAAGGAATTAGTCCATCCATGTGCATGCACAAGATTCTGATGGAAGAAGACCACCGCCCGAGTGTGCAAAACCAAAGGCAGCTTAACCCGTTGATGCAGGAAGTGGTTAAGAAGGAGGTAATCAAACTCCTTGATGCAGGTATTATCTATCCAATTTCAGATAGTTCTTGGGTAAGTCCTGTACAATGTGTACCTGAGAAAGGGGGGATGACTGTAGTCCAAAATGATAAAAATGAATTAATCCCTACTAGGACGGTTACAGGTTGGCGGGTATCCATAGATTATAGAAAACTAAATGATGCAACTCGTAAAGATCATTTCCCCTTACCATTCATTGATCAGATGTTAGAGAGGTTAGCAGGGCATGAGTTTTATTTCTTTCTAGATGGGTACATTGGTTACAACCAAATTGCTATAGCGCCTGAGGATCAAGAAAATACTACTTTTACTTGTCCTTATGGAACCTTCTCATATAGGCGAATGCCATTTGGGTTATGTAACGCCCCTGCCACCTTTCAGAGATGCATGCTATCTATTTTTCATGATATGGTAGGTGCATATCTGGAAGTTTTCATGGATGATTTTACCATGTTTGGCTCCTCATTTGATAATTGTTTAATTAATTTATCTGCTGTGTTGACTCGATGTGAGGAGTCAATCTTGTGCTCAACTGGGAGAAATGTCATTTCATGGTAAATGAGGGCATCATTTTAGGCCATAAGATCTCCTCAAAGGGTATTGAGGTAGATAAGGCCAAGGTGGATGTGATTGGTAGATTATAGAAAACTAAATGATGCAACTAAAGTGCTTGCTTAATTGCTCCCTTGGGTACGATATCTCGGACTTAAACCCCGAATACTACTTGACGACCGGTACGCTTGCCGTGCCATTCTGAGGGTTAAATCTTGGAGTGTCACATACCATTTGGCACAATCAATTCACAATAAAAAATCACTCATTCAATCATAACACGGATCAACCATTCACATACAATCATCGTAATTCTTCTAGTTTAGTGTCTCTTATATTAACCTAAAGACGGAGCATGCATCAATATTAAGGACGAACAATCAACAATCAGTACATTCAACAAGCAATCCTAAGGCTCGACATGGCCATTCTACCAGCACGACAATTTCCCAAGATATTGAAAGCGGTTAACTAGTGAATCACATCCTATATGCATACTAAGACTCGTCCGATTATTATTGTAATTGAAAAACAGTTATTCTAGTGAATCACGTCCTACATGCGAACTAGGACCTTTCCGGTTATTATTATCCTATAGGCATACTATTAGCATTCTTTAAATAAAAAGAGGAGTTTAGTACTTTTCCCTACATTGAATTCTCCAACGCTTAGTACTCCTAGCTGCTGACGTCCGGGCTAGCTTCCTCCTCGTCTTCTCACGTGGTTCCCAAGGCCTCCCCCTTCGTCGAGCTCGAGTCCAAGGTCTTGGATCACAGTTAACACCAAAATTAAAGGCTAAACAAGGAGGTTTAAGAGGCAAGATTCTAAGTTAAAACCCCCCAAGCTAACAGTTCAAAAGACAAGATTGAATTAGATGAAAACACCCAAAAAGGACCCAAAACAGGTCTGCCACGGAGCGGGTCACGGATCCGTTACCTGCGCCGTCACGGTTCTCCTCACAGAGCCGTGACTAACGCCGTCACGGTCTCCCTCACGGAGCCGTGACGTCTCCTGTCACGGTGCCCGTCACGGATCCGTGACAGGTCTGACGGGTTCCGTCCTTCTTCTTCCTCCAGCTCCATTTTCACGAAATTTCAGTCCAAAAACTCCATTTTTGTCAATCCCAAACCTCCAAAACAGTTCTAAAACCTTTAATAACTCATTACCCAACATGGGGCTTCAACAAACTCCATAAATCTGAATCAAAACCATCATCTACTTCCATTTTGTCTTCAAAAATCATCATCCAAAGTCATCTTCCCAGAACCCAACCATTTTCATGTTCTTCCTTCTAAACCCACAAATCAAAACTCAAGGAAAACGAAATTAGATGAAGGATTTACCTTAGGAGTGGAATGGGGATGAAGAAGATGATGTTTTGGAGAGTTTTTGGAAAGTAAACAACCTCAAGACTCCATTTTTGCACCTTTCTTCACCTTCAAGCTTCAAAGTTCCTTCTTCTCTTCCCCTCTCTCTCTCTAATTTCGGCCAGCATAAATAAAGAGGAGAAAAGTGACTCCAAATGCTTTAAAGACCTAGCTTGTTGAAGTTCCAAAAAAGCCCTTAGGTCCAAACCTTCCAATTTGGCTTTTGTGAGGGTAAGTGGGTCCTTTTAGACTCATTTCTTCTCCTCCAAGCCACTAATGACATGTGTCCTAGTGGAGACCACTTAGTTCTTAGGAAAATCCAGAATTTCCAAGTTACTTTGTTTTAGTCGATAAAAAGTCCCGATTTGACCAAACGTTGACTTTTCCAATATTACAGTCAAACGAAAGGAAATAACCCAACTAAGCTAACCGTGATGACGGCTAAGCTTTTTGGGCCCCGGGAAGGTCCCGAATGACTCCCGGAGTCATCGGTTGACTTTTCCGGCCGAAAGTCAAACTTTGCCAAAAATTCACCGGTTCGACCGGGATCGACCGGGGGCGGTTCTCACAATCTACCCCCTCAAAAGAGTTTCGTCCTCGAAATTTAAAACAGAAGTACCTCAAAGGTCGAACAGTTGGGGGTACTTCGCGCGAACCTCATCCTCGCGCTCCCAAGTCGACTTAGCTCCTTGGTGCTTCCACTGCACTCGTACCAGAGGGATAGTCTTGCCACGCAAGACCTTCTCCCGCGTATCTAAAATCCTGACTGGCTTCTCCTCATACGAGACATCATCAGCTACCTCGATGTTCGTCCACTCGATAACGTGGGAGGGGTCCGTAGTGTACTTCCGCAGTTGGGAAACGTGGAAGACGTTATGCACATTCCCAAGCTATGGTGGTAACTCAAGGCGATAGGCAACGGCTACAACTCTGCCCAAAATCTCAAAAGGTCTTATAAACCGCGAGGCCAACTTGCCTCCACCGCAGTTGAATCGCAAATGTCCTTTCTTCGGGCTCACCTTTAGAAACACGTGATCACCAACTGTAAACTCAAGAGGTCGACGTTGTCTATCTGCGTAACTCTTATGTCGGCTCTACGCGGTCTTTAACCGCTCCCGAATCAACGCGACCTTCTCGGTCATTTCCTGGACAAGCTCTGGACCAAGTAAACTTCGGTCTCCTACCTCTGCCCAACACACGGGCGATCTGCACGGTCTACCATACAACAACGCCTCAAATGGTGCCATCCTAATACTGGACTGATAATTGTTGTTGTAGGAGAACTCGGCTAATGGCAAATGATCCTCCCATGATCCTCGGAAGTCCAACACACATGCTCGCAGCATATCCTCTAAGATTTGTATAGTGCGCTCTGACTGACCGTCAGTCTGCGGGTGATAAGTCGTACTGAGCAAGACCTCGGTGCCCAACGCTTTCTGCAAGCTCTCCCAAAATCTGGAGGTGAAACGGGGATCCCTGCCGGACACAACGGACACCGGGACCCCATGAAGACAGATGATCTCTCGAACGTACAACCGACTCAAGGTGTCAAACGTGTCAGTCATCCTCATAGCTAAGAAGTGTGCCGACTTTTTCCGTCGGTCAACCACAACCCAAACAACATCGTGCCCTCTCGGCGACCTCGATATGCCACTCACGAAGTCCATCGTGACATGCTCCCACTTCCACTCGGCAATCGGTAGTGGCTGTAGCAAACCAACGGGACGCTGATGCTCAGCCTTCACTTGCTGACAAGTGAGGCATCTAGAAACGAACTATACGACTGCTCTACGCATCCCGCTCCACTAGAACTGCCGTCGGATGTACCGATACATCTTGGTGCCACCCGAGTGCACAGCAAGACGGGAGTGATGACACTCTCTCAACACGACGTCTCTACAACCCCGCGGCACAAACAGTCGCCCTCGGTAACGTAGACCCTGGTCGGCACTCTGCTCCTAGCCCTCGGTATCAACACCGCTGATCATCCTCTCTCGGATCTCTACCGTCTCGACATCCTCGGCCTGTGCTTCCAGCACATGAGCAACTAATGTGGGCTGAGCCACCAATGAACACATATTCATGCCATCCGTGATCTCCTCTAGCTCAAGCCCGAACGAGCTCAACTCCTCCATCATGTCCCACTCTCGGACTGATATACTAGCAATGCAATGAGTCGACTTCCTACTCAGGGCATCGGCGACGACGTTCGCCTTGCCAGGATGATAGAGTAGCTGGAATTCGTACTCCTCAAGTAGCTCCATCCACCGTCTTTGGCGCATGTTCAGGTCGCGCTGAGAGAAAATGTACTTGAGGATCTTGTGATCCGAGAACACCCGGAATCGCTCTCCATACAAGTAGTGTCGCCACCTCTTTAGGGCAAAGACAACTGCTGCCAACTCTAGATCGTGAGTAGGGTAGTTGCGCTCATGTATCTTCAACTGTCTGGAGCCATAGGCAACCACCTTCCCCAAATGACTCCTGGAGTCATCGGTTGACTTTTCCGGCCGAAAGTCAAACTTTGCCAAAAATTCACCGGTTCGACCGGGATCGACCGAGGGCGGTTCTTACATCTTTTTCTACTCTCTCCGTCATACGTCGCTCTTCTACGCCTCGACCAACCAACTCCACTATCGACTCCTAACACCACTTGCTCACCATGCCCACACCGTTATCCCTACAAACCCCCCTTGGCGCCCCTCGCCATCATCTCTGTCGTCATCCCATGAACCGCATGACACTACGGAGACCAAGGATCCAACCTTCGATAGCCGTTCTTGCCCTCGTCGTGCACCGACCCCCTTCTCTGTTGGGAGAGACCATGTCTTGATATGGAACATCCTGCCCATGACGTCTCCTCGTGCGCTATAGTCGGCATGGAGATACAATCAGGAGGACGAAAATGACCCCCAATGTCACTGGCTTCCCACGGGCTCTATGTTACCGTGATGGGTTCAGAATCTCAATTGAACCCGAATCCGGACCCTTCCACCGAAGCACCATACACGGAGGGGACTCAGGCAGCACCTCCATTCCGTCCAACAGATGGACCCCATGAGGCACAACTAAAATCAGGCAGGGGAAACCGCCCCACACGATCCTCATGTAAATGACAGAGTTTCACGCCAAAGGGGACCCCACCCGGGAAGAACAATTTTTCAGTAGGAAAGGGTGATTGAGGAACTGATAAGCATCGAACATGAGTCGCAGAGTATTCGACCGTACTAAGGGTGAGGGCGATGTTACTCCGAATCCGCGTAACTGTAGATACTCGTCCTAGCATGCGACGTCCAAGAGGCAACCATTACTAGGGGAAATTCCTGTTAGTCATAGTGCCCATAGTTCAATCCTTAATGTCCAAATGTATATATCATCATCAACAATAAAATTAAAGCGGCTTTATATTACTTATGTGTTGGTGTAATATATCGATGTGTGCTTTGATCTATGCCCACCATGCGAATAGAACCATAGATCACACTCGATGGGTCCCTAGTCAACAATGCTTCATTATAAGCGACTAGTATGAAAGATGACTCTTCATGACTTACGTTCTGTTAGTCATTGGAATGAGATTCCGGAGTCTGATCATATATATCATGTGGGACATGATATTGAACGACCCGTCATGAATATGTTCCACAGATTAAGTCATGAACATATTCATTGTCGTAGCTTGTCATGTATCCTTAGACCAAGGAGTCTTTGTGATCGCTATGCAGTAAACAACTGAGTTTGACCCGAGCCTAACGTTGTCCGTAACATGGATTCCATAACGGCCATGATTGGCTTGGGGACGGACTGCATGAGTGACACGAAGGACGGCTAAGGGATTTATCCCTCATGCTACTGTATGGGAAAGATATCGGTTCTCGGCCACTTGATCGAGAGTGACTGAAAGAATAGCATGACCATGCACATGATACTAGGTATCATATGTCAGTCATCTCACATATCAAGGAACAGTGATTGAGAATAATAAGGATGACAGCTCTATGCCTTATCTCAATAAGGATATCGGAGATAAATGGATAATGATAGGGACGACGAAAAGGTTAGAATCGACAAGGTCGATTCGTTATGCAGTGTCAAGCAATACTAAAGTCTCGTTAGTTGCCACTTAAATAGGATCAAGTAAAATGGGATTTTACATTGATCTATTGACATGCATAAACCTAAGGGTCACACCGGAGGGTGAAACTCATTGACACATTTATGGAGAATAGTCAAAAGGGAGTTGTCTCGGGACATGACCAAAATTGGGTTTTGGGTCATGTGCCCATAAGTGAATAGGACTTTACGGATCAAGACAAGACTTGGAGTCTTGCGATTGATCGCGTCGGATAATGTTGGACATTTCCGGTATGGAAGGCTTGGAGGCGATGAGCGAATCACGAGACCTCGTTGGAAATGGCCACAGGCCATGTTCCAAGAGGCCCATGCAACCAAGGCCCATGGAACTAATTAATCAAGTATTGATTAATTAGTACTAAGTAAGCAAGACAAGGATTAAGGTGTTGGTGATTCACCACCTAACCCCATCTTGTCTAGCCATACTTTGTCCTATTTACACCTTACTTGTCACCATACTTGTCTCATGCTTTTAGTTTGACAAGTATGGGGTTTGTTATGTTTAAGTCATCTTTTTTCAACATAACAAACACAAGACAAGAATAGGAAACACAATTTTCTCTCCCTCCCCTCCCCAATTTCGGCCAAGGCAAGCTTTCATCTCCATTTTGTGTTCTTGAGTCCTCAAAGAGAAGAACTACGTGGCTTTTATTCCCATGTGGATACGTAGGCGTCTTAGAGACTCAAGCCAAATCATTCGTTACCCGGTGTTCTTGTTTTGGTAAGAAATAGTGCTGAATTTTTCTCTTGTGAATCCATTATTTGTTAGTTGTTTCATGGTTTTAATCGTCTATTGGTTTTCATTGATTTTCCGCTGCGAGTTGGTTCATCTCCAACCCTACCTCGAGACCCAACAATTCCAACTGTCTCATGGATAATCACGGAGATCACATAGTTAACAACTCCTCGACTGCACAGAAGCTGAAACGATCTGACTCCTCCTCACCTACTAGGACCATAGGATCGGGCACTTCTTTGCAGGATGGACAAGATAACAATACCCAAGGAAGATGGCTCTAATGGGGCGGCCGATGAGTGGGGATGACTATGTGTGAAGCCCATCTTTTAACGTGCATTCAGATACGATCATCAAGAAATGTATAAACGGTTAAGTACTGGTCGAACCCACAGGGAGTAGAGGTATCACTAGTATTTTGCTCAAAACTGGGGACATGGGTTGTCACTGATACATCCCCGAAAAGGGAATATAAAAGGAAAAATGGTAAAAGTGTTGTTTTAAGTCTAGACATAAAGATATATTTGTACACTCTACCACCTAAGACACATATCTATTGATTCACGCAAAGAGTTGGTCACGGGTACAAGTAAACATGACTTCCAATTAACACATCGTATGGTTAAAAATGGTGAAATCAAATAATGATTTCCTTATGTTCTTAGAACACTTAAGTTCCTATGTATGCGGTATCATGAAATCAACCACATACTAGATACGGGGAGAGGGCACAAGACCATATCCCAGACCGATATGCGAACCAACAATCATCGGAAAAAGCAATAATATAGGATGTAATTCTATGATCTTGAGCAAAGCTCGATCAATCTTCGAACGAGAGCTAACAACTATAAATGCATGTTAATATCCCTACCAACTACCACAAGTAGTGATAGCTACACCACTCGGCGAATCTACTCGACTACGCCTATTTCACTTCTTAATCCCGAATGCCATCCATATAGATGAACACCGAAAATCTAGTAGAACTACATAGAGTATCTAATCACGATAATCTGGTAATACACAAGCATAAGTAAACTCTACATCATGGACGAATCTAATTAGCTACGCCTAGTTTAGTTCTTGAAAACAAAACAACACCGATCAAGACGATTTCGATAATCAAGTGGAACTACATAGAGTAAGGAATCATGAGACTCTGGTAATACGCAAGCGTAAGTAAATTCTATAAAAGTGAAATCTCGTCTCACACTAGATCAAATCATGGATCCCTCCAAACGTCATTCTACATACTGTACACACCAACTATGGAAAATTCCTAAATCGTTCGGTCGACTTGAAACTCACAAGAGAATCGACAAAACACATCCTACCATATTTCTATCTCGCCAATAGGAAATCAAGCATGTGAATGTGGGAAATCCTAGATATGTTCACTAAATGGCCAAATACTACATTTTTGTCAACCTTAACTTAGAACTTGATATACAACCGAGAGATGAAATAGCAAGCACATGAAATCTGGTTTAACATAATTAAAGTTAAAAAACAAAGTAATATAATTATGCTTGAACATCAAGTAGCTTAAATATAGATTAAATACTCATACAAGCAAGTAGTTTGTTTTGCATTCTCTTAAGTTGCTTCTGAACTTGATAATATATCATATCAATAAATAATCAAGCAAGTCAACTTATATAGGGTAAGCGGTGCTTACCCTAGTAACACACAAATGCTAAAATATACAAGCACTAAAAAGAATTGTGTCTAGCTACTCGTAGTTCACTTCTCGAATATCGAACACCATCAATCAAGATAGTACCATTAATCAAGTGGACTAAATATAACATCATTATAGTATTATTCAAACGTAGAACACAATCTCTAGGAAAAGTGAATTATCTAGCTACACCTAGATCAACTTCTCTAACCCGACCATTCCGAAATTAACGTGAACGTCTTGGTTATAGTATGATCAACATAAGTCCACTAATAAGGGACTTGGTATCACTCAAACTAGATAACTCATTAAATAAAACAATGATGCAATTTAATGTCTCAAAGAGCACAAATAAATCATACACCGGTCATAGATAGCTATAACTAACAATTTACGGGGAAATCCACACCCAAAGCAATAAATAACTCAAGGAAAATCCACGCCAAAAATCATCAATTTAGCTTAAAACACACATGACATTAATGTCAACCATTGGAAAATAATCAATCTAATAAAGAATGCAACGGTAGCACCAAGTATCTAAAATAAGCACTAAACATATTAAGTAGTGAATGCTACGAAAATATGAATCAAGCACTTGATATTTGCTCAAGAGATCGAAAATCCTCTTAATTAAGTTCGCACCCAAAGTCTCTAATTTAGCATGCAACTAATACATACAAATTATTTTCCCAAATTCAATCAACTTGGGATTTGATTTACACACACCAAAATCGATCGAATCGAGTAATGAACACAAATGGGTATCGAATCCAATATCGCAAAAATCATCATATAACACCACAAATAAATAACCTCATGCATAAATTAAAGTACTATATATTTACAATGACATCCATGGCTCAGAGTGACTACTCACGAGGCACAAAGCTAAAAACGATGAAATCAATCTTGGAAATCAACATTGATAAAAGGAAAGGATGAAATAAGGTAAAACCCATGGTAGGAATGAGGATTCCTATCTTAGATCATCAAAAACCCGCTCAAAATAAAACCAAATCTCCAAAAATGACTGAAACGGGTGTTGAGCCCCTTTCGAAGCCAACCGATGACAGGATTAGGTGGTAGGGTTTTCTTCTCTGAAACCAATCGATGGAATAGAAAGGTGGTAGGGTTTTCTTCTCTGAAGCCAAACAATGCCAGGATTTTTGCTCTTAAAAGCCCCAAATCAGAAACCAACCGATGGAATAGAAAGGAGGTAGGGTTTTCTTCTCTGGATGGTCGGAGCTTCGCCAGAGGTAGCCTGAGCATCGAGATATCTCCGGGAAAAACTGCTATGTTCCTCACGCTTTCTATCCAAATCTCTATGTGTTCTCTGAAAAAATGGTGGTTGTCCCTCAAAAAATTCAGCTCAGTGTATATACAAATGTGCGTTGAAGTCATGCTGACTAGGAGGAAAGAGACATAACTACATGCCAGGATTAGGTGCGGGCCGGAGATGGCGCGGTACAGACCTTCTGATCATGCGGATGGGCGTGGTCAACAGCTTGCGGTCAACACAAATGAAGGAGGCAGCGCACAGGTGCATGGTACGCCATATATGAAGACCGTCTCATTAAAAGATTTATTTTATTTTAGTCTTGTTCGATCGAAACGTCGAGGTTGAGAAGTGGGTCGAATTTTGGTAACGACGAGGTTGAAACTCGATTTAAATTTTAATTCGTTAAAAAAAAAAGGGGGAAGGAAATAAATTTTAAAAAAAAGAGTTGGACCGGGCAGACCCGACCAGACCCGCGAACCCGGTCAGGCCAACAGGGCCTTTTTGTTCGCAGTTGGGCCGTGCGGCCTGTTTCCCTTCAGTGGCCCAAGGGCCCAAGCCGGTCAAGCTCCGGCTATAAAAGCCAACATTTTAGGGTTAGATTCCATTTTTGGCTTTCCCCCAGCGCCGTTCTCTCCCCCCATTGTACAACTGCCGACCCCCCTTCCTCTCTCTCTTCAGAACACGTCCGCCACAACCACCGCCCGGACCTCCTTCTTCTCCATTCAACCACACCACCGACTTCCACCGTCTTCTCCATCACTCTCAACGCCGAACCGCTCGTCGCCGTTCACTTCCGAGCTCAGGCAAGCTCGCCTGGGTCACGATTGACCCCGAGCTCCTCCTCTCCCTCACCGTCCCATCCTTCATCTTCTTCTCCGAGCCTCTTGCTCTTCGTCGCCGCGACTAACCGGGGCCAAGTCGTCGGCGCGCTCGGCAGATCTGGGATGGAGTGGTCGTGTCCGTCCAGATCCTAGGCGAGGTTCGCCGTGCTTCGCCGAGCCCACGACCGCACCCAGCCTTTCCGCCGCCGTTCTCCCTTCTACGGTGAGATTCTCACCTCGAGGCTCGCTAGCCGGCGATTCTTCGCCGGTGGTCGGATACTTTCCAAACCCTCCTCTCTCTTTTTCTTGTTGTTCTTTTTCGACCTCTTCGCCTGGATCTTGGAACGAAAATCATTTGGATCTGGTACCTGTTGAAATCAGGTTGTATTGAAAAATAAAAGAAAAGGGTTTGAAATAAGAATTTAATTGAAAGAAAATCCGTTGAATTGAAAATGGGATTAAAATCAGATTGGCTTAGATCGGGTTTTTGGACTGAATGAACGAACCTGTAACCGAACAGGACTTTAATCGAACTTAGAACGGGAAATAAAAGTGGAAACGCAAATCGGACCTCTTGAAACGTGCCCAAAGACAGTACCTCGGGAATCGTGCCACGAGACCTTGTACCTCGAAAATTGTGCCTTGGGATCCGTGCCTCGGAAAACGTGCACCGGGTTCTGAGTTCGGTGCTCGGGTACTTGAACCGATTCTTCGTTAAGCCCGCTCTTATCCCGTTCAAGTTTAAAAGACAACGTATTAAATTTATTTTGGGCCTTACCGGATCTGATCGTAAGTTTATCTGTAAACCCAGACTCGGAGCTAGACTTCGTCCGAGAAGACGAAGACCACTCCGGAACCCATGTGAAGAACGGAGCAGAGGCAAATCGAGTTTTCAGCAGAGTATTTAGAGGAAGACCAAAAGATACGGAAAGTTCTAACTCCTCGAGTATTTCAATACCAGCATGCCTATTAGGTTAATAAAATCGGAAAGGTACTAGAATTGCATATAGGATGCGAATCAATAGATTAAGTGTCTTTCGATTACTAATAACCGGACGAGTCTAGAAATGCATGATTAGGATGCAAATCACTAGTTAACTCGCTATCAATACTTGAGAATTGACTTACTGGTAGAGAGGTCGTGATGATGCCCTCGGATTAGTTGTGTGTTAGCTTCACATGCTTGCTTGCTAGTCATTAGGATAATCAAGAGTCTAATGAAACTAGATCGAATGCATGCTCGAATGTTTGAATGTTGAACTTGAATGCTTAAATTGTTGGTTGATTGATTGAATGCTTAAATGACCGAATGGATGATCGAGTATGACTGGTTGTGCCAAGGAGGCACGATCAGGTGATCGATTGACCGGTGGAGGGCAAGTGGTAAGTGATGGTAAGTGTACTTATGGGTATGAATCCCGTGTGGTGTGTACTGATGAACGTGTGTATTTCTATGATTTGTTATGGACCCTGAGGGGCATTGTTTGAGTGATCCTGGGGGATATAATGATTATTGTTAATACGGTATGATACCTACACCGTTGAGGAGTCCGGTGTAGGATGATATAATGATTATTATTATTACGGTACGATACCTACACCGTTGAGGAGTCCGGTGTAGGATGATATAATGATTATTGTTAATACGGTATGATACCTACACCGTTGAGGAGTCCGGTGTAGGACGATATAATGATTATTGTTAATACGGTATGATACCTACACCGTTGAGGAGTCCGGTGTAGGATGAGAGAATGATTAATGATGATATGGTATGGTACCCACACCTTTGAGGATTCCAGTGTGGGGAATGGTTTACTCTGCGGAAATGGTACCTACACCGTTGAGGATTCCGGTGTAGGGTGGTATAACGGTTATTGTTGATATGGCATGGTACCTACACCGTTGAGGATTCCGGTGTAGGGTAATATAATGGTTATGGACCCTGCGGGGCATTGGTTATTGGATATACACCGTGGAGGATTCCGGTGCAGAGAATGGTTTACCCTGTGGGGCATTGGTTATTGGACATACACCGTGGAGGATTCCGGTGCAGAGAATGGTTTACCCTGCGGGGCATTGGTAGTTGGACCTACACCGTTGAGGAGTCTGTTGTGGTATTATTGGTCCTTGCGGGGCATTAGTATAATTTACTTTACGAGTTTGGTTACTTGTTGATTCACCCAAGCGTATGCGTCCTACAGGAGCATTACCTTGGTTCCCTATGACATATGGTCCTTTGGAGACGTTTCTGGGAATCCCGATGATAAGCGCCATCAGGGGTTGTTACCAGTATTCTCGACGTTAAACGTCTTTGTGATGTCATGCGTCTCCTCTAGACCGAGGGAAAATCCGACATGACACAACGAGTATTGTGGATCAGAGGGTGGCGACTTCATGTCCCACGACATTACTTGAACGTTCTATCTTCTATTGAATATTTAAGAAATGCATTGATTCCCTTATTTTCCTACGATCATTATGGATTCTTTGAAATTGTTAAACACTCGTTTTACTCCCGCATTTTGATGTATTCGTAGTTCTTCGTATTTTGAATGAACTTGTGAACTCATGTTTATTAAACTAAAAAGGGCGACCTGGTTATGCATTTTCCTTACTGAGCGTAAGCTCACCCCTCCTGTCTTTGTGGTGTTTCAGGTGTTGAGCGGGATCAGTATTAGCCGGACTCTCGGAGCTTGGGAGCTTGAGGGTTTAGCTAGTTTTAGAGACATGTACTCTTTTAAGTTGGATATTGTGTTTTACCGTTGAGATGTGACTCTTTTCATTTTGAAGGATTTATATCATTTGTAAACCTTATTTTGTGTCATGATTTTGTTTTACTGTAAATCTTTAGTCACGTCTCGAGTATGGGAAAAACCGGATTTGGGGCGTGACAATTTGGTATCAGAGCCTGGCTTCATTTGAAACAGGTTTCTTTGTGAACATGTTTTCAAACCTCGGACCGACGTCAATTAGGTGGGTAGAGTTAGGAAGTCTAAGTCGTAACACTCAGTGACGCAATTTGGAAACATTGATGCGGAGAGTTGGAACGACACGAGTCGTGAATTGCTTCAACGTTGTTTAAGTCGAATCTTTTGCACTACAATGATTGCATTGCTTGATTGGTATCCTCTCGCTAGTGATCGGTGAAGCCGAACGGTTGAGATCGGAATTGGATTAACGGGCAATGATCGACCCGCTATGCATTCTAAGTAAATTAGGCCAATTGTTGGTGGTGTTGCCATTTTGGTGGCTCGTTTCTAAAATTTTCAAGTTGAAGTATGGTCTTATTCAATTGTTGACTTGTTTAAGTGACCACTGTTCTGGAGCATGAGAACTATATGTATTGATTGTATTGAGAATTTTGGTGGTGCACGAGAACCCCGTGGTATTTGGGAGCACGAGCACTCCGCATACCGGTTGTATTGAGAACTTTGAGTAGCACGAGAACTCCGTTCATTGATCGTGTTATGTACTTTGAAGAGCATGAGAACTTTGTGTATTAATTGTGTTGTGTATTTTGATGAGCATGAGAACTCGGTGTATCGAATACCTTGTGAAATTGATTATTAATGGTCCCGCTTAAGCAGGTGGTTAGTGGGAAATACGAATAGGTCATGCCGAAATTTTTGTAGAACTGAAATGTTTGCACTATCACGGGTTGACTCAGGGGCGCCACTGTAGTCGAACGTGATGGTTGGATGTCAAGTGGTTACAACGAGATTCGGGGACGCCTGAATCGGGTTGTAACGACGCGAGATCAACATGAATGTAATAAGAGAAAAGTAAGAGGTTGGGATTATGGAAAGAGTTGAGACTCATGAGAAAGGAACTAAGGATATGAATTGGGGAACTAAGGTGTTATGATTTGAACCCCACGTGATGGGAAGATATCCGACCGAGGTAGACACCGGTCCGATATGTTGAGTGTGCAATTGCTTAAGGCTATACCTCCTGTGGGAGTTGACTACAGTACTTGCTTGATTGCACTACTTGCGTGATTGAACTACTTGCTTGAGTGCATTGCTGCTTGATGTTATGAGACGAACAAGGTGCAGGATTCTTTGTCTATATAAATATTATATATGACCATACTACGTATGATTATACTACTTACTATCGATCCAAGTGGGATCCATATGACACGCATGAGAACGTCATGATATGATGAATCAAACCGATTGTGTTCAACTGAGATATGAACTTATATGTTATAAATGCATCGAGTACACGAGATGTCAGGTGTTCATATCCTGAGGGGTGCCAGGAGCCGCCCGACTGTGGGGCAGAGCCAGACACCAACTGTTGGTCTGACAGGGGCAGCAAGCGCCCAGGGTGCTGCTTCCACAGAGCACCAGAGTTTTGAGGATAGACCGGTGCGGTCACCACCTAGAGCTCCTCCAGTCCCAGAGCCAACTCAGGCAACCCCTATTGATGAGGTGGTTCGCGCAGTCCTAGCAGCGCTCAGCAGGAGACTGCAACACCGGCACAAGAGTCTGTGCCTACTGCTGACGCAACCACTACCGAGATGCCAGGCCAGATGGACAGTTACTCGGCCCATGCACTATGAGATTTTTGTAGGTTAAGTACACCAATCTATTCCGGGGGTTCAGATCCCGAGACAGTGGTAGTATGGTTGGAGCGGATTACCCGCAACCTTAATACTTTTGGAGTATTATGATAGTCGTTTGAGAATATTTTTCGCGACCTCCCAGTCGAGGGAGAAGCATGATACTGGTGGCACAGTTTGCCCTCGAACAAACAGTTGGAACATCTGGGCCGAAACTACCCGTTGAGTGATGGATCTACACACCGTTCCACAGGTCGGCCTACGAGAGCCGGTAAGAGAACGTGCTGTCACAACAGCAAATTCTTCCACCCCCACCGAGAAGAAGACCTTCGATGCGTCGAGGTCAAGTGTACGCGATTGGCGGGCCCCGAGCTGAAGGACTTGATACCGATCTTGAGATCGCTTAGAGTACCTATGTACTGTTTATCTTGGGAGTGGTGTCTGCTGATACTTGAGTATTACACCTGGTTGTATCGTTTTGTGCTTACTTTTTGTAGGAGACGAAAGTGTGGTAACAAACCGTCTCGTTCCTAAGAACTTGCCGTACTGAAGGTTTCCCTCCCTTTTTCGAACGTGTTGATTAAACTTTAAGAACCACGTTGGGGAACATCAAACCTTCATTGAATACTATCAGCATCGAACGCACAAGCAGAGAAAGGCTACGGCCTTGACCAATAAACGGTCCGACCGGTCACTAGAGATGAGCGAGTGACAATAAGATCAGAGTAGCGCAGCAGAAGCGCAGTGGGCCCATAACCCAAAATCATCGAACCCCACTAAAAGTCTGAAATCTTAAGAGTCGAACCTTTGAAAACGACATTCGTGTCTTAACACCCCGGTCGATGAACGAATTGTTGGACGAGTGTGAGTTGCACGCGTAAGGATGGATTAGAGGGTAATCCCTAAGTTCGTCCCTGAATAGACGATCAAATTACTACCCATTTCACGAAGTCAATGTCGGAAGTGATCTAAGACCAATGACGACGCCGACATCCTGGAATCATGCAGGTTCACGCCAGCAGAGCGATCGCACCGAACGTCAGTCAGAAAGGTCGGAAAGACGAAGGACCTGTCCGAGCGCGTCGTCGCGCAACAGCAAGAAGACGCATTACAAGAGTCACATCCTTTGCGCCACACTGAACCGATAGATAGCACCGAGAGTACAAGAACATCATACGACACTCTCATCGGAGCATAAAGCGGAGAACGAGAACCGAGTACGAAGATGTACCTTTGTCAGCAAGAGGAGAACGAACGCCAAACGTTCCGCGAGGACTAAGCATAACCATAAGGTTACGCCATAGAAGTGAGAGCACCTCACGTTTAAATACGCCAACAAATAGCCGAGGGCGACTACCACAAGCTTCCAGGCCAGTAACAAGATGGCACCGAACGAAGCGTTGTGTGGTAGGTCGGGTTTTGTGCCATGCATAGGCACATGGAAGTTAAGAGTTAACCGTTGTTGGTTTTGTATGGTCCGAGGAACGATTGAAGGAACCGCGCTAGTTTCTGAACTATTCAAATTATCAAGGTCTCAGGGCGTGTGATTACTCCTTCAGTGGTGACTTGGGTGGACTTGACTATAAGTCATGTTGATCGATAGCTCGTGAACGAGTGTCAACGAGATAAGGAATACCACCGGTTGGGATAACCTTTGTCAATCGATATTGAATTGTGATTCACTATCGAGTGTGATTATCGTACGTTTAGTTTTAGTGTCTTGAAGGACGCCTACTTTCGACTAATTGCCAGTAAGAGGGCCATCGATCCTTGTTGTTGTACGTCGTTCTTCCAACTAGATGTCGGTAGAGTTCATGGTAGTACTGAACCATGCATCGGTTTTGAGAACCGTTGACTCATTCATATGAGGATTTGGGTGAGACGAATTGTGATGTGTTTTGATCAGGGGTTGAGAACTGGTATCGATGTCAAGAGAAATATCACGAGTTAGGTTTATGATGCTTGATGTGTGACTGGCCCGTATCAGGTTGAGAATTGTGATAAGGTTAAACCGTTGTGACATGCTGCACAAGTGTGCCATGCTTGGTATCACAGAAGGTTTTGATTAAGTTATGTTTTGAGGCATGCCGCATTTCGACTAGATGGCGGCACATTGTACCATTTACTTGATTGAGGCACGTCTACCTTTCCACGAGACGTGATGAAACGAGCGGTTGTTCCAAACCCTGCAATAGTGATGAGAACTTGGGTTTGATAGTAGCATCTATGTGTTACTTGCTTTCTTTGTGTGTGATAGGTCGAGACATGACCTTATTGACGGTCCAGTGTGAACTATTCTTGTATCGATTACTACAGAGAAACTGAGAAGTACATCTGCGGATGGCTCCGTCTTGCCCGACTTTCGGGGTATTCCAGTAAGACGCCCATACCGACGGAAAATTCCGGTATGGCATGTCTGAACCGAGGTCGTTCTATCCGGTGTGATACCGGTACCGTTGAGGATTCTGATGAGGGGTATCTACATCGAGGATTGTTTGTGACGGTCAGTTGTCTACACTAACGTTGGAATTCATTATAGATTGCCGAGATCGTTATCTGGCATTTCTCAGTGTCTGAGGGACAATCGACTTGTTGTGGTTGGTCTTGACTCGATAGTGTTTGAGTTTTGTTGTGGTTAGTCCCGGTAACAGTTGCTAAAGAGGAAATTGAGAAGTAATGTTAGCATGTGGTTCCGACTCTGTTCGACTTGTAGAGCGTCCCAGCAGGATACCTGTGCCGACGGAAAACTCCGGTATAGGATATATAGACCGTTATCTGAGGTCATTAAGTGTTTAAGTGTTATTCGGATTGTGTTTTACCGTTGAGTTGTGACGCTTTTCATTTTGAAGGATTTATATAATTTGGAAACCTTATTTTGTGTCATTATTTTGTTTTACTGTAAATCTTTAGTCACGTCTCGAGTCTGGGCAAAACCGGATTTGGGGCGTGACACCATACACTGCCGCTGCACTATAGCGCGTCACTGATCAGATTCCCCCACTTCGTATAATTTTACTATTTTGCTCGTATCTTCACCGTGTTAGCTCTATTTACTTCGTTCTTTCGCCAGTTTTTTTATGTTTAAAAGACATAAAAATTATATCAATATTGGATATATTATGAAGTACAAAAACATTTCGACGATTAAGACGCTTAAGACAATTATTAAAATATGCTAAAAATAGCAAAACCAGGCTCGACTCAAAGAATAGGGTTTCCCTGATCAACCGGTTCAATAGGATGCTCTTGGACCATGATCCACAAGAAGGGGTGGAAGGCCACCTCACCCTAGATTGGGCCAGTTTCTCTTGGCCATCTTCATCGGAATAGGACAATCTACCATGCTCTAGCCGTTCAACACCCAATAGAGCCTTTTAACTCCTTGTGTTTGCTTTATTGAATCCAAAAGTTGTGTTAATATAGTCATTCAAAAATAATAATATAAATAATGGGCCTCAGATAATTTTAACATTATTTTGATTTATTTTAGTATAGTTTAATGGGTCTAGTAATAAAGTAATCTTTTTTGTGATTGGTTTGATAAAACTCGTATGTTTTTTTTTCGAAACACTTGGAGTACTTGTTTGATGATAACCCCGTGAAAGGGGTGAACTTATATGCAAAATCGTATGTTTTTCCGATTTTTAAAAAAATTAAAACCTGACGGGATCGGCGCTATAACAGAGCTGATTTGTCAATTAGCCAAAAGGTTGCTCCAATTAGCCAAAAGGTTGCTCCAACTAGCCACTCATCGCTATAGGAAGCGTGAAGTCAATGTGGCGTGACGAGTTGACTGCGTTGTATTAGCGTTTCACAGAGTTGTTGAAGTCCGCGACTCACGTCGACGCTCCACCTTTAAATGAAACACTAAATTCAACGGTCAAGCATGCAACAGTAACACAAATTGACGTTGACGAAAGACTCGAGTTCAACATAAACGTTGATCAACGTTGACCCTACTGCATATACTCTATGAGCACTTGTCGTTAGGCGTTATACGGTCGTCGCAGTGCCTGCAACGCCTCCTACGTAGAGTCCTCGACGCAAGATACGTCGCAGTGCCTCGTTGCATCGTGCCTCGCCGATGGATCCTACATCGATTGGAATCGTCGGCTCAGCACCCAACGGCTAGTCACCAACCTAATGGCGACGCGCCACATTTTCTACACCACAAATTCATACATATTCTACACCATAATTCACTTTTTCTCTCTCTCTCAATCTTTTTTACTGATGGATCATCAACCAACAATAGCAGAATTGGCTCAAATGACTCCCCAAGAAATGGTGACAGCGGGGGAAAAGATATGAGAAAGAATTTCAAAGTGGCTTCACGAGCGGATTCAGGCAATCAAAGTGGGGAGGCCAAGGATTCACAATCATCGGCGGTACCAAAGTAGAGATGGACACGAGTGGTTGATGGGTGAATAGTTCACTCCTACTCTGGTGTACAACAACCAATAATTTCCGTGTCGTTACCGGATGTCGAGGGAATTATTTCTACGAATATTTGATGCATTGAGTGAGCGGTGCGCATAGTTTCGTCAATGGCCTGATGTTACTACTGCTACTACTGCTACTACTGCTGCTACTACTACTGGTACTGCTACAACTACTGATATTGCTACTACTAATTCTACTGCTTGATGGTTTACCACTGCAAATTCTCTAAGGTGTTCAATAGTTTTTTTGAGCATTAAGAGAGATTCTTATTAATCGTTTGAATGAATACAATTCAAGGCGGTCGGGAATTGGTGTCCCGATCCCGTAAGAATAGGCGTAGAAGAAGCCGATCTGGTTAACCAGTGAGCGACTTTATTCACTGATCTTTTCTCAAACACGAGTTTTGAATCCTCGATTTAAGAGAGCATTGACTGAATTTCATGGATGACACTAATCACCCGGGAGAAGGGGAAAATAGCCAGTTTATTGAGGGTTACTACATTAAGTGCGTATGTGCAGATGATAACCCGCGACTAGTTGCGGACTTGGGCTAGACCTAGGGCCATTGTAATTGTGAACGCTTCAATTATGACCGGCTCCCACGCCCCATTTTTTGTACCATTACCTGTTTCGATCCCCACCCCTATGTCAGATCGACATATGATGCTCCATTTGAATTTATCAATATCTTGGAAGACTGCCCCATCCACATTAACGATCTTGTATCCTAGCGACGTGGGGCGCCAGACAATGTCTACTTCGGTGGGTACTATATATTCTTCTTGCCGTTGGTGGTTGGGGGAGGGTTTCTCCCCAGATGCGGATGTGCTCCTATACTTGGATAGCTAACATTAAAAAGAGGGCTGAACTACTTTCCAGACCCAACTATTCATAGCCTTGAGTTCAGATTTGTATTTGGACACATTAGATACACCATATGGTCGTTCAACAGTTTTTTTATTTTTCCAAGAGCCAACAGTCAATTATTAATAATAATATAAATTTTACTCTCTCGCAAGTCGAGAGCTCTTCCTTCTTGAGGAAAGCCTACCCCTTATGCAGTTACCTACCTTTGCCGCTGACATGACCGTTGCTAGTCATATCACCGGTTTTGTCCCATCATATTCAGCTCTAGTGCAGTCCCCCCCACTTACACCACCGTCTCTCCCTTTATCAAACACGAAGCCTCCCAATCAGACGAGGCGTAGAATAAACCCTAAATCGCATTTTGCAGCCCCAGTCTCTCTCATTCTCATCCACTCGAGCTCTCCTTCTTCCCCTGACTACAAGAACCATGGCCTTCTCCCTTGGTTCCTCGGAACCGGTGGGTAAAGTTCAGCACGATCGTCCTCAGAAGACCCAAAACCTAACTTCTTATGCAAGTAAGGTTAGGGTTTTAGAAACCTCCACTCCGCCGCCTCCTACAGTTGAGCTGAAAGCCCTAACGCCCGCCCCCGATGATATGCAACCTCTGCTTCCTCAGATGAAGGTCCCCGATCTCCAACCACTGGTGCAACCAGCTCCTCCCAGCGTGACCACTACTTCGGCCGTCATCGCTTGCCTCTCCTCTTAAGGAAAAGCTCTCATGCTTGATCAGGGGAGGCCGGAGCCAGGGAGGGCGGACGTGATTTTCCTCTATGAGGGGATCGGGGCTCCCAATGCAACTCGTATACCTATGATCCCAACGTTCCTCACACCACCTCTAGGATGACTCACTGTCGTTGTTCTTTCAAACCCAAGGAAGCTGGTTCAATTTCAGCGACGCCACCCCCTCTGATAGGTCTAGACACCTAACTCCTCAATATGAAAGATGGCTTCTCGGCCTGCTCCTTAGAGGTTGGAGGAGGAGGATGATGTTGAGGTAATGGTACCATACACCGCGGTGAGCCCATCCATCTTGGCTAGGGAACAATTTTCCATGATGGGCAAGCTGTGGTCATCCAAGCGGCCCCGACAAGACGTGCACCTCCAGATCATCACGAAGGCATAGGGTTCATCAGCGGAGGGGTTGGTGATTACAGATATTAGGCTAAGGGTATTCGGTTTTTACTTTGAAATCTAGAACTCCCAGGCTTGGGTTCGAGACAACGAACCATGGTGCTTCGATGGAAGACCTTTCCTACTGGGTGACCTAAACCCGATGGCGAGAGAAATGCCCACCCTTGATAGGCTCTAGCTGTGGCTACATGCTCGTGGCATTCCCTAGTTGGTTCGTACCAAAATCACGGGGGAAACAATTGGGGCGCCATTAGGGCTATATATGACAAATGGGGGACATGTTGGGGAGATTCAGTCAAAGTCTGGTTCTGGCATTCGGTAGAGCGCCCCCTTTGACGCCACCTCCTATTATGATTTTGGGAACCTGGTTCGTGTCACCTTTACCCATGCAAAGCTCCTTTCGTTTTGTTATAACTGTAGGATGGTAGCCCATATGGTTGCCTAGTGTGATCGAGAGGTGATTGGTACCCCTCGGTTCGATTCTTCAATGCTGGAGTACCTAAGGGACCGCCAACCGAGTACGTATGCTATAGATTGGGACGCTCAGTCGTCTATTAAACCAGTATACTCGCCTACTGCACCTAAGGCACTGTTGTCTTGTGGTAGCGGCCCGATAGTATCCTCGTCTACGACACCTAATGGAGTGAGGCGCTCGACTGATCCTGGTTGGAAAAATTTGGTAATCAGCCGGCCCTCGGCTAGTTGGAAAGCCGATACCCCGACCCTGGTTGAGGACAAAGATGGACATGGACTTGGAGCCGGAACTGAGTCTGGTACTATAACAGGCGCCAAAGGAGTAAAGAGGGGATCCAATGGAGATTCATGGGAGAAGGAAGACAGGGCGGTCAAGCTGGCTCGCATGGAAGAATGAAAGGAATTCATTTTTCCAGGGACTGGCCTTGGGAAGAGTCGTTGATCAGAGTTCTGCTTCCCCTTGAAACCAATGACCACATGTTCGGTTTAATACAACGAATAGAACATGAAGGCTACACCTTTAACAACAATTATTGCTTTTCTCATATTTTACTTTTGTTTTTAGTACGCCTTTATAACACTTCTAAAACCGGTTGCTACGTATTACTTGTCTCAAAGTTTCTTATAAAAAGACCTACTAAAGCTATTTATAATCTCATGACTTTCTTTTACTCCGTGGTCAAAGAGTTTATCCTAATATACTACTTTATAGTTGGTTTCAAAAAAATATTAATAATTAATAATAATATAATAATACAAGTTGGGATCGGTATAGAATATAGACCCTTAGAGCATGTACAACTGGTCGGACCCACGCCCCACTCCGCGCGCGCGAGGACCGCGGCACGCGGGCCGTCTCGCTGTGGAGGCCGAAAAACACGCTCCCGCCCCCCGCTCCGCGTTCCGCGTACCCCGTTTGCTGGCCGCTCCCGCTCTCCGCGCGCCCTCGCTGCGCTGGCAGCCTGTGGTGGCGCCACGTGGCCCGACCATTGGCAACGGTAACTAACGGCTATTTTTTTTAATTCAAAAATCAGCAAAAACAAACCCTATAAATACCCATCTTCACTGTCATTTTTTCCACACCACTCTATACTTTCACTCTCCAACTTCACTCTCATCTTCCCAAATTATCCTCTCTCGTGTCAATTATTCGCGTGAAAAATGTCGGGCGACGCTGGGTCTCGTGTACATTCAGCTGGTGACGAAGTAGGATTCACCGAGGACGAACTGGCACGAGGTTTCGGAGACATTCTAACGGGCTATCGCGACTACTCCCCAAACTCGCAACCGGGGTCGAGTTCAGGTAAGTGCAAACTTATTATTTATGTAACGTAATTTTGTTAATTAATTTATTGTATTAATGCATTCTATTCATTTTTTTATTAATGTATTATATTAATGCATTCTATTCAAAATTTTAGTAATTTATTATATTATTAATGCATTGTTAATTAATGTTTTGTATAAATTTTTTGTAATAGGCCAATACCGTCCCCAACAATATGAAATGGCGCCGGAGTTTCAAATGCGATCACAGTTTGATATGTACGCACAAGGGTTCCAGACGCCACCGTATGGGATGCCCCCGCAAGGGTTCTCGATGCCAACCCAATTTTACAACTACGAGGGGCACCCACTACCCGACGTACAAACCCCCCAACCATCCTCTGCCAGACCTTCCCAACGACGAGCCCGAGCCACTGCCTGAGCCCAACCCCGAGGCCAACCCCAAGAACCAAAACCGGATGGCCGGACATTCAGCAAGCAGGAGGACCACCACCTCATAACTTGCTGTATGAGTACTACGAAAGACGCCATCAAGGGCAACTCTCAAACCGGCACCACATTCTGGTGCGAAGTTGCGAAGAAATACAACTCGAAGGGAGGTTTCCCAGAGCGACGCTGGGAAGCTATCAAGAAACGTTGGGGCAGAGGTTCCTCTCAGACAAAGAGGTTCCTCGGCTATTTGAAGAGGTCCAAAGACGAGAAACCGAGCGGCGCCAACCAGGCAGAGCACATGAAACGTGCGAAGGCAATGTGGGAGGAGGCAGGGAAAGTGGTGAGAGACCACCCACTAAAGTTCGACCTGGATCATTGGGTGGAGAGGCTCGAGGGCGTCTCGAAGTTCACTGCCCATGAGGGCACAATGGGAAATGTCCGCCGTCAAGAACGCCAACAACGACAACGGTTGGATGAGGCTGGGGCTTACAGCTCAACCCCACCCACAAGCACAGGGGAGGAGGGCACACATATCAGTGGTGAGTCCCAACCACCAGAATGGGGAGGAAGCGAGAACTACGAGCGGACTCCGGTCCCTCTCAGCGACACACCCCCATCCCCTGAGGCCCCCCCAAGTCCCCCTCGCCGACCGCAAGGGAAGAAGGCAACGAAGGCCGCAAAGAAGGGGACCGTCCTCACTGCCCAAATGTCTGCCTTCGCCGAGCTGGAACGTTCACGGGTGGATGATGAACGTTCACGTGGCGAACAACATGTAGAAAGGCATCGCCTGATACAGACATTAACCCAACAGTGGGAAACAAACCTCGCCACCTACAAGTCCCTGTTGGGGGCGGATACATCTTCCTACGACGAAGAGGGTATGGCAGACCATCAGTTTTTCAAGTCCGAACTGCGACAACTCATAGCCACCCTTAAAGCCCAAATCAATGATCTTCGACGACAACCCCCACCACCATATGTCGGCCCAACAGACGATGATTCTTGAACTTGTATTTTGTTTTGGGTTGTATAAAAAGGGGTTGAATAAAATTAGAAGTTCATTTATATTCGTGTTTAATTTATTTATTAATTATTGGTTGTCATTACTTATTTTATTTCCCAAATTGTTTAAATTATAAATAATTTAAACGGTTTCTGATAACGAATTAAATAAAACAACAAAATATCAAATAATAATCCAGTCAGCACTGTTCTACACTCCCAGGGACCTCAGAGGTCCTTTCTGTTGCAAAACACCCACTTTTCTTGCACTCCCACTCCCTGACTTTTGTCCAGTCAGCACAAGGGCCTCAGGGCCAGGGCCTCACCCAGGGCTTTTCTGTTGTACATGCTCTTATCACCACGCATCCTGATAGTGATGACTGATGACCAACCGAGATCGACCTAGACAAGAATGAATTATTTATTTCACATGTGGATCACTCCACACTAATTAATATTAACACAATCACACATGAACTTTTTCAACACAACGTGACATTTTTTTTCCGGATCGAAATGAGAATATTATAAATGTTTAAAAGGATGGTTGCATAATTGCCACCATCTGAGTACTGAATCAAATTACAAGTAGAAAATAAAAATTGAAATAACAGAACAGAAAAGTAGAGTTGCTCATGATTTATGGGTTGCCTGGGGTATGGGACTACGGTAGCGTCTGACAACACCTTTACATTATTAGCCAAGCAGAAAGCACTGATCGAGCAGATGCAGTGAAAGCGGTGGTGCTGATGGTGGACTGTTAACTCCACCGGGTTGTCAGCGTGTGTCGTCCTCGCTCAACTGATAGTGGTAGGGCTCCTAAACGCGGGATTTCTTACCTCCGAGCTGATAGGGAAGTTCCATGTCGGCGTTTGGTGGAATCGATGCCACTGTACGTCCAAAAGGGCGGTATAGCCGACGAACCCCCTCTGGGCCATCTCGGCCTCATTCCGTAAGGCGAGGGTGCTTAGTACCTCCCGCCGTTGTTTGTGATGCATCGTCGAGTCAGTGGATGGGCCCTTAGGCGCTCGCTCAGAAGACCCGAATCCAGCCCGGTCCGTTTCTCGGGGGTATGGTACCCGACCCGATCCGAACCGGCTACCCGAACCCGAAACCGTGACCCCCTTACCCCTGACCCTATCCCGACCCAGACCCGTCTACGTCTGCCCCGCATCCTTGCCCATGGGCCTCCCAGCCCACTCTCGGCCCAGCTCGCCCTGGCCCGTTCTCCGCGCCTCAGCCATCAACCCAGGCCCACCACGGCCAGGCCCGAGTCTCTTAGGGTTGGAGAGGAAATCCTAGACACGTGCTCCATTCCTAGCTGTCGCGTCCAGGTCGGTGGCGTCTCTCTCGTCACCGGTTGCAGTTCCGATGCCGAAGATTCGCCATAACTTCCTGTATCTCCTCTTCGCCTGGCTTGCTCCCATACTCCGGCCGTGCTTCCCACAACTCTGGTGCCTTGTCCCACACGAAAGCCGGAAGTGGCGGCAGTGATCCCACCGCTCGTTCCTCCGTTGTCCCCTATTGTCGTCCCAACCGGGGACGGGGTCCCCAAGCCGGTGTGTTCTGCAGCAATCCCCGACGGTATGCTGATAGGTTGGGCTGCAAAACACGATCTTCACCTCCTCTTGGCGTACTCCGGCGAGCCATCGGCCATGCCGATTGTCCCGTTTCCTCTAAAAAGGTTATCATGCCTTCCTCCTCCACAGTCTCCCTCGCCCGCGACGTCAAGGGTTCCGAAAAGGAGTCCAAAGGCAGTAAATACGAGGAACTCGGTGTCCCGCCGTCCTCCACCGTCTTCACCTGGTCGTCAGTGATGGGCTCCGGGCTTGGCTCGCGCAGCCACTCGGAAACATCACTGGTCTCACTGGAAAGTCTGGCCGTCGATGCTGCCATTGAATCTGAGAGAGAAATCGAAAAACTGGTCTGTAAACCCTAGGGGAGAGAGAGCGGTTGCGTACTAATGCTTAACACACACAGCGTGACATGGTATGGCCATGGACGGGTCGATCACGCCCGCCGCGTGATACCCACCTTCCGGAAAGTCAACTACCACATCCAGCCCTTTCTCCCACAGAACGGCCACTACATCGTTCCGAATCTACCCCCACTTATTGGAACAACGTCGCTCGGATATCTTTCTTCCTTGCTCCTGACATTGCCATCCCTTCGCAGAAGCTTGTCTTCAAGCTTTGGATTCAAGCTCCTGCCTAAAATTCTTGCTTGGATTTGACCACATCCCTCCCCATCTCTATCTCCAGCGGCGACCTCGACAATTGATTGGCCTCTTCCCTACCCCAAGCCATGGCAAAGATTGAACATGCACTCCCATACCATTTGAACCCCCACTTGACACAGATTCATCGAGAACTCCACAAATGAGATCCTTCCAACCAGCTCCCACACCGCACCCATATTGATCATGAAAACAGAGCACACAAAAGAAAATGGAGGATAGCCATCGCGCGCCTTGTAGTCGACTGTCACCGGATTAACTATCCCCATCGAATCTGTACCCCAAAAACTATCTACTTCACATCGCTGCAAGGAAGACCACGTATATCACCCCTCTCCAAGAGCTCCTACAACGTGAGGAAGAGTGGGACTTCCTTTGCTCGCACTTTGATTACGAGATGTTCAAGGTAAATGATCATGTTCGTGATTAAATGTTTATATACATTGTTCTAATTATTCAATTAATTAGTATGATTTTTGCAAAAATGGCAACTGAAATAGAAGTAGGCATCTGACGCTCAGAAGAAACTGACGACCGTGCAATGAGGCGGATCTTTCTCGATAGTAGGCCACTTCAAGAAGATCGCGGCTGAATACCCCACCAACCCGACGCCGCTCTTGGAGGCCTACAAGCATGTCTTCCCGCCGAACGACAAGAACAAGGCCAACCGCATCAAAAGGGTTAATATTTTATTTTGAACTTTATGTTTGTTTATTATATTTAATTATCGAGTCAATAATTGATTACTTGACTTCATTATCAACATTGTCGTTTAATAATTAGTAATTACATATCATCAATTTGTCTAAATCCTGATTTGTTTATGCGCAGAAAATGATCGTCGCTGCGATCAGGGAAGTGCGACGGTCGGCCGACATCTTTACTCCAGTCCCAACACTGGTTCAGGCTGAGGCACTAGCTTCCAAGATGAACAAACCGAGGAAGGGCGGCCAACTGCGAGGATGTGGCAAGAGATTTGTCCTCCCGACGCCGAAGTCGATGGCTACGTCCTCGACCTCCGCTGCTTCTGCCGAAGTCTCTTAAGAAATAGAAGAGAGAGTGCGGGCGCGGGTGATGGAGCAGGTGGTGAACCAACTCCGGGAAGAGAAGGAGTAGATGGACAAGATCCAAGATGAGCTGACGAACCAAATTAGGGAAGAGAGGGAACTACGGGCCAAGGGACATGAGGATATGAGGGTCGAGCGGGAGCAGATGGCAGCTAGGAACGCGGAGATGGAGGAGTCCCTAAAGCGGATAAATGACTTTATAAGCCGCTTTCCAGTAGTTATCCCGCCGGTACAACAAAGTGTACTTGAAGACGTCCCGGGTAAGGACGGCTCAGGTAAGGACGGTTCGAGTAAGGACGGCTCCGGTGGATCCAAATTTAGGCTAGGATGAATATTTGTATTGGTTTGTTGAATATTTGTCATGGATATACATTTTGGACTACTATTTATATATATAACTACTGCGCATTTATATATAACTATTGCGGATATTTAGATCAATGTTTAATTTTTTTTGCAGGTTTTGCATGTTTGGATGCACATTTTATAAATCTGTTTTTGGATTCTGCATTTAACTTCTGTGACTACATAATATTCCTGTGCGACAGTATCAAGGAATCATAGAGGTTTTACCCTAACCACGAATCTACGACTACATGTATGTATTCGTAGAGGGTACATGTCATCTACGACTACACGTATGTAGTCATACATCTTACGTGTTCTCTACGACTACATCCATGTAGTCGTAGAGGACATGTACGCTCTACGACTACATATCTAACCTCTACGACTACATGGATGTAGTCGTCGATGAAGTTTTTTGGTCAATTAGTACAACCAAGGATAATGCCATCGTAGAGGAAAGTGATCTAACTTATGTGACGCCATAGTGAGCTTTTGGGACGCCATGCTGTAGTCGCAAAAGTAGTAAACCCTTGTAGTTATTGGCCATGTTTTTGGTAAGCAAGATGTTAACACGGATGTCACCAGACATTATCTGTGTGTTGCCTGTATCAAAGTTAGTAAGGATGTCAACCAAGATGTCAATACGGAGCGTGTGTGCAACGTGTGCGCATTCATGGTTATCTGGTTTACAGATTTGTTTCCTAGTGTAAAGATACTTCTTTAATAAATATCTTCTCTATTTTAGAAAGTCTCTAAATCAAAGGAAACTACGAGATTTTCCCTGATCATGACTCTAGAGGTTTGGAAACCCTAAGAGGCTCGATACAAGTGAGAATCAGAGCTATAAATACAGAGATGATTATTAAAGTTTGGTTGGGATCATTTTGTTACATTATAAGAATACATAGTAAGTAGTGTCCGTTCATTTGTGTCCATTAGCACTATTGTTCGCTACTCTTGGTTTATGAGTTTGGAAACCTAAGCGTGTTGGACTAGTGTGTTGGGATTCCAAATGAATTAAGTTGAGAAATACGTTGTATGCTCATAATATGTTTCAAAATTGGGCAAGTATTCTAGTTATGTTTTAGTGATTTTAATATCACAACTACCTTGAAGAATAAGATCAATCTGAGACTGAAGAGCTCATAGGGTAGAATTGAGATGGGATCTCAAGTTTAGGGGAGAAACCATGTTTTAAGTTTGTCACTTTATAATAATAGCTTATGTTTAATCTGGAGGATCAAAACTTGTATGTTCATTGATTACCTTACAATGAAAACGTTTCCACTAGCAGAGTGTCCCCAGATGAAGGTGATGATGCACCGATTTGGGTAACAAATCTTGTGTCATTTTTTTATAAGCGCATATTTTTGTTAGAGAAGGACTCAATCCAAGCAGAAATGAGACAAAAGGGTCAAAAGACCAGAACACGCTTACAAATGACTCCACTAAGGATGAGCTAAAAGGCTTCCACTTAGGCTTCTCCTACAGACCAAGACCCCATCCACTGAAGGACTTGGAAAGAAATCTGCGTGAACACAATCAATGAAATGGGCCTTATTGCCCAGACCCAAAGATGTTGACTCGACAACGATATGAGGCTGAGTTACTTGATCAACACGCCAGCCACCAGAATTACAGTCTTCATCACAATCCCGAATTACATGCAATCTCAATGCAACATACGCTTCAGAATCAAGAGTGACATTCAACACCGATTCGAATCGTAAAAAAAATATCGGCATAAAAATTCAACGAGCTTCGCCCGGACTAATTCTGACGAGAAATCAACCGAACTCCGATCAAATTTTATCGGAGGAAACACCATTACAATATAAGAAGGACTCAAAACTCTATCCCCGAACCCTTCTCTCCCATCTCATGTACCTTGCAGCTCTGGATGATAGGGTCGACAACACCCTGTTTCAGAACGACGGAACCTTTTACAGGAAACGGCTCCCGCTCCGAACGAGCCAATGCCATGAACATATTGAAGCCATTAAACATGAAACCATCGAATACCTCAATAGCCTTCTGAGCTGAACTCAGTGATTTGAAGTCAATAAAATCAAAATAACATCCTTTTTTTGTTCGGACGTTTGAGAACGACGGTTGACACACACTCTCCAAATTCTCCAAAAGTGTTTTGAATCAAAATATCATTTGCATAGTAAGTCAAATTATACACAAAACTATTAGTACTCAAAACCTTGTTGGACGTTGAAGCCTCTACACGAGTCCTAACACCCATCTTGGAGATATTAAACACCATGCTTTTCTGGGCTTCACATATGGGAACAGAGGCACCAGAAACCACGTCTGATTCTATCATAGTCAAACTAGAGACACCAAACCCAGTCGTATCCGACAAAGGATCCATCGTCATAACCGTTGGGGACGCTCCTGATGGATCGGAATTGACCTTCAATCTCGTTCGCTTCACACTCGGATTTAGGGAAGACGAGGGCCGACATTCGTCTACTCTATTTTTTCGACCCATAAAACAATCAACGAGAGCTCTGTCTCGGACATTCAATCGCGAAGAACCACAATCTGCATAGAAAACAGAAATCTCCATCACATATCAAAACCCACACACATCACAAAAAGGAGCATTGTGTTGCGTTGCCTTGCGAAGCTTCTTCACCTTCATCCCTTATTGTCTTAGCTTTGAAGGTTTCTGGTCTGGCGACCTCCCACAAAATTTAAACAAGGTGTATATCAATCTTGTGTCATTGTGTATGCTTATTTATTTATTATTGATTATCTTTCTGTTGGTAAAGAAAGATGTCAGTTAACAAATCATAACATCTTGAGTGACATCTTTAGTGTTGGAGTAATACATCGATAAGTGTTCTGATCTATGCCCACCATGTGGATAGAACCATAGATCGAGATGGATCACACTCAATGGGTCCATAGTAGACAAAGCTTCGCAACAAGCGACTAGTATGAAAGATAGCTCTTTATGACTGACGTTCTGTTAGTCATTGGAATGAGATTCCAGAATTCTCATCATAGATATCATGTGGGACATGATATTGGACGACCCGACATGAATATGTGTCATAGATCTAGTCATGAACGTATTCATTATCGTAGCTTATCAGGTATCCTTATACCAAGGAGTCTTTGTGATCGCTATGCAGCCAACAACTAAGTTTGACCTGAGCCTAACGTTGTTCGTAACAGGGCTTCCATACGGCGGACTGCATGAGTGACATGAAAGACGCCTAAGAGATTTATCCCTCATACTGCGGTTTGGGAAAGATATCGGTTCTTGGCCGCTTGATCTAGAGTGACTGAAAGAATAGCATGGTCATGCACATGATACTGGGTATTATATATTAAGTCATCTTTCAAAACATCTTTAGCAATCAGACTCATGGGTATGGTCATCATTTCAGACTCATGGTAAATATTTCTCCTTCAATAGTTGAAAAATCTCCCCGAAGGCCTACATCACTAGGAAAATAGACTGTTAAGTAAAGGATTGAATAACATTTGTTTAGTAGCTGCTGACATGCAGCACAAGCAACTGGAGTTTGCAGAATTTAGTGCTTAAATCTATATTGGATTACATGCTTTCTCTTTGGTTTGTATGGTTTCTGGAAAGGTACCTGCATCACTTGATTTTTGGCTACTAAAGAGAAGGAAATGTTATTTTTTCACTGGTAGCTACAGTCTTGCATCACAAGCAATCATAATTGGCATCATTCAATCCCAGTTCTACTTAGGGTCTCAGATTATACTTTTGGGTTAGGGTGGTTTTGGGAAGGGCCTGGTTGGGTTAGTGAGTTCTGTGAGGGCTTTCGTTCAGTTGGTTAGTTTCTTGTTGGTTCCAGGTGAGTGGGTAGTTTGTTGGTTTCAATAGGTGTCCTTTCTTGAGAGAGTGTAGTTCTCTTTTAAGGTTGAGGGTTTCTTGTACTTCTTTCTTGAAGGTTGGTTTGGTTGGTGTTTTGTTGTTTGATTGGTGTTAGTTTACTTTCAAGTTTAGAGCCTTCACATGAGTTTTATTTCAGGTTGTATCTTCAGTCCATCCCTTTCAGAAAGTTGTTGATCTTCAAGGAAATCTTTTGCATCTCTATGATCTCGAGGTCTCAATAGAGCTTCTCAATAGGCTCAATACTGGAATGCTTGGATCTTCAGTTCATTGCCTATCTTCGAGCATCCTTATTACATTTTTAAGCAATAAACATTTTTTTTAGAAAAGAAGAATGTTTCTATAGTGATTTCAATCCACCTTGATTTGGTTTTTAGGCCTGTCTCTTCATCTCATCGCTAGCCTATCAGTTTAGTTCCCTATTGTTTTTATTTGGGTGTCGGAGTGGATTTTTGTGTGGCTTTTTGAGCTTTATCTGTAGCAAGATCTCGTATGTACTCCTCTTTAACATCTAAAGATGTTTTAATCAAAATTCGATTTGCTGATAAAAAAAAGATCGAAAAGTTTTTTTCAGTAAATCTATCCCATGTATTAAATCTATCATAGTTTAATAATATTACACTGGATTTAGGGTTATATAATTTTTTTTGAGTAAAATTGTCATTCCATTCCATTAAAAGAGTCAATACATGTTTAGAACCCCAAGGGGTAAACATAGAAACCCTGTAACTACTATCACATCAGAGACGTGTTGTTGATGTGCCTTAGTGGCGTCTAGACTTAACAACCAAACATAGATAACTAAATTAAAAGAAAAACAGACACTCAATGTTAGTCTTAGTGCCCGTAGTTCAATCCTAAATGTCCAAATGTATATATCATCGTTAGCAATAAAATTAAAACGGCTTTATATTACTTATGTGTTGGAGTAATATATCGATGTGTGCTCTGATCTATGCCCACCATGCGAATAGAACCATAGATCGAGATAGATCACACTCGATGGGTCCCTAGTCAACAAAGCTTCACTAGAAGCGACTAGTATGAAAGATGGCTCTTTATGGCTTACGTTCTGTTAGTCATTGGAATGAGATTCCAGAGTCTGATCATAGATATCATGTGGGACATGATATTGGACGACCCTCCCTGAATATGTGCCATAGATTAAGTCATGAACATATTCAGTGTTGTAGCTTGTCATGTATCCTTAGACCAAGGAGTCTTTGTGATCGCTATGTAGTCAACAACTGAGTTTGACCTGAGCCTAACGTTGTCCGTAACAGGGCTTCCATAACGGCCAGGATTGGCTTGGGGACGGGCTACATGAGTGACACGAAAGACGGCTAAGGGATTTATCCCTCATACTAAGGTATGGGAAAGATATCGGTTCTCGGCCGCTTGATCGAGAGTGACTGGAAGAATAGCATGGCCATGCACATGATACTGGGTATCATATCTTCAGTCATCTCACATATCAAGGAACGGTGATTGAGAATAATAAGGATGACGGCTCTATGCCTTATCTCAATCAGGATATCGGAGATAAAAGGATAATGACAGGGACGACGGAAAGGTTAGAATCGACAGGGTCGATTCGTTATGTAGTGTCAGGCAATACTAATGTCTCGTTAGTTGCCACTTAAATAGGATCAAGTAAAATGGGATTTTACGTTGATCTATTGACATGCATAAACCTAAGGGTCACACCGGAGGATGAAACTCATTGACACATTTATGGAGAATGGCCAAAAGGGAGTTGTCTCGGGACATGACCAAAACTGGGTTTTGGGTCATGTGCCCGTACGTGAATAGGACTTTACGGATAGAGACAAGGCTTGGAGTCTTGGGATTGATCGCGTCGGATAATGTTGGACATTTCTGGTATGGAAGGCTTGGAGGCGATGAGCGAATCACGGGACCTCGTTAGAAATGGCCACGGGCCATGTTCCAAGAGGCCCATGAAAGGCCCATGCAACCAAGGCCCATAGAACTAATTAATCAAGTCTTGATTAATTAGTACTAAGTAAGCAAGACAAGGATTAAGGTGTTGATGATTCACCACCTAACCCAATCTTGTCTTGCCATACTTTGTCCTATTTACACCTTACTTGACACCATACTTGTCCCATGCCTTTAGTTGGACAAGTATGGGTTTTGTTATGTTTAAGTCATCTTTTTTCAACATAACAAATACAAGACAAGAATAGGAAACACATTTTCTCTCCCTCTTCCATGGCCATTTCGGGTTTGGCTAGTTTCCTCCTCCATTTTTGTGTTCTTGAGTCCTCAAAGAGAAGAACTACGTGGCTTTGATTCCCATGTGGATACGTAGGCGTCTTGGAGACTCAAGCCAATCATTCGTTAACCGGTGTTCTTGTTTTGGTAAGAACTAGTGCTGAATTTTTCTCTTGTGAATCCATTCTTTGTTAGTTGTTTCATGGTTTTAATCGTCTCTTGGTTTTCATTGATTTTCCGCTGCGAGTTGGTTCATCCCCAACCCTACCTCGAGACCCAACAGTGGTATCAGAGCCGTGCTACCTTCGGGATTCACAAGACGGTGTTCAAAGTTTCGGTTTTGCTTGAAAATTTCGTTTTTGGCATGTTGTTTTGCTAAATTGATTGATAACATGTGTTAAATTATTGTTTATGGATTTAATGCATGTAAAATGAATTTTTGAAAATTATTTCAAATCTGGAAATTTTGAAAAAAGTTTGATTTTTCGGGTCTCGGGAGCGGGACTCTCGGGGAGCCGAAACCGAGACCGAACGGGGATCCGTTGGACGGAGCTAGGCCAAGCATGGCCATTGGATGGTTGATATGCCAAGGCTAAACCGTTTTGTTAGTTATGACGAGTTTGGAACCGTCATGACGAACTCGAAGATCAAATGTTCAAAAGTTTCATTTTTGAACGGTTTCGATAAACCGAGCATCAAATTTTTTTTTCGAAACTTGGCTATTAATTAAAACCGGAAAATCACATGATGTTTGATAACATGCTTGTTTGATAACACGATGTGTGATGTGATGTTGGCATGGTGTACATAATAGCCCCGAGCTTAATTTAATTATTTATCGCTTTTCACGGCCTGCGAGCCGTTAGTGTTAGCGTGTAATTATTCTTTCAAGGTGTGGTCGTCGAACCACTTGTTTGTAATATTTATTTATTCCCGACCTGCGAGTTGTGTATTAAATTGTAATATTTTACTCAAGATGAAGAAAGGGCGAAAAGGTCATTTGGTGGCTTTTCGGGTGTTGGCATCGGCTTGGAGTCGATGGAGCTCAAGAAGCTAGTGGGAGTTAGTTTAGGGGGCTATTATGTGCATATTTATCGCTTTATGCTTGGTTTAGTTTATGCATGATTAATTCTATGTGTTTTAGAATTGCATGCTTAACTTTATTTACCGAGCATATCATCTCACATGCAAAGATAAAATTGGAATTTTAATCCTTGTCTGTGAGCCCTTAGAATCGTCATTACATTGGATGTAGTTGACGGGTTCGAAGGAAGAATTACATTGGATGTAATTTGAGGCATCATTGCATTTGGAATGTAGTTGATGCGCTCATCGCATCTAGGATGTGTCAAAGTTTTAAACACAACCGGACAAGTAAAAACGGGTCATGTCTGATACCTCCCAATTATCAACACCTTACTACCTCCCCGTCCTATGGGTGTCGTGCGCATTAGCGGAGCATCCATGGGAAAGCGGGGTAGTAGGTTTGGACGACATATGTGGGTGTCGTGCGCATTAGCGGAGCACCTACATAGTGACGGGCCATAGTTGAAAATTGGTGGACCCGACTACGATTCTCAGCCTGAGGTTGAGCTAGGGTAACAGATAGGGTAAGCCGTGTACATAAGTGCATACCCTAGCCAAGAGTCACATTGGATGTGATTGGATGGAGTCCTACCTACATAGCTCGATTAAGTGGTGAGCATTAGTTCAGCTTAATCGAGTGAATCAAGGATCTTGGTTTCAGATTCTAAAGGTTTAGAATCGATTGTTGGTGTTTAAGCTTGATCTTCATAAAATTTATTCAGTTTACTGATTGAATTTTATCTGTTGTAGATCAAATGGCAAATTCAGCGAACATTAATAGTTTGTCATTAAAAACCATTCTTGACAGGGTCAAGCTAAATGGGACAAACTATTTGGACTGGTACAGAATTTTGAGGATAGTCCTCAAGTCTGAACGCAAAGAATATGTCCTTGACAAGGCTGTCTCTAAGACCATATCAGAGTTACATGAAGTGTCATTAACTGCTGAGAAGAATATCTCAGGGATCTGGGATCCAAGGATATTCTGATGGTCAACAAGGGAATTGGAAGTGGCATGGGCTGGGCCCATGCGCACTTGGCAGGAAAGATGAGACACCTGAGAATGTCTGCTTCTACTGCCAACAGCCTGGTCATTGGAACCGGGATTACAGGAAGTTCACGGCTGATCTGAAGAAGGGCAGTGGGACTGCGCCTTCATCAAATAGCCTGGATGATCTGAAGAAGGGCAGTAAGACTGCGCCTTCATCAGGAAACCTGGATGATCTAAGGAAGGGCGGTGGGACCGTGCCTTCAATCGGTATTAACTCTATAGAGCTACATCTCTCTACTTCCAAAGATTCATGGGTATTAGATACCATGACTGAATCTCACACATGCACTAATATATGGTGGCTGAAAGTAGGAGAGATTTGGAAAGCACGAAATGGACCTCAGAGTTGTGGCAACTGCTGTAGGATCCATGAGTCTTGCTTTGCCAAGAGGCCTTGTCTTAGTATTGTATAATGTATATTGCATACCTACTTTTAGTAGGAATATTATATCTGTATCCGTGTTTGACAAGGAAGGATATAATGTTAATATTGGAAATGAAGTTTTCAATGTTCTATGCAATGATATGTTTTATACCAGTACTGACATGGTTGGAGGATTGTACATATTAGATATGGGTAACAATGCCTCAAGTTCTATATATTCCGTTAATACCAAGAGGTCTAAATCCAACGATTTAAACCTAACTCTGTTATGGTACTGTCATTTGGGTCGCATAAACAAGAAGCGCCTATCATCACTTCAGAAGTACGGGCTTTCAGGTTCATTCGAATTCCATACGATCGATAGGTGCAAGGTTTGTTTGATGGGCAAAATGACTAAAGTGCCCTTTATCGATCGCGATGAAAGGGCGGGTGAATTATTGGGGCTGATACACTCGAATGTGTGTAGACCAATAAGTTCATTTGCCAGGAGGGGTTTTAGCTACTTTATCACATTTACTGATGATTACAGTAAATATGGTTATGTCTATTCGGTGAGACATAAGTCTGAAGCTTTTGATAAATTTAAAGAGTTTAAGACTATAGTAGAAAACCAGCTCGACAAAGGTATTAAGGCACTTCGATTGGATCGAGGTGGAAAATACTTGACCACAGAGTTATTAGATCATCTAAAAGAGAATGGGATCCTTTTGGAATGGACTCCTCCTAGGTCACTGTAGTTGAAAGGTGTAGCCAAACGGAGAAATCAGACATTGTTAGACAATGGTCTGTTCCATGATTAGTTGGATTGATCTCCCAATCTCTTTTAGGGGTTTTGCTCTAGAGACGACCGCATTCACAGTGAATCGGGCTTCGACGAATGGTGTGGAAGGGACACCATTTTAAAAAATGGTACGAGATGATGCCCGCTTTGTCCTTCCTAAAGATTTGTGGTTGCGAGGCTTATGTGAAACATTTGGTTTCGACTAAGCTCGAACCAAGATCTGAGATATGCACCTTCGTGTGGTATCCCAAAGCAACAAGGGGATACTACTTCTACAATCCCAGTGAGAACATGGTGTTCGTCGCATGGGGTGGGGTCTTTATGGAAAAGGAGTTTTGTTTCCAAAGACGTCATTGGGAGGACTGTGCATCTCGAAGAAATTCAGGATGGTACAGATCTGTCTAAACCAATTGGCAACCCAGTAGAAAGGAGCCAGAGATTGTCGTAGAGTAAGAACCAATTCGTGTTACAATTCCGGAAGGTCCAAGGCGATTTGAAAGGATTAATCTTCCACCTCCAAGATATGGTATCCGGAGGTGACAATGAAGACATGGTGGATCACGATGATCCAGCCACCTTTCAGGAAGTCGTGGATGGGCCCGACTCCGAGTTATGGCTGGGAGCCATGAGGGAGGAAATGCAATCCATGTCGGACAACCGAGTCTGGGAACCGGTTGATCCCATCAATGGTGTGAGGACCATAGGATGCAAATGGATCTTCAAGGTGAAGATGGACATGGACGGCAACCCTCTGACCTACAAAGCTCAACTGGTGGCGAAAGGTTATAGGCAGATCCAATGGATTGACTATGAGGAAACCTTCTCCTTAGTGGCTATGGTCAAATTTGATCCAAATTCTTCTTGACATAACTGCGTATCATAATTACGAGATATGGCAAGTGGATGTCAAAACCGCTTTCCTAAATGGAAATTTGACTGAGTACGTTTGTATGTCTCGGCCCAAAGGTTTTGACGATCCGAAGAATAAAGGAAAGATTTATAAGTTGTTGAAATCCATTTATGGATTGAAACGAACTTCTCGGAGTTGGATCCTTCGTTTTGATGAAGCTGTAATTGGGTTTGGCTTAATCAAGAACAAGGATGAATCTTGCGTTTATAAGAAGGCTAGTGTTAGCAATATTACCTTTCTGGTTCTCATTGAAAACGACATCCCAACCTTGCACGAGACTAAAGCTTGGTTGAGGAAGTGTTTTTCAATAAAGGACTTAGGCGATGCTTCTCATATCTTAAGGATTAAGATATGTAGAGATCGCACCAAGAGGGTCTTGGATTTAAGTCAGGGAACCTATGTGAACAAGGCATTGAGTAGGTTCTTAATGCTCGATTCAAAGAAAGGACTCTTACCCACTAGTCATGGCATTCATCTCAGCAAGACTCAGTGTCCTAAGACACCTGATGAGCTGAAAAGGATGATGAGAATCCTATGCGCCTGGGGGCAGGATCGATCATATATGCCATGACATGTATGAGACCAGACGTCTCGTAAGCCTTATGTTGTACCAGTAGACATCATTCTAACCCGGGGGAAAGATGATGCTGAACTAGTCGTCGAAGGATGAGTAGACGCTAGTTTTCCAAGACAAATCCAGATGAATTTAGAAATCAATCAGGATATGTGTTTACGCTGAATGGCAGAGCTTTAGCTGGGAGAGCATAAAGCAAGATATCATTGCCGAATCTACGACAGAGGCCAAGTACATGGATGCTGCAGAGGCAGCTAAGGAGGCTATGTGGATTTGGAAATTCATGGCAGGGCTGGGTGTAATTAAAAACCCATCCAGCCCGGTGAATCCATCTTGCGACAACACAAGGGCCATTGCGCAAGCTAAAAGCCTAGATCATATAACAAATCCAAACATGTACTGCGGCGTATCCACCTCATCAGATAAATACTGAACTGAGGTGAAGTGAAGATAACCGATATTGCAATAGATGATAACATAGCCAACCCTTTGACTAAGGCAGTGTCACTGCCTGAACATGTTAGACATGTAAAGTCGATGGGGACATATTGGAGTTTAGATTGGAACTAGGGCAAGTGGGAGATTGTTAGTCTTAGTGCCCGTAGTTCAATCCTAAATGTCCAAATGTATATATCATCGTTAGCAATAAAATTAAAACGGCTTTATATTACTTATGTGTTGGAGTAATATATCGATGTGTGCTCTGATCTATGCCCACCATGCGAATAGAACCATAGATCGAGATAGATCACACTCGATGGGTCCCTAGTCAACAAAGCTTCACTAGAAGCGACTAGTATGAAAGATGGCTCTTTATGGCTTACGTTCTGTTAGTCATTGGAATGAGATTCCGGAGTCTGATCATAGATATCATGTGGGACATGATATTGGACGACCCTCCCTGAATATGTGCCATAGATTAAGTCATGAACATATTCAGTGTTGTAGCTTGTCATGTATCCTTAGACCAAGGAGTCTTTGTGATCGCTATGTAGTCAACAACTGAGTTTGACCTGAGCCTAACGTTGTCCGTAACAGGGCTTCCATAACGGCCAGGATTGGCTTGGGGACGGGCTACATGAGTGACACGAAAGACGGCTAAGGGATTTATCCCTCATACTAAGGTATGGGAAAGATATCGGTTCTCGGCCGCTTGATCGAGAGTGACTGGAAGAATAGCATGGCCATGCACATGATACTGGGTATCATATCTTCAGTCATCTCACATATCAAGGAACGGTGATTGAGAATAATAAGGATGACGGCTGTATGCCTTATCTCAATCAGGATATCGGAGATAAAAGGATAATGACAGGGACGACGGAAAGGTTAGAATCGACAGGGTCGATTCGTTATGTAGTGTCAGGCAATACTAAAGTCTCGTTAGTTGCCACTTAAATAGGATCAAGTAAAATGGGATTTTACGTTGATCTATTGACATGCATAAACCTAAGGGTCACACCGGAGGATGAAACTCATTGACACATTTATGGAGAATGGCCAAAAGGGAGTTGTCTCGGGACATGACCAAAACTGGGTTTTGGGTCATGTGCCCGTACGTGAATAGGACTTTACGGATAGAGACAAGGCTTGGAGTCTTGGGATTGATCGCGTCGGATAATGTTGGACATTTCTGGTATGGAAGGCTTGGAGGCGATGAGCGAATCACGGGACCTCGTTAGAAATGGCCACGGGCCATGTTCCAAGAGGCCCATGAAAGGCCCATGCAACCAAGGCCCATAGAACTAATTAATCAAGTCTTGATTAATTAGTACTAAGTAAGCAAGACAAGGATTAAGGTGTTGATGATTCACCACCTAACCCAATCTTGTCTTGCCATACTTTGTCCTATTTACACCTTACTTGACACCATACTTGTCCCATGCCTTTAGTTGGACAAGTATGGGTTTTGTTATGTTTAAGTCATCTTTTTTCAACATAACAAATACAAGACAAGAATAGGAAACACATTTTCTCTCCCTCTTCCATGGCCATTTCGGGTTTGGCTAGTTTCCTCCTCCATTTTTGTGTTCTTGAGTCCTCAAAGAGAAGAACTACGTGGCTTTGATTCCCATGTGGATACGTAGGCGTCTTGGAGACTCAAGCCAATCATTCGTTAACCGGTGTTCTTGTTTTGGTAAGAACTAGTGCTGAATTTTTCTCTTGTGAATCCATTCTTTGTTAGTTGTTTCATGGTTTTAATCGTCTCTTGGTTTTCATTGATTTTCCGCTGCGAGTTGGTTCATCTCCAACCCTACCTCGAGACCCAACACTCAAATCTAATAGCGAAAAATTAAAATCCATCGTAGATAAAATCCGCCGACGAACATTACTCAAGGTGGGGTTTGGGTACCTCTAGGTCACCCAAGAGTGACACTCAGCCTCGTTGGTGCAACCGAACCTGTGATCGTCAGTGGGGGAAGGTTGGTGGGCAACCCTAGAGGCTCCTTCCGGCCTCTAGGGCCAGCCTGAGGATTCATATGAATCGGCGGGGCTGGTACCCAACCCTCGCCAGTTCTAGTAGTTTCCGACCCCCCAATCCTCCACATCCTGTTGCCAAAGATATTCCATCCCATTAGGAGACCTGGGAGTTGCAGCAATGCGAATTCCACTCAGTGTCGGACCTAGACCTCCCAAGCCTTCCCCATGGTCCGGGATCATCGCTAGTTGGGAAGACCTCTGGAGATGTTGTTGAGGCCAACCTCCCAATGAGTCCACTTCCCGTAGAGGGCCATGTCCCAGGGTAGAGACCGACACCAACGGTACCTCAGTCCCCAAGCCACGCCATAACCCAGTCTTAAGTAATGGGTCCAGGGGCAAAGGTCCTTGATGTTCTACGGTCCGTGCCACCATGGTCCTACAGTCCTTGATGTTCTAGCCAAGGTCGAGGTCCCACAATCCGCTCTGTGTGGATAGTCCATGTAGGGGCATAGTACACTATAGGCTACACACGGAGGGGTCGCAGATATTCCTATGCAATTTGTTCTTTTCCAGCCGGCAAGGAGTCCGACCAACCCGGGAGCCAAGACTCACCCGCCGATATAGCCGCCCGATGAGAGTGATAAACCTTGATGGACGAAGGAGCCCAGGCAGATGGATGGACAGGTGTCCTAGAACAGCCCCTCACAACCCTAGGGCACTCAGGGGATCGACCAAACCCCGCTAGACTACCTGGTCGGCTTTGCATCTAGCGACGCCCAAGAGCAAGGTCATGGGTCTCAACATTCGCAAAGCGCTCCTGATGGCCAGGCTGGCCGTGCACCGACGACTACCCAGAGTAAGGTCGTGGGTCGTAGCAGTCATGAACCGTGGTTGTTGGATGCGAGAAGGACTACCAGAACGCTGACCTTGCAACCCCCGCCGACCCAGAGCAAGGTCATGGGTCACCGTTGTTTCGAACCGCGGGTGCTGAATGCGAAGAGGGCCACCAGAACGAAGGGCAGGCTCCCATGACCACCCTCGCGCAAAGCCATGCCTTGGCAAGAACGCCTCCAAACCCGAGCGACGACGACGCGACCCCCATGTGGGGAGCGGCGAGGGCGGAGGCGATTTGGTAGTATTGGTGCAACGACAAAGTGCTCGAGGACGAGTCGTCTGAGGAGATAACAATCACGCTCGGAGGAGAGGTGGACGATCCTGTGTTCGAGTCGAGCAAGGGCCTCGACATTGTGACAGGAGGGGAAGGGGACGCCGACCAGTGAAGCAAAGAAGACGAATCCACTAATACAGCCTCCGTAGAGCTCTATCGGGGAGAGGCGGTGGGAATAGGAGCCAGTTCCATAGTTAGGGTTTCGGTCTCGACAGAACGAGGAGGGGGTCTCGACAGGAGCGAGTAGTATATAATCAAATTATATAGATAATAAGGGTAAATTGCATAAAATAAGCGTTTTTAAAAGACCTTTGCAAAAAAAATAACTATAGTAAAAATTGTGATAATTTATGACCATATATTTTTTTTTACCAAACACCATCATAATGTAGTTAAAATACTATTGAAATGAATATAATAATTTGTAACCGTGTATTTTTTGACGTAGCACTATGTCTTTAACTCTATTATGAAGTTTGTTCTTTCATTAATTAAGATATCGATTCAGACCTTTTCTCCAAAAACGCTCTGCGAGAACTCCACCCCCGCCCCCCCCCCCCCAAAAAAAAAAGACCCTAGCCGTCGACGACCTCCATGGTTTTGGCCATGGAGGTTGCCGATGGAGATTCCTCCTCCTCTTTCTTTTTGCCTTGAGTCCCTATCTCAACGCTCGGTCTTACCTGTGTACTTTCTCACCACCCTCGTATTGTCACCGTCGTCATCGTCGTGCCTCTCCACCGTTGCCGGATCTACGTTTCAATCGGGTGTGCGGTTGGTGGTTTATCCCATCACCCACCGAGGTAACACAGAGTCGAAAAGACTATACTGCGTCTCCGGTTCATATTCCACCCTTAGGGATTTTTCCTTACAGATCTCCACAGTGTATCCACTTGGAGAAGGTTGAACTTTCTGGTAAAACTGAACCCTCTGGGGTAATCACGAATCGACATCCACAGTATATCTTCTTGGAGAAGGTTCTGAAGCATTAGTGGAATTGGGATCCGGGACCTACCTATCATGATTCGGGACTGACGTTGCTCGGCCGTCCTGGAAGGAGAAAAGAAGCAGACTGTCTTTTATGTTTTAGATAGGAGTCAACTTTAGTTTCAATTCTGATTTACGAGTATTGTTTTAGATGGTTAATTTGTTGTTGTTTTGCTTTCGTTTTTAGGATCAATAAGTACGCTGTGAAAGAGGATGTCCTCAGTTTGTATCTACGGTGATTAGGCGTAGTATGTTCTACGAAACCATGAGCGCTGGGTTGCCTATGGGAGGCCCGGACAAAAAAAAACCCTTCCTCTTATTAAAATAAAACTTTATTATGACGGTGTTCAATAATATACGATTACAAATTATTACAATTTTTAAGAAACGATCATTTTTTATAAAAGATTCTCAGAATACAGTTATTTTTTTGATATATATCTAAATATAAACATAAAAGTATGTGTCTTAATCATCATTTAAGTGCTTAAGAATATGAGTAGCATTATGTTTATAAATATGTCTAGATCTAAATATTGTTAAACTGACTTGTATTTTTTTGACTAAAAAGTACAATATAATTTAATAGATTTCAATCGATAAACAAGTGCACCGGGAAAATCGCTAGACACAGTCGAAGAGCTATTACATAGTATCGAGATTTGTATTTATATTTGAAGCAGACAATTTTTCCTATGTATGTCATATTAATTAGTAATTTAAAATTAATAAGTAATTTAAAGGTCAATGTAAAACAATAATAATTTAATAAGATCATTTTTATTAAGCTCATAGGGTGTTTGGCTATATCGTTAGGTTGGGCAGTCTAAAAAATCTGTTTTTTTGACTAAAGGTGCAGTTTTCATTAATCGAGATTTGCAATAACAAGTAACTGCATCAGAGACTCTCTGACCACGAATAAGAGACATTGAACAATTAAGTTCGTGATTCTTTTCATAACATAACCGTCATTGACGGTATTGGGTAGGGTGCCATAAAGGAGACATAGAACTAAAACTAGGCGAAGTTGACTACCGCTGCTCAAGGTCTTGCCTAAACGCTGCATGCACAGTAGAGTATGACCGAACCTGCTATCATCCACTTCTAAACTATGGTGAAACTGACTACGGTTGCTTAAGGTATTGCCTAAACGCGGCATACTCTTTAGAGTGCGACCGAACCAGCTATCATCAGTTTAGAAGGGAGGCATAGCTTTTACCAAGGACACTTCTTAGGGCCAGTCCCTAAAGCACTGAATTCCTTTCATCATTGACCCTCCAAAGAGGAAGTCAGATAAAATAAAGAATACCCTCTCAAATAGCCAGATCCATAATCGAGAGAGAGGTCAAGGGCGGTGCGGTGGTGGATGCAAGGGAGGAGGCAGGTTAAGAGAAGGTGGCACCTGCTTCAAAGGTTGCGGTGGTGGAGGCCAGGGAAAAGTACGCGCCAGTGGCGGCTTCAACAAAAACCATCGGAGTGGTAGAGGGGGTGCCGAATAGAATCGGGAGACACGTTGTTGGTAGCGGGAGGGAGCCAACGTCGCGGTGGCTAGAGGCGGCTCGAAGGGAGCTCTAATACGAAAAACCCTAACAAAAATATCAGGAAGAGGCGCAGAGGAGTAATGATTTGTGAACTGCATCGAAGTAATATTGTTGTCGAAAGAAAATCCATAGAATGCGAGTAGGAGGAGAGGATTCATGGCAGAAGCTATGGCTGCCATGGCCTTAGGGGGCTAGGTCAGAGAGAGTAACTTGTTAAACGGGAGAGGTGGCTTAGTTAATTTAGGTGGCTATTGCATATACTAGTTAACTAAACGATAAAGCGTACGATTGTCTACAAAATCTTTCAATTTCCTTGGTATTGTAATGTATTTTTAAAAAATCAGCAAGCAATATTATAAATCACTTTTCAACCTTTTCCGATGTTGAAAAGGGAAACTAAAATCAAAGTTTTAGCTACAAAAACCAATTACGGAAAGTCTTGTGTGTTGAATATAGAATAATTTAAGAGAGAATTGAATGGTACAGAATACAAAAACGTTGATTTATCTCCTATTAAACGAGGATGGGTTTTTTCCCTCTACGCAGAAAAAGCTCTGTTAGGGTTTAGAGAGAAGCTTTGCCGCAACCTCTAAAAGCCATGGTTATGGCCATGGTTCTTTCCATGGCGTATGCCATGATTATGTTTCTCTCATCTATACATCATCTCCCTTACGTCTCCCCTGTGGATCCTGCGAAGGTTTTTCTCCTAGGGTTTCTTTCAAGGCGCCTCTAGCCACCGCGACGTTGGCCTCCTTCCGTCACCAACGAAGCGTCCCTCCTCTGCGACTCCGGTGGTTTATGTATCTGAAGCCGCCGTCTGTGATGTTGCCACAGTCTCTGTTGTTGAAGATTCTGTCGTCTCTAATGTCGTCGCTGTTGTTGCAACCGTCACTGCACTCGTTCCTATAGCTGCAGCCGCTGTGTCTAAGGCCGCTGCCGGCACGTCCTTCTGCCTGGCCGCCACGTCCTTCTCCCTGGCCGCCACCACCGCAACCGCCTCAACCCCCTTCGCAGGTATGGACCTGGCTAATCGAGAGGATCGATTTTATTTTATTGGAGTTTGTCTTTGCAGGTTCAATGCCTAGTGCGTAGAGAATCAGTGTTTTTTTAGGGAGGGAACCCCGATTAATGTATTGACTCCCACCACTACTGTGAAATCCTTGGCCATTACTGTCAGTTTTCGGAGCAAGATTTCCAGTACCATCTTCGTGTTCGCATTCCCCCTATTCCGTCATGGCCTATATGGCATCCCAACACCGCAAGTGGAGGGTCTAGTAGAAAAAGGATTGGTGAATGATGCTTTGCCTCCCGCTACTACTGGAGAAATCCTTGGCCATTACTACTGCGATATTTTTCGTAGTAAGACCTCCAGTACCATCTTCGCACTCGTTTTTCTTGTTGGCCCTTTTGGCATCCAAACACCGTCAGTGGCAGTTCTAGTAGTATAAGGAGTGGTGAACTTCGGTTCCGTACTGTCCTTCTTTAGTGGTAAGGGAGCTTGTTCCCTGATGCACATCGATGTTTTGACTTTTGAATTTGAATGAAATTTGCACCTTTCGTTAAAAAAAATGGTACAAAATTGCTTGACTTATATAGGATTTTTTTTCTTTTATTCATTGTACCGTTATTTTTATGATTCAACGTTTTTTTAAGTAAGAAATATGAGCGTTGGAGAACCAATAACCGTTCTTTAATTCGAACACCATGTGTCAGCAACTGATCGACACACCTGTAGCTGGTCCTGATCCTGAACCCACACATGTGTCAGGCTCATGTTCCGCGCATAAAGATGCATCGCTCACGAATTCTCTTCTCTTCTCGCGGTGCAGTTGCGAGGCTCCCACTGGTCAGGTTCTAAGTCCGGGTGCTCTGTTTCTGTCACCACTATGACTGGCCTAATAGTTTATTCATTTTCGCAATAGACAAGCATTTTTGTTGAAACGTTAAGATGTAGATTAATTTTTGAAATGAGATAGAATACATCCTAGTGCATCCAGAACAGTAAAGCTGGACCACAACTGGACAGACATAGAACGGACTTCCCGAGCTATCCAATGGGCTGCTCCGTTCGTTGACCAAGAAATATACTTGAGTTTGACATCCTCAAAAATAATAAGGAGAGACCGACAGTCGTCAACTAGTCGACCCAGTGGAGAAAACACATGGTGGGTTCCCTGGATCAGATGCACCTGATATTTAGTGTCGCTCCGGATAATGACTCTTGGGAGAGACTCTGATTGGATGCATTGCAAAGCCTGCCAAATTTCCATAACTTCAGCAAATTCAATCCCTAGCGTACCTAGGCCCGTATCGCTTCTACCATCAAGAATTCCACCTGTATCCGTTATGCAAATCCATCCCCATACAAATTGTCCGAAGTCGGCGAAGGTGGCTTCGTCCACATTGATGGTCGACCAGGTCGGGGGTGTGGGGGGGGGGGGGTGGGCTCCATCTTATCTGTCTGCATTGGGGTACGATTGGCGATTTTTCCCGTCCACTATGTGTTAGTCTTAGTGCCCATAGTTCAATCCTAAATGTCCAAATGTATATATCATCGTTAGCAATAAAATCAAAGCGGCTTTATATTACTTATGTGTTGGAGTAATATATCGATGTGTGCTCTGATCTATGCCCACCATGCGAATAGAACCATAGATTTAGATAGATCACACTCGATGGGTCCCTAGTCAACAAAGCTTCATTAGAAGCGACTAGTATGAAAGATGGCTCTTTATGGCTTACGTTCTGTTAGTCATTGGAATGGGATTCCGAAGTCTGATCATAGATATCATGTGGGACATGATATTGGACGACCCGCCCTGAATATGTGCCATAGATTAAGTCATGAACATATTCAGTGTCGTAGCTTGTCATGTATCCTTAGACCAAGGAGTCTTTGTGATCGGTATGTAGTCAACAACTGAGTTTGACTTGAGCCTAACGTTGTCCGTAACAGGGCTTCCATAACGGCCATGATTGGCTTGGGGACGGGCTACATGAGTGACACGAAAGACGGCTAAGGGATTTATCCCTCATACTGAGGTATGGGAAAGATATCGGTTCTCGGCCGCTTGATCGAGAGTGACTGAAAGAATAGCATGGCCATGCACATGATACTGGTATCATATCTTTAGTCATCTCACATATCAAGGAACATTGATTGAGAATAATAAGGATGACGGCTCTATGCCTTATCTCAATCAGGATATCGGAGATAAAAGGATAATGACAGGGATGACAGAAAGGTTAGAATCGACAGGGTCGATTCGTTATGCAGTGTCAGGCAATACTAAAGTCTCGTTAGTTGCCACTTAAATAGGATCAAGTAAAATGAGATTTTTACGTTGATCTATTGACATGCATAAACCTAAGGGTCACACCGGAGGATGAAACTCATTGACACATTTATGGAGAACGGCCAAAAGGGAGTTGTCTCGGGACATGACTAAAACTGGGTTTTGGGTCATGTGCCTGTAAGTGAATAGGACTTTACGGATCGAGACAAGGCTTGGAGTCTTAGGATTGATCGCGTTGGATAATGTTGGACATTTCCGGTATGAAAGGCTTGGAGGCGATGAGCGAATCACGGGACCTCGTTGGAAATGGCCACGGGCCATGTTCCAAGAGGCCCATGAAAGGCCCATGCAAACAAGGCCCATGGAACTAATTAATCAAGTCTTGATTAATTAGTACTAAGTAAGAAAGACAAGGATTAAGGTGTTGGTGATTCACCACCTAACCCAATCTTGTTTTGCCATACTTTGTCCTATTTACACCTTACTTGTCACCATGCTTGTCCCATGCCTTTAGTTGGACAAGTATGAGTTTTGTTATGTTTAAGTCATCTTTTTTCAACATAACAAATACAAGACAAGAATAGGAAACACAACTTCTCTCCCCCTTCCCTTGCAATTTCGGGTTTGGCAAGCTCCCACCTCCATTTTTGTGTTCTTGAGTCCTCAAAGAGAAGAACTACGTGGCTTTGATTCCCATGTGGATACGTAGGCGTCTTGGATACTCAAGCCAATCATTCGTTACCCGGTGTTCTTGTTTTGGTAAGATATAGTGCTGAATTTTTCTCTTGTGAATCCATTCTTTGTTAGTTGTTTCATGGTTTAATCGTCTCTTGGTTTTCATTGATATTTCGCTGCGAGTTGGTTCATCTCCAACCCTACCTCGAGACCCAACAGTGGTATCAGAGCCGTGCTACCTTCGGGATTCACAAGACGGTGTTCAAAGTTTCGGTTTTGCTTGAAAGTTTCGTTTTTGGCATGTTGTTTTGCTAAATTGTTTGATAACATGTTTTAAATACTTTTTTATGGATTTAATGCATTTAAAATGAATTTTTGAAAATTATTTCAAATCTGGAAATTTTGAAAAAAAAATTGATTTTTCGGGTCTCGGGAGCGGGACTCTCGGGGAGCCGAAACCGGGACCGAACGGGGCTCCGTTGGACGGAGCTAGGCCAAGCATGACCATTGGATGGTTGATATGCCAAGGCTAAACCGTTTTGTTAGTTATGACGAGTTTGGAACCGTCATGACGAACTCGAAGATCAAATGTTCAAAAGTATCATTTTTGAACGGTTTCGATAAACCGAGCATCAAAAAATTTCGAAACTTGGCTATTAATTAAAACCGGAAAATCACATGATGTTTGATAACATGCTTGTTTGATAACACGATGTGTGATGTGATGTTGGCATGGTGTACATAATAGCCCCGAGCTCAATTTTATTATTTATCGCATTTCACGGCCTGCGAGCCGTTAGTGTTAGCGTGTAATTATTCTTTCAAGGTGTGGTCGTCGAACCACTTGTTTGTAATATTTATTTATTCCCGACCTACGAGTCGTGTATTAAATTGTAATATTTTACTCAAGACGAAGAAAGGGCGAAAAGGTCATTTGGTGGCTTTTCGGGTGTTGGCATCGGCTTGGAATCGGTGGAGCTCAAGAAGCTAGATGGAGTTAGTTTAGGGGGCTATTATGTGCACATTTATCGCTTTATGCTTGGTTTAGTTTATGCATTATTAATTCTATGTGTTTTAGAATTGCATGCTTAACTTTATTTACCGAGCATATCACCTCACATGCAAAGATAAAATTGGAATTTTAATCCTTGTGTGTGAGCCCTTAGAATCGTCATTACATTGGATGTAGTTGACGGGTTCGAAGGAAGAATTACATTGGATGTAATTTGAGATATCATTGCATTTGGAATGTCGTTGATGTACTCATCGCATCTAGGATGTGTCAAAGTTTTAAACACAACCGGACAAGTAAAAACGGGTCATGTCCGATACCTCCCAATTATCAACACCTTACTACCTCCCCGTCCTATGGGTGTCGTGCGCATTAGCGGAGCATCCATGGGAAAGCGGGGTAGTAGGTTTGGACGACATATGTGGGTGTCGTGCGCATTAGCGGAGCACCTACATAGTGACGGGCCATAGTTGAAAATTGGTGGACCCGACTACGATTCTCAACCTGAGGTTGAGCTAGGGTAACAGATAGGGTAAGCCGTGTACATAAGTGCATACCCTAGCCAAGAGTCACATTGGATGTGATTGGATGAAGTCCTACCTACATAGCTCGATTAAGTGGTGAGCATTAGTTCAGCGAGTGAATCAAGGATCTTGGTTTCAGATTCTAAAGGTTTAGAATTGATTGTTGGTGTTTAAGCTTGATCTTCATAAAATTTATTCAGTTTACTGATTGAATTTTATCTATTGTAGATCAAATGGCAAATTCAGCGAACATTAATAGTTTGTCATTAAAAACCATTGTTGACAGGGTCAAGCTAAATGGGACAAACTATTTGGACTGGTACAGAATTTTGAGGATAGTCCTCAAGTCTGAACGCAAAGAATATGTCCTTGACAAGGATGTCTCTAAGACCATATCAGAGTTACATGAAGTGTCATTAACTGCTGAGAAGAATATCTCAGGAATCTGGGATCCAAGGATATTCTGATGGTCAACAAGGGAATTGGAAGTGACAAGGGCTGGGCCCATGCGCACTTGGCAGGAAAGATGAGACACTTGAGAATGTCTGCTTCTACTGCCAACAGCCTGTTCATTGGAACCGGGATTACAGGAAGTTCACGGCTGATCCGAAGAAGGGCAGTGGGACTGCGCCTTCATCAAATAGCCTGGATGATCTGAAGAAGGGCAGTAGGACTGCGCCTTCATCAGGAAACCTGGATGATCTAAGGAAGGGCGGTGGGACCGTGCCTTCATTCGGTATTAACTCTATAGAGCTACATCTCTCTACTTCCAAAGATTCATGGGTATTAGATACCATGACTGAATCTCACACATGAACTAATATATGGTGGCTGAAAGTAGGAGAGGTTTGGAAAGCACGAAATGGACCTCAGAGTTGCGGCAACTGTTGTAGGAACCATGAGTCTTGCTTTGCCAAGAGGCCTTGTCTTAGTATTGTATAATGTATATTGCATACCTACTTTTAGTAGGAATATTATATCTATATCCGTGTTTGACAAGGAAGGATATAATGTTAATATTGGAAATGGAGTTTTCAATGTTCTATGCAATGATATGTTTTATACCAGTACTGACATGGTTGGAGGATTGTACATATTAGATATGGGTAATAATGACTCAAGTTCTATATATTCCGTTAATACCAAGAGGTCTAAATCCAACGATTTAAACCTAACTCTGTTATGGCACTGTCATTTGGGCCGCATAAACAAGAAGCGCCTATCAGCACTTCAGAAGTGCGGGCTTTCAGGTTCATTCGAATTCCATTCGATCGATAGGTGCAAGTTTTGTTTGATGGGAAAAATGACTAAAGTGCCCTTTATCGATCGCGATGAAAGGGCGGGTGAATTATTGGGGCTGATACACTCGAATGTGTGTAGACCAATAAGTTCATTGGCCAGGAGGGGTTTTAGCTACTTTATCACATTTATTGATGATTACAGTAAATATGGTTATGTCTATTCGGTGAGACATAAGTCTGAAGCTTTTGATAAATTCAAAGAGTTTAAGACTATAGTAAAAAACCAGCTCGACAAAGGTATTAAGGCACTTCGATTGGATCGAGGTGGAAAATACTTGACCACAGAGTTATTAGATCATCTAAAAGAGAATGGGATCCTTTTGGAATGGACTCCTCCTAGGTCACTGTAGTTTAAAGGTGTAGCCAAACGGAGAAATCGGACATTGTTAGACAATGGTCCGTTCCATGATTAGTTGGACTGATCTCCCAATCTCTTGCAGAGGTTATGCTCTAGAGACGACCGCATTCATAGTGAATCGGGCTTCAACGAAGGGTGTGGAAGGGACACCATTTTAAAAATGGTACGGGATGATGCCCGCTTTGTCCTTCCTAAAGATTTGTGGTAGCGAGGCTTATGTGAAACATTTGGTTTCGACTAAGCTCGAACCAAGATCTGAGATATGCACCTTCGTGTGGTATCCCAAAGCAACAAGGGGATACTACTTCTACAATCCTGGTGAGAACATGGTGTTCGTCGCTTGGGGTGGGGTCTTTATGGATAAGGAGTTTTGTTTCCAAAGACGTCATTGGGAGGACTGTGCATCTCGAAGAAATTCAGGATGGTACAGATCTGTCTAAACCAATTGACAACCCAGTAGAAAGGAGCCAGAGATTGTCGTAGAGTAAGAACCAATTCCTGTTACAATTCCGGAAGGCCCAAGGCAATTTGAAAGGATCAATCTCCCACCTCCAAGATATGGTATCCGGAGGTGACAACGAAGTCATGGTGGATCACGATGATCCAGCCACCTTTTAGGAAGTCGTGGATGGGCCCAACTCCGAGTTATGGCTGGGAGCCATGAGGGAGGAAATGCAATCCATGTCGGACAACCGAGTCTGGGAACTGGTTGATCCCATCAATGGTGTGAGGACCATTGGATGCAAATGGATCTTCAAGGTGAAGATGGACATGGACGGCAACCCTCTGACCTACAAAGCTCAACTGGTTGCGAAAGGTTATAGGCAAATCCAATGGATTGACTATGAGGAAACCTTCTCCCTAGTGGCTATGGTCAAAATCGATCCAAATTCTTCTTGACATAACTGCGTATCATAATTACAAGATATGGCAAGTGGATGTCAAAACCGCTTTCCTAAATAGAAATTTGACTGAGTACGTTTGTATGTCTCGGCCAAAGGTTTTGACGATCCGAAGAATACGGGAAAGATTTATAAGTTGTTGAAATCCATTTATGGATTGAAACGAACTTCTCGGAGTTGGATCCTTCGTTTTGATGAAGCTGTAATTGGATTTGGCTTAATCAAGAACGAGGATGAATCTTGCGTTTATAAGAAGGCTAGTGGGAGCAAGATTACCTTTCTGGTTCTCATTGAAAACGACATCACAACCTTGCACGAGACTAAAGCTTAGTTGAGGAAGTGTTTTTCAATAAAGGACTTAGGCGATGCTTCTTATATCTTTAGGATTAAGATATGTAGAGATCGCACCAAGAGGGTCTTGGATTTAAGTCAGGGAACCTATGTGAACAAGGCATTGAGTAGGTTTTTAATGCTCGATTCAAAGAAAGGACTCTTACCCACTAGTCATGGCATTCATCTCAGCAAGACTCAGTGTCCTAAGACACCTGATGAGCTAAAAAGGATGATGAGAATCCTATGCTCCTAGGGGCAGGATCTATCATATATGCCATGACATGTATGAGACCGGCTGTCTCGTAAGCCTTATGTTGTATCAGTAGACATCAGTCTAACCCGAGGAAAGATGATGTTGAACTAGTCGTCGAAGGATGAGTAGACGCTAGTTTTCCAAGACAAATCCAGATGACTTTAGAAGTCAGTCAGGATATGTGTTTATGCTGAATGGCAGAGCTTTAGCTGGGAGAGCGTAAAGCAAGATACCATTGCCGAATCTACAACAGAGGCCAAGTACATGGATGCTGCAGAGGCAGCTAAAGAGGCTATGTGGATTTGGAAATTCACGGCAGGGTTGGATGTAATTAAAAACCCATCCAGCCCGGTGAATCCATTTTGCGACAACACAAGGGCCATTGCGCAAGCTAAAAGCCCAGATCGCATAACAAATCCAAACATGTACTACGGCGTATCCACCTAATCGGAGAAATACTGAATTGAGGTGAAGTAAAGATAACCTATATTGCAACAGATGATAACATAGCCAACCCTTTGACTAAGGCGGTGTCGCTGCCTGAACATGTTAGACATGTAAAGTCGATGGGGACATATTGGAGTTTAGATTGGAATTAGGGCAAGTGGGAGATTGTTAGTCTTAGTGCCCATAGTTCAATCCTAAATGTCCAAATGTATATATCATCGTTAGCAATAAAATCAAAGCGGCTTTATATTACTTATGTGTTGGAGTAATATATCGATGTGTGCTCTGATCTATGCCCACCATGCGAATAGAACCATAGATTTAGATAGATCACACTCGATGGGTCCCTAGTCAACAAAGCTTCATTAGAAGCGACTAGTATGAAAGATGGCTCTTTATGGCTTACGTTCTGTTAGTCATTGGAATGGGATTCCGAAGTCTGATCATAGATATCATGTGGGACATGATATTGGACGACCCGCCCTGAATATGTGCCATAGATTAAGTCATGAACATATTCAGTGTCGTAGCTTGTCATGTATCCTTAGACCAAGGAGTCTTTGTGATCGGTATGTAGTCAACAACTGAGTTTGACTTGAGCCTAACGTTGTCCGTAACAGGGCTTCCATAACGGCCATGATTGGCTTGGGGACGGGCTACATGAGTGACACGAAAGACGGCTAAGGGATTTATCCCTCATACTGAGGTATGGGAAAGATATCGGTTCTCGGCCGCTTGATCGAGAGTGACTGAAAGAATAGCATGGCCATGCACATGATACTGGTATCATATCTTTAGTCATCTCACATATCAAGGAACATTGATTGAGAATAATAAGGATGACGGCTCTATGCCTTATCTCAATCAGGATATCGGAGATAAAAGGATAATGACAGGGATGACAGAAAGGTTAGAATCGACAGGGTCAATTCGTTATGTAGTGTCAGGCAATACTAAAGTCTCGTTAGTTGCCACTTAAATAGGATCAAGTAAAATGAGATTTTTACGTTGATCTATTGACATGCATAAACCTAAGGGTCACACCGGAGGATGAGCGAATCACTGGACCTCGTTGGAAATGGCCACGGGCCATATTCCAAGAGGCCCATGAAAGGCCCATGCAACCAAGGCCCATGGAACTAATTAATCAAGTCTTGGTTCATCTCCAACCCTACCTCGAGACCCAACACTATGCACATCGGTCCAACTGGATTGGTTAATGAGGACTGTGGCTAGTATACTCCGAGGAGTGGAAAGGACGTTGTCCAATACCTTCCCATTTGGTGCCTTCCATAGTTCCCATTAAATCATTTCCATCCTGCTCTTTACCTCCATATCTGGCTTGTTCAATACCAACGATAGCTAGTCATGTAAATTGTTTTGAGGAGGGATAGGAACCTGTGTACCCGATATTTCCTAGACGACCTGGGCAAAAGGACAGTGGAGGAGCAGATGGGACGTAGTCTCTTGGTTGGACTGGAAAATTGGGCAAGTACTCGATATCGGGACGAACTTGGCGCGTAGGTTAACTGCTACTTGGAGGGTATCCGACAGCGCCCGCCAGAGGAAGATTTTTGTGCGAGGCTGGATATCCAGATCCCAAATGCCCGTTCATATCGTCGCTCCCACCGATACGTGCCATCGGCCATTCTCCCGTGAGAGAGCTCTATAACCCTCCTTGACTTAGTACACACCCCGGATATTGTACTTCCAGGACCATTTGTCTTTGTGATGGGGTATCGGAGCCGGAACTTGTAATTCGTCCTCCACTATTCCGGTGGGGGGGGGGGGATTTTGGCGCAGTTACGGTATGTCCCAGGTCGTACCATGTGGCGTGGCTAGGTCTGATATCTTCATATTTTGGGTAAGGCAAGTGTGGAGAGGGATGATTGGGTCGCTCTCTAATAACCAAGGGATACCTTCAACCAAAGTTGAGCATCCATGCCTAATAGTATGAATTAGACCTTGCTGAAGGAGGGCCTGAGTATCCCGAACTCCCGTCCATATCTTACTTGGATTATTTCCCACACTTGTAGTCATGAAATCCCCTATGAAAAAATACCGAGCTTTGAAAACTCAGACCACCAGGCTTTTTGGTTAAGTAAGGAATCTCCAGACCAGTTTAGCCAGCATGGTTATGTTTATGTCTCTCATGTCTTGAAAGCCTATTCCTCCATCCTCTTTTGGCTTCCATAACTTCTTCCAGTCCTACTAGATAATTGGTTTATTTCCCCAGGGGTGCCCGTCCACCAGTACCTTGCTAGCGCAACAAGAATTTTATTTATGGAATCTAGGGGCAGTAAGAAGACACTCATTGCATATATCGGCATTGCCTGGAGCACAGACCAAATCATCACCTCTTTCCCTCTTGCCGAAAACATCTAGCCATCCCAAGAACCTATCTTAGTCACGATACAGTCGCATATGAACTAGAGAGTATGCCCTTTGCGTCTTCACAACTTATTGGGGACTCCCAGGTACATGGATGGGCAAGAAATCTCCTATTTTCCTAGTATGTTACAACATGATGCCCGGTCCTCCTGCGAAGTATTGGTGCTGAAAAAGATTGAGGACTTGGCCTTATTGACTACATGTCCCAACATTTTTCGAAGGAGTGCAAAATTTTGTGAACTTGTTCAGCTTCATTCCTGTCAGCCCTGCAGAAAATGTAACAATCATCTGCGAAAAATATGTGAGAAACAACCGGGGCCCCTCTGGCGACTGATACCGCATGTAGAGTCCCATTCCTCTCTGCTTGAGTAAGCATACGAGAGAGACCTTCCATACATAATCGGAAAAGGTTGGGAGATAAAGGGTCTCCCTGACGAATCTCTCGTCCAACAGTGAAAGGGTTGGGTTATTGCCGTCTGGACTGACTGTGTATTGCACGGACCGCATGCAGGCTAATACCAATGATCTCCAACCTGGGCATAAACTGAATGCTCCCATCATGGCTAGCAGAAACGACCATTCCACTCGGTCGTAAGCCTTGCTCATGTCCAGCTTTAATGCCATAAACCCTTTTTGTCCCTAAGACCGACGTCTGAGGGAGTGAATGATCTCGTACGATATAAAAACATCATCATATATTTGGCGTGCTGGAACGAAGGCTCCTTGATTGATGGAGATGATCGGATCTAGGAGTGGTTTAAGTGGGTTGGCCAGGACTTTGGACATGATTCTGTAAATCATATTGCATAGGGCAATGGGTCGAAGGTCTGGGATATTCCTGGGCACCGTCTTTTTCGGGATCAACACGAGGGTAGTCTTGTTGATATCACAATCAGTATTTCCCGTTTCCACCGTCGATCGGACGAATTCTATTACCTTCGGACGCAGAATGTCCTAGTAATGTTGAAAGAATTTCGGATTGAGGCCATCTGGTCCTGGGGATTTTGATGGGCCCATCTAGAAGACTGTCGTTCGAACCTCAGAGTCAGACACACGTTTCGTCAGGCGTGTACTCTACTCAGAGGAGATCATGGTAGGAACCGCCATGGGGAGATCATAATCCTCAATATCTCCAGCAGTGAAGATTTTAGTAAAATAATTCAGCACCAGATCCCTCATACCCGTATGCCATTGCATTTCCACTCCCTCTTCATTAACCAGGGGTTTTATCTTGTTCCTCGTCTGCCTCTTTGTGGCCGATCGCTGGAAGAACTTTGTATTCCTATCTCCTTACCCCAGCCAGTGTTGTTTTGCTCGCTGGCGCCATAATTCCTCCGGTTTTGCCAAAGCTTGGTTGTATTGTTTCTGAACTGCCAATCTATGCCTGATGCCTTGCTTGTCATTACGAACATTCAGCTCAGCCAATTTACATTGGAGATATCTGATGTGGTTGATGTTGTCCCTAAAAACAGCCTGCCCCCATGTATCGAGTGATGTGCCAATATCTTTTATATGGTGTTTGATGTTCCGCTCACCCGGTCTACCCCACTCATTTTGGATCAGGGTACCACATTCTGCATGTTCCAGCCAGGCATTCTCAAACCTGAACTGTCGCTGTTTGCGTTCCGTGGTTTCCTTCTGGAGCTGAAGTATGATAGGCATGTGATCTGATGTCGAGAAACCCAAATTTTGTAGAGATGCATTAAGGTACCCAGCCCCTGCTTGTGGTGACACAAATGCCTTATCAAGCTGTATTTCCATTCTGGAATCCGGATCCTGTCCCCTTATCCAGGTGAATTGGTAGCCTTGTAGGGGTATCTCTTCCACCCCAATATCTGTAATGGTATTTTGGAATCCCTGCATGAGACCTACAGGGTACGCATTACCCCCCCCCCCTTTTTTTACGGCCTAAGTATACCATTGAAGTCACTCATTAAGACCCATTCCCTTGGGGCCTGAACCGTAGCCAAGTGACGCAAAACGTATCAGGTTTTATGTCGGTGCTCCCTAGCCGGCTCCCCATAAGTTCCGGTAAAATGCATAGCCGGTTCCTGATTGAAACGAATAATTACATCAATAGGGGATTGATGTTCATATAGTTTCTGAACCGTGCATCTATCCGACCATAACATGATTACCCCTCCTTTGTTCGAGCTCACAATCGACCCGTGTCCTACCGGTTGAACCACCCCTGGTAGTCCTGTGCCCCCATGGAAGCCCAGAGTTCGTCGGAGGATGGCCAACCTTGATCTGGAATTCTGGGACTTCACATGACGCGTTTCCGTTAGAAAAACAACATCCGGTTTGAGGTGACCAACCAAGTCCTTGAGTTGGTGACGGTTATGGTCCGCCCCCAACCCACAACAGTTCCAGGCAAGGAAAGTCGGCATACAAAGTTGTCGAAACAAACACAACTCCCAGATACCCGAGATTAAATCGAAACAGAAAAAAAAACCGAACTAGCAGAAAATCTGTCCAAATCGAAACACAGACCAACAATTGCAGTTGAGTCCAGGGAGCAATATGAGAGATATTGGGTGCCCGGTATACCTGACTAGAAGATGACCCTGGATCGGCGGCGGGTAGAGTATGACGGGTTGGCCGACGCGCCGCTATGACGATAACGAGGAGTGGACGAAGAGGGTGTAGATCCTGGAGCAGACCCACGGTGACCACGTCGATCGAACGGTGATCGGCGATGGTGAGATTGCATCAATTTGGCATGAAACCCTAATAGGGTTCAGAGGAGAGCGCGATATATATAATTGCAATTGACGAGCATTAATTATTAATGAAACACAATAGTTTATTCATCACTCCACGCATCCTGATACATAATTATTTATGGTCATGATCAACCGAGATCGACCTATAGACAGGAATTACTTAGTTATTTCACCTGAGGATCACTTGACACTAACACTAATACAGTCCCCGACGAATGTTTTCAACACAGCGTGAAATGGTATGGCCATGGACGGGTCGAACACGTCCGCCGCGTGATACCCAGCTTCCGGGAAGACAACCACCACCTCCAGCCCTCTCTCCCGCAGAAACGTCACTACATCGACGGCGTGATCGTACAGTGGGTCCCCTTGGAAATCCGTCACGAGAACCTTCCAACCAATCTTCCCCACCACAGTGGGCCCCATACCGACCCTTATATTGCAGTACTCATGATCACGATCAGACCCTACCGGCAGCGATAGCTCCCACCACAAGTCCGTGACACCCGGCCGGAGAAACAGGTCGTTGACATGAGTCAGTTCCGATTTGGTCCTTTTCGTCCCGCCAAAGAAGGGCGCGTGCAGGATCAGTCCAATGATTTTCAGTGGCTCGAGATTGGTAGCTGTTGCGGTGAGACGGAGGCCCAGCTGGTAAGCAATGTTGGCGCCGGCGCTGGTGCCCATGAAAAAGCAGTTTGAGAAGTAGGCGTGGTCTCTCAGCCAGTCGACGCCGGACCAGTTGGTTTTGATCCAGAGGAGCGCCTCGAGCAAGTCGTCGTAGGCGGCAGGAAGGCGGTGCTCAGGGGTGAGGCGGTGGTCAATGGAGATGACGATGGCAGGGAGGTGTGCCGGTGCAGAAGACGTTGAAGACGGAGGTGGCCGCGCTGAAGAGGACGAAACCGCCGCCGCGGATGTAGAAAATAACGGGAAGTTTGGCATGGTCGGAAGTGAGGGTATGGGTGGGTAGGTAGATACGAAAGCCAGTTTTGTTTGATTGATTGAAAATGATGTCTTTAGTGATGACCGGCGTTGGAGCCGGCGGGATATTTGGAAAAAATTTGGAGTTTCGAGAGAGAGAGAGAGCGGTCAGGGTTGAGCACGATCTGCAGGTGCTTGTAGGGATCCACAACGGTGGTTGTGGCATCGGGCTGAGGCTCAGCTGTCATTTTTGTCCAATAACTGGTTTGGTGTATATCGTATCATGTTCTTGTATATATATAGGCATCTTTAAAGCCATACTTCATAGTATGTTACAGAGATAATTGTATTTCTTTTCTCTAAATCATATCCCTCTTTTCTTATATTGGTAAAATATATATTCTCATTGGCTTGCATTTTATTACACATGTATAATTTGCTATTTTAAAATTTTAAGTAAATAATGATCCGGTAAAAAGCAAAGAGAATGATTTAATATTTTTCCCCATTAGCGAATTCTAGGTCCGTCTTTTTAATAGAATTTAAGTTATGTTTACCTTGGTACTTATCTTAGTTTTATTTTAGTTTACTCCAGGTTGAGTAAATTTTAAGTTTAAGGGAACTAGATGCAAGTAAAAGAAGGATTTGACCCATAATCATCCCCATTGTCACGCGAGTGACCCCGATTCGATCCACGACAACAACATCATCTTGATGAGAGGGGATGACATTAGGTAAAGCTCTTTTTTTAGGTGCATCGGTACACGGTCATGAAGCAATATAATAGACTGTTAAGTACCAATCCATCCTATAAGGAGTAGTGGTATCATTAGTATTCTCACTAAACCAAGGGACATGAGTTTTCACTTTCACATCCCTTAAAGGAAAAATTAGGGCGAAAAGGTAAAAGTTTGTCTTAAGTCCAAACAAATGGAAAATATGTACAAGCTACCACCTAAGATACATACATGTTGAATCACATAAAGAGTCGATCACAGATACAAGTAAACATGAAATCCAATTAACGTATGACATGGTTAACGATGGGTAAAGCCAATAAATGCTTTCCTTATGGTCTTAGAACACTTAAGTTCTTATGCATGTTGTATCACGGAATCAACCACATATTAGTCATTGGGAGTGGGCATAAGAACATTGTCTGGATAAATATGTGCACCACCAATTATCGGGAAGCAATAATAATATGGTGTAGTTCTATGATCTTGAGCAAAGCTCGATCAATCCTTGAACAAGAGCTAATAAAAACGAATGCAAGTTACTCTCGCTACCAACTACCACAAGTTGAGATAGCTACACCACTTGGTGAATGTACTTAGCTACGCCTAGTTCAACATTCTAACAACCGAATACATCGATCATTAAGGATAACTATATGGAGCAACGAATTACGAGGCTTTGGAGATATACAAGCATAAGTAAACTCTACATAAATCTATGAATCTACTTCACTACGCGTAGTCATATCTTGACAATCAAGCACCACCGATCATGATGATCACCGAAAATCAAGAAGAACTAAATCGAGTATGGAATTACGATACTCTGGTAATACACAAGCATAAGTAAATTATAATACAAGTGAATCTTAACTCAACACTAGATTGAATCATGGGTGGATCCAAACATTGATCTAGATAGCGCACACAACAATTATGAAAGTATTTTCAAATCATTCGGTCTGCTTGAAACACACAAGAGAATTGAGAAACACAACCAATCATAATTATATCTCATCAATAGGAAATCAATACATGTAAATGTAAGAAATCTTAGATAAGTTCACTAAATGGCTATATATGTTATTTCTATCAAACCTGTTTGTTTATATTCAGATGTATACTCAATGAATTACACAGTACATGATGTGTACATATATACTAAGTATAGGATAGAGATAAGTATAATACAAACTAACTACAGTGATAAGCACATCACTGAAAGTAGTTATCTACAGTAGAAAACATATCACTAACACCCCCCCTCAAACCGATGCTACGAGGTAAGTGTAAGTCGATCACGAAGCCTGTGAAAACGACCAAGGTGCAACGGTTTGGTGAGAACATCAGCTATCTGCATATCAGAGGCAATATGCCTAATTACAATGTTACCAGCCCACACCTGTTCACGAACAAAGTGAAAATCCAGCTCAATATGTTTCATACGAGCATGAAAGACTGGATTAGCACTAAGGTACGTGGCTCCAATGTTGTCATACCAAAGCACAGGAGTGGGAATAGTAATGGTCTTGTATTCACTCTCCGTATATGACCGAGAAACAGTAGCTTGTTTCTTCGAGGTCCACGAGATCAGAGCTGGGCCGAGGAATATAGCAAAACCACCAGTAGACCGTCGGTCATCAGGATCACCACCCCAGTCACTATCAGTGAAACAGTGCAGCTGAAGATCATTAGTACGAGGAAAATGAAGACCAAGGGATGAGGTGCCACGCAAATACCGTAGGACACGCTTAAGTGCTTGCCAATGAATGTCAGTTGGAGCATGCATAAACTGACATAGCTTGTTAACAGCAAATGCAATGTCTGGTCATGTGAATGAGAGATACTGCAAGCTTCCAACCAGTTTACGGAACAGGACATCATCCTCAAACAGTGGGGATCCATGGTGCTTCGACAAGGGACCTACAATCATAGGCGTGTGACATTCTTTGGAATCCTGCATGCCATGTTGAGTAAGCAAGTCCGAGATATAACGAGATTGAGACAGATGGCATCCAGCAACATCAGATCGAACCTCAAGACCCAAAAAATAATGCAGAGGGCTAAGATCCTTGACTAGAAATTCCTGTTGGAGCTGCGTGACAAAGGTGCAGATAAGTGCAGGGGCAGAACCTGTAATGACAATGTCATCAACATAAATGAGGATAAAAACCACATCATTGTTCCTGCGAAATATGAGTAGACTAGGGTCAGCCATAGAGGAGATAAAGCCGATACTGTGCAAGAATGTAGTCAATCTCGAGAACCAAGCCCGTGGTGCCTGCTTCAAACCATAGAGAGATTTATTAAGTTTGCAGACATAGTCAGGAAATCTGGAATCAACAAATCCATGTGGTTGTCGCATGTAAATATCCTCATGTAATGTACCATGCATAAAAGCATTAGAAACATAAAAATGACAAAGTGACCACTGAAACTTGCTTGCCAAAGCAAGTAAAACTCGGATAGTGGTAGCCTTAACCACCGGGCTAAATGTGTCATGATAATCCAGACCTTCCTGTTGAGTAAATCCCCGAGCCACAAGTCGAGCTTTGTAACGATCAATAGTACCATCAGACTTCCATTTGATCCTGAAAAGCCATCGATTATCAACAATGTTAGCATTACCAGGACAAGGAACAAGTGGCCATGTGGAATTAGCATGGAGAAGCGCTATTTCTTCATTCATGGCACCGGTCCAAACATAGTACTTACTGGCATGAGAAAATGTGTGTGGTTCAATCTCTAAGTGGTTTGAATTGGGGCGGACACGAAGGGAAATTAAGGCTCTAGGAGGGCAACGTTTCTCAGGTGGCCGAAGGATCACATTATGTGAGCGGGTAGCAGGTGGAGGAGCAGGCTTAGGCGGAGTAACAACGTGTTGTTCCGAGGAAACAACAGAGTTAGGTGCAGATGAGGATGGCTCGGCTGGAGGGGCCGGATGAGTGGGCGCGAGTTCAACTGATGAGGTAGGTGAGCTGATTGGCAAGGGAGACAGTGGTAAATCACAAGTTTAGGAGATGAGACAGGATCAATATGAAAACTAGACGTACCTTGCTGCCAAGATAGAGATAATGGTGAATGTATGAGTACCGGCCCAGTGACATCAGAAGGAGATGGCGATGACGAAGGGGGTTGTAGGTGAAAGAACGGAAAGATGGAGTCATTAAAAACCACATTAACAGCCGTGTATATCCTGTCAGTCTCAGGATCCAAACATAACACCCCAGCGTGTTCAGGAGCTAAACCCAAGTAGACACAACGAATAGTTCGAAATGAAAACTTATGTGTAGAGTATGGTCGAAGATGAGGATAAACTGCACAACCAAAAGGATGAGTATCTTGATACCGAGGAGAAGTAGAAAACAAACATTCATGTGGAGACTTATTTCGAGTGACAGGAGAGGGAAAACTGTTAATAGAACGAACAGCGGTTAAAAAGGCATAGGGCCAAAACATGAGTGGAACACGAGAGTGAGCAAGCAGAGTAACACCAGTGTCAACAATATGTCTGATTTTCCGTTCTGCAAGGCCATTTTGTTGATGAGTGTGAGGGCATGAAACTCTGTGATTAAGACCTTGACTATGAAAATAAGGATTTAGTTTTCGATACTCTCCACCCCAATCAGACTGAAAAGCTTGAATGTCTGTATTAAATTGACGTTTAATCAAAGCTTCAAAGTTTAAAAACACAAATTAACATCACTTTTGAATTTGATACAGTAAATCCATGTGTAGGGAGTGAAATCATCAATAAATATCACAAAATACCGAAGACTATTTATTGAAATCACAGGAGCAGCACCCCAAACATCTGAATGAACTAACTGAAAAGGTTTTGTTGTTGTATGCTTGACACTAGGAAACGACAAACGAGTAAGTTTACCAAAATGACAAGCTTCACAATGAGGAATGGATGCTAACAAATTTGAACTGACAGGGCCTAATTTATTCGACCTAATGATAGCTGCAGTAGTACGAGCTGACGGGTGACCCAGACGAACATGCCAATCCATAGGTGTAGTAGACTCAGCAAGACACGAGCTCGGAGACGTCGGCTGAGGAAGCTCATACAAACCACCATTACTCCGTCCTTGTAACAGGGTTGCCTTGGAGACCTGATCCTTAACAAAGAACTGATTAGGCCAAAATTCGAAGAAACATCTGTTGTCATGGGTAAATCGTTGAACAGATAATAACGATTTATGAATAGAAGGCACATGTAATATATTACGCAAAGGGAGTTTAGAACCAGTAAGTGAAACACATGAACCAGTACCAGATTGAAGAATGGTAGCTCGCTGACCATTTCCCACAGTAACTTGATCCGAGCCTTGATATGCTGTATGATTTTGTAGTTGTGATGCATCCGATGTCATGTGATGTGTAGCTGGAGTATCAGGGTACCACATATGATGTGCATGTGGAATGTGCGAATACTAAGAAGCCACAGGAGCAGGATACATCGGATAAGCGTGGGCCTGAGAATACATCGACATGTGGGCTTGTGGAGACATAGATCCCGATTGTGGATTGAACATGGGCGCAACCTGTTGAGATGTCTGATACCTGCGACGACATTTATCAGCAGTGTGGTTCCTGTAGCCACAGATTTGGCAAGGACTAGACGCACGACGGCGGCCTTGGGTAACTCGAGAAGTCCCAGAGTGCGATTGAGAACGGTGGTACTGCGGAGGAGAGTTGGGGGCTGGTGACACGCCACGACCGGTCGTTACCATATTAGCAAGATGAGGTTCCATATAATGACGGATTAGGACCTTATGAGCTAGCAATTGGCCATGGAGTTCATGGTAGGATACGGGCTCTACTCGCTGAGCAATAGCAGATATGATGCCATGATATTCTGTACCAATGTTTCGATAAATAATGGCATTGAATTCAGCATCAGAAATAACCCGACCAGCAGCGCCAAGTTCATCAGCGAGGCCTTTGGCCTTTTGGAGATAGTCCGAGACGGACTGATCATTGCGATGCAATGACTGCAGCTCGATGTGCAATTGGAGTTGGCGATTCGGAGATACCGAGCCAAAGGCACTTGCTAGTGTTGTCCATGCCTCAAAAGAAGTGGCTTTGCCAATAATGTGCGAAAAAGCCGACTCAGAGATGGAGGAGATGATCCAAGATAGGAGAAGTTGGTCCCGTTGTTGCCATGCTTCATGTGCAGGGTTGGGAACCGGTGCAGGTTTCTCTCCGGTGGAGAGAACTGTCGCAGGCGGGCGGCAATCAGTACCAGCGATTAACCCGTGCAGCTTGTGGTAATTGAGCAGCGGAAGAAATTGTGCGCGCCAGGCCACATAATTGCGAGAGTACTGCAACTTAATCGGCAGGGAGTGCGACATGGTAGGAGTTGCAGGCATGGAAGGACCGTCTGTAACAGTGGCGAGGGCCATGGAATTCGACGTTACTGCAGGGGAACAATATAACGCGACAGAGGAAAAAAAATATGAGCGTGAGGCTAGGTATTCTAAGCGTGAGGCTCTGATACCATGTTTGTGTATATTCAGATGTATATTCAATGAATTACACAGTACACGATGTGTACCTATATACTAAGTATAGGATAGAGATAAGTATAATACAAACTAACTATAGTGATACGCATATCACTGACAGTAGTTATCTACAGTAGAAAACATATCACTAACAAAACCTAACCTGGAACTTGATATACACCCAAGAGACGAAAAAGTTAGCACATGAAACGAGGTTCAATAACATGAAAGTTTGAACACAAGGTAAGAGAATCATGCATAACATCGAGTAGATTAAATATAAATGAATAATGAATACTCATACAAGCAATATGGTGATAATTAAGCTCAACAAACCCAAATAATGCCATAAACACCATTAACATCAAATTAACTATAAGTTCATGTATTATATTAGAGGAAATCAAGATTTACACAATACTCATGACCAAGGATTCAAATCCAAGGTCATAGATTCAAAATCCCGCACAAACATTCCCAAAAACCTAACCTTGTAATAAATCTAGAGAAGGGTAGAGATGAAAACTGAGATTAGGTTGAAAAACCCAATCAAAAACTCATCTAGGTTGTAAACCCACCATTTCCAACTGTACAAAGATTCAACACTTGAAAATGGAGAAGATGGAGATGGTGAGAGGCTTCATAGATGTTGAATCTTCCTTGAATCTTCAAAAGCATGCTCATAGATAGTATAGGGAAAAAAATTTATATGAAAGTTATGTTGTACAAAAAAATTCCGATCCTAAAATCTCATATATAAATCATTATTTTATACAAAAAAAATGGTTCATATCCATTGTGCATGAACTTGAAGGAAAAAGGTTGTTCAACTCCTAAAGCGAGTGATCAAGTGCGGACAGGAGCAGTGAAAGATTGTGCAACAGGCATCATGAGCTGTTTGATCAGATCGAGGTGATCTGGTCAACTCGTTAACTGGGTTATCGAAGAAAGTAGAGGACAGATCAGCGGTCTAGGGACGTATACACCCGGAGATTCCATACGCTGCAACACACATGATAACACTTAGGATCAACTTCCCACGTGGTTCTCTCTGATTGCGCCATTTTCCCCCTCAGCTACACCCTTTTCCACTTTTTAAACTTTACGCTTTTTGACTCATTCCCACTCCGTTCGTTCTTCAATCAATGTCGCTCTTTCGCATATATGTTTCTTTTCTCGAGGACAATAAAAAAAGATCAATGATGAATACTTTTGGAATATTCGAGATATGTTGACAAAGAACAAGGCTTTAGGTAGTTATATTACATGTTAAAAATATAAAAATGAGGCACACATAAGGTAATTTTTTTTTTTTTGAGAAAATAGTCAAATTAAGTAGGTCCAATTTACGTTCATCATTCTCGCCGTGAAATTCGTCGTGGTCTTGCCATGCCATTGTGTCGTCTTTGCTCGATTCACATATGGCCGCAGGAAAACTTGAGACGAATTAGAGGGTGTGCGGAAGATAAAGACCTGGTCTCAACCTTCGTTTAGGTTATGATTTCAACCCTCAGTCATTTTCAACATTTGTTCTCCCTTGTTCAGATTTGTGGATGGAAGAAACATGAACCCTGATATGGCATGCGAGGAAGACGTCCCTGCAACCATGAACCTTACGAGGAAAAAGGACGAACACGATTTTTTGTTAATATGTACATTAATTATTAATAAAAATTTAGAGAAAAGTCTAATATTAAGAAATTTATTGTTGTTGATTTTTGAAAAAGATATTAAGAATTATTAATAAAAATTAAAAAGAAATGAATGACTTAATGAAAGAAAAGGATTAAAAAAGAATTCAAGAAATAAAAAAATTAATTTCTAAAAAATTTAAAATCAAGCATGACAATAGAGTTATAATGGCAAGGACAATTTCGTCATTTTACGAAAAAATAGCATATTTTTTGATAGAAAAACTAACGATGAATAAAATTTGGATGGTTAATTGGGTCGAATGAAACATTTATACATTTTTAAGTTATCAGATAATTATGGATAGTTGTATGCAACTTTTTTATATGTACCCTATCTATTATTTGAGCTTAGTTTCTTACCAAAATTTAAAGAATAACATTGCCCTATTTTATAGAAATTTTGTGCAAAGATTATCTTTAACAACTGATTTAATAGTATAATGGATTAAAATCGAACAAGTTAGTTTTCTTTAGGATACATTTCAAATGAAAAAAAAAACATTCAAGTATGATATTCGGACAAAGAAAGTACGATGAAAACACATTTTGCTCGGTATCCTATCTTCCACATAAATTTTCGTCATGCATAAATATACCAACCAAGACCAAAAAAAAATACACCTAGTTACTTTCCCTTACCTATCCCTATAACTATACCAGTGGATTGATTTGTATACATATATTGTACGAATATATCCAAGTATAACAGAAGAAGAACAATGATAATATAATTATCGATCTCGAGGGGCTTTGTTTATTGTTTTAGTGTACGATTAAGAGCACATGCGGATGGTGCGTTCAGTTTCGTCTTATCGACTAATGGAACAAGTTATGCTTCACGATGACATGAAGATTGGAGGTTGCTCGTTGTTGTATTCGGGGTTGTATGGTTGTGTTGCATGTGGGTGGTCGTTGGTTGTTGGCTACTGGCTGTCGGTGCAGGTGCTCTGCCTAAACCGGATGAGGTCCCGATGGTTCTATATAAGGAATCATGATCGTTATTTTGGTGGCTATCTTATCGTTACTTATTATGTTACACTGCCGAAGTGGTGAGAGAGGGCGAGTTTGCCCAAGGTTTTGGTCCACTAGAATTCGATGTTGATGGTATTGTCTGGTGTGAACGAGCTTAAGGCATCTCATATGGGTGGGGATCAGCTCGATGCGTTTCTGTACCAATCTTGTAGCAAGTTTGAAAGTGTGTTCGGTTGCTGCTCGGTTGGTGGAGCCGCCTGTGTTTAGCTTTTTTTTGAGGTTTGGTCTTGTGGCTCTTTTGAGAACTATTTTGTGATCGGTGGTGCTTCCTTTGGCCTTGCTCTTCTTGGACTTGGTCTTTTTCTGATAAAAATTTTCCGAGCTTTAAACAAAAGTATAATTATCGGTGAAGGTTAGTTCCTTAATGACTTCCTTCACTCCGATCTCATCAAAACGCCCTTTAATATCTTCATTTATGAAATCTCTGGGGCTCTCGTTGGCTCTTTCGGGGCAGTTCTCGTGCTTATGATTCAAATCATCACGCTATCTTTGTCATTAAGATAATTGTTTGATGTTTCATGTCATTGACGAATGGCTAAGAGAATAGGATATCGTTGTTGTTGGAGTGCCGCTCGTGCTTGCCGGAGTGTGAAGGGTAGGGAGTTAATGTCATTCTCCTCCTTCTTTACAGATCTACTTTCTCTATATAAGGAATACTGCTCCATTTTCTCGGGTTACTTGATCTGAGATCATGGTGTTGCGTTTAAGGTCAAGAAACGGGATCGGGTGAGGGCCAAAGTCAATTTTCCGGCCAAAGCAAAGTGGATCCTGAAGGAGTGAAGAAGAGTCTGGAGGTTTCTGTGCATAAAGGTAAGACAGGGAACTCAGTTTCGAATGTTGAAACAGGGTCGCAGGTGATGGAAAAAAGGACCGAGCTCTGCCTCTACAATCTCTCGTACAACACGACCTCTGATTGGGTACGTAATACTCTGGTCCCTTTGGGGAGATTGTTTCAGTCTCTGTATTGAACAGATCAAATCATCGTGGGGCATTCTTCGGCTTCATCACCTTCAAAACCAAGGATTCTGCACATAAGGTTATTGATTTGTTTAATGGTTACAAACTCAATGGGTTTTTGCTTTTCATCGCCTATGCTCGTCCTCGAAAACAAGGGTCGAGTCTGATGTCAAAGCCTTCCTCGGTTTTGCATCCGCTGAAACACTCAGGATGCTCTGTTTTGGCTGCTCAAAAACAGAGCATCATCGCAAAGACCAATCAGCTCCTGCTTATTGCTCGGAATGAGAATTTTCCGTGCACTGGTGTTGTCAATGATCAGGGATTGGTTCGGGTTGAGTCCTCACCATCACCGATGTATTTTACGTCGTCGGATGGCAACTCGCAAGCTCGGGTAGTTGAGGGTCACTCCGCGAATGAAGGGCCCGATCCCGTGATTCTCACGCATTCAACTTCTTCGGGTGTTACGGAGAATCGAGGCTACCGAGATTGTAGGGAAGTCCGCGATTCTGCCCTCGATTCAGGACCTGTAAATCGAGTATTGCGTGGAGATGAAGGGGCATATGTGGAGCTTGGGGCTCTTAGATTGGACGGGCCTGTTGGTGGGCTTAGTGAGTTGAGCCCAAGTGGGCCTGAGTCTGTTCATGGTGTAAGTTTGGGACCCGATCCTGTTGGGTCCACGATTGGGCACATTTTGAGCCCAATCCATCAGCTATGTACGGGCCAACCTGTAGATTCGGGGCCATTTTCTAATAGGTCGGTTTTGGGCTCGGTGACTCAAATCCAACCATCCGCTATGGTTATGTCGGGTGCCACTGTATCTCACCAGGTGGAAAATAGAGATCTGATCGGGGTTCATCAAAGTAGTCCGTGGAAGGAGGCTCTCCTTCAACCTCCAAATCATAAACCTTTCAACAAGGGCCGTCATTCGAAGCAACCGTCTAGAACTTCGAACCGTCAAAGTCAGCCTCCCATGTTCTTAGTGGATTACTACACCGCTCATATCAAACCGGCCCACTCTAGGATCCAGGAGAGAGTTGTAAATCCTGTGGGCATTGGGAAGTAGATCTTACAACAAACTCAAGCAGCACAGCGGGCTCATGCAGCTAAAGCTTTTGCTTACCCGACTCTGACTTCGGAAGGCGAAGAGTGGGTCACTGATGGGTAATTTTGTGATCCTTTTCTTTTTTGTCTCGGGTTTTGTTCCTACAGCTCTTTGTAAGAGCGCCCTTGTAATGGTTGCTTTTGGTTAGATCCTGCTTGGATCTAACTTTTTTCTAATAAAAAATTTCGCGCTTATAAAAAAATCCAAACAAACTTTTTTAGTCTGGATAAGAAGATGAAAACTAGGAAGAGAAAATACCGGTATATGGAGATAAAGACGATAAAGAAGAAGATGGAGGTGAAAAGGATGAGGATGATGGTGATTATAAGAGTAGAGAAAAAGATGTCCAATATATGAGGACAAATATAAAATTTAGGAAAATAAAATTGGTCACTGTAACTCACATGACCAATTTGTTAAAAATTTATTACTTTAGATGGATTTCTTCCTTTTCTATATGTTTCTGGTAAGTTATTATTAGAAAACAGAACGAAGGGTTAAGGATGAAGAAGTTTGCGATTCATGCTTGCAGTTAGGATGCAAAATCTAGGTATATTATGGTGTTAGGTTACAGAGTAATCCTTTTATTGTATGATGGGAAACTAAAAATAACCATATATTTGAAAGAAAAAAAGAATTAAGTTTACTTCAAATAAAATCCTCCAAAAATATGGCAGAGCCCAAAACACTAGAGAATTCTCTAATTTTCCCATATGTCCCAATGGCGTCATCCTTTTCCTACAACCCGTTGTCGTTGTTGCAGATAGCCAATTCTCCATCACTATTTCTTGCGACCAATCATCCATCATCGCTATTTGACGTCACCCCAATGATGATGTTGCCTCACCTTCCAATGAGGTTATCAGACCCAAGATTAGCTGTAATCCTACAAAAAAGCAAATTTCTACCTCTCATCTCCACAACAACCTACTAAGAATTCATCTCTTCCACATGGATCCATCCCCAATGTTGACTCATCCTTCTCTCCATACGAATCTTCCACGAAGAAGAATCCTCCTCCCATCCACTGCTACCCATGGTTCTATCACTTTGTCTCAATGCTCGAGGTGTCGTCCCTCGATGACATTCACAAAGGATCATTTGTATGATTCGTTGGCCAAAATGAGGAAGCATTAATTTAGGTCCCATATGACCGATGGACGAGGTTTCCTCAGTATTCCTACTATATGGTATGATCAGTTGTCTCCTCACGACTTAGCCGTACAATCAAAAAGGATGCTCTAGGTCATAACAAGGGCTTATGGCACAACCTCGAAAAGTTATGTGTTCAAGGAATTAGGCTCTGGTGTCTCCTCCTTCTTCGCTTCCCTAAAAGCCAATGATAAGGTCTGGCGAGAGGGACATTCCAACTATGGGCACATAAGAGGGACATTCCCCCTAAGGTAATGAAGGACGGAACATGAACTCTATGGAAAACACCCTCGGGGGTTACATGAACATCATCATGGACCGCTGCGGTCTCTATTGAGTAGGGGTAAAATTAGGTTCAGTTTTGGATGAACTAGGATTGCCCCCTCCACTAGACCATGATGCTCAATTTCTGAAATTCCCCCAACTAGTTTGTATCAAGATTCAATATGAGTGCTTACCATGTTCTACTTCAACTATGTCCAGTTAGGTCATCTAGTCCATGAATGCTCACTTGCTACACTAAGGATAACTCGATTTGATATATCCTTAGTGACCAATCAAAATATGGGCATGGGGCACCACTTAAGTATGGACTGGCCGAGTCTAAATACCCCATATATCCTAGCACCACCCTGACTTGACTTTTCTTAATGGTTTGCACCGGCGAGGCCACGTGGCCCTACACCTTCATTGTCGTATGGCGTCATGCCAAAGAACCGAGTGTATCTTCACCACGATTAATGAGAGGCTCTAGGGGTCACGAGGCAGTGGGGAGGAAAAGCATCCCGACCCTGTGGTTGCCACCAACCTACCATTATTCATTTCTTCTGATTGAATGTTATATTGGAAGTGAACAAGCATGCGAGAGTTAAAGGATTTTTGGAAAAGTACATGTTGGAAGATCTTATGATCAAAAAATAAAATGAGTGAGAAATCAAGGTTTGAGAAGAAGCTCGTGGAGACTTTAACAGGCTTTTCTCCAAATTAGTGCATGACAGATAAAATAGTTTGGACCCATAATTACAATTGCTTCTCTGTAAGTAAGGAATATTCATGTCATGTGCTTCAAGGAACCCTAAGGCTTTAGGCTCTATCCTTTAGGATTATGGCCTCTTTCCTAAAATAGAAGCATTTTCCTAGTTAAGTTTCCATAATGCAATCTCAACTATGTGCATCTTAGAGGAAAGAGGAGTAAAACATCCTATGCAACATAGTGTATGTTGTAAATAGTGGTCCCACCATCATAAATGGTGATGGTCCATATCATAACATGAGAAAATTATACATCATATTTTCTGCATTAATGTAAACCAATAATGTGCTTCCCTTCTATAAATAGGAAGTCATGTAAAGAAGAGACACACAATCGAATGCAAGAAACTACTTGGTGAATTTCTCTCCATTTACGGTTCATACTGCACAAAGTTTTGTATATGTTCTAGTATTATCATTTGGTTAATAGTCTCCATTTCACCAACACTTCAAATATCCACCCATATTTTATTTAAATTACAACACATTATCAGCACAAATCGCTCAAACCGATTCTGGTACAAAAATTTGATATTACTACGAGTTTAGTTTTGTTAATTTATTCTACTAAGGATATTGTTAAATTTATTTATATTTACAAAAAAGAACGATCGTTGTAATGGCCGGCTCTAAGGTGCTCCCGTTCATCTCCTTCTGTTCGAGACTTCTATCTCTCTACATTGAGTATTGTGCCTTAGTTTCTGCTACAGGTGCTTCTGCAACTGCGAGAAGAGATGACATTGTTCGTCGGACGTCTAAGGCCAATCCGTCCAAGTCCAAGGCGAAGGTAGGTCCGGTCAATGGTAGTGATGCACAAAAGGAGGGGCGTCTCCGGGGCAGGAAGCTTCGCCCGATTCCTGCAACAACGGAGCAGCAAGGCCCGGAGAAGCAAGGCCAGGAAACTTCGAAGAAGCGAGGTTCGATTTTAGGTGAGGCCGTTCCTGCTCCAATCTCTAGTCCCTTGGCTGGATCAAAGGATGGGGAGACGCCCGGAGTGTGCTCGGGTAAAGGAGTGGGACGCTGGCGACGTCTCCCAGTTCCGTACGAGGTGAGCGAGACGGAGCTTTACGTCCGGAATCTGCCTTATCCGTCGTTGGAGGACTGGTTTCGGGTTGAGTTTTCCAAGTTTGGCGTTATCGCTTCCTTTTCATTGGTGAAGAAAGCCAACAGGAAGGGACTGTTGTTTGGTTTCGTCCGATTCACGACGTCTTTGGCTGCAGCCCAGACTTTTGAGACTCTGAATAGGGCACTCGTGAGAGGACACAAACTGTTCGTGGCGTTTTCTCGGCGCCATTTGGCCTCTCCGGCGAATGAGCCATTCGGGAACGAGAAACAGAGCATAGGCTCTGTTTCACGTGACGCGACGATCCGACAATCCGGTGAGCTCGCTCGATCAGAAGTCAAGGAGTTGGAAGGTTTAGTGCCTCAATTGGCCACTTCCTCTCCGGTTTCATCCTCGGAATCAGTGGGATTGGGAAAACAGAGCACCAGCTCTGTTTTGCGAGTTGCTCCGGAATCTCGCTCCGGGGAAGTGGTTCAGTAACCAGTTGAGGGGCAGGAGTCTCCTCGTGAGTTTCAGACCAGGCCAGCTCCAATGATCATCTCTCCGTCGTCGCCTCGTGAGGATTCCGGCCAGCATCGATCTGTTCCTGTCACTCTCGTATCTGTCGTTAACTCCGTGATTTAAGGGATATCGATGTCGAGAGGGATCCCAATTTCGAATGGGTTTTCATTTCGAATCAATCTCCTAAGAATCCGGGAGTCTCGCCATCAGTTCCAGACGCAACAGTGTCTCTGACGACACTGTGTCAAGTTGGTTGTGGGCGTTCAAGTGGGTATGGAGCTGAAGTGGTCATGCGTGAAGCTGGGTCTAATCCAGTAAGAGCAAGTGGGCCTGCTTTGGGTGGGTTGATTTTAAACCCATCTGCAAAGATCCAATTGTTTGCCCATGACGAACCAAGTTTGGGTACCGTCTTTAATCGTATTGGGCATGCTATTGGTTCGGCTTCTAAGAGCTCGGGCCCAGTGTTAGATAACCTTCATCGGGATGGTGAACCGCTTCGGGAAGTCGTATTTCAAGGAAGTCCTTGGAAGGAAGCCTTGGAAAACCCGGTGCCAAAGAAACGTGGCCGTCCAAAGAAGGGTCTCTCGAAGGTGAATGTTCCACCAACCGTGGTATATCAGACAAGAGCCAGAACCTCTGCTGATAGAGGGGATAACACGGGGTGTTTTATGGTGGACATTGCCAAAAGGATAGCACGGGTATTTGGACTCCCAGTTCGAAAGTTGGCCACAAACCTATTGATCTATGTGCTTTGGTGCTCGAGAAGGACGCCAAGGGAAGGAAGAACAAGGAGTATTTGGAACCGACTTCAGATCGTGTTTTAACTCCTGTTCAAGTTTCTAATCGGTTCACCTTTTTGAATCCGGATAGAAAATAAGAAAGACATTTGTATTTCTTGTTTTTCTCCTATCATGTTTTTTTGCTCTTTTTGGAGCTTGTAATGGTTTGAGGAAAGGATCCTTTTGGATATTTTCCTGCTTTGTTTTATAGATTTATAGAACATTTGCTTAATAAATTTCTTAGCCTATAAAAAAAACTTTATTTATATTGGATCTTTAACATCATAATATAACGATTATGTGTTTATATTTGTTAGACCCCGCGAGTATGCTCGTTGAGTGGTTATACATATATTTAATTTTCTGCGTTTATTTTGGTTACCCCGCTCGCTCGCTCGTTGTGTGGTTATACATGTATTTAATTTTCCATGTTTATGTTGGTTTCCCCGCGAGTTTTCTCGTTGTGTGGTTATGTATCTATACTTATATTTAATTTTTGTATTTATATATTAAACCCCACAAGTTCACCCTTTTGTGCAGTTATATATGTATTTTTATCTATGCACTAATTATGGCTACCCAACGAGTTCGCTTGGTGTGCGGCTATGTTTATATTAACTCTTTATGATTATTCAACCCTGTGATTTCGTTCATTGTGTGGTTATATGTGTTTGTAACCTGAAGCTTACAAATACCATGATATTTTTGGGCAGAAGTTCCAAAAATCTAATACCAGCGACTTGAAGGCAGGTATGATGAAATTCAGATATGTCATATTAAATTATCCTAACATATAATTGTTTTGATCGATATCCAGGATGGAAAACCTGGAAAAGCACCAGTATGCACTTCTCAAACTGGATGGAGAAAAGTATTATGAATGGGCATTGGAAACCACTCTCCATTTAAGATCTAAGAATCTTGGAGATACCATAAAAGAAAGGAATAAAGAATCTGTGAAAAAAAAATCCTAGGCCACAATTTTATCCGTTACGATATGGATAAAAGCCTATGAGAAGAGTATTTGAGCGAACAAGATTCACTCGAATTGAGGGTTAATATAAAGGAAAGGTTTGAGCACATGAAAGCAATAGCTCTCCCTCGATCACTATATTACTGGTCCAATCTCAGGTTGCAGGACTTTAAGTCTGTAAATGAATACAATTCGGCCATGTTCAAAATTATATCGAAGCTCCGGAGTAATGGAGAAGAAATAACTGATGAATCTATGTGTCACGCCCCAAATCCGGTTTTGACTAGACTCGAGACGTGAACTAAAAATATTAACTAAATCAAGTGAAGTTCAAGTAATAAAGCTTAAAATAATAAACTGTAAATCATAAATTCGAATAAAAGAGTCAAAAGATCTTAAGTGAATCGTAAAAAACGGTACTTAGTTCAACCACTGTACGTCATTAGACACTACTAGACAAGACCCTCGCCAGCTCCCAAGCTCAGTTGTGTCCCGCTAGCACCTGTCCCGCTCAACACCTGAAACGCAACAAAGTAAGGGGTGAGATTTCGCCCAGTAGAGAAAGTAGTTAAGGAAATACTAGTACACCACGAGTAACCGTCCAATTAAGACATACTAGTACAACCTAACTAACTGCCAATCCAGGGTTCATAGCCAAACTTATAACACTCTCAACGGCCGCTTTCATACAATAAAACATCAACCAAACAACAAACGTATCACACACAAAAGCAACCTACACACGTCCCGTACCGCAGTCCCCGAACTCCACCATATCATGCCGGAAAGTCATCGTATCATCTCGGATAGCCCCTCCGTCCAGAGAAGAAACATGCGTCGGGGCGACCGGAAACGTTCTCTAGGAACGCATCTCATCGGAGGGCCAGAAAATTTCTCCGAAGGACCATAGATCATCGGGGTAGAAACACGACCCGTAGGCCCAACCACGACCGGTAGGCCCAACCACGACCCGTAGGCCCAACAGGACCAGCATGCCCAATCACGACTCGTAGGCCCAACCACGACCCGCACGCCCAATACGACCCGTAGGCCCAACCACGACCCGCAGGCCCAATACGACCCGTAAGACCAATCACTACCCGTAGGCCCAACCACGACCCGCAGGCCCAATACGACCCATAGGCCCAAACTCACAAGACCATAATCACACTTAGAACAATGCACAAAGCCAAACAGCACGCACAACACACAACAGACACGTACAAAGCCAAATGGCATGCACAACACACACAGCAAACCCACACAAAATGTAGTACAACCATCCCGACATCTCCGGCTATCACAACCCGTTCCATTTATGTCGTACCGGATCACGAAGCCTCGGTCCCGACATCTTCCCGTCACGTAGACTAGGGGTAACATCCCATACCGGAAATCCCTCAATCGGACGTCTTCCTATCACATAGACTCAGGGCCTTACACATACTAGACCGGCACGTACCACGGTCGTACACCTTCCCGTCACGGATACTCGCGGTATCTATCACGCCAACCTTGGCCTCGATACACTACACCGGAACTATCCCTCGGTGTAAGTACCACTCCGGTTACGCCTTCTCTTGGAACACACAACAAGAGTATAACACGCAGCACAAAGTCATAATTGACCTCGGGATACTAACCGGGCCAACTCACCAAACATACAAACTGGTTTACTTATCCTACGACACCAACAGTGTCACATGCATTTCTACTGTTTGACAGGTTTACTTATCCTACGACACCAACAGTGTCACATGCATTTCTACTGATAACTTTCCCTAGTCGAGGCCGATATCCAGCTACTTTTCCCTACCTCGTAACGCTTCCCAAACGTCCACGCTCAAGTTCCGGCGCGCTCGCGATCACTCGCCTAGCCTCCTCTTTCCGCTTTCGGCGGCACGATTTAACATGATCACAAGTTAGAACACTTTTTAAATATGCAGGCAAAACCGAATTGAATGAAATTGACGCCCAAACGTAACCCCAACAATGCCGATCACTCCCAAACTTCCCAATTACTCGACATTGTCAACAATAGGCCCGGAGAGGCCCGATTCGCCCGACTCGGCGAATCTGCCCGGAATCGGAAAAACGCCCTCCGGGGCTCCGAAAATTCCCATTTTCGTTTCTACGACCTTAAAATAATTCGCGTGTTCCAACGCAATCGACGGAACCAAATTCCGACGTCCGGGCGATTTAATTCGCGTTTAAAGTTTCTAAACCCGAGAATTCCGATTTTCCCAATTTAATTCCATAATTTTATACGGGTTTAAATTATCGACTCGGGGATCGTCCAAGACCACCCGAACTCGAAAACCCCGACACCCGAGCACGTGGGCCCCACCCGTCACACCGGAAAACACTCATTTTCGCCCCAAAACGGTCCTAAGGACCTCTAAACCTCAATCGTTCATCATTTAATCAATTCTAAACGAACGCTTAGAAATCAAACACGTCGAAACGAGGAAAAGTCGGGTTCTTACCATAGGCAACGACGAGGGACTGACGATTATGCAAGAACAATCCCGATCCAACGATCGGATCGTCGTCGATATTCAAAATTCTCACACTTCTTCTTATTTTCTCTCTTCTCCTCTCTCTTCCTTCTCTCTCCCTTTCTCTCTTTTCAGTTCTGTTATGGCCGAAACACAGTCCAACCTTCCTTTTTAATTTGTTTTAACAACACAATCAAACAAAAAGACCATATTACCCTCCCTTTTCATTTTGTCTTTTCCTTAAAGTAAAGGACACAATTGTCAATTCACTCCCAACCACCACTTTCATGACAAGTGTCATGTGGGTCCCACTAGTTTGAAAAATATCTTTGTAGATATTTTTCAATCAGATTCGCGAAATTCGGCTGTTTCGGACCCTGTACGGGCCCATTTTCCAAGAAATTATAAAATTTCACGTCTCACAAGGGAACGGCCCAACTAAGACCACTATAATGACGGCTCAGCTTTTTGGAGCCAAATCGGGCCTTGAACGGACCAAAATATCGCTCGGTTGACTTTTTCAACAAAAAGTCAACGTTTTCCGAATTGGTCAAAAAGCTGCCCCGAGTCACCCAGAACTCACTTTGGTCGATATCGGGATCAACTTAAGTCTGATATGACCATCGGGGTCAATTTTAGGTTCATTTAGGTGTCTGTCCCAAAATTTTAATTTTTTCCGTTTTTCCGCCGATTGACCGGTGTTGACTAGGAGCGGTCCTTACAATCTACCCCCCTTAAAGGAATTTCGTCCGCGAAATTTGAAACAAACGTACTTCCGGATTCGATCAGGTTGGGGTACTTCGCGCGAACCTCGCCCTTGCGCTCCCAAGTCGACTCGGCTCCGTGGTGCCGCCACTGTACCCGTACTAAACGGACTGTCTTGCCACATAGGACCTGATCCCGTGTATCCATTAATCGAACCGGCGTCTCCTCATACGAGACATCACCAGCCACCTCGACATCTGCCCACTCAATGACGTGAGAGGGGTCCGCATTATACTTCCGCAACTGGGAAACGTGGACATTCCCAAGCTGCGATGGTAGTGGAGCTTGGTATGCAACTGCTCCCACTCTACTCAGACCTCGAAAGGCCCGGTATACCGCGGGGCTAACTTGCCTCCGCAACGGTTGAAACGTACCAGTCCATCCTTTGGACTCACCTCCAGTGATGCATGGTCACCAACTGCGAACTCGAGAGGTCGGCGCCGTCTGTCAGCATAGCTCCTCTGCCGATTCTGCGCGGTCTTCAACCGCTCACGTTTCGGCGCGACCTACTCAATCGTCTCTCGGGCCAGTTCCAGACCCAGTAAACTCTTATTCCTCACTTCTTCCCAGCACACGGGCGATCGACACAGACTACCATACAACGCTTCAAACGGTGCCATCTCGATACTGGCCTGAAAGCTGTTGTTGTAGGCGAACTCGGCTAACCGCTCACGAAATCCATCGTGACGTGCTCCCATTTCCATTGTGCAACCGCCAGTGGCTGCAATAACCCAGCGGGACGCTAATGTTCGGCTCTCACCTGCTGACAAGTGAGGCACCGGGATACTAACTTTGCAACCGTTCTCCGCAACCCGCTCCACTAGAAATGTCGCCTGATGTCGCGATACATCTTAGTGCTACCCAAGTGCACTGTAAGACGCGAATGATGTGACCCTCGCAGCACGTTGTCTCCGCAGCTACGCGGCACGAACAGCACCCCTCGATACCGCAACTCCCAATTAGCACAAATATCCCAGACCTCGCCGTCGACACCGCCGGCAACACTCTCCCAGATCTTTGTCGTCTCGACATCCTCAGCCTGCGCCTCCAACACTCGGGAAAGCAGTGTGGGCTGAGCCATCAATGAACATATGGTTGCGCCGTTAGTAGCCTCCTCTAGCTCAAGCCCAAACGTGCCTCGCCCCTTCATCATGTCCCGCTCCCGAACAGATAACTGGTAGTATCCGGGTCGCAGATCGATCTTCGAGAAACATGTCGACCCTCTCAACCGGTCGAACAAATCGTCAATTCTCGGCATAGGGTATCGGTTCTTCACCGTAACCTGGTTCAGTTTCCAGTAGTCTGTACACATCCTCAGCGCTCCACTCTTCTTCTTCACAAAGAGTGATGGCGCTCCCCACGACGATGTGCTTAGACGGATAACTCCTCCTTCCGGAGCTCATCGAATTGATGTCTCAGCTCAATCAACTCTGCTGGTGCGGATCTATACGGCGCTAGTGATATCGGTGCAGTCCCTGGCATCAGGTCAATCCCGAACTCGGCCTCGCGAACTGGCGGCAACCTAGTCAACTCAGCGGGAAATACCTCAGGGAACTCGCACACTACTCGCGGTAACTCTCGGCTCTGCGCGGTCGACACTTCCTCCACTGCGGACAATGCCGATAGGAGAACTCCGTTCTGGCTGCCCAATACACACGAGACCCTCGTGTTGCCTGCTGACACCATCACCTGTCGCCGGTAACCGTTTATATTTGCTCGGTACTTCGCAAGCCAATCCATTCCCAGGATTACGTCAAAGGCTGTCACTTCGTAAGTATCCTCGCCACGGATACACGCACAGGCTCAGTCTCTGCCGAAACTCACGGACCTTCGCAGTCTCTCCGAGACCTCGTTCCGACACCGCCGTCGTGTCCACCAACTCCGAATAAACCCGAATACTCAGGGTGAGGAATCGATCCATAATCAGGGCTCTGAGCCCTCTCTCGAACCTCCTATATTGGTTCGCTTCAGCCACCACCATCACTGGTGCAAAGCGGGACAGTGCCTTAAACTTGGCCTCGTACTCCGGCCACCGTGTGGTGGGTCCATAACCCACGCACACGCTTAACTCGCGACTCTCACAACGGCGAAACACTCACCACACTAGCATTCATCCAGCCTAGACGTTCCGGCCTATACTCAACCGGTTAAAACACACGGTTCTCATAATCGCGCTCGTCACACAATGCCATGTCTACCCTTAGCAGAGTCGCATCATATTCCTATCACAATCAACCCGCACACTCGTGCGCCACACCCTTTCAATCACATACTTACAAAACGCAAAAACAACAATTCACCCACAGTACAACGCAATATTAGCGTACACACATCACAGTCAATTTTAAAACATACGCCCACAAGGCCAACCCAATTTAAAACTTACACCCACAAGGCCAATCAGTTTTAAAATTTACTCCTTTGTCATCGTAAAATCTCATTTTTGACATCACGTAGTTACAACCCGGTACAGGCGTCCCCGATCTACGTTGTACCCACTTGATATCAGCACCGTCACGTTCGACTACAAGGGCGCCCCTGAGTCGAGCCGTGACAGTCTAAACACGTTTCACGCAGCATACACACAACATCATGACAGTCACACAATCATTATGCCAGTAACAACAGTACTGCACATACACACAACATCAAACAAGACTCATGTCACTACGAGTCTACACACGGTTTTCGACTTGCGCAACTAACGCACGACGGGATTTTTAATGACTCAACTCTCCCCACCTAATTGACGTACAATCCGAGGTGTGAAACCTCAAGCTCTGATACCAAACTGTCACTCCCCGAATTCAGCATAACCGAACACGGAACGCGAACGGTGAAGCAAGTAAAACAAAGTCTCAAATAGTTTAATAAACCGCTTTAAAAGCACCACTTTTATTAATGAAAACAATATTTTTACACAACCCCGACAGCCCGGACTCTCGCTCCCAGCTGTTCCAGCCTCGAGAGATCCTCCTAGTCTGCCTCGCGAACGGTACCTGTAGGAAAAGCAGCAGAGGGTGAGCGTTTCGCTCACCACCACGGAAACCAGAATGACTACGGCATACCAGCAGAAATGCCGGGAACACCGGCTATAAACAATAACACAGGGGACTACTACCCCAAATCACAATTTAGATTGACGGTCACGCAATACAACTGTAAAAAACTTCCCAACCATCTCAAAACCCGGACACGTAATGTAGACCCCAAATCAGAGACCGAACAACCATTCCATTAGTCACACCGACAAGTTAAAGCACAACCCTCACACGATCCTATATGCATTTACTTGTAACTTGCAACCAAACCAGTATTCGCTACTCGTGCCTACCTCAGAGTCCTATAGGAAAAGTAGTAAAGGGGATGAGCGTTCCGCTCACCTCCACGGATACCCGTTCGATTATGGCATACTAGTAAAGCACCAACAACTTACCAACCTAAACAATGCAAACAACTACCTCAAAACCTGATACCAAACCGTCACAACTGCTCACCATATCAATACCTCAAATGCTCGCTCACGCAAGGGAAACCTCGAATGGGGATCATATTCTCAACTAAGCAAAACATTATTGCTCACTATATCAACATCCCAATTACCTGATCATGTAGGGGAAACCTCAAAACGGGGATCATGTTCTCAACTAGGTAAATCACTATTGCTCACAACATCAATACCCCAACTACCCGATCACATAGGGGAAACCTCAAACAACCCACTCACGTGAGGGAAACCATAAACCACCCATTCACGTGAGGGAAACCTCAAACAACCCGTTCACATGAGGGAAACCTCAAACCATCCGTTCACGTGAGGGAAACCTCAAACAACCCGCTCACGTGAGGGAAACCTCAAACCACCCGTTCACGTGAGGGAAACCTCGAACAACCCGCTCACGTGAGGGAAACCTCAAACCACCTGTTCACGTGAGGGAAAACTCGAACAACCTAGTTCATACGGCGCCACAGCGCATCAACCCTAACCCTTCTCCGTGGTGAGACCCTCACACAGAGGCGTTGTATCACCACCGTAGGTTATTGATGAGTCTCTAACCCAAGACCTCACCCTTTAACACAGAACTTACGACCTTTTCAAACAAACACAATCGTGAACAAAGTCCCGCAATATCAACAATATCAACACACACAATGCACGCAAGATCACAGAGGATCAACACACATACTGCACAACCACAAGCCTCAGCACTTTACCGATCGCGCGCCGGAAGGTACTACACACCTCACGGGGACCACAACCCTCGGTACTTTACCGATCGCGCATCGGAAGGTACGACACACCTCCCGGGCATAACTCAAGCCTCATCACTTTACAATCGCGCGCCGGAAGGTAGGACACACCTCACGGGGACCACAGCCCTCGACACTTTATCGGTCGCGCGTCGGAAGGTACGACACACCTCTCGGGCACAGCTCAAGCCTCATCACTTTACCAATTACGCGTCGGAAGGTACGACACACCTCACAGGGAACACAGCCCTCGGCAATTTAGCGGTCGCGCATCGGAAGGTACGACACACCTCTCGGGCACAACTCATCCAGGTATCACCAAAACAATCACAATCACAACCAAATATCACACAATACTCCGCAAATAGCAAAATTAACATCACGATTAACTACCACTCAGCAAGTCAGTCAACAACCATACAAGTTTAACACCCCACATGCACTCATGGCCACACACAACCACAATCAGTTCATTAACCCTACGACACCACCAAGTGCCACATGCATTTCTATTGTTCGACAGGTTCACTCAACCTACGAAACCACCAAGTGCCACATGCAATTCTATTATTCGACAGGTTCACTCAACCTACGACACAACCAAGTGTCACATGCAGTTCTATTATTCGACAAGTTTACTTATCCTACGACACCAACAGTGTCACATGCATTTATACTGTTTGACAAGTTTACTTATCCTACGACACCAACAGTGTCACATGCATTTCTACTGTTCGACAGGTGTACTTATCCTACGACACCAACAGTGTCACATGCATTTCTACTAATAACTTTCCCTAGTCAAGGCCGATATCCGGCTACTTTTCCCTACCTCGTAACGCTTCCCAAACGTCCACGCTCAAGCTCCGGCGCGCTCGCGATCACTCGCCTAGCGTCCTCTTTCCGCGGTCGGCGGCACGATCTAACATGATCACAAGTTAGAACACTTTTGAAATATGCAGGCAAAACCGAATTTAAATAAATTGACGCCCAAACGCAACCCCGACAATTCCGATCACTCCCAAACTTCCCAATTACTCGACATTGTCAACAATGGGGCCGGAAAGGCCCGATTCGCCCAGCTCGGTGAATCTGCCCGGAATCGGAAAAACGCCCTCCGGGGCTCCGAAAATTCCCATTTTCGTTTCTACGACATTAAAATAATTCGCGTGTTCCAACGCAATCTACGGAACCAAATTCCGACGTCCGAGCGATTTAATTCGCGTTTAAAGTTTCTAAACCCGATAATTCCGATTTTCCCAATTTAATTCCATAATTTTATACGGGTTTAAATTATCGACTCGGGGATCGTCCAAGACCACCCGAACTCGAAAAAACTGACACCCGAGCACGTGGACCCCACCCGTCACACCGGAAAACTCTCATTTTCGCCCCAAAACGGTCGTAACGACCTCTAAACCTCAACCGTTCATCATTTAATCAATTCTAAACGAACGCTTAGAAATAAAACACGTCGAAACGAGGAAAAGTCAGGTTCTTACCGTAGGCAACGACGAGGGAGTGACGATTACGCAAGAACAATCCTGATCCAACGGTCGGATCGTCGTCGATATTCAAAATTCTCACACTTTTTCTTATTTTCTCTCTTCTCCTTCTCTCTCTTCTTTCTCTCTCCCTTTCTCTCTTTTCTTTTCTGTTATGGCCGAAACACACTCCAACCTTTCCTTTTTAATTTGTTTTAACAACACAATCAAACAAAAAGACCATATTACCCTCCCTTTTCATTTTGTCTTTTCCTTAAAGTAAAGGGCACAATTGTCAATTCACTCCCAACCACCACTTTCATGACAAGAGTCATGTGGGTTCCACTAGTTTGAAAAATATCTACAGATTCGCGAAATTCGGCTGTTTCGGACCCCGTACGGGCCCATTTTCCAAGAAATTATAAAATTTCACGTCTTACAAGGGAACGGCCCAACTAAGACCGGTGTAATGACGGCTCAGCTTTTTGGAGCCAAATCGGGCCTCGAACGGACCAAAACGTCGCTCGGTTGACTTTTTCGACAATAAGTCAACTTTTCCCGAATTGGTCAAAAAGACGCCCGAGTCACCCAGAACTCACTTTTGTCGATATCGGGGTCAACTTAAGTCCGATATGACCATCGGGGTCAATTTTAGGTTCATTTAGGTGTTTGTCCCAAAATTTAAAATTTTTCCATTTTTCCGCCGATTGACCAGTGTTGACCAGGAGCGGTCCTTACCCAAGGCCATCCTCGTCCCAAACATTCTGGCCCAAGGCCCGAACTTCGGCCTGTCTCGAGGCCCAACAACCTGGTCCTAGCCCAACTCGTATGGCTCGGTCTGTTCGAGTACGGGAGAGAGGGCGGCGAGGGTTTGTTCAGTCGCCGACGACGGCGGCGACGAGAAGCTCGGGGGATGCCGTGGCGATGCTGGGAGTTTTTCCCCATCGCAGAGCCGGTGAGAGTCTCTGGTGACCCACACTCAGCGAGGGTTCACGCCCTCGTCGAGCCAAACGGGCTCGGTCCGTCAGATCTGAGTCAAGCTCTTCCGGCACGGGAGCAGAAGTGTCGCGATGGGTTCCGGCCGGAGAGGTCTCGTACCCGCGCGATTCACAGGCGAGGGAAGTCGTCGGAAAAGGGACGAGCCCAGAGCGTGGATCACCAGTCACTTGAAGGCGCGGTGCGATTTGGTGCTAGGGGAAGAAGAAGACGGCGAGGTTTCAAGCGGCGGCGACCAGATTCAAGACGTGGAGGTTTCGATTCGGTGCTTTGGGAATAAGGACAAGGCAATGGTGAGGGTTTGGTCGGCCTAACAGAGAGAGGGAGCGAAGGGAGGAGGAGCTGCGAGATCTGAGAGAGGAGAAGACGACGAGGCTTTGGGAGTCGTGCGCGAGTGAAGGAAGACGAAGCACAAACAGGGCTAGGGTTAGCGTAGTCTGAGTTGGGCTTGGGCCTAGCGTTCGTGCGCGCGGGCTTGGGCTTGGCTCGCCTGATCCAGACCAAAACTGCTCTTCTTTCCTTTTTTTTCTTTTGCTTTTGGATTCGTTGGAAAACTTTAACCCGTTTCTCAACCTCGACTTTCCAAACGAACAATTTGAATACTTTAAAACTTTTTACCGGGGCGGTCTTCACAGTCTACCCCCCTTAAAAGAATTTCGTCGTCGAAATTTAAAACGAACGCGCTCCACTTGACCTGATCTCCGAGAACGTCCGATTAAAACTCCCAGTCCTTTACCCCTCAAGCACACTGAAACACTTAAACCAGTTAGTCGATACTGGAATCCTCCGTCGGTAGAGACGTCACACCGACACACGCAGCTTAGTCAAGATACCCTATACTGAACCGTCCTTCGGTATAGGTATCATACCAGAATAATTCCCTCATCTCACTTTAACGCGGATCCAAGACACAGACACTTCTCCTCGACTACTCACTTCCCTTAGCCAAGTATCGCGCACATAATGAAACAAAAGAAGCCCACGTCCAACCACTCACGATAAAACAAGGAACCAACATGAACTCAAATGAACTTGACGTTGGATCTCACACTTACTGCACGGTCCGGAGCGACGGTACATCTTATCAACGTCTTGTCAGAAAGCGTGCACACATCGACACACCCAACACATATTTCATTACTATGACGACATTCCACAAGAGGTAACACACAGTCCCAATCGGTCAACGAGATGGCCTCATCTGTGATATCACATACTACCAATCGAACCAGTTATAAGTTGATCCACCTGCCGCACTTCAAAACTGAAGGTACTACAAATAACATTTCCTCAAGGTCTGAACGCCTTGGATACCTCGCGAGTACCTCATCCTCGCGCTTCTGCGTTGACCCTGTGTAGCCCTAAACCGTTCACAATCCACGCGACCCTTCAGTCGCCTCTTGAGAAACTCGGGCTTACTAGGGTCAACCGTTAATCCTCAAGTATGCCCTTCTTGAGCAACTGACCCGCCCTACCATACACTGCTTCGTACGGTGCCATAATGTTACTGGCCTGGAAGCGATGTGGTAGTCGTGCACGGCCAGCTATTTCTGGACTCCAACAATGGTGCTCTTACTTCTATTGTGCTCACGTGGGGATCGTACTAGTTCCCGCGGAACATTGGTATTCAGCCTTTACTTGTTGACAGCTGGTGTGCATCAATCCAAAATTAGCACCTATTGCTCGTCCATACGTGACGGCCGTATTGCCCGATCGCACCGCTAGCGGTCACCGATCACAAACGATCGACGCCCCGCGTGTTGCGAGACAGTCTAACCCCAAGATGACATCGAAAGTCGCCAATGTTCAACACAAAAAGGTTACTAAGAAAAAGGCGGTCAAACGAGCCTTCAGTTCGGAAAAGGAGTGCTCACACTCAGTTTAACACGTAACCCAAAACAACGCTTGTCCTTCACTCGAAGCGAACCGTAAAGAAACTCAACTGTGAACCGAATGCAAAGAATTCTTCTCAACTGTGCTCTTGGTATCCGTCACCTAACAATTTTCACTGGATAAGCCCGCGGTTATCCCATAATCGACCGCACGTGCGAACTCGCACGGCACCACCCGTAACTCACGTACGACCGTATCTTGAATAACATAAGTCACTTAACAAGTATAAACAATCAAAGTAACACAATTCCTCGGAACATAACGTCCCGGAATAGTATCCGCCACGGTATCGAACTGAACACATCCTCGAATAATCATACCGAACATAGACGTATGTCCTAACACAAGGCCTCGGTCATGATATCACATACCGGTCTCTTCATAACACACGGTTGCAGTTCAACACAAGGAGACCACCAAGAATGGTCAACCACCCTAATCTCACGCGCATGGCACGTACTTTGTCAAACCACTTCACCCGTAACTGGGTGTCAAGACACGAGGGTCGTCTCAAGACTTTACTCTGAAGCCTAACTTCTCAGCAATGGTAGAAGAAAACGGAAGAGTGCGACGCATGTGGGTTGTGGGCCCCTCACACTTCCGTTGTGCCACTCTGATCGCACCGCCACTTGGTCACCTCTCCTGACCGGGCTGACAGTTTACTAGTGTTGTTGCGGCCCACTGCCGCTCGGGCACTCGTCTCCGATGTCCCGGCTACCGACCGTGTGAACATACTGGCCCCCGTTCTAACGCGACGGAACCTACCGATGTTCCTGATCCTGTCTGCTTCATACTGTCAGACGGAGTCTGTGGGTGGGAGAACCCAGCGGTTCTCCGCCCTCTCGGTTCTCGAGTCTCGTACGGTCCCGCAACACTGCTCAGTCGCTGCCGAGTCTTACGGACTCTCGCGGTCTCTCTGCGATCTCGTTCCACTGTTGTCATTGTACCCACCGTCTTCAATTACACCCGACTCATTAGGGTGAGAACTCAATCCAAACTCCGGGCTCGGGCCCTCTCTCGAACCTCCTGTATCGGTTCGCCTCGACCTCCACAAAGCTGGTGTTCACGGACCAACGCTGAAATCCTGGCCCCTAGGTGCCACGTCGTAAACACCCTCCGCACGAGCTCAGTTTCTTACTCTTAAGGAAAAACGCGCTTAGAATAACTAACGCCACACCCGAACCATACAGCGATACTTATAGTAATAGTATACTCAGTATAGTAGTCACCCAATAGCACACAGCAGAGAATTTCGCATACTAGTGCGTCACACATATCATATATACAAGCAGCGGTTACACACGAGTTCACACTCAGCATCAAAATCACACCCAAGTCACACAGGCCACCGTTTACACCGCACCGCAATTCCACAATGTACAGCATACAACCAGTTTTGATTTCTTAACACGTCCTCTTTATAACATAACATTTGTGTTGATCTCTCGTCGTTACAACCCGATTCAGGCGTCCCCGAATTACGTTGTAACCACTCGACATCCCTCCATTCCCGTCCAGCTACAGTGGCCCCTATAGCTGAATCGTGATGGTACATACACCTCAGTTTCTGCAGAAAATCGGGCATGACCCGATCGTAAGTTAATTTAACCCTCCGCTTATGCGGGACAACCAATTACCACCTGCACACAGTACTCAATCACACTTATAACACATAGAAATTGATTTCAACTTTTACACCGCATTCTTAGTAATTTCACTCTTACTGCCCGGTCAAGTCCATACTTGGAAAACAGTTCAACTCCAACAATAACCACAACCCACACAAGTTCACCAAAAGTCCGCGGCACTTAGGCCGGACGTTTCACAAATCAAACAACGGTCGACCAAGGCGGTAACCCACTTAATGATTACTCAACCAACGTGTCGTAAACAGCCCGAGCATTGCTCGTTACCCAAACTCGATCTCAACCGGTCGGCATCAGGGATCCACTAAGGTGTACAACAACCAAATAAATAAGGTACAAATCACGTAAGGTAAAACTTAAACAACACACTTTAACAAACGAGACTCTTGTCGTTTCGACTCTACGCATTGGATATTTCCGATTTGCATCACCAAGCACTACGACTTTAGCCACCTACTCTACCAACCTAATTGACGTACGGTCCGAGGTTTGGAAAAACCATTTCAAAATGAAACCAGGCTCTGATACCAAATTGCCACGCCCAAATCCGGTTTTGACCGGACTTGAGACGTGAACTAAAATAATAACTAAATCAAGAGAAGTTCAAGTAATAAAGCTTAAAATAATAAACTGTAAATCATAAATTCGAATCGTAAAAAACGGTACTTAGTTCAACCACGGTACGTCACTAGACACTACTAGACAAGACCTTCACCAGCTCCCAAGCTCAGTTGTGTCCCGCTAGCACCTGTACCGCTCAACACCTGAAACGCAACAAAGTAAGGGGTGATCTTTCGCCTAGTGGAGAAAGTAGTTAAGGTAATGAACATCGGCTCACCACCACGAGTAACCGTCCAATTAGGGCATACTAGTGTCACGGGACCACAAGACCACCCTCTTGGATCCGTGCGGCTCGCCTCCTTACACAAGTCTTTCCCTAGACTTTGTAAGCCAAAGCGATCAGCCTTCAACGTTGCGGAAGCGTTTTAGTAATGAGCCACGAACAAGCAACAATAGAAAGGTAGAAGAAGGGAGTTGGTGCTCAAGAGGGAGCGTTTTTCAGATTGTATTGAGAGTGAAAATGAGTACAAAAGTAAGTGTGTAGGTAAGTGTGTTTACAAGGCTAATGAGCCCTCTATATATACTAGTACAAGAGATCTATATATGGAAACAAGAATAAATGAAATGCCTTTAATGCATTGATTCCTTGGTCAAAGACTATCCCTTGATCCTTGCCAAGTCTTGTAACTCCCATTGACCCTTGATTCTTGCTCCTTGTCTCTACCATCTAGAAGGGCGCCAATCATGGCCATGTCTAGGTTCGTTGCACCTTGACCATGCCAACTGATCAGCCCTTCCTCTCGGCCCAAACCGGCTCCGCCCATGGCTCGGCCCCGCTCGCCATCGCCCACGCCTTGGGCCAGCTCGCCCACGCCCGTGTCTTGGCCCGGTCCGCCCTCGCCCATGTCTCGGCCTGGCCCTTGGCCGGTCTCTCCCTCTCGGCAACCAAATGGGACTGAGTCCACCTCGTCCCCAAGTGCACGGCACCAGCCCAAAGAAGGGTCTTCACCTGGTCCGTGACATCCTCCCCCACCAAAACGGAGCATCGCCCCGATGCTCGGCTGCCCCACGCTCCATGCCTCAGCAGCCCTTGTTTGGTGGTCTTCGTTCCTCAAGACAAAACCCACATTGGTGTTACCCAATGGGTCGTGCCCCCACAAGTCCTCCCCTAAGGTACTTGCAAGTCCGGCCGTCTCTTCATCTGGAGAAGGTTGGAGCCGTGGTATCAACTCCTTGGACAGCCCACAAGGCGGAATGCCTTTGAACTCGTCCAAGAGTTCGCCTACCACCTCGGAAGTCCCTCCCTTCTTCTTTACTCCTTGGTCCCCCATGTCGACCCCGAGAAAGGTAGAAGAAGAGTGATACTTGGAATCAAAATTAGATAAAATCGACTCAAGTATCTTACCTCCCTTGTCCTCTTGAGTTCGCCCCTCGGTTGTCCCTCCTTGTTCAACTTGGCGTTCTTCAAGAGTGTGCTCTCTAGAAGGGTCATGTAGGTGGTGGTCGTCCATCGCATCATCCAATAGCTTGGCCCGATCCAAGGGATCTGCCTTCGCGTAATGCCTACGATGAAGTCCCAACACCACACGCCGCTTCTTGGTTTGCACCTTGGTTGAGAAGGTCGAGTCCCTCCACAACACCTTCAGCCACTTGACCTTCTTGGTGTGCGGTCTAACCTTGCGGACGACCTTCCCTTTGGTCCCATCCGTCTTGGTTTCCACCCCACCATCTTGAGGTACAAGTGCATCTGCCTCAACATGTTCCAACAAGTTCCCATGATGGTTCCTTACTTGAACATTTGAGCTCTTCTCCGGCACAAGCTCCTTGACATTATCATCGTCAAGACTTGGTAGTAGCTTCTTGGGCATCCCACAAGACGGAGTGTCCTTAGGCTCGTCCAAAAGCTCCTCTACCAAGGTCGGAACTTCCACCGTTGTCCCACCAACCCCGAAGTCTTCAAGAAAGGTAGAAGGAGGAGAGTAATTTAGACATGAATTCAATTGCATAGCTGAAATTGTCTTACCCCCTTTGTGTTTCCTTATGAGCGGGATTTGGCATGGCGTCCCCTCCAAGATCCACATCGTGTCTAGGTGAGGGATGACTACACTTTGTATGCGATCGAGAAAATCCCAACCCATGACAAAATCATAATCGTCTAGCCTCATCACAAACAAGTCCACCTTTCCACTCCAAGCCCCAATCTTTAGTTGGACGCCTTGAGCTATGCCCTCCACGGGAGTTGGTTCTTTGTTCACCGTCTTCACGCATGAACTTCCTTTGCACGTCTTGAGCCCCATCCTTTTGGCGACCTCAAGACTAATGAACAAGTCCGAGGCACCCGTATCCACAAGGGCCTTCATCTCGACTCCGTTCATCTCGGTATCCACGTACATGGATCCCTTACGTTCCCTCCGTCCTTCCTCCCCTCGCATTGCACCCAAGAGCATTAACGAACTCATGGTGGCCTCGTGCGATGGTTCTGGCACGGTTTCCATAGCTCTCAAGCTTGTTTTGTTTGGGCAATCACGCATCAAATGGTTACCCTTGCAAATAAAACATGAAGATGTATTCTGAAAAGAACGAGAATGAGGACTACCCGGTTTGGTTGGCCTCTCGGTGTTGTCCCTTGGCTTCTCCATGGGTCCGTCCCTTCTCTTCTCTTCCCTATGAGGTGACCGCCTACTCCTTGTATCGCGATCCTCCGTTGGTCTCTCCTTCCTTGTATAATCAGCCAAGGATTCTACCACACGGATTGCCTCGTTCAAGTCTCGTACGTTGGCCCTTCGCAACTCCGCTTGCGCCCAAGTAGCTAGTCCGTCTTTGAATGCAAAGAGCGCCTCTCTTCCACCAAAACCCGGAATCTCTAGCATGATCTCTTGGAAAGCCACCACGTACTCATAGATAGACCCCTTTTGAGTCAACCGGCGAAGCCTTCCTCTTGCTTCATCCTCGGCATTCTCGGGCCTAAACTGTGCCTTGAGCTCATCCTTGAACTCCAACCAAGAATCAATGACCTCCTCGTCATCGTACTTAGCCTCTTCACAACGCCTACGCCACCATAGGCTAGCAGTGTCAGATAAAAAGTTGCAAATATTCTTAAGCTTACTTGCATCATCTTGGACGTTCACTGCCTCAAAGTAGTTGTCCATGCTCCAAAGGAAGTTGTCAACGATCTTCGCTGATCTTGTGCCCGCAAAAGACTTTGGCCGAGGAACATCCATCCTCGGGGTGCCCCCACCTCCATTTGCCACGGCCTTCTTGCAAAGCTTCAACTCCTCTTGCAAAGACAACACGGTCTCCTCCAGCTCCTCTATCTTCTTAGTATAGGGATCAAAGGTGACCTCAAGAAAATCATCACGTTTGTACAACGTGTTGATCTCCTCCTTCACCCAAGTGTATCGCCCTTCTCCCCTCTTCACATACTCCTCCAAAAGAGCTATGCGTTCCTCCAAAGAAATAGAAGAAGAAGAATCAATATCACGAAGTGAAGGCTCTTTTGACTTACCTCGTTTCTTAGTGTTCACTCTTGACATGTCACGGCCAGCAACATCAACCTCCAAAGCCAACTCAACTTGTTCGGCCATTGCTTTTGTTCTTGAACCGGAGCTCTGATACCACTTGACACGGGACCACAAGACCACCCTCTTGGATCCGTGCGGCTCGCCTCCTTACACAAGTCTTTCCCTAGACTTTGTAAGCCAAAGCGATCAGCCTTCAACGTTGCGGAAGCGTTTTAGTAATGAGCCACGAACAAGCAACAATAGAAAGGTAGAAGAAGGGAGTTGGTGCTCAAGAGGGAGCGTTTTTCAGATTGTATTGAGAGTGAAAATGAGTACAAAAGTAAGTGTGTAGGTAAGTGTGTTTACAAGGCTAATGAGCCCTCTATATATACTAGTACAAGAGATCTATATATGGAAACAAGAATAAATGAAATGCCTTTAATGCATTGATTCCTTGGTCAAAGACTATCCCTTGATCCTTGCCAAGTCTTGTAACTCCCATTGACCCTTGATTCTTGCTCCTTGTCTCTACCATCTAGAAGGGCGCCAATCATGGCCATGTCTAGGTTCGTTGCACCTTGACCATGCCAACTGATCAGCCCTTCCTCTCGGCCCAAACCGGCTCCGCCCATGGCTCGGCCCCGCTCGCCATCGCCCACGCCTTGGGCCAGCTCGCCCACGCCCGTGTCTTGGCCCGGTCCGCCCTCGCCCATGTCTCGGCCTGGCCCTTGGCCGGTCTCTCCCTCTCGGCAACCAAATGGGACTGAGTCCACCTCGTCCCCAAGTGCACGGCACCAGCCCAAAGAAGGGTCTTCACCTGGTCCGTGACACTAGTACAGCCTAACTAACTGCCAATTCGGGGTTCATAGCCAAACTTATAACACTCTCAACGACCGCTTTCACAGAATAAAACATCAAACAAACAGCAAACGTATCACACACAAAAGCAACCTGCACACGTCCCGTACCGCAGTCCCCGAACTCCACCATAGCATGCCGAAAAGTCATCGTATCATCTCGGATAGCCCCTTGGTCCAGAGGAGACACATGCGTCGGGGCGACCAGAAACGTTCTCTAGGAATGCATCTCATCGGAGGGCCCGAAAATATCCCCAAAGGACCATAGATCATCGGGGTAGAAACATGACCCGTAGGCCCAACCACGACCCGTAGGCCCAACACGACCCGCTGGCCCAATCACGACCGTAGGCCCAACCACGACCTGCAGGCCCAATACGACCTGTAGGCCCAATACGACCTATAGGCCCAATCACGACTCGTAGGCCTAACCACGACCCGCAGGCCCAATACGACCCGTAGGCCCAATCACGACCCGTAGGCCCAATACGACCCGTAGGCCCAATCACGACCCGTAGGCCCAACCACGACCCGCAGGCCCAATACGACCCGTAGGCCCCAACTCACAAGACCATAATCACACTTAGAACAATGCACAAAGCCAAACAGCACGCACAACACACACAGTAGACACGTACAAAGCCAAACGACACGCACAACACACACAGCAGACCCACACAAAATGTAGTACAACCATTCAGACATCTCCGGCTATCACATCCCGTTCCATTTATGTCGTACCAGATCACGAAGCCTCGGTCCCGACATCTTCCCGTCACGTAGACTCGGGGTAAAATCCCAGACCGGAAATCCCTCAGTCGGACGTCTTCCTGTCACGTAGACTCAGGGCCTTACGCATACTGGACCGGCACGTACCACAGTCGTACACCTTCCCGTCACGGAGACTCGGGGTATCTATCACGCAAACCTTGGCCTCGATATACTACACCGGAACTATCCCTCGGTGTAAGTACCGCTCCAGTTACGCCTTCTCTTGGAACACACAACAAGAGTATAACACGCATCACAAAGTCATAATTGACCTCAGGATACTAACCGGGCCAACTCACCAACCATACAAATCGGTCTATCACTCACCCGATCATATCACAAATCAGGATTCAAATTTCATCAAACCCGGCACACTTGCCCACACATAGTCACAACATGCATCACCGAGTATAATCTTATTATGACTCTCAATCAGCGATTATAACACACATCATGCATCTCAATCAGCACACAGTCCTAAGGCTCGACATGGCCATTCTACCAGCACGACAAATTCCCAGAATATTGAAAGCGGCTAACACTAGTGAATCACAGCCTACATGTTACTAAGACTCGTCCGGTTATTATATAATATTAAACGATCCCAGACCCGACCTAGAACCCGAGTCATTCCCGGTCCAGAGGCTTGGGCCTGGCCCAAGGTCTGTCTCCTGGTCCAGCCAACCTAGCCTGATGGCCTCTCTGCCCCAACGCCATCCTCGGCCCAAACATTCTGGCCCAAGGCCCGAACTTCGGCCTGACTCGAGGCCCAACAGCCTGGTCCTGGCCCAACTCGTCTGGCCCGGTCTGTTCGAGTACGGGAGAGAGGGCGGCGAGGGTTTGTTCAGTCGCCAGCGACGGCGGCGGCGAGAAGCTCGGGGTAAGCTGTGGCGATGCTGGGAGTTGTTCCCCCTCGCAGAGCCGGTGAGAGTCTCCGGCGACCCACACTAAGCGAGGGTTCACGCTCTCGTCGAGCCAAACGGGCTCGGTCTGTCAGATCTGAGTTGAGCTCTTCCGGCGCGGGAGCAGAAATGTCACTATGGGTTCCGGCCGTAGAGGTCTCGTACCCGCGGGATTCACATGTGAGGGAAGTCGTCGGAGAAGGGACGAGCCCAGAGCGTGGCTCACCGGTCACTTGAAGGCGCGGTGCGATTTGGGGCTCGGGGAAGAAGAAGACGGCGAGGTTTCAGGCGGCGGCGACTCGATTCAAGGTGTGGAGGTTTCGATTCGCTGCTTGGGGAAGAAGGACAAGGCGATGACGAGGGTTTGGTCGGCGTGAGCGAGAGAGGGAGGGAGAAAAGTGAGGAGGAGCTGCGAGATCTGAGATAGGAGAAGATGGAGAGGCTTTGGGAGTCGTGCGCGAGTGAAGGAAGACGAAGCACAAACAGTATTAGGGTTAGTGTAGTCTGAGTTGGGCTTGGGCCTAGCGTTCGTGTGCGCGGGCTTGGGCCTGGCTCGCCTGATCCAGCCCAAAACTGCTCTTCTTTCTTTTTTTTTCTTTTCCTTTGCATTCGTTCCAAAATTTTAACCCGTTTCTCAACCTCGACTTTCCAAACGAACAATTTTAATATTTTAAAACTTTTTACCGAGGCGGTCTTCACACTATGTTTGAAAAAACTTTATCCACTTTCCACCCATCTAATATGCATTTACAGCAACAGTATCGGGAGAGAGATTTTCATAAATTGATATAGTTGATTGCATGTTTACTCGTTGTTGATTAAAACAATGAGTTATTGATGAAAACCATCAAACTCGCCATCTTGGTAGTGCTCCATTCCCAAAAGTAGATGTGACAAGATATGATGGTAGCACTAGACCCAGGCAAGCCCTAAGGCCCCTGTCGTGGTCGTGGGCGTGGTCATGATCATGGTTATGGTTATGAGCATAACAACTTCCAGCCTTATGCAAGAGACAAAAAGGTGGAACAAATATGAAAGGCGTGAGAAAGGAAAAGGACCACAATACCAAGGTCCTAAAAGAAGTGAAACTATATGTTATCGATGTGGTGGAACAAGTCATTGGGTACATAGTTGTCGTGTATCGGATTGTTTGGTCAAACCCTATCAAGAATCGATGAAAGGAAAAGGGAAGGACGTTGAGACAATTTGATTGATTATATTGATCCTGGTGATCCAATCAAGCTTATTGTCTCCGACTTCTTCGAAGTTGATGATGGAAATATAAGTCGTGGTGAAAATATGGCATGACTTTATGATTACTAGTACTTCCTTTGACTAATGTAATGAACGTATGCGGTACTCCCTTTTAGTTATTATAATGCACATATGATGCTTTTGAATAATCATTTCGAACTAACGCAATGCATTTTGTTTTATGAAAGGATATGGTTCCCAACTATGGGTTGCGTGCTTGTAGAAATTTTGGTGATTTGTGTATTATTGATTGTGCTACTAGACACACAATCCTAACTGACAAGAAATATTTTTCTTGACAAACCTTGGTTGAAGCAAATGTTAACAAAATCATGGGTACATCAAATTTGATAGAGGGCTCCAGAAGAGCTACATTGATATCCGAAAAATGGAACAAAGTTGAGCACCTATAATGCTTTGTATGGAAGTAGATCCAGAAGAAATCTACTTATCTTCTAGGATATTCGAGACAACGAATATCATATCGAGACAAGAAATAAAAGTGAGACTGAGTTTCTACGTATCACCTTTGATAAGTGTGGTGAAAAACGTGTACTAAAAAAATTACGTATTCTATCAAAGGGTTGTGTTACACAACCATAAGAATAGTTGAAAGTTACACTACAATGAACCAGAAGTTCATTAATCCATATAATTTTATGCTCTGGCATAATCGTCTTGGTCATCTTGGATCAACGATGTTGCGTAGGACTATTGAGAACTCATTTGGCAATTCATTAAAGGGCCAGAAGATACTTTTATCCAATGAGATATCTTGCACACCTTGTTCACAAAAGGAAATTAGTGGTCTGGCCATATAAAACCAAGGTTAATGTTGAATCCCCATCCTTTATTCAGAGGATTCAATGAGACATATGTGGCCCTATTCATCGATCAAGTGGACTGTTTAGTTATTTCATGGTCTTGATAGATGCGTCTAGCATATGGTCTCATGTTTGTTTGTTATCAACGTGAAATGTTTCATTTGCTAAATTGTTGGCACAAATGATTAAATTAAGGTCACATTTCTCTGATCATCCGATTAAATCTATTCGTCTTGATAATTCTTGTGAATTCACATAAAAACATTTGATGATTATTGCATGTCTATGGGAATTGATATTGAACACCCCGTTGCATATGTCCATACTCAAAATAGTCTAGCAGAATCTTTTATTAAACGTATATAGGTTATTGCACGAACATTATTATTGAAATCACAATGATCTATTTCTGCTTGGGGATATGTTGTATTACATGCTACATCTTTTATTTGTTTAAGACCTAGTTCTAATCATTAATATTCTCTCGTACAACTTGCATGTGATCATCAACCTGATATATCTTAATTGAGAACGTTCTGTTGTGATATGCAAGTTCCTATTGCACCTCCCCAGAGCACAAAAATAAGACCCTGACGACGTTTAGGGATTATTAGGTATCTTGAACCCAGACGGGTGATATGTTTACCGTAAGATTTGCATATTGTCATTTTGATGAGAAAATAGTTCAACATTTGGGTGAGAAAAATAAGCCTCTGAAGTAAAGCATGAACTCTCCAGGAGAGTAAATTCTCTGTCTTATCTAGACTCGTGCACATCGCTATGTGAAACTGAAGTACAAAGGATTATCCATTTGAAAAATATTGCAAATCAAATGTCTGATGCATTTGCAGATACATCAAAGATAACACGGTCATATATAGAAGCAATCATTGTACCTACTAAAAATAATATTACTAGTGATACTGCAAAAACAACACTCGATTCCTCTAGTACACGACGGAAGCGTTGGAGGCTAGTTGGGGTCAAGGACGATACTCCTCAAAAACGAAAAAAATCAGACGAATAGAGAGTGAAAAAAATCTCATTATTAGAGCTGGTTCCTAAAGAACCAAACATTCAAGAAATACTGAAAGGCTATAATACTTCTAATGAATTACAAGAAAAGAGAAATGAGGAGATTCATATGAACTTTTCACACATAAATGAGACTATGGATCAAAAATCGATTATTATTAATGAAGTGTTCGCATTTGCGGGTTCCAATGATATAATCAATGATTTTGATTTTGAGCCACATAGTATCGACGAGTGTCGTTAAAGGCATGATGGCCAAAATGGGAAGAAGCAATTTAGGTAGACTTGGCTTCACTGGAAAAACGACAGGTATTTGTGGCCATTATCTAAACACCTGTAGATTTTCAACCCGTTGGGTATAAATGGGTGTTTGTGAGAAAATGAAATGAGAAAAACGAAATTGCACGATATAAAGCGAGACTTGTGGCCCAAGGCTTTTCTCAACGCCCTGGAGTCAATTTTGACGAAACATATTCACATGTGATGGATATAATTACTTTCGGATACTTAATCAATTTAGCATTCTCTAAAAGACTCGATATATACATAATGGACGTAGTCACTGCTTATCTTTATGGTACTTTGGATACTAATATTTATATGAAACTCCCTGATGGATTGAAATTTCCTAAAGCAATGAAAAATAGTCCAAGAAATATGTGTTCGTGGTACAATTGCATTAGGGAGTACGATTTTAAAGAAGGGTATAAAAATTACATCATATGTCCATGTATATTCAGAAAGAAAACAAACTCTGGGTTTGCAATTGTAGCACTATACGTCGATGATATAAATCTGATTTGGACTCTAGAAGAGATTCTCAAAATTGCAGAATATCCAAAAATAGAATTTGAAATAAAAGATTAGGGGAAAACAAGACACTGTCTTGGCTTGCATATTGAGCATATTTCGGACGGAATTCTGATCCATCAATCTACATATGCTGAGAAACTCTTGAAGCATTTCAGTATGGATAGTGCGTATCCACTCAATACCCCATTTTCGTCTGATCTGTAGATCTGAAGTGTCACGCCCCGAATTCGGTATAACCGGACCCAGAACGCGAACGATGAAACAGTTAAACCATTTTTCAAACCTTTTAAGTAAACCGCTTAAAATCACCATTTAGTTAATCAAAATAATATTTTACAACTTAAAAGTACGTCCAAAACAAGCAGACAAAATAAACAAAGCGTACGTCGCTAAACTCCCAAAAAGAAACCTGGACTCCCACTCCCAGCTCTTCAAGCTTCGAGAGTTCCCCTAGTTCGTCTCACAATAGTACCTGTAGGAAAAGCAGCTAGTGGTGAGCGTTCGCTCACCACCACGGATACCAGACTGAGTACGGCATACTTAGCAGAAAATGCCGGAAACACCAACAACAACCCAAACACCGGGGACCATTATCCCCAAACTCAAGTAACCCGACTGACACACGAACTGTTACTTTCCCCAACCAACTCAACACCCGGACACGTAATGTAGACCTGACAAAGCGGTTACGACCTCCACCAAAGACGCAAAAGACAATCACGTAACACCAAAGATCACAAAGGATCGCACACAACAATCAAGATCACAAAGGACCGCACTCCAGCTACTCAGTGCCGGTTGCTACCCGGCTGGGCTTGAGCCTGCCCCACGCAACTTCCCCGATCCCTGTCGGGCCAGGCGGTCCACCTGTTAGCGATATATAACGCAATACTTTTCCGATAGCTGGTCGAAAGGGGAGTAGCCCTTCATCGCCGAAGAATGCACAACTTTACCGATCTCTGTCGGAAAGCTAGCCAACCCCCACGCAACTTCCCCAGATCTCTGTCGGGCCCCCAACCTCAAGCAACCACAATCACAACCAAAGTTCATCAACAAGCGACCCACGACACACACAACAGGTTTAACACCCCACAGGCACACATGGCCACCCACGACACACACAACAGTAACACACGGGTTCGACACCCCATAGGCACCCCTGGCCATCTACGACACACAAATAGTAAAAATACGGGTTCAACTCCCCACGGGAACTCATGGCCACCCAAGACACATAAACAGTAAATATACGGGTTCAACTCCCCACGGACACTCATGGCCACCCAAGACACACAAACAGTAAAAATGCGGGTTCAACAACCCCACGGGCACTCATGGCCACCCAAGACACCAACAGTAAAATACGGGTTCAACAACTCCACGGGCACTCATGGCCACCTAAGACACACAAACAATAAAAATACGGGTTCAACAACCCAATGGGAACTCATGGCCATCCAAGATACACAAACAATTCAGTCAACCTCCGGGCACAACCAAATGCCTCCAGTATTTCTAGTGTTCGATAAGTTCGCTTATCCTACGACACTACTAAGTGTCACATGCCTTTCTATTGTTCGATACCTTCACGTATCATACGACACCACCCGGTGTCGCCTGCCTTTCTATTATTCAATAAACTTACCTATCCCACGACACCCAAGTGTCACATGCATTTCTACTGTTAACTTTCCCTAATCCGGGCCGAGATCCGGCTACTTTTCCCTACCTCGTACGCTTTCCCAAAAGTTCACAACCAAGCTCCGGCCTGCTCACGATCACTCGCCTAGCTTTCCCTTTCCTCGGTCTGTTGCATGATCTAATCAAGAACACAATTAAAACATTTTTTAAGTTTGCAGGCAAAGCTGAATTTTAATAAACTTGACGCCCAAATGCAACCCCGCCAATGTCGATCACTCCCAAACTTCCCAATTACTCGACATTGTCGATAATGGGCCCGGAAAGGCCCGATTCGCCCGGCTCGGCAAATATGCCCGGGATTGGAAAACGCCCTTCCGGGGCTCCGAAAATTCCCGTTTTCGTTTCTACGATCTTAGAATAATTCAAGGGTTCCAAATCAATCGACGGAATCAATTTCCGACTTTCGAGAAATTTAATTCGCGTTTAAAGTTTCTAAACCCGTCATTTCCAACTTTTACAATTTAATTCCAAAATTCGTTCCGGGTGTGGGTTAACGACTTGGGGATCGTCCTGAACCACCCGAACACGAAAACCCGAGACCCGAACACGTGGGCCCCACCCGGCCATCAAGGGCCGTGGGTGGCTGGGCCGGTTTTGGGCCGGTTCACCACCATGGTGGCCGGTCCTAGCTCCGGCCAGCCACCCACCCCCCCCAACTCCGATAGCCACCACCCACGGTGGCCGGAGCTCCCCCGAGCCTCCGGTCATCTGAAACCTATCATTTTTCACTCCAAAACGCCTCCAACGAACCCCACACCTCAACTCATCCATAGACTACTCGTTTCCACCCAAACCTTAACTTTTAAACGTACCAAAACGAAAACCGGATAGATGCTCACCGTAGGGAATGACGATGGGAGCTCGATTCTCTAACCGTTGAGACGATCCGTTGGTTGGATCGTCGGGAAATCACAAAACTCCAAACCTTTCTTCTCTTTTTCTTTCCTTCTTCTCTCTTCTTTTCTCTCTTCTTTTCTCTTTTTTTTTCTCTTTTTCTCTAAGTGTGGACGAACACACCTATGTGGTCTTCTCTTTGTTTGATTCAATATTACCTAACACCACCACATGTTTAACAAGTGGCAAGTGGGTCCCACCATTTAACCAAAATATCTTGTACATATTTTTCTGTCAGATTCGCGAAATTCGGCCGTCTCGGGCCCCGAACGGGCCCATTTTCCAAGAAATTACGAAATTTCACGGGCTACAAGGAAACGGTTCAACTAAGACCGATGTAATGACGGCTAAGCTTTTTGGATCCAAAACGAGCCTCGACCGGACCAAAACGTCGTTCGGTTGACTTTTCCAACAAAAAGTCAACCTTTCCCAAACTGGTCAGAAAGTTGCCCTAAGTCCCCCAGAACTCACTTTGGTCGATATTGGGGTCAACTTAAGTCCGATATGACCCTCGGGGTCAAATTTAGGTTCATTTAAGTGTATGTCCCAAAATTTTAAATTTTTTTGTTTTTTTGCCGATTTGACTGGCGTTGACCGGGAGTGGTTACAATCTACCCCCTTAAAGGAATTTCGTCGGCAAAATTTAAAACAGACGTACCTCAGGAGCCGAACAGGTCGGGGTACTTCGCGCGAACCTCGTCATCGCGCTCCTAAGTCGACTCAGCCCCGTGGTGTCGCCACTGCACCCGTACCAGGCGGATAACCTTGCCACACAAGACCTGCTCACGGGTGTCCATAATTCGCACCGCTGTTCCTCATAAGAGACATCGTTGGCTACCTCGATATCTGCCTACTCAATGATGTTGGAGGGGTCCGCATTGTACTTCCGCAACTGGGACACGTGGAAGACGTTATGAATCCTCCCAAGTTGCGGTGGTAATGCCAGACGATATGCCACTGCTCCCATTCTGCTCAAGATCTCGAAAGGGTCGATGTACCGCGGGGCTAACTTGCCTCCGCCACGGCTGAACCGTACCAGTCCCTTCCTCGGGCTCACCTTCAGGAACACGTGATCACCGACTGCGAACTCGAGAGGTCGGCGTCGTTTGTCGGCGTAGCTCTTCTGCCGACTCTGTGCGGTCTTCAACTGCTCGCGTATCAGCGCGACCTTCTCTAACGTCTCTCGGACGATCTCTGGCCCCAGCAGGCTCTTGTCTCCCATCTCTGGCAAGCACACTAGCGATCGACATGGCCTATCATACAACGCTTCGAACGGTGCCATCCCAATACTGGCCTAGAAGCTGTTATTGTAGGCGAACTCGACTAACGGTAGGTGGGTCTCCCATGACCCCCTAAAGTCTAGCACACATGCCCGCATCATGTCCTCCAAAATCTGAATCGGGCGCTCGGACTGGCCGTCTATCTGGGGATGGTGTGATGTACTGAGTAGAACCTCGGTCCCCAACGCGGTCTGCAGACTCGGCCAAAACTTGGACGTGAAACGAGGATCCCTGTCAGACAATATCGACACAGGGACTCCATGGAGACGCACTATCTCCTGAATGTACAGGCTGCTCAACTTGTCGACCGGATCAGTCATCCTCATGGCCAGGAAGTGGGCCGACTTGGTCAACCGGTCGACTACCATCCATACCGCATCATGTCCCTTTGAGGATCTCGGCAACCCACGCACGAAGTCCATCGTGACGTGCTCCCATTTCCACTGTGCAATCGGCAGTGGTAGCAATAATACGGTAGGTCGCTGATGTTCGGCCTTCACCTACTGACAGGTGAGACACCTCGACACAAATTCCGAGACCGCTCTCCGCATCCCGCTCCACCAGAAATGTCGCCTGATGTCGCGGTACATCTTGGTGCTACCCGAGTGCACTGCAAGACGCGAATGATGTGACTCTCGCAACACGCCGTCTCTACAGTTGCCCCGCATGAATAATCCTCCTCGATACCGTAACCCCCAATCAGCACTGCGTTCCGAGCCTTCTACCTCAACACCTCGGACGAACCTCTCTCGGATATCTGACGTCTCGACATCCTCCGACTGCGCCTCCAACACTCGGGCAAGTATTGAGGGCTGAGCCACCAATGAGCACATGACCACGCCACCAGTAACCTCCTCTAGATCAAGCTCGAACGTGCCCAGTTCCCCCATCATGTCCCACTCTCAAACTGATATGCTAGCAAGACTCGGAACCGACTTCCTAATCAGGGCGTCGGCGACCACGTTCGCCTTACCCGGATGGTAGTGTAGCTCAAAGTCGTACTCCTCAAGTAGCTCCATCCATCGCCGCTGGCGCATGTTCAGGTCTCGTTGGGAAAAGATGTACTTGAGGCTCTTGTGATCCGAGAACACCTGAAATCCCTCGCCATATAGATAATACCGCCAGCCTTTTAGCGCGAAAACGACTGCTGCTAGCTCCAAGTCATGGGTAGGATAGTTGCGCTCGTGTGTCTTCAACTGCCTGGAGCCATAAGCAACAACTCTACCCAACTGCATCAGTACACAGCCCAGTCCTTCCCCGGACGCATCACAATAGACTTCATACCCGATCCCTCGCTCTGGCACTACCAATACTAGAGCGGTAGTCAGACGAGTCTTCAACTCCGTGAACACACGTTCACAATCCTCTGTCCACACAAACCCGACTCATTTGCGCGTCAAAAGAGTCATAGGCGCGGCTAGTCGCGCAAAGTCTTGGACAAACCGCCGATAATATCCTGTCAACCCCAGAAAACTGCGGATCTCGAACACACTCGTGGGCCGTGCCCACTTCGAAACCGTGTCGATCTTCGACGGATCGACCAGTATACCGTCACGGGACACAATGTGACCGAGGAATTTCACCTCAGCGAGCCAAAACTCGTACTTCTCCAGGTTGGCATAAAGCTGATGCGTGCGTAGCAGGGTCAGAACAGTCCTCAGATGCTCCTCATGTGCCGCCTCGTTCTGCGAGTAGATCAAGATGTCGTCTACAAACACAACCACAAATTGGTCTAAGAACGGCCGGAATATACTATTCATCAGATCTATGAACGCTGCAGGTGCGTTCGTTAGTCCAAACGGCATCACCAAGAACTCGTAATGCCCATAGCGTGTCCGGAATGCAGTCTTTGCGACGTCCCACTCTCGGACTCGCAACTGGTAATATCCGGATCACAGATCGATCTTCGAGAAGCATGTCGACCCTCTCAACTGGTCGAACAAGTCATCGATCCTCGGCATCGGGTATCGGTTCTTCATCGTAACCCGTTTCAGCTTCCGGTAGTCTATACACATCCGAAGCTCTCCACTCTTCTTCTTCACGAAGAGTGCTGGTGCTCCCCACGGCGATACGCTCGGATGGATAAACCCCTTCTGCTGAAGCTCCTCGAGCTGACACTTCAGCACGGCCAACTCTGCTGGCGCGAACCTGTAAGGCGCCATCGATATCGCTGTCGTTCCCGGCATCAGGTCAATCCCGAACTCCACCTCACGAACTGGTGATAAACCGCTCAACTCCTTAGGAAAGACCTCGGGGAACTCGCACACCACTCGCGGTAACTCTCGGCTTCGCACGACCGGTATTTCCTCCACTGCGGACAACGCCGACAGGAGAACCCCGCTCTTACTAACCAGAACACACGACACCTTCGTCTTGCCTGCTGACACTGTCACTCGTCGCCTATAGCAGTCGATATTGGCTCGGTACTTCGCTAGCCAATCCATTCCCAGGATTACGTCAAAGGTCGTCATTCCCAGCACGAGAAGGTCACTAGGACAGGGACAGTCTGCGACTCTATCTTCGCAGGCACGACAGACCCTAGTAAACATCACATCACCCCCAACTGGGGTATCCAGACACAGGGGTGGACTCAACGGCTCTAAACTCAGCCCCAACCTCTTAGCACAACTCGACGAAATAAACGAGTGCGACGCCCCGATATCAAATAAAAATAACGCTTACAAATGATACAGTAAACACGTACCCTGAATGGTCTCACGGTAGGTAGTGGATCATGTGGCCCGGGAGTCGGTAACTGCGTACACTCTTCCCTGTGACGCTTGCTGCCTCTGACATGGCGCACAGACTACTGGCTGTCCAGACCTCTGCTGCTGTCTCGGAACTAGCGCGCTCGTGGATGGCTGCGAGAACCTCGATGGCTGACTCTGACGCTGGCGACCCCTGAGTGACTGCACTGTATGCGACTACTGCAGTCGCTGCGCTGACGCTGCCCCAATCGGATCAGGGCACCTTGCAATCGAGTTCCCAACCAGGCCGCACCGGAAACACCTGAAATCGTCGGCCCTCGGCCCCGTGCCCTGGCCTGTCCGGCTGATCACTGGTAACGCCCGGGCCCTCCTCCCATTAGACATTCTCGCCGCATGTGGCCTGGTTGTCCGCCGAAATAACATACTGGCCCCCTCTCTGAAGCTACTGGCCCTACTGACGCCATCGACCATATCTGTCTCGCTCCGCCCTGCTGAGCCTGTGGCCGAAAGAACTTCGCAATCCTCTGTCTCCTCGGATCTCGGGACTCGGACGGCCCTGCAACACTGGTTGGCCGCTGCCGAACATCACGGGTCCTCGCTGCCTCTCGGAGACCCTGCTCCACTATCGCTGCAGTGTCTACGAACTCTGAGTAAACCCGCAACCTCAGGACGAGGACTCGATCCCGAATCATCGGCTTCAGCCCCGCCTCGAACCGCTGGCAACGGTTTCGCTCTGTCGCCACCATTTCTGGTGCAAATCGGGTCAGGGCCGTGAATCTGGCCTCATACTCTGCCACTGACTCGGGGAAATACTGCTCCAGAAAGACCGTCTCGAAGATACTGTAGTTGTCCCCGACTCTGTCTCGTACACCCTGGTGTAACCGTCCTCGATGTCTGACGTGTCCAGGTCCCGAGTGACCTGCTCCAGCCATCTCTCGGCTATGTCGGGGTTCGGTTCCCCGATGAATGTAGGTATGCCCAGCTTCAGGAAATCCAGTAGTGTCCGGGCCGTATGGCTATCGGCCTGAACGTGCCTCGCTGGAACGGCTGCTGTCTCCGGAGCTGGCAATGCAGACTCCCTACTGGCGATGATCGCCACCAAGCTCTGCACCGTCCGGGTCAGCTCTTCTAGAGCGGCCGCAGTGGGCTGGCCTGCGACCGGCAAGACGCTGGGCGTTCCCGTAGATGGTCCTGTGTCGCCCCTCCTGTCCTCCCCAACGGGAGTACCCTGGGCTTCCGCGGACTCAGCGGGTTCGACGGTGGGCATCCGTCCCGGTGCCCCAGCTGACCGTCTCCTCCTACCACGTGTGGGCGCCCGTCCCGGTGCCCCAGCTGATCGTCCTCTCCTGCCATGTGCCATGTAGTCGGTATCCTCTGCACGGATACACGCAAACTCTTAGTTTGCGAACTTATACAATGAGGACGTGCTCAATATACTAACGTTCACGCGGTCTACGTCTATCGCAAAACTCAGTACTAAAACGTCACACCGCTCACGCTATCAATACTTCAATTATCAAGACACGTAAGGGAAAACTCAAAACAACCCAACACACTCGTGAACCAAGTCACTCAATAACAACACACAGACCGCATACGACTCACAAACAAATTCAAGTCACCCATCCTCAATCACAAGCCGACACGGCCAACCCAAAATCAAAACACGCTCACCGGGCCAACAATCTAAAACATGCCTACAGGGCCAACAAATTTAAAAACACACCTACAGGGCCAACAAATTTTAAAAAAACACGCCCACAGGGCCAACAAATTTAAAAACACGCCCAACGGGCCAACCAATTTTAAAGCTTTCTCCTTTTCATTATAAAACCTCATTTCATTTGACATCACGTAGTTAAAACCCGGTCCAGGCATCCCCGAACTACATTGTACCCACTTGATGTCAACACCGTCGCGTTCGACTACAGGAGTGCTCCTGAGTCGAGTCGCGACAGCTTAAAAATGTTTCACGCAGCAACACACAAACCTTATGCCAGTAACCACAGTACTACACATACACACAACACAAACAGGACTCATGTCACTACGGGTCTACACACAGTTTACGACTTGCGCAACCAATGCACGACGGGACTGTTACTGACTCGACTCTCCCCTCCTAATTGACGTACAGTCCGAGGTGTGAAACCTCGAGCTCTGATACCAAGCTGTCATGCCTCGAATTCGGTATAACCGAACCCGGAACGCGAACGATGAAACAGTTAAACCATTTTTAAAACCTTTTAAGTAAACCGCTTAAAATCACCATTTAGTTAATCAAAATAATATTTTACAACTTAAAAGTACGTCCAAAACAAGCGGAAAAAATAAACAAAGCGTACGTCGCTAAACTCCCAAAAAGAAACCCGGACTCCCACTACCAACTCTTCAAGCTTCGAGAGTTCCCCTAGTCCGTCTCACGATCAGTACCTGTAGGAAAAGCAGCTAGGGGTGAGCGTTCGGTCACCACCACGGATACCAAACTGACTACGACATACTTAGCAGAAAATGCCGGAAACACCAACAACAACCTAAACACCGGGGACCATTATCCCCAAACTCAAGTAACCCGACTGACACACGAACTGTTAATTTCCCCAACCAACTCAACACCGGGACACGTAATGTAGATCTGACACAGCGGATAAGACCTCCACCAAAGACGCAAAAGACAACCACGCAACACCCAAGATCACAAAGGATCGCACACAACAATCAAGATCACAAAGGACAGCACTCCAGCTACTCAGTGCCGGTTGCTACCCAGTTGGGCTTGAGCCTACCCCGATATATAACACAATATTTTTCCGATAGCTGGTCGGAAGGGGAGCAGCCCTTCATCGCCGAAGAATGCACAACTTTACCGATCTCTGTCGAAAGCTAGCCAACCCCCACGCAACTTCCCCCGATCTCTGTCGGGCCCCCAACCTTAGGCAACCACAATCACAACCAAAGTCCAACAACAAGCGACAACACAGGTTTAACACCCCACAGGCACACATGGCCACCCATGACACACACAACAGTAACACACGGGTTCGACACCCCAAAGGCAACCCTGGCCATCTACGACACACAAACAGTAAAAATCCGGGTTCAACTCCCCACTGGCACTCATGGCCACCCAAGACACACAAACAGTAAAAATACGGGTTCAACAACCCCACGGGCACTCATGGCCACCCAAGACACCAACAGTAAAATACGGGTTCAACAACCCCACGGGCACTCTTGGCCACCCAAGACACACAAACAATAAAAATACAGGTTCAACAACCCCACGGGAACTCATGGCCACCCGAGACACACAAACAATTCAGTCAACCTCCGGGCACAACCAAATGCCTCCAGTATTTCTAGTGTTCGATAAGTTCGCTTATCATAAGACACTACTAAGTGTCACATGCCTTTCTATTGTTCGATACGTTCACGTATCATACGACACAACCCGGTGTCGCCTGCCTTTCTATTATTCGATAAACTTACCTATCCCACGAAACCCAAGTGTCACATGCATTTCTACTGTTAACTTTCCCTAATCAGGGCCGAGATCCGGCTACTTTTCCCTACCTCGTACGCTTTCCCAAAAGTTCACAACCAAGCTCCGGCGTGCTCACGATCACTCGCCTAGCTTTCCCTTTCCTCGGTCTGTGGCACGATCTAATCAAGAACACAATTAAAACACTTTTTTAAGTTTGCAGGCAAAGCTGAATTTTAATAAACTTGACGCCCAAATGCAACCCCGCCAATGTCGATCACTCCCAAACTTCCCAATTACTCGACATTGTCGATAAAGGGCCCGGAAAGGCCCGATTCGCCCGGCTCGGCGAATATGCCCGGGATTGGAAAACGCCCTTCCGGGGCTCCGAAAATTCCCGTTTTCGTTTCTACGATCTTAGAATAACTCAAGGGTTCCAACGCAATCGACGGAATCAATTTCCGACTTCCGAACAATTTAATTCGCGTATAAAGTTTCTAAACCCGTCATTTCCAACTTTTACAATTTAATTCCAAAATTCGTTCCGGGTGTGGATTAACAACTTGGGGATCGTCCTAAACCACCCGAACACGAAAATCTGAGACACGAACACGTGGGCCCCACCCGGCCATCAAGGGCCGTGGGTGGCTGGGCCGGTTTTGGGTCGGTTCACCACCATGGTGGACGGTCCTAGCTCCGGCCAGACACCCCCCAACTCCGAAAGCCACCACCCACGGTGGCCGGAGCTCCCCCGAGCCTCTGGTCACCGGAAACCTATCATTTTTCGCTCCAAAACGCCTCCAACGAACCCCACACCTCAACTCATCCATAGACTACTCGTTTCCACCCAAACCCTAACTTTTAAACATACCAAAACGAAAATAGGATAGATGCTCACCGTAGGGAATGACGATGGGAGCTCGATTCTCTAACCGTTGAGACGATCCGTTGGTTTTATCGTCGGGAAATCACAAAACTCCAAACCATTCTTCTCTTTTTCTCTCCTTCTTCTCTCTTCTTTATTCTTTTTTTTTCTCTTTTTCTCTAAGTGTGGCCGACCACACCTATGTGGTCTTCTCTTTGTTTGGTTCAATATTACCTAACACCACCACTTGTTTGACAAGTGGCAAGTGTGTCCCACCCTTTAAACAAAATATCTTGTAGATATTTTTCTGTCAGATTCACGAAATTCGGCCGACTCGGGCCTCAAACGAGCCCATTTTCCAAGAAATTACGAAACTTCACGGGCTACAAGGAAACGGTTCAACTAAGACCGATGTAATGACGGCTAAGCTTTTTGGATCCAAAACGAGCCTCGACCGGACCAAAACATCGTTCGGTTGACTTTTCCAACAAAAAGTCAACCTTTCCCAAACTGGTCAGAAAGTTGCCCTGAGTCCCCCAGAACTCACTTTGGTCGATATCGGGGTCAACTTAAGTCCGATATGACCCTCGGGGTCAAATTTAGGTTCATTTAAGTGTATGTCCCAAAATTTTAAATTTTTCTGTTTTTCGCCGATTTGACTGGCGTTGACCGGGAGTGGTTCTTACAATCTACCCCCCTTAAAGGAACTTCGTCGGCGAAATTTAAAACAGACGTACCTCAGGAGTCGAACAGGTCGGGGTACTTCGCGCGAACCTCGTCCTCGCGCTCCCAAGTCGACTCAACCCCGTGGTGTCGTCACTACACCCGTACCAGGCGGATAACCTTGCCACGCAAGACCTGCTCCGGGTGTCCATAATTCGAACCGGCTGCACCTCACAAGTGACATCGTCGGCTACCTCGATATCTGCCCACTCAATGACGTTGGAGGGGTCCGTATTGTACTTCCGCAACTGGGACACGTGGAAGACGTTATGAATCCTCCCAACTTGCGGTGGTAATGCCAGACGATATGCCACTACTCCCACTCTGCTCAAGATCTCGAAAGGGCCGATGTACCGCGGGGATAACTTGCCTCCGCCGCGGCTGAATCGTACCAGTCCCTTCCTCGGGCTCGCCTTCAGGAACACGTGATCACCGACTGCGAACTCGAGAGGTCGGCGTCGTCTGTCGGCGTAGCTCTTCTGCCGACTCTGTGCGGTCTTCAACCGCTCGCGTATTAGCGCGACCTTCTCTTTGATTGCGAGGTTCCGTTCAGAAACTACTAGACGACATTAGGACGAAATCAAACATATATTTCATTAATTAAGTGGAACGAAACACTCGGGGTTTATAACACTCAAGGTCCAAAGAGAATGTTGGCCTAGTCAGAAATGCAGATGCATGATATCTATCAGATCCCCATAAAGCTTGCTCCCCAAAAGGATTTGTCTTCACATGCGATGAGACAAAAATTTCATGGCGTTGAACAAAGTAGAATTTTGTTGTAACATCATCCAATTATTCAGAAATTCTAACACTACATGAAGCTAGTCGAGAGTATGTTTTCTTGCGATCAGTAATTCAATATATACGAAGCAGAATTAGCACTCCTCCATCAAACTCTGTTTCCACGATATATGAGGATAATGTAGCTTGTATCGCTAAAATAAGAGAAAGCTACATCAAAGGGTATAAAATGTACACATCTCTCCAAAATTATTTTATAGTCATGAACTCAAAAAGAGTAATGAGATGATGTGAAGCAACGATGAGTGAGGATGACTATGTGTCAAATACCTATTTAACGTGCATCAGAACATGATCATCAAGCAATATAAAGACGGTTAAGTACCAGTTGATCCCACAAGGAATAGAGATATTGTTAGTATTTTGCTAAAACCTGGGGGACGTGGACTATCACTTCCACGTCCCCGAAAGGGAAAATAAAGGGCAGAAAAATAAAAATTTGTTTTAAGTCAAGACAATTAAATATATATACACACATGCTCATAGCATTTGATTCACACAAAGAGTCTATCACGAGTATAAGTAAACACAATTTCCAATTAATGTATTCTTTGGTTAACGATGAGTAAAAACAATAATGTTCTCCTTATGATCTTGAAACACTTATGTTCCTATGTATGTGGTATCAAGAAATCAACCACATACTAGTCACGGGGAGAGGGAACAAGAAGACCATTGTCCGGACCGATATGTGAACCACCAATCATCAGAAAGCGATAATAAATGGGTGTAGTTCTATGATCTTGAGAAAAGCTCGATCAATCCTCAAACAAGAAATTACAAGAACAAATGCATATCATTCTCGCTACCAACTACCACAAGTGGAGATAGTTATACCACTCGACAAATCAACTCAGCTACGCCTAGTTCACTTCCTAATTCCTGAATTTTATCAATAAAGATGAACACCGAAAATCAAGTAGAACTAAATAGAGTATCGAATCACGATACTCTGGTAATACACAAGCCTGAGTGGACCCTAAATATATTGGAAAATATACTTAGCTACACATAGTTCAATCAACCAAACGAGTGAATCCATCGATCAACAAGGAGAACTAAATAGAGCAACGAATCACGAAACTTTGGTAATATACAAGCTTTAGTAAACTCTAAATCATTGACGAATCTACTTAGCTACGCCTAGTTCACTTGTCAAAAACTAAACACCGCCGATCAAGATGAGCTTGGTAATCTAGTAGAACTACGTAGAGCATTGAATCATAATATTATAGTAATACACAAGCGTAAGTAAATTCTATACGAGTGAAATGTTGTCTAACACTAGATCTAATCATGGATCGCTCCAAATCTACATAGTGCACACAACAATCATGGGAAAATCCCAATCAAAAACATCACCAACATCAAATTCACTATATAACCATGCATCAACTTAAAGGAAATAATCATTTACACAATACCCATGACCAAGGATTCAAATCCAATGTATTGGAGTCCAAATTCTACTCAAACATACCAAAATCCCTAGGTTTGCAACAAAATTAGAGAAGAGTAGATATTAGAATCGGGATTGAGTTGAGAAACCCAATAAAAAACTCTTCTAGCTTGCAAACTCACCATCTCCAACTCTCCAAAGCTTCAACATACGAAAATATTGAAGTTTGAGATGGTGGGAGGCTCATGGATGCTTGAAATCTTCTTGAATCGTCAAAAGAATGGCCATAGATGGTAGCAAAAGCTCAAATATTGAAGAACAAACTAAGAACTTGTAGAGATAAAATATAACAAAAAATTAAAGTTGATATTCTAATTTTCGTGTGTCAAAAATCTGATCCCAAAAAAATTGCACTCTCCATCTATATATAAAGGGTACAGAAAAAACAAGAAATAAGGAACTCTATGCGTCAAATTCACGCGAAACACGAATGGATTGGGCTCTGCTGGACCACGTGATCAGATGTGGCCGATAGTAGGCGAGGATCGGTGCAGCCGGCATCATCATTTTTTGGATATGGTCAAGAGCCCCGGTCAACCATCCATGGGCTGAAAGCGCACAATCGACGGACAAACGCAATGCGGTAAAAGAATCCAGTGGCTTGGGAGTGCGGGCGCACGGTGACACCGTGCGCTGCGCCACGCCTGACCATCTTAGTGAGCAGCCTTTTCCATTTTTTCTTTTATGTTCCTTTTCTTATTCCCTCTCCTTTTTAGCTTTGATTAAACTCGTTCTTGCGTCAATAATTTTATTTTAACGAGGCTACAAAACAAGACCAGTGACGAATATATTTGGAGCACTTGAAAAATATCTATTATGAACAAGTTTTAGTGCAATTATAAAACAAAGCTAAAAATATAAAAACGAACCAAAATCTAGGTCAAAATATGGAGAAAATTGTCAAATTAAGTAGGAAAAATTTCCGCTCATCAATCAGGTTTGGTCTAGTGAAAATCTTGCCGATTAATTCACCAAGGCTTTACCCACATCTACTTTAGAGAAGTTGGTATATAGAATTGGCATGCATCGACTTAGAAAGAAACCAAAATAAACATATCGGTTTCAGGGGGGGCGAGAATTGTGTGTTGCACTCTTTTTCCATTATTCAGGTTTTATTCCACTAGGTTTCACTGAAAAGGTTTATAATGAGGCAACTTGAAGGACATACAACATTATTTTGTGACAGGCAGTGACCATGGGGGAGTGTTGTAAATAATGGCCACCCATCATCATAAATGGTGATAGTCCATGTCATCTCATTAGAAAATTATGCAACATTTTTTCTACATAAAGGTGAACCATTAATGTGCCCCCTTCTATAAATAGGAAGCCATGTAAATAAGAGAGACATAAACTACTCGGTGAATTTCTCTCTATCTACGGTTTATACTCCATAAAGTCTTGTATTTGTTTTAGTATTACCATTTGGTTAATAGTCTCCATTTCACCAACACTTCAAATATCCACCCATATATTACTTAAATTATAACAGTTTATGTATTTTCTGCTCCAATCATTTCATGTTGCACTATCATCTAACTTGTCTTTTTTATGGGGGATTGTCTTATCATGATGGAACATATCCTTGGTAGTCCAAAGGCATGGTGATTTTTTTGCTTCTTGGAAACATTTTGCTCTTGCTTGTATAAAAAGATTCTGAACTGGAATAGTAGGTATAGTGGTGTAAGGACCTTAGATAGGAAGAAATGATATGATCTACAATGCTGTTCCCATAGATTGGGGAAGATTTTGTGGAAAATTCAAGTTAACTCATATGTATTTCTCAAATCTAAGGATGGAAACAAGCTCAATTTTTCCTTAACTCAATGGATGAGATCTCCATTGATCCAGGAAGGTCTTAGGATAAAAATGATCACATATTCTTCATTTTCAGATAGTTTGTAAGTATATCCATTCATCATCCTTATAAATCAGAGATCATCTCCAATTCTAGAAATTGTATCTCGGACTACAATTTGCAGCTTCCTTATTTCCTTGTCCTTGAAAGCAGTGGATTTTTTTTACTTACACTTGCAAATTTTATCAAGTATCAGTGATAAGAATACATTGGAGTGTATCAGGGAGAGTCCCTGACCACTGAAGAACATGCACATGCTTTCCTGGCTAGCTAGTGAGCAGATTTGTTCGCTGTTTTTTTTTACAAGTTCGAGAGTTATCCTCTCATGTTTAAGAAGCATATGACGGATGTTCCTGATGATAGTACCCACCGGGGATGCTGGTGTTTCACCCGTCTTGATCTTACTTAGGAGGACCCGGGCATAAGATCCTATAATAATCGGGCCTACCCCAGGGTATGTGTATTCCGTAAACTCATTTCTAAAGCGTACGCTTCAATCATGATCAGGGACCAACAACCCGGAAGGACCCCATTAGAAGTTTGGCCCACTATCAAGGAGATACCCATCTAGACGACCAATTAGGGGATGCTATGTGTGGAGTCACAAGATTGACATTTTTTGCCCGCAAGGCTAACAGGTTAGTTTGCAGCCGAGATCAACCCAAGAGTAGTGGGCGTGATAGCCAACCACATCAGAGCATTTCGTGTCTTCCATATTTCCTAAAGGGCACTAAGGATCTCTACTATTCGACCCATGGTCGTGCCCACTACAATAGATTCCCACCATGTCTCAAACACGATGTTATTCGCATATGGTGCAACCCCTCACAACTGTGCCCAACATGTTTTTGCAAAGCCACAAGATATGAACAAATGGCCAATAGTATCTTGAGCCTGACCACAAATAACATGTATTGGAAAAACCGGAACATACCGGTGATTAGATTAGATGCCACTTGAAGGGTAATTGTAAGAAACCTCCACCAACAAACCAGTAGGTGCAGTGGTACCGGAATGTTGCACAAGGATGCCATGGTGACTGCCACAATATTTTTCCGAGCATGGTAGAGAGTACGAGCTAGAACTGCATACTATATTTTTGTCGAATAAAGAACCTCTCTATCGTTCGCCTAGTACCATTCATCTATGCTTCCTTCATTAGAGATAGGAACATGAAGAATATTCTCCCGATACAGAGCATCAAATAGGCGATGAGTAAGATCAATGTCCCAACAACGGGAGCCAAGAATCATGATATCTGTGACAAGGGATCCGTCCAGATTAGCTCCTGATTATTCAATTTCTGGTACCCTCCCAATCAACCATAGTGAACCTTTGATCATAGTATCTTGTTCATCCCCAATAGCATCAGAAGGCCATTACGTAGGAGTTCTTGTGTTAAGAAAATATTAGCTCATGTTAAACTTGGGTTAAGCCCAATGCGTGCTTACAGGAAATCTGTGGTTGGGAAGTATCGCGGTTTGAGGACCTAAGGCACTAGAGACTGAGGACGGTGTATAGGGCCCCAGACCTGTTTCCCTATGAGAGCTGTATTCACATTTTGCATGTGCCAAAACGCCATACCCCCACATTCCTTCGGCACATAGAGTTTATCCCAATCTTGCCAAATAATTGGTCGAGCCGATTTATCCCCCACCAGAAGCGGCCCAATGCGACATGGATGCGACCAAAATTCGACGGGGAACTCGAAAGACTAGCATGACATAAACCGGTGAGGACCGATCGGATCATAACCTCCTATCCCGCCGGCGAGAGGATTTTTCCACCCCGACTTTATTCATGTAAGGATTTGATCCCCTATATAAGCCAAAGCCATATTTCGATTCCATCCGATCATATCATGAACCCCAAGATACACGGATGTAGCTGAAGTTTCGACAATAAAGAGAATCCCACAATATTCCTGGCACATACTACCCAGTATATTGATGCTGAAAAATATAGATGATTTATTTAGACTCAGGACCTTCCCTGACAATTTCCCAGAACTCCTAGGATGTCTCGGATATGTGCGATACCTCAGGGCTCCCTTAGCGACCAAAACGTCATGAATAAGGCTAGCTCCCTATGCTTGCTAGAAGAGATGAGACAATTCCTCTATACGAAGGAGTAATAAATATGGGATAAAGGGTATCCTTGGCGGATACCACGTGATGGGGTGAACCAAGGTGTTTCTCAACCTCCTGAGGACACCGAGTACTGGACCGTTCTCATACAGAATGCCACCAGCTCAATCCAATCTGTCGAGAAGCCAAGCTTGTTCATAATAGTCAATAAGTAATCTCATTAGACCATATCATAGGCCTTATTCATGTCCAGTTTCAGAGCCATAACACCCGTAGCGCATTGTCGTTTCCTTATTAAATAGTGTATAATTCCGAACAAGATGAGGACATTGTTTTGAATACAGCGAACCGGGATGAAATCCCCTAGCGACTCCAAGATCACATGTTGAAGAAGAGGGAAGAGTCTATTTTCCATGACCTTTGACATCATACGAAATATAACATTACACAATGCAATGGTTTATAGGTCTGTAACCGCATCCGAGTCTGGTCTCATAAAGATATGGAAAATGGAAGTATCGTTCAGGTCTAGATCAAAGACCATAGTCGTGATGAAGCCCTTGATGTAGCGGATTACTTCCTCTTCCACTAGAGGCCAATAATGTAGATAGCATCGCATATTAAGACCATTCGGGCCTGGGGATTTGTTCGGTCCCATCTGGAACACGGTAGTCCGAATCTCACAATCAGTTCCTTATGCCAAGAGAGGCTGATTTTTTGAGATCGTAATCCGAGGGGGAGGTTAATAGGAAAATTACTGAATAGGTGGCCAAAATACTCAATATTGAGCTCTCGCATTTCTATATCCCATGTGACCAATTATCCCATCTTATTTTTTAGCGCTACCATCGCATTTATCCTACAAAATTTGGGTGACTGGTAGTGATTAGGTGGCCAAAATACTCAATATTGAGGTCGTTGCTTGAAATAACTTTGTTTTCTATCCCCCTTCGCCAACCAATACTGCTTAGCCCTTTCACGCTAAAAAGCATGTTGAGTACATAGAGACTTTTCATACTGAATCTGAATAGCTTCCCGCCTATGGAACCCGACTCGGTCGACCCTTCCATTAAGTTCTGAAATACGTTGTTCACACCACTCGATGTGATTCACTTTTTTTAAATGAAAGCGACCCCATGTATCCAACGATAACCTCAACTTTTTTTATCACATCCTTTCTCAGTTTCGAAGATGATTTATTCCACATCTGTTGCACTACTTTACCACATTCCAGATCCCGCGTCAACTACGATTGGAATCGGAACTTGGGGTTTACTTTTCGTGCCAAGGATAACATGATTGGTCAGTGATCTGAGGTCGTACTACCTATATTACAAAAGTCCAAATACGGAAAAGAATAATAGTATGAACTAGACATCAATACCCTGTCAAGTCGCACCTGAATGGGTCGATTGTGGTTTCTCCCTAGAAACCAAGTAAACTGGTGGCCCGACATCAGATATCAATAAGCTCCTGGTTGTCAACAAGATAACAAAACTCCTCGACCAAGCCATTTGGATAAGTATTGTAATTTTGAGCAGGTACAACTTTGGATACGATGTCAATCAGGGTGTTATGACATAGAGTATTACATCTTACTTTTGTATCATGAAATGGGAAAACAATAAGCATAAACAATCACACGGATACACGCAATTGGTTACCCAGTTCGGTTCAACATCACCTACATTTGGGGGCACTCTGCCAGTGGAATAGTTTTCACTATAATGTAAACATCAACATACAAGTTTCTCAGATCAACCAGATCAAACCTATGCTATGATTACTCGGTGATAAACCTATAACAGGGACTCCCCTTGAATCTGAGCTCCTCGCTCGATCCCACTCTTCAAGCTCCTCGGTCTTGGATTGTCTTTGTTCTTTGAAAAGCGGTAGTGATCATCAATCATAAGTGCATAGCTCCATAACTTGTTTGATCACGAGTCAAAATATGAGCACTCATGCATTTCCTTTTCTTTAGTTCATTTAGTTTCTCAACACGATAGTCTTACACGCTCGAGAACCCTGAACTCATGAAATCAAATGAAATGCACATGAAAAGTCTTTCATAGACAAAATGATCATCAGATAATCAATTGTATGATCAACCCTACCTTATGAGGTTTCTACGATATATATATATATATATAGGGTAGCTATGCAGTAAAAACCACCCTTATCGTGCAAACTACAAACCAATCTAAGCCACAGGATGCAGTCAAAGTGACGTCAGCAGAGCGCGCGCGATGCTGACACGTGGCCACTTCGCACGCGCCTCTGCCCGCACAGTAGCGCGTGTTGACCACGCGCGTGCGCGGGTGTTGATCGTTTACAAGCATAGTGCTGATAGTTTAGTACAAATGCAAACTATTAGCACATGTTGTACTAAACGATCAACACCGTGCTATGCAAACTATCACTATTGTGCGCGCGCGCCCACGTGTCAGCACTTGGTGAGTTCGTAGTTTGCACAATAAGGTGCAATGTTTTATATATTTAATTGTCCACGTGTCAGCATCTGGTGCGCTCTGCTGACATCACTTTGGGGGTTCATATGGCTCAGATTGGTTTGTAGTTTTCATAATAAGGGGTGGTTTGTACTTGATACCAACTATATATATAGTTCAGTCTTACATCAAAACGCGCGCCTCTTAGGGTTACGTAACTTTAGAGTCACGATTCTATTGAATCTAGTTTTCTTGTTCAATAAATCTTCACAAAATCGATCCAATAGAATCTGCATATATATCTTAAGATTTTGGAATGTAAATAATCTTGTTTCCTAATACAAGTAGAACTCTAGTAATGAGTATCTACACATAAAGAAAACATATCTTCATCGGATAAAGATGAACGTGCAATAGATATCTTCGATAACTTCTCTGCGCGTGTACTGTAATCCATTGTCATGTCAATGACATTTTGTGTTAACATCTTCGATTAGCTCTGCACCGGTTCCACAATTATGTCTGCTAACATCCTTGATAACATCTTAGCTTGATTAAAAATGGCAATCATAGATGTAGCAACAAGTACCACCACATGTCGTTTCCTCCTGGTCAAGGATTCCATTGAAATCCCCCATAATAATCCAATTGGGATGAGAAGATTGGTGCAATTGACGTAGCAAATCCCAGGTACTATGTCGTTGTTCCCGTCGTGCCTCGCCATAGATACCTATAAGACGCATATCCTCATGCACTGGCTTTGATACTTACACATCAATGTAGTGCCCTTCATGTGCTCGTAGAAGCACATCGACCCCATTTACCCAAAACATGGCTAGTCCCCTCTGTGTCTCTGAAGTCGGGAGACAAATATGCCCATGAAATCTTTGGGATCGAGCCAAGAGTAAGCAATTCTTTGTAGATAGAAGGTTCTTTGCTAGGAATAGAATATGAGGTCGATGATTCCTTAAAAGATGTCGAAGGTTCTGCTTGTGCGGATGTGATCCCATCCCTTAACAGTTCCAACCCAGAATCCTGAAATGAGGTTTTTTTTGGGTAAGATTCGGATTGGCAAGGATTTCCGAGCCAGGATCCATTCGGTGCTGACACTCAAACGACGGTGCTTATGCTAACGACACAAAAACCCTAACAAAGCGAGAAGAGCAATACATTCGTACATGAATAGTTATCTTTCACCTTAAATCAGTAGAATTTATAAAACTTTATTGATAATAAAATACTCTAAATTAATTCAAGTCCAGGGGTTTAATTTTAACTCTAAAGATTCACAAAATATTTTATAAATTCATATATATGTTTACAAATTTCAAAATTTATATAAATTTTTGTTTAGAAAGTAATATATTTAAAAAAAGGCGTGGATCACAAGGTGGAAACCGCAAACGATTAAAGTCCAGGAAACATTATTTTATTTTGAACAAAACAACCAACATCATTTACACCTAACATTTTCATACAACTGAAGATATAATAATATTATCAGAGACCCAATCTACTATGAGTTCATGAGTTCAAGTCACGTGTTTATCACAATAATCGGCACTCTGTAGAAACGTCGGCGTCCTGACAGTATAAATGTGTTTATGATGATAGAAATTTATCAGTTTGTACTGTATATGTTTAAATTTAATGTATAAATTAGCCATGCAGCTCTTTATCAAAAATAAATTATCTAAATGTTGTAAATATTGATCGGATCAAACTTGTGAGTGCAAGTGGAGGAGCCGTTGGAAGCTTCTTTCTTGAGGTTGCAGACTCTTAGTTTCTCGTTGTTTCGGACGGGGGGTTTGCTCAAGCCTTACACATCCTTTGTTGCTTGGCAAAATGGTCCGTTAGATTGTTTTGTTTGAGCCTTGCAGGTTTTGATTTTGTTGTTAGTTTCTGTCTTGCAAGCTTCTGTTTCTGTTCTTTGCAGACAATATCTGTGTACTTTTTATTGTTTTGGTTTTTAGGAGGAGCAACCATACTGGTTTTGCTTCCTTGCTTTTCATTGTACTACCCCTTAAAGTATAATGAATTATTCCTCTCGTTTATAAAAAAAAACAAGATATAGGAAAGAGGTCATGAATAGGAAAATCATATACGAAGAAGAAAGAACCGAGTACTAATCTTGGTATAGGTTTTTGGCGCTCATTTCATTTCTATACAGAGTCATCATGTCACGCCCCGAATTCGGTAGAACCGAACCCGGAACGCGAACGGTGAAACAACAAAACAATTTTCAAACATTTTAATTAAACCGCTTAAAATCACCACTTTGAGTTAAACAAAATAATATTTCACAACTTAAAATACGCCCAAAACAAGCGGACAAAAACCAACATGTCACGCCCCAATTTCAGCGAACCGAACTCGGGACGCGAACATTTAAAACATGAAACACTTAAAACCTGTTTTGAATAAAACTCTGAGATTTCCATTTAGTTACCAAAAATAATAATATTTACAATACAAAAACGTCCCAACAAGTGGACAAGGTACATTATCCGTCACTAGACTCAACAAAATAAAGACCAGACTCCGCTCCAAGCTCCATGAACTTCAAGAGCTAACCTAGTCCGTCCGGTGATCAGTACCTGTAGGAAAAGCAGCTAGGGGTGAGCGTTCGCTCACCTCCACGGATAACAGACTGACTATGGCATAATTAGTAGATAAAGCCAGTAACACTGAAACCCAACCCAACACCGGGACTACAGTCCCCAACTCAAGTACTCAACTGACCCACAACCCGTCACCTTCCTCAACAGACTCAACACTCAAGAAGTAAATTAGACCCGACACAACTATCGACGACCTCCTCCAAGGACACGACAGAAGGACTACACAACACCAAACAAGATCACAAAGGATCGCACACCAGCTGCTCAGTAACCAATCTCAATCAGGTCAGGGATCGACCTATCGCAATTCCTCGACACGAAGTCGGATCAGGCTGTCGACCTTTCGAACTCGCAATTCATCGACACTAAGTCGGATCAGGCTGTCGACCTTTCGAACTCGCAATTCATCGACACTAAGTCGGATCAGGCTGTCGACCCTTCGAACTCGCAATTCATCGACACTAAGTCGGATCAGGCTGTCGACCTTTCGAACTCACAACTTCAGGTAACCACAATCACAATCACAGGCAAGTTCAAACACACGGCACTCAACGCCACTCAAGACACCTCAACAGTCAAGACTCGGGTTCAACAACCCCACGGGCACTCACTGCCACTCAAGACACACCAACGGTCAAGACTCGGGCTCAACAACCCCACGGCACTCACTGCCACTCAAGACACACCCACGGTCAAGACTCGGGTTCAACGACCCCACGGCACTCACGGCCACCCCAAAACACCAACAGTAAAACACGGGCACTCATGGCCACCCAAGACACCAATTTAAATACACGGGCTCTCATGGCCACCCAAGTCACCAATTTAAATACACGGGCTCTCATGGCCACCCAAGACACCAATTTAAATACACGGGCTCTCATGGCCACCCAAGACACCAATTTAAATACACGGGCTCTCATGGCCACCCAAGACACCAATTTAAACAGTCAACCTCCGTGCATGGTCATATGCCTCCAGTAATTCTAATATCGCTAAGTTCTCTGTTCCGACGACACTACTAAGTGTCACATGCTTTTCTCTTAAACGCTACAATCCCGTATCATGCTTTTCTAATATTTCAAATAAATCTACTCAACCCACGACACCCCGGTGTCACATGCAATTCTACTATTAACTTTCCCTAATCAGGGCCGAGATCCGGCTACTTTTCCCTACCTCGTATACAATCCAAAAGCGCTCCACTAAAACCCGAGATGATCCCAGTCACTCGCCGATCTTCCCTTTGCCTCGGTCCGCAGCACGATCTAAAAGAATACAAAATTCAAAGTACTTTTAAACTAGTACGAATAAACCGAAAATTAATATACTTAACGCCCAAACGTAACCCCGAAAATGTCGATCACTCCCATACTTCCCAATTACTCGACATTGTCGATAAAGGACCCGTAAAGGCCCGATTCGCCCGACATGGAGAATCTGCCCGGGTTTTATTAATTGCCTTCTGGGGCTCCAAAAGCCCCCGTTTTCATTTCTACGGTCTTAGCATAGTTCAAGGAACCCAATGCACTTGACGGAATCGAATTCCGACTTCTAAGTCAAATAATTAACGTTTAAAGTTTCTAAAACCCGTTAATTACAACTTTTCCAATTTAATTCCAATTTTCGATTCGATTTAGGATAAATGGTCCGGGGAATGTTTTAAACCTCCTGAACATTAAAACCGAGCACCCGAGTACGTGGGCCCCACCCGGCCCATTGGGCCGAGAGCCCTAGGGTTTCCAAGGGGCTCGGCCACCATGGTGGTGGCCGGCCCTAGGTCCGGCCAGCCACCTCCTATGGTGGCCGGAGCTCCTCCCGAGCTCTCGGTCGCCGGAAAACGTTCACAGGCACCTCCAAACACCTCCAACAAACCCCCAAACTCACTACAAACCTAACTCCTAGTTTATAACGAAACCCTAGCTTGTGAAAAAAATAAACGAAACGACGATCGGTTTAGGTCTTACCAACGAGGAAGACGAGGGGAAGAGATTTGCTCTTTGTCTTGAGACGATCCAAGGGTTAGCTTCTTTCCCAACCCTAGCTTTTCCTATCTTCTCTCTTCTTCTTCTTCTCCTTCTCTCTCTAAACTCTCTTCTCTTTCTAATTTAATCAACTAACTCACATTTTTTTTTTCTTTCTATTTAACCCTAAGTGGCCGGCCATGTCTCTCCTCCATTCATTTTCCCCCCAAAACTAACACCACCACTAATTGGACAAGTGGCAAGGTGGCCCCCACACCTTTTGGAAAATATCTACTTGATATTTTCCAATCAGATTCGCGAAAATCGGACGTTTCGGGCCCCGAACGGGCACTTTTCCCAAGAAATGACGAAACTTTACGGGCTACAAGGAAACGGCTCAACTGAGACCGCTACGATGACGGCTAAGCTTTTTGGATCCCAAACGGTCCTCGAATGGACCAAAACGTCGCTAGGTTGACTTTTCCAGCGAAAAGTCAACATTTCCCAAATTGATCAGAAAGTTACCCTGAGTCCCCTGGAACTCATTTTGGTCGATAACGGGGTCATCTTAAGTCCGGTATGACCCTCGGGGTCAATTTAGGTTAAGTTTAATGTCTGTCTAAATTTTTTTAAATTTTCTTGTTGTTCGCAGGTTTGACTGACGTTGACCAGAAGTGGTTATTACACAACATGTACGTCGCTAGACTCCCCAAAATCCGGACTCCTGCTTCCAGCTCTTCAAGCTTCGAGAGTTCCCCTAGTCCGCCTCGCGACCAGTACCTATAGGAAAAGCAGCTAGGGGTGAGCGTTTCGCTCACCACCACGGATACCAGACTGACTATGGCATACTAGAAGAAATACCGGAAACACCAACAACCAAAAAAACACCGGGAACTACTATCCCCAAACTCAAATAACCCGAATGTCACACGAAAACTGTTACTTTCCCCAACCAAACTAAACACCCGTACACGTAATGTAGACCCGACACCGTAATGACGACCTCAAAGAACACAACACAGAAGTGATCAAAATCACGAAACCACAACCACAAGCCTCAACACTTTACCGATCACGCGTCGGAAGGTGCTACTCACCTGATGGGGACACAGCCCTCTGCTCTTTACCGACCGCGCACCGGAGGGTACGACACACCCCTCGGGCATAAATCTAGCCTCAGCACTTTACCAATCATGCGCTGGAAGGTGCTACTCACCTACGGGGACCACATCCCTCTGCTCTTTACCGACCACGCATTGGAGGGTACGACACACCCCTCGGGCACAACTCTAACCTTAGCACTTTACCGATCACGCGCCGGAAGGTGCGACTCACCTGACGGGGACCACAGCCCTCTGCACTTTACCGACCGCGCACCGGAGGGTACGATACACCCACGGGCATAGCTCAACAGTCATCTCCAGAACAATCACAGTCACAACCAAAAGGCACACAATACCTCGCAAAGGAAAGGAAAAGAATATGACAACACGACTAACTACCACTCGGCACATCAGTCAACCAAATACGGGCTCAACTCCCCACGGGCACTCATGGCCACCCACAAACACAAACAATAACATACGGGTTCAACACCCCACAGGAACACATGACCACCCACGACACACAAACAGTAACATACGGTTTCAACACCCCACAGGCAGACACGGCCACCCACGACACACAAACAGTAAAAATACGGGTTCAACACCCCACAGGCACACATGGCCACCTACGACACACAACAGTAAAATATGGGTTCAACACCCCAAAGGCACACATGACCACCCTCATAAACACAACAAGGTACTTAACCTACGGGCACAACCAAAAGCCACCAGTGTTTCTATTGTTCGATATGTTCACTTATCCTACGACACTACTAAGTGTCACATGCATTTCAATTGTTCGATACGTTCACGTATCCTACGACACCACTAAGTGTCACCTGCATTTCTATTGTTCGATAAATTTACTTATCCTACGACACCACTAAGTGTCACATGCATTTCTACTGTTAACTTTCCCTAGTCAAGGCCGAGATCCGGCTACTTTTCCCTGCCTCTTAACGCTTTCCCAAAAGTCCACGCCCAAGCTCCGGCGTGCTCGCGATCACTCGCCTAGCCTCCCCTTTTCTCGGTCGGTGGCACGATCTAACAAGAACACAATTAAAACACTTTTTAAGTTCGCAGGCAAAGCTGAATTTTAAAGAATTAGACGCCCAAATGCAACCCCGACAATGTCGATCACTCCCAAACTTGCCAATTACTCGAAATTGTCAATAATGGGCCCGGAGAGGCCCGATTCCCCCGGCTCGACGTATCTGCCCGGGATCGGAAAACGCCCTTCCGGGTCTCCGAAAATTCCCGTTTTTGTTTCTAAGATCTTAGAATAATTCAAGTGTTCCAATGCAATCGACGGAATCAATTTCCGTCTTCTGAGCGATTTAATTCGCGTTTAAAGTTTCTAAACCCGAAATTTCCAACTTTCACAATTTAATTCCGTAATTCGTTCCGGGTGTGAATTATCTATTAGGGGATCGTCCAAAACCACCCGAACACGAAAAACCCGAGGCCCGGGAAAGTGGACCCCACACGGCCACAATGGAAAAATTTCCTTTTCGCCCCAAAACGTTCGTAACGAACCCCAAACCTCAACCATTCGTCTTTAAACCAATTCTAACCAAAACCCAACCATATTTGACTCGTTTAAACTCAAACCCTATTTTTCAAACGTAACAAAACGAGAAAAGAATGGGTTCTCAACGTAGGGAATGACGATGGGAGCTCGATTCTTCAACCGTTGAGACGATCCGTCGGTCGGATTGTAGGGAAATCACAAAACCCTACGATTTTCTTCCTCTTTTTTTTCCCTTTCTCTTCTCTTCTTCTCTCTTCTTTCTCTCTCTATTTTCTCTTTTTTTTGATAAGTGGCCGACACTTTCTCTCTTCATTTCCTTTTATTTTGTTTTAAAAACACACCATACCTCTTAATTACAAACTACCCCTCATTTCCTTTTCTTTATTTTAAAACTATCAACCACCAAAAGTGTGACAAGTGTCAAATTGGTCCCACCCTTTTTGAAATATATCTTGGTAGATATTTTTCTGTCAGATTCGCGAAATTCGGCCGTCTCGGGCCCCGAAGGGGCCCATTTTCCAATAAATAATGAAATTTCACATGCTACAAGGAAACGGCCCAACTAAGACCGCTGTAACGACGGTTAAGCTTTTTGGATCCAAAACGGGCCTCGAACGGACCAAAACGTCGCTCGGTTGACTTTTTCGACAAAAAGTCAACCTTTACCAAATTGGTCAAAAAGTTTCCCTGAGTCCCCCAGAACTCACTTTGGTTGATATCGGGGTCAACTTAAGTCCGATATGACCCTCGGGGTCAAATTTAGGTTCATTTAGGTGTCTGTCCAAAAATTTTAAATTTTCCAATTTTTCGCCGATTTGACTGGCGTTGACCGGGAGTGGTTCTTACACATCAAATCAACTACAAGGTCCACTTTGTATTAGGTTACTTCGGATGGCTGCAGAGAGAACTAGGGTTCTCTCTGTGCGCAGCCTCTCCCCACCTTCCTCCATGGATGCTCTCCACTACCCTTCGGGGTCCAATCGAAGCCCCTGCTTACAAAGCTCTCCACTACCCTTCGGGGTCCAATCTACCATCGTCGTTCCTTTGATCGGAGTCGGATTTATTTTTTTTCTTGTCTTTTTTGCAGACGGACTACCTCTGCAGGTCGACGCCGGACCGATCATGCGTCGCCATAGTGGCCCCCCTGACGTCTTCCGGAATACGGGCTTCACGCGCTGTCTTCCATCTGCAGCGGCCTCCTACCCCAGGGTCACCCCTCGCCGGCATGGGTCCGCCCACTCGGTGGATCTGGGATTCGGGAGGAGGGACGGTCGGCTGGGGCCTATTTCAACGGCACCCGGATTCGGGACTCTCAACTTCGACCAAGCTTTTGCAACAGGGAAGTCTCGGGAATCTGCACTAAAGGCTAATTCGCTAGTAGGTTTCACTTTTTTAGTTCGAATAATAACTTGGCTCAATAAGTTTAGGACTTTGGTTTATTATTTTCTTGTAACATTGAATCGAGAAACTCTTGACTTTGGATCTGCGAATCAATGCAGACTATTGTATCGAACCATGTGCGCCCGACGGGCTATGGCCGGTTGGGACAAAAATATAGTATCCGGGACCGTTAGATCCCTCCTTGAATCGTAATACAACTATCTCTTTTCCGTTTCAAAAAAAACTACAAGGTCCACATATATATAGCCAAACATGAGCAGCTTGTTGGTGACTCATGTGCCATATGTCCAATAGATAATGGTGGTGGCCATTTTGAGTTACACGTGTTTTTACAACACTCCCCCTTGAACACCACCATTAACGAATACATCAAATACGCCTTAAGTTGCCTCGTTAAAAACCTCCTCAAGAAAACCCGGTGGGACAAAACCTGTAAAGAAAAGAATGCAACGCGCAAAACGTGCTTGCTGCTGCCTCGTTAAAAACCTTTCCAAGAAAACCCTGTGGGACAAAACTTGGATAAGGGAAAAAGAGTACAACGCACAAAACTTGTCTCCCCCTGACTTCAGGCAGGTTACTTTGGTTGTTCGGTTGAGTCGACGCATCCTGATCTTGAACATTAACTTCTCAACAAGTGGATGTCAGGAAAGTCATACCGAGAAGAGTGTTTCTTCCATTTACTCACTTCTGGGAGCTGGACGTGCATAACAGTTGCCTCGTTAAAAACCTTTTCAGGAAAACCTCATGGGACAAAACCTGAATAAGGGAAAAAGAGTGCAGCGCACGGAAAACATACTCCTCCTGATTGTCGCTCCCCCTGAAGACCGACTGAGTAACCTCGGTTGCTTGCGAAGTCGACTCATATTATCTTGTACACCGATTTTCCCAAAAACTGATGTTGCCCAAATTTCAATGAATCAAACCTGCAAGATTTTCACTACGTGATTCTGATTGATGTCAATCTCATGACTCTTCTGGAGTTCATGATAAAAGGATTTCTGAGCAGCTAATGGTTGCAACCAGAACACTGTACACTGAAAAATTATCTTCCCAAACTACAACCGTCCCGGGACATGCTTTGCAGATCTGCTTCTGTCTCAAAACCGGTCGCTTCTGAGCTCAAAACTGGCTAGCACATTTACTGCGAGTTTTCTGTCAGGCCTTGTACATTACAACGTCTCAAATTTAAATATGGTACTTCAGGACCTAATATTTTTTCATCTCTTTAAGAAAAATGAGATCCTCTATATGATCTAAAATATCGATCGATCGTTTCAATATCAAGTAAAACACGCTTCAGGCATTTCTTAGAATATGGATCCGTTTTAAGTATGCTCGATCTTCAGGCCGAGACAATGCTTTATCATCAAAACTTTCATTTGAAAGTCTTTCTTTAGACATACTGCAGTTTCAAGGACCTTTTCAGGAGTCCATATATTATCGACCCACATGGCTTACTAACTATATGATTTCTCATACCATGTCTTATTTCCTCATGTAAATCAAACCCTTCAGAGAGTCATTTTTCTAGATAATCATAAATTCTTTGGGGAATGACATTGCTTCTGGCAATTAAAATTTTCAAGGGATTTGCTTTAGGCAAGTTGCAATGCTTCAGGCAAGGCATGAGTTTTGCTTCAGACAAACTACAATGCTTCAGGCAATGCAGGTCCTTCGGGGACTTTTATAAATGTCGGCATTTAAAAGTACCATTAGCAGTGGGTACATATATCTAATATACCATGTGATCACACAACATAACTTTATCAAAAGTTGGCTTTAAGTCATTTGAGAACAATACCTTTATAAGGCGCGCTTTATTTCAGCATCTTTGTATTTTCATTCATCTATATCCAGCTGGTAAAACATCCTTCGATGTTTGATCATGATTTTGAACATTGGACATTATGCCAATAAGTCAATTCTTCTGGAATGACATTTTCTCGTATTGGCCTAACATGTCTTTAAATGACAGTAGTCAACACCATGTGGTTCAATGTCAAAATCATCTATCATTTCAATCATGGTAATAGTAATGCCTTTATCAATGGAACCGATTTTCGGTTCCATGGTTCTCAATATGTGAGAACGATATGCATTTGCTCATTCATTTGTTCTTTTGGAACTAACGCTTTTGTTTGAACTGATATTCTTCTTAAATCAATCTCGATAATAAATTTATATCACGCTCATTCATGATCTGCCTTTTTGGTAGGAGCGATTGATTCTTCTGGAATCAACGGTTTTTCTTAAACCGATATTTCTGTTGGAACAGATTCCGATAGTGAAGACATATTATGTTCATCATTAAAATTCGCCTAATTCTTTCTCTCTTGGAATCAATATTATTTGATCCAAGTACCCTCTCACGCTTTTGACGTGTACAAGAGGAGTCATTCCCCACTTTCACAAAACTTTTAAATCTTTGTTGGTATCTTGGTATGACCTTATTATTTTTATAAATGCGTATAGCATTCGGTCTGCAACATTTTTCAAATGAGTGAGCTTATATACTTTAGGTACATATGATGAGACAAAAACAATTCTTCCAACAACTTTTCATGCCTTACTTCAGGAAGGTCTTCTCTCTTCACTTCAAGGTGAACGATATCGTCTCACCAAAATAAAACTGACAGATCATGTAATAATCATGTTGTCCTTCAGGGACTCAAGATACCAGCATTGTCAAGGCGATTGATTTTATAAAGCGTGTCAACAACTTAGCAAATGCAATGTTACACGATAAGACCATCTTCTGGATGTTTCTCTTATAAAGTAAGTATTAAGATACCATAAGACCATCTTCTGGATGTGTCTCTTATAAAATAAGTATGGTCACATCCTTATGAATTTTGTACTTGAGTAATTAAAATTCCATACTAAAATTGTCTTTGGATGGTTCGACCACAAAATATATCTTGTGAGAAGCAACACAAAATACTTCATAGGACATTTAAACATTCTAGTTCTTTAAATAAAGTCCGTATTAATTCTCAATGATCCTACGCATCATCGTTGATCCAAATGATCAATACGAATACGTCGACGTATAAAACATTTTCATTATCGAACTTCTGATTCAATATAGCGTAGGCATTGACTGTTCTTGTATAACTCATGTATCTGAACATTTAGATTTCTAGTACTTGCTTTTCACCATGTTTATCACTTCTGGTGATACAGAGAAACTCAGTCTCATTTGTGGTCTCAACATGATCGTTGACACTGAGTAGATGCTTCTGGATCTACTTTCATATAGAGCATTTTCAACACCGAGTAGATGCTTCTGGATCTATTTAACATTGAGTAGATGCTTTTGGATCTAGTTTCATATAGAACATTAATGTTTAACTTCATTGTAAATCTCAATGACATGGCAGCTCTTCCGAAGCCCTTAATTGTAGTGATACACATGTCATTTCATTTTCGCACATGAATTGAACGCTTCAGGGATCTATATATACTTTTCGAAATAAACACGATCATATTGGCTACATCGTTATATATAGTCGTCTGAGACATTCAATTCATTTAGATCTTCTGGATCTAGGTCATCAATCAAACTTTATCTCTATCACCCACTTTCTTTGCCCTTGTTTTGATGCTCGATATAAAGTCATCAAAATATTTTGTCATACAACATGTAATCGACCAATGATTTTTCCTATCTCATATATAACATATCACTTCTGGGAGTTTAGGTTTATATGAACTTCTGGCCATATAAACTATAAGAGTGCATCTTGAAATAGAATCTCAATTTCTGTGAAAGTTTAAGTCGGTATGATCTTCTGGCCATACGAAATTTAACAACACTGCACATATTAAGTTCTCATGAAACGAATCGTTCAATACATCTATCTAAAATTCTATGAAATGTTAAGTTTGTATGAGCTTCTGGCCATATGACGATTTAGCAACAATGCACATATAAATTTCCACTTGAACGAATGGTGCAATGAACTTATCATAAATTCCATGAAAAGTTAAATCTGTATGAGCTTCTGGTCATACGACATATAGCAATGGTGCACATATCTATCTCATTTGAACGATTGACCCTAAACATATCTTTAACAATTTTTGAACTTCAGGCCCAAAGTATTTCAATATTTGTAAACTTTGGGTTACAAATATACAACATTTAAGTCATCACAATTAGATATATAAAACCGCACAATGAGCGAACTCATGGGGTAAACATAATAAGCGCGAGAATTAAATATAAGTATAACCGCACAACGAGCGAACTCGTGGGGTATAATAAATTAAGTATATATATAACCACACAACGAGCAAGCTCGTGGGGTAGACAGAATAAGTAATTTCATATAAAATTTTAGGCTTCAGGCCCTGGACACAAGTTACAGGCTTCAGGCCTGTGGTCTATATTCTGGCTTTAATGCTATTTTACAGGCTTCGGGCCTGTGGTTTATCAATCGGTTATAAATACAAGTATCAAGCTTCAGGCTTGTGATTTATCGCTTGACCGTGAAAAGGCAAGTATCAAGCTTCGGGCTTGTGCTTTATTATTTGGTCGTATAGGAAACCATCAGGCATGAAGAAGTCCATGTTACAAAATTTCTTCATCCTTAACATGAATCAAAACCTTTATATATTAAGGTATTTCAATATGAACATATCGACATACATCATACCCGACCTCAAGTCGTCCATATGGAGTACTTGGAACTTCTGGCTCAAAGTACGCCGGGTCGCTGGTATTATGTATTTGGAACTACTGGTCCAACATACATCGGGGCACTGGTATTTGTAAGCTTCCGGTTACAAATATATATAACCAAATAAAAATATAATCGCATAATGAGCGAAGTCGTGGGGTGTTTGTCCACCCAAACAATACATGCACAATACCCGCACAGTAGATGAACATTGCCTAAACAATACCGAGCGAAAAACACCCCTGACATGTGAAACACACGTGCTTGTCAATGTTAGGTCCATGTGAACTTAGGGTCACATTAAATTCAGTTACTATAAGACCCACGGTTTTAAAACAGAAGTGCAGGTTCCGTGAAACTTTTCTCCATATTTTCTGATGTGAAAGGTCCAATATATTATTGGCGATCACAGATCATACTTATGAGGTATATGTATAATAAATATTAAAAAACATGAACATAAATAAATTTCATGAATATCGTTAACAAATAATATCAACAAAGTAAATTGATGATAATATAAATTTTGATACCTGAACAGCAGAGCAAGTCGTGCTGATAACGTGTTGTAAATATTGATCGGATCAAACTTGTGAGTGCAACAAGATATAGAAAAGAGGTCATGAATAGGAAAATCATATACGAAGAAGAAAGAACCGAGTACTAATTTTGGTATAGGTTTTTGGCCCTCATTTCATTTCTATATAGAGTCATCAAATCAACTACAAGGTCCACATATATATAGCCAAACATGAGCAGCTTGTTGGTGACTCATGTGCCATATGTCCAATAGATAATGGTTGTGGCCATTTTGAGTTACACGTGTTTTTGCAACACTAAAAATGTTTTTCTTTTTTTCGGTTTTTTAGCATAAAGAGATTTTATTGGAAATAATAAGCGGTTACATAAATAAGAAGACCATACAACTACAAGAAAATAAACGACATAATGAAATGAGACAGTTCCTCAAAAGAGAGTTTATAAAATTTTCAATATGCTTTGCCGATAAAAAAAATTAATGAAATGAGACAAAATGATGAGACTTGAGTCTTGATCCATAGGTACCGAACGCGAATCCTGTAATAGAGTATCCGACTATTCCAAAGATAAAATTGTGATGGGTAAGTTCCACCAGGTTGGTGATGCAGTAGTAGCGCATGAGACACATTTCTTGACTCGACCTGAAGATATCCATACATAGACTTGTATCCTAGGAGAACACTGGTGAGTGAGGGAACCTTAGTATCGGGCTTACACCGATCTTGGCAGGATGCGGTATGCAGTTCCAAACATACCTCGTTCCTTGATAGGCCATTCATTCGGCTTGGCAAGATTGTAGGGTTGTCCTCGCATGATGTTGGTTCATGTTGCAAGGGCCTGTGTCTGGTGCCATGTATGGCGTCCATGCTCCCAAATTACTCTGTGGCCATGGGATACCAGCAGGGCCCTTCTCATTTTCCAATTGGGGTTCCCACGAAGGCTAGGCTGAGCTGTGGACCAAGGCTCCTCATTCCTTGACGATGGGTTTCCACGGTGGATGTGCAGGCGATAAATGTGATCCCATTTAATTATTTTTGTGTGCGCATGCGCATGATCAACCATTTGTTCCATTCCGTTAGATTAGCCGCCAATGGCTAAAGTGCCAAGGTGTGGATGTTGTTATCTGAATAACCTACGTTCCCATCAACCCCATATTGAGGTATTACTTGTGGTTTTTGTTAGTCTTAGTGCCCGTAGTTCAATCCTAAATGTCCAAATGTATGTATCATCGTTAACAATAAAATTAAAGCGACTTTATATTACTTATGTGTTGGAGTAATATATCGATGTGTGCTCTGATCTATGCCCACCATGCGAATAGAACCATAGATCGAGATAGATCACACTCGATGGGTCGCTAGTCAACAAAGCTTCACTAGAAGTGACTAGTACGAAAGATGGCTCTTTATGGCTTATGTTCGGTTAGTCATTCGAATGTGATTCCGGAGTCTGATCATAGATATCATGTGGGACATGATATTGGACGACCTGACATGAATATGTGCCATAGATCAAGTCATGAACATATTCATTGTCGTAGCTTATCATGTATCCTTAGACTAAGGAGTCTTTGTGATCGCTATGTAGTCAACAACTGAGTTTGACCTGAGCCTAACGTTGTCCATAACAGGGCTTCCATAACAGCCAGGATTGGCTTGGGGACGGGCTACAAGAGTGACACGAAAGATGGCTAAGGGATTTATCCCTCATACTGAGGTATGGGAAAGATATCGGTTCTCAGCCGCTTGATCGAGAGTGACTGAAAGAATAGCATGACCATGCACATGATATTGGGTGTCATATATTCAGCCATCACACATATCAAGGAACAGTGATTGAGAATAATAAGGATGACGGCTCTATGCCTTATCTCAATCAGGATATCGGAGATAAAAGGATAATGACAGGGACGAAGGAAAGGTTAGAATCGACATGGTCGATTCGTTATGCAGTGTCAGGCAATAATAAAGTCTCGTTAGTTTCCACTTAAATAGGATCAAGTAAAATTGGATTTTACGTTGATCTATTGACATGGATAAACCTAAGGGTCACACCGGAGGATGAAAATCATTGACACATTTATGGAGAATGGCCAAAACGGAGTTGTCTCGGGACATGAACAGAACTGGGTTTTGGGTCATGTGCCCGTAAGTGAATAGGACTTTACGGATCAAGACAAGACTTGGAGTCTTGGGATTGATCGTGTCGGATAATGTTGGACATTTCCGGTATGGAAGGCTTGGAGGCGATGAGCGAATCATGGGACCTCGTTGGAAATGGCCACGGGCCATGTTCCAAGAGGCCATGAAAGGCCCATGCAACCAAGGCCGATGGAACTAATTAATCAAGTCTTGATTAATTAGTACTAAGTAAGCAAGACAAGGATTAAGGTGTTGGTGATTCACCACCTAACCCAATCTTGTCTTGCCATACTTTGTCTTATTTACACCTTACTTGTCACCATTCTTGTCCCATGCCTTTAGTTGGACGAGTATGGGGTTTGTTATGTTTAAGTCATCTTTTTTCAACATAACAAATCCAAGACACAAATGGGAATCAACTTTTTTCTCTCCCTCCTCCTACCATTTCGGGTTTGGCTAGTTTCCGCCTCCATTTTTGTGTTATTGAGTCCTCAAAGAGAAGAACTACGTGGCTTTGATTCCCATGTGGATACGTAGGCGTCTTGGAGACTCAAGCCAATCATTCGTTAACCGGTGTTCTTGTTTTGGTAAGAAATAGTGCTGAATTTTTCTCTTGTGAATCCATTCTTTGTTAGTTGTTTCATGCTTTTAATCGTCTCTTAGTTTTCCTTGATTTTCCGCTGCGAGTTGGTTCATCTCCAACCCTACCTCGAGACCCAACAGCTTTATGATGCCTCTCGTGTGATGCCCAAGAGGGGGTGACGTATCCGTCCTGAGCGGTTGTGCTTGTGAGGCCAGTCACTTATCCCACTCATGGAGATAAGGCTCGAGGTCTCCATGAGTGGGAGTCTAAGGAAGATTCGCGCCCTTGATCTTATCTTCCTGTCTGTGACGGTGTAGGTTTTGAGGTCATAATAGAAGGCGTGGGCCAATGAGTGGCGGCAATACCAGGATGACCAGTGGTGGGAGTATCACCGTTGAGGGGGCTAATATCGGGATTGACGTCGGGGGGTAAGGTTGGGCCATGGTATCTTAGGATACCTTCATGTATATCCATACTCTATCATTTTATGGTTTGGTGATCTAGTATAGTGGTTGTGTGCACAGTGAGCGGGTGGTTTGCGGGCGCCGTACAACGACGGCGACTTGGAGATAGTATTAGGAGGGAGAGAATAACATAACTCTAAAGGAATAGTTTTTTACGATGTACCTTTTTCGGTTCTTTCTATGGGTTAGAAATTTTATCAAGCAATCTTTCTATAAGAGGATAGAACGATGCAAAAGAGCGATCCTCAAAACAAGGACCTACTCCTCAGACCAAAACAACTAAAAAGCTCAAACACAAATCAACACCCCACAAACACACCGTCCCACAAACAAAAAACGAAACAAAACAAATTGAACAAACATCAAGAACAAACAAAGCCGGCACTCCTCAAGAAGCTGACCTTGTTGCCCGCTTCCTACCCAAACTCAAACACCACTTCGGATCCCTGGACCAATCCTCAAAAGCCAGCCTTAGACGGAAGGTCCCAGAGTTCCAACATACATAAAAGGAATGACTCTTAACTCTTTCCACCACAAAATCCACCGTCTCTAGTGCCTGGTTAAAAATAACACCATTTCTAACCAGCCAAAAATGCCACAATGCCACATAACCAACACGAACCCAACCCTTTCCACCATAATAAAACACCGCCTACACACTCCAGCATAGGACCAAATAACCTCCACCACAAAAAGAGCTTAGACCAAATCTCCCACGCATAAAAGCAGTGCATCAACAAATGATCAACAAACTCAAAACTACACTTACGAAAAGGACACAACATGTGATTCGAGGAGATATTCATATCCGTACTCTCCAAATACTCCATAGTTGGTAAAACATTATGGGCTGCCAACCAAACAAACACACTGAACTTCGGCGGAATTCCTTTTACCCATAAAATAGACGCCCACTCCAGGTCAAAGCAATACCTGACTGGTCTTGACAATTGCTTGGAAGTTGTCGATACTGAAAAGCCCTTAGCATGCTTTTACCAAATAAGAGAGTCCTCTTGATCCATCCTCAATGAAACATCATCCAAAATCCACATCAACACCATAGCCTCAACTTCCTCCAAAGGTTGAAAAATACACCTTCTCAAATTTGGCCGGTGAAGCTGCAAAAAGAACAGGGTACCGAATATGAAACATAGTTGATCCAACCCACACATCATCCCAAAAAGATATTCGATCACCCTTCGTTAACCTCCAATGAACACCCTGATTCACAAACAACTCCTTAAAAGCAGGGTTAGCAGCTAAAGCCATAATATGGCTTACCATAAAGGACGAACCATGTTTATCAAGTTTTAACAAATCCCAATCCTTCACCGCCCACCCAAATAAAGCAAAAATTACCCTCTTCCCGCAAAGAATCAACTTCACTAGAAAATCACCACCACCACTTTGCTAGCAAGTTGACATTCATAGCTTCCAGTCGCCTGCTTCCAAGGCCCCCTTTCTCTTTTGGCTTGCACACTGAACTCCACCAGACCTTGCAAAACATATTACATGTATAAGGATTTTTCCATAAAAACCATCTTTTCCACGCCTTTAACACTGTAATAACTTGCTTAGGAGCTTTCATAAGAGACATAAAAAAATAAAGGCAAAGCTCACAAAATCGACTTCACCAACATAATACGACCAACCATATTTAGGTTTTTCTATTTCAAGAAACCCAAGGCCTTCTTAAATTTCTCCACAATTGGTCCCATGAAGCAATCCTTCTCGGATTAGCCCCCAACCAAAAACCAAGGTACTTTATAGGCAAAGACCCCACCTGATAACCCAAAACCCAAGAAAATTCTTCCTTAGAGCATAAAGCCCCATTAAGAACGACCGTAGTGGACTTACAAAAATTAATCTTCAACCTTGAACCCTTCTGAAACCTTCCAATAAATCCTTCACAAAAATCAACCCTTCTAAATCGCCCTTAATAAACAAAAGGGTATCATCGCGAATTGTAGGTGAGATAAAGATAAACATGTTGACCCCACTTCCACCCCTCTAAAAGCACCCATCCTCTTCCGGTTCTCCAACAATTGATGAAGCCCCTCCGATACAATCAGAAAAAGAAAAGGGGACAGAGGACAACCTTGTCGAATACCATTTAAAATCAGGAAATCACCAGTTAGGGAGCCATTGATTAAAACAGAAAAATAAGCTCTGAAACATCCCTGCATCCACCCCCTCCACTTTATCCCAAAAACCATCTCGCCCAACACCTTATCAATAAAACCCCAATGGACTTTATCATAAGCCTTCTCGAAATCAAGATTCAACAAAACAACTTTCTCCTTTGATCGTTTCAACCTATGGATTACCTCAAGAACTATTAGAACATCGTCAACAAATTGCGCCTTCGCCACAAACCCGCTTTGATTATCATTAACCAAGCCTTGAAACACTTTCTTAAGACGATTCGCTAACACCTGACCAAAATTTTATAAGGTCCAGAAATGAAACTGATTGGACGAAAATCAACAAAACAGTCCACATAATTAGGCTTAGGGATTAAAGTAAAAAATGATGAATTAATCCCTTCGCCTAATTTCTCAGACACCTGAAAAGAAGACAAAAAGGAATACACATCTTCTCCCACCAAATCCTAGCACACCTGATAAAAACACATAGAAAAACCATCCGGGTCAGTAGCCTTACCTCCCCTACAATTCTTCACCGCCCTCACAATCTCCTCCTCCTCCTCAATAACATCAATTAACCAGTTCGCCTGAACACCAGCAAACTGACGGAATGAAAGGTCTGGTAATCAAACTATCACCTCCGGATCCACTTTAAAACGAGTGGAAAAATGGGACTCAACTACTTCCTTTACTTCTACCAGGATGGAAAAGGTAACTTGACCCACACGTAATATAGAAATTCTACTCTGTGTGGCCCTATAATTTGTGATCCGATGAAAAAACCTCGTGCACAGATCATCTCCCTTAAACCAACACACCCTAGCCTTTTGGCTCCACAATTTAACCAACCAACGACTCTTCTGTAATAAAAGAGTCCGACATAGAGCCCTCCTTTCACGTTCCACTCAAGAGAGGTTCCTTTAATCCAAAATTAAGTCCTATTTCTCCAATTCAGCTGTCAGACTTGCAACTTCAATCTCCACTCTTCCAAACACCTCTTTGTTCCACACTTGCAAATCATACCTCAAACACCTCAGCTTAGAGCACAAAACAAAACTAGGATCTCCAACAAATACATAAGAAGTCCATAACATCTTGATAGTAGGAAGAAAAGACATGTGTTCTATCCAAGCATTAATAAATCTGATCGGCTTAGGACCCCAATCAGAGTGTTGATACCTACATATGAAGTGCTGATACTATGGAAAAGTGCTAATAGCTTACATAACACGGTACCGATATATTACCTTACATGGTATTGATACCATACAGAGTACTGATACTATACGTAGTACTTGTACCATTCGTGCTGCGTGCGTGGTACACAAGCGTGCGCGCTATCAAAGGCGCACGCGGAAAGGGCTACGTGTCAGTATTGCACGCGCTCTGATGACGTCATCTTGGCTACATCACGTGGCTCTCGTGCGTCCATCATGTATCAAATACAAACCACCCCTTATTGTGAAACCTACAGACTAATTTGAGCCATAAGATGAGCATGTGCTAACGTCATCAGGGCGCGCAAGATGCTGACACGTGGGCACCAAGTGTTGGTACCTTACCTAACACGTTGCTGATACCTACATACAAAGTGTTGATACCCACATATAGAATGTTGATACCTATATACATATTGCTGGTACGTAACCTAACACGATACTGGTACCTTACATAGCACAATGCTAGTACCTTGCATACATGGTGCTTATACCTTATAAATACGGAGTGCTACTACCATGCGCGCTAAGTGTTGATATCATGGGCGCGCGCGCGTGGTCCATATGCACTGCGCGCAGTAAAAGCCGCGCGCAGAAAAGACAATGTGTCAACAACGCACGCGCTCTGATTACGTCATCTTGGCTGCATCTTGTGGCTTAGATTAGTCCTTAGTTTGGACGATAATAGTGCTTTTATTGGATATCATCCCTATATATATATAAGATAACTATCATGTACAAACTTAAATCTTTCGTAAGAACTATGAACTATCAATTTGGGGCCTTGGATCGTGGAATAAAAGGTGTAGATTTAATGCATATCTTTGTAAATAATAAATATTTTTGTAATTAATTTTATAATCAATCACCCCCTCTAAATTTTGATGGCCATCTGATCTAGTCAATCAACGGGTCATAGTAGTTTTACATTTGTATGTAAGAAAGGGTTTGTACTTGATATCCCCGCTATATATATGCATTTTAAAGACCGAGAAAAGTTTAACGTTTAAATTATTGAATAATAACGTCGAGGTTGGGAACGAGTTTGTTGTGTGTAAAAAAAAAGAAACAGGTCTGGACCAGGCCCGGCGTGCAGGCCAAGCCCAGCCCAGCCGTACTTGGGCCGCCAGCTGCCTGAGGCCCAACTCGAGTCAGCCTGGGGTGTTTAAACCCCACTTCTCCACTGAAACCCTAATCCTCCCTTTCCTCACGCAGCCGACCGACCCCTCTTCTCTCTTCTTCATTCTCGGCTTCTCAGCATCGATCCCGTCTCCCTCTCATCTCGCCGGAAACGGCGTCTCTGACCACCGCTCACCTCCCTTCCTCACCAAGCTGAACCTCCCTCTCTCCCTTCCATTCAACGACGCCGACCGTCCTGTTCAAACCAAACCGCCGTTCTCACCCTCTCCGGAAATCGCCGTCTCCGACCTCAAGGGCCTCTCCCTTCTCCACGCGAAACCACGGCCGAGTTCGCCGTGGCCTTCTCCTCCGTCATCGCACGTCGCCGCCGCCACCGCCCTTGTCCAGACCTCACCCTCCTCTTCTCTCCCGAGTTCCCGCCGCCGATTCGATCCAGTGTCGTCCCTCTCTCCTCACGCCACCGTCCCTTTCTCTACGGTTAGGCCCCGGCCGACGTCGCCCTCGCCGGCGGCCGACCGGTTCGAAACCGAACCTTTATTTCCCGTTTTCGATTTTCTGTTGAATCTGGGTTTTGTTGAAACAATCCTTGTATCTGTTAGGTTGTTCGAAACAGACTTGAATCGAGAACTCTGTTAAAAGAAAATTAAACTAAAACGAGTTTGGATTTAAAAGTTGATTTTGTGATTTGGGACTGAAAACGTTGGATCTGTGGGTTGGATTTAAATGGAAACAAAAGTCAAGGTTTTTAACAGAAAAGATTTGAAAACAACAAGGGAAACAGAAATCATTTTTGGATCTGGTTTGGATGGAATCAAAATCAAAGAATTTGAAAAGAAAGAGGTATTAAAATGAAAAATCAGTCTTAAGAAAATGGAAAAGATAGGGTTTTAAAATGGAGAGAATTTAAAATCAATTTGGGTTTAAAAACGAGAATCAATTTTGGAAATAAAACGGTTTTAATCAAAAAGGAAAACGAAACCAGGGTAGAGCAAAAGGCTTTCTTGTTAAGATTATTGGATCGAAACTAGATTGAGATTGGGAACCTGAACGTTTAAACTAGACGTTAAACGGATTTAAAACGGAATTTGAGCACTTGAACGAATCTGGAACTCTGGTTAAAATGGACTGCTAATTGGGTTTAGAAAGGAACAAAAGCGGACCGCTGAATCGGACCTCGTGCATTGGGACCGTGCCTCGCATGCACCGGTTTTGGTGCTCGGGTACTCAAACCCGATTCGCCGTGACCCCGCTTTTATCCCGCTCGAGTTTAAAGGACAACTGTCGGTTTTAAACTGGATTAATCGTGACCTTTAAATTAACCTGGGAACCGACTCTAATTATGGCTTTCGTGTTATCTTTAGCGTCCGGCTTCGATCGAGGTGAAGCCCGGAGGTAGCGAGCCAGAACGTCAGCAGCTAGGAAACGTAGCGGGTGTTCTTCGGTTGAGGTAGGGAAAAGTAGCCGGATCTCGACCCTGACTAGGGAAAGTTAACAGTAGAAATGCATGTGACACTTGGGTGTCGTGGGTTAAGTAGGTTATCGAATATTAGAAATGCATGTGACACTTGGGGTGTCGTGGGTTAAGTAGGTTATCGAAGATTGGAAATGCATGTGACACTTAGTAATGTCGTAGGAGCAGAGAACTTAGCGATATTAGAATTACTGGAGGCATATGACCATGCCCGGAGGTTGTTTATTAACTTATCGATATTAGGAGTACTGGAGGCATATGACCATGCCCGGAGGTTGATTGAGAAACTGTTGATATTAGGACTGTTGGAGGCTTTGGTTAAGCCGGAGGTTGATTGTTTATCGAGTTTTGGGTGGCCTTGAGAGCCCGTATTATTATTGTTGAGTCTTGGGTGGCCATGAGAGCCCGTGTTATTATTCGTGTTTGGGTGGCCATGAGAGCCCGTACTTTACTGTTGGTGTTTTAGCTGGCTTACGAATTAGAGTCTCGGTAAGTTGCAAGCGTGTTTTATTGTTGAGTTTTGGGTGGCCATGAGTGCCCGTGGGGTTGTTGAACCCGTGTCTTTACCTTTGGTGTTTTGGGTGGCCTTGAGAGCCCGTGTACTAAGGTTGGCGTCTTTGGCTGGCCTGACCGAGTTAGAGTCTCTGGGGGGTTGCAAGTTTTTTTTAGCTGGCTTACGAGTTAGAGTCTCGGTAAGTTGCAAGCGTGCTTTATGGTTGGTGTCTTGGGAGGCCGTGAGTGCCTGTGGGGCTGTTAAGTCCGTGTCTTACTGTCGGTGTGTCTTGGGAGGCCGTGAGTGCCTGTGGGGCTGTTGAGTCCGAGTTTTACTGTTGGTGTCTTGGTGGCCATGAGTGCCTGTGAGTGTTGAACCTGTGTTGTTACTGGTTGTTGAACTTGCTTGTGATTGTGTTTGTGATTGTGGTTACCTGAGGTTGGGGGCCCGCTTCATGAAACGGGGGTCCACGAGCACACGCGTCTGCATGTTCAGACGGGGTAGGGGGCCCGCCCGCCAATAAAGGGGTCCTGGCCGCGCGTGTGCGGTTTGGGTTTGTGAGCATACTTTGGCTGGCTTACGGGTTAGAGTCGCGGTAAGTTGCACGCATTCTTTGGCTGGCTTACGAGTTAGAGTCTCGTTAAGTGCAAGCTTTTTCCGGTTGGTTTACGGGTTAGAGTCCCGGTAAGTTGCAGCATTCTTGGGTTGGCCTGACCGGGTTAGAGTCCCGGGAGGGCGTGAGCATTCTTGGCAGCTGGTTTGCGATCCTTTGTGATCTTGTTTGGTGTGCGATCCTTTATGATCTTGTTTGGTGTGTGATCCCTTGTGATGCTGTTTGGTGTTGCGTAACTTTCTTTTGAGTCCTTGGAAGAGGTCGTCAATGGTTGTGTCGGGTCTACCTTACGTGTCAAAGTGTCGAGTTAGTCAGGGAAGGCAACAGTGGGTGTATGTTCAGTCAGAGTACTTGGGTTGGGGATGGTGTTCCCCGTTGTTGAGTCGTTGTTGGTGTTACCTGTTTTGTCTGCTAATTATGCCGTAGTCAGTCTGTTATCCGTGGTGGTGAGCGAACGCTCACCCCTAGCTGCTTTTCCTACAGGTACTGTTCGTGGGACGGACTAGGTGAGCTCTCGAAGCTTGTGGAGCTAGAAGCGGAGTCCGGGTTTTGTCTTTTGAGTCTAGTGACGGATACCTTGTACTTTTGTCCACTTGTTGGGACGTGTTTTAAACTGTAATTATTATTTTGTTGAACAAATGGTACTTTTAAAGTGATCTATAAAAATGGTTTCAAAAGTGTTTATTATTTTAAAACGTTCGCGTCCCGAGTTCGGTTTACTGAAATTGGGGCGTGACATGTATATATATAGGGATGGTATAACGTAAGAACCAGACTTAATTTTCAAATTACGGACACACAAGAGGGCGGCCCGTGTCCTTTTTGCGCGCGCGCATGCTGCTTGTAGCGCGCATATGTTGTTGGCCGATCGGTCGTGGTGGTGTTGGTACAATACACACACAGTGCTGGTACAATACGCACATAGTGCTGGCACAATGTTTATTAATTCGGAAAAACTGAGGGGTTAGGGTTGATGCGCTGCGGCGCCATACAAACTAGGTTTCCCCTATGTGAACGGGTGTTTGAGGTTTCCCTCACGTGAACAGGTGGTTTGAGGTTTCCTTCACGTGAGTGGGTTGTTCGAGGTTTCCCTATGTGATCGGGTAACTGGGGTATTGAGGTTGTAAGCAATAGTGGCTTGCTGAGTTGAGAACATGATCCCCGTTTGAGGTTTCCCTACGTGATCGGGTAATTGGGGTATTGAGGTTGTGAGCAATAGTGGCTTGTGGAGTTGAGAACATGATCCCCGTTTGAGGTTTCCCTACGTGATCGGGTAATTAGGGTATTGAGGTTCTGAGCAATAGTGGCTTCTCGAGTTGAGAATATGATCCCCATTCGAGGTTTCCCTTACGTGAGCGAGTATTTGAGGTATTGATAGCGTGAGCAGTGTGACGTTTTGGTATCATGTTTTGAGGTAGTGGTTTTCCCTGGTTAGATTGGTAAGTCGTTAGTGCTTTACTAGTATGCCATAATCGAACAGGTGTCCGTGGAGGTGAGCAGAACGCTCATCCCCTTTACTACTTTTCTCGCAGGGGACGAGTAGCGAAGACTGGTTTGGTTGCGGAAAGTCATAAGTAAATGCATAGAGGATCGTGTGAGGGTTGTGATATACCTTATCGGTGTGACTAATAGAGTGGTTGTTCGGTCTCTGATTTTAGCGTCGTTTTTATTGGATATCGGGGCGTCACACTCGTTTGCTTCGTCGAGTTGTGCTGAGATGTTGGGGCTGAGTTTAGAGCCGTTGAGTCCACCCCTGTGTCTGGACACGCCGGTTGGTGGTGGTGTGGTGTTGACTAGGGTCTGTCGTGCCTACGAAGTTAGAGAAGCGAACTGATACAGGAGGTTCGAGAGAGGTCTCAAGAGCCCTGATGTTGGATCGAGTCCTCACCCCGAGGATTCGGGTATGTTCGGAGTTGGTGGGCACGACGGCGATAGTGGAGCGAGGTCTTAGAGAGACTGCGAGGGTCCGTGAGGATCGGCAGCGACTGAGCTTTTGCGTGTATCCGTGGGAAGGATACTTACAAAATGACAACCTTTGACGTAATCTTGTGAATGGATTGGCTGGCGAAGTACCGAGCCAATATCGACTGTCACAGGCGGCGAGTGACGGTGCCAACAGGCAACACGAAAGTTTTGTGTATTCTGGGCAGTAGGAGCGGAGTTCTCCTGTCGGTTTTGTCCGCAGTGGAGGAAGTATCGGCCGTGCAGAGCCGAGAGTTACCGCTAGTGGTGTGCGAGTGCCCCGAGGTCTTTCTTGAGGAGTTGAGCGGGTTGCCCCCAATTCGTGAGGTGGAGTTCGGGATTGACCTGACGCCGGGGACGACAGCGATATCGATGGCGCCTTACAGGTTCGCGCCAGCCGAGTTGACCGAGCTGAAGCGTTAGCTCGAGGAGCTTCGGGAGAAGGGGTTTATCCGGCCGAGCACATCGTCGTGGGAGCGCCAACACTCTTCGTGAAGAAGAACAGTGGAGAGCTTCGGATGTGCATCGACTACCGGAAGCTGAACCGGGTTACGGTGAAGAACCGATACCCGATGCCGAGAATTGCCGACTTGTTCGACCAATTGAGAGGATCGACATGCTTCTCAAAGATTGATCTGCGTCCGGATATTACCAGTTGCGAGTTCGGGAGGAGAACGTTGCAAAGACTGCATTCCGGACACGGTATGGACATTACGAGTCCTTGGTAATGCCTTTTGGACTGACGAACGCACCTGCAACGTTCATGGATCTGATGAACATTATATTCCGGCCGTTCTTATATCAATTTGTGGTGGTGTTTGTAGACGACATCTTGATCTACTCGCAGAACGAGGCGGCGCATGAGGAACATCTGAGGGGTGTTCTGACCCTGTTGCGCACACATCAGTTATACGCCAACCTGGAGAAGTGCGAGTTTTGGCTCGCTGAGGTGAGATACCTCGGTCACGTTGTGTCCCGTGACGGTATATTGGTCGATCCGGCGAAGATCGACGCGCTTTTGAAGTGGGCGCGGCCCACGAGCGTCTTCGAGATCCACAGCTTCTTGGGGCTGGCAAGATATTATCGGCGATTCGTTCAGGACTTTGCGCGTCTAGACGAGCCTATGACTCTTTTGACACGCGAGGGAGTCGTGTTAGTGTGGACAGAGGATTTTGAACGTGCGTTCACAAAGCCGAAGGCTCGTCTGACTACGCTCCAGTGTTGATAGTGCCAGAGCGCGGGGTCGGGTATGAGGTCTGTTGTGACGCGTTTGGGGAAGGACTGGGCTGTGTACTGATGCAGTCGGGTAGAGTTGTTGCTTATGGCTCCAGGCAGTTGAAGACACACGACCGCAACTATCCTACCCATGACTTTAAATTTGCATAAGTCGTATTCGCGTTGAGGGGCTGGAGGTATTATCTGTATGGCGAGCGATTTCAGGTGTTCTCGGATCACAAGAGCCTCAAGTACATCTTTTCCCAACGAGACCTAAACATGCTCCAGCGTCGATGGATGGAACTACTTGAGGAGTACGACTTTGAGCTACACTACCATCCGGGTAAGGCGAACGTGGTGGCCGACACCCTGAGTAGGAAGTCGGTCCCGAGTCTTGCTAGCATATCAGTACGAGAGTGGGACATGATGGGGGAACTGGGCACGTTTGGTCTTGAGCTAGAGGAGGTTACTGGTGGTGTGTCCATGTGCTTCTTGGTGGCTCAGCCCACCCCGCTTGGCCGGGGGATAGAGGCACAATCGGAGGATGTCGAGACGACAGAGATCCGGGAGAGAGTTACCGGCGGTGTTGACGCCGAGGGCTGGGATCGTCGTACTAATTAGGAGTTACGGTATCGCGGAGGTTTGTTCGTACCGCGTAACGGTGGAGGTGACGAGCAGGTGAGAGCCGAACAGCAGCGTCCCGCTGGAATATTGCAACCACTGCGGGTTGCACAGTTGAAACGGGGGCACGTCACGATGGATTTCGTGAGCGGTTAGCCGAGTTCGCCTACAACAACAGCTTTCAGGCCAGTATCAGGATGGCACTGTTCGGAGCGTTGTATGGTAGGCCGTGTCGATCGCCCGTGTGCGGGGCGGAAGTGAGGAATGAGGGTTCACTGGGTCTAGAACTGGACCGATAGACAGCTGAGTCGGTCGTGCCGAAGCGTGAGCGGTTGAAGACCGCGCAGAGTCGGCAGGAGCTATGCTGACAGACGGCGCCGACCTCTCGAGTCAGCAGTCGGTGACCATGTATCCCTGAAGGTGAGTCCGAAAGGTGGACTGGTGCGTTTCAACCGCGGCGGAGGCAGGTTAGCCCCGCGGTGTATCGGGCCTTTCGAGGTCTTGAGTAAAGTGGGAGCAGTTGCATACCGACTTTCACTGCCGCCGCAGCTTGGGAATATCCACGTTTCCCAGTTGCGAAAGTATATTCGGACCCCTCGCACGTCATTGAGTGGGTGGATGTCGAGGTAACGGATGATGTCTCGTATTGGCGGCACCACGAGGCTAAGTCGACTCGGGAGCGCGAGGACGAGGTTCGCGCAAAGTACCCCTATCTGTTCGAATCCTGAGGTACGTTTGTTTTAAATTTCGCGGACGAAATTCCCTTAAGGGGGGTAGATTGTAAGAACCGCTCCCGGTCAACGCCGGTCCAATCGGCGAAAAATAGGAAAATTTAAAATTTTGGGACAGACACCTAAATGAACCTAAATTTGACCCCGAGGGTCATATCGGACTTAAGTTGACCCCGATATCGACCAAAGTGAGTTCGGGGGGACTCAGGGCAACTTTTTGACCAATTTGGGAAAGGTTGACTTTTTGCTGGAAAAGTCAACCGAGCGACGTTTTGGTCCGTTCGAGGTCCGTTTTGGATCCAAAAAGCTTAGCCGTCGTTACAGTGGTCTTAGTTGATCCGTTTCCTTGTAGCCTGTGAAATTTCATAATTTCTTGGAAAATGGGCCCGTTCGGGGCCCGAGACGGCCGAATTTCGCGAATCTGACAAAAAAATATCTGTTTTCATAAAGGTGGGACCCACAAGACACTTGTCACTCAAGTGGTGGTAGTTGGTTTTTTAAAATAAAGAAAAAGAAAAGATGAATGGTAGTTTTGTGATTAAGGTGGTAGTTGGTTGTTTTTGAACAAAACAAAAGGGAAGACATGGTGTAGGTTCGGCCATATCCAAAAAAAGAGAAGAAATACAGAGTGGAAGTAGAGAAAGGAAGGAGAAGGAGAAAAGGGAAAAAGAGAAGAGAAAGGTGTAGGGTTTGGTGATTTCCCAACGATCCAACCGACGGATCGTCTCAACGGTTGAAGAATCGAGCTCCCGTCATCATTCCCTACGGTGAGAACCTATTCGATTTTCGTTTTTATACGTTTGAAAGTTAGGTTTGGGCTTAAACGGGTTAAATATGGATGAGTCGAGGTGTAGGGTTCGTTGGGAACGTTTTGGAGCGAAAAGGATCGGTTCCCGGTGACCGGAGGCTCGAGGGAGCTCCGGCCACCGTGGGTGGTGGCTGGTCGGAGCTAGTACCGGCCACCACGGTGGTGAACCGGTCCAAAACCGGTCCAGCCACCCACGGGTCTTGATGGCCGGGTGGGGCCCACGTGCTCGGGTCTCGGGTTTTCGTGTTCGGGTGGTTTTGGATGAACCCCAAGTCGTTAATTCACACCCGGAACGAATTTTGGAATTAAATTGTGAAAGTTGGGAATTTCGGGTTTAGAAACTTTAAACGCGAATTAAATCGCTCGGAAGTCGGAAATTGATTCCGTCGATTGCATTGGAACCCTTGAATTATTCTAAGATCGTAGAAACAAAAACGGGAATTTTCGGAGCCCCGAAAGGGCTTTTTCCAATCCCAGGCATATTCGCCGAGCCAGGCGAATCGGGCCTTTCCGGGCCCGTTATTGACAATGTCGAGTAATTGGGAAGTTTGGGAGTGATCGACATTGTCGGTGTTTCATTTGGGCGTCAAATTCATTAAAATTCAGCTTTTCCTGCGAACTTGAAAAGTGTTTTAATTGTGTTCATGTTAGATCGTGCCGACGACCGCGGAAAAGTGAAGCTAGGCGAGTGATCACGAGCACGCCGGAGCTTGGGCGTGGACTTTTGGAAAAGCGTTACGAGGTAGGGAAAAGTAGCCGGATCTCGGCCTTGACTAGGGAAAGTTAACAGTAGAAATGCATGAGACACTTAGTAGTGTCGTATGATAAGTAAGTTTATCGAACACTAGAAATGCAGGCGACACTTAGTGGTGTCGTAAGATACGAGAACGTATCGAACAATAGAAAGGCATGTGACACTTAGTAGTGTCGTAGGATAAGTGAACTTATCGAACAATAGAAATACTGGTGGCATTTGGTTGTGCCCGGAGGTTGATTGAATTGTTTGTGTTTGTGGGTGGCCATGAGTGCCGATGGGGTGTTGAACCCGTATATTATTGTTGGTGTGTCATGGGTGGCCATAAGTGTCGTTGGGGTGTTGAACCCGTATATTACTGTTGGTGTGTCGTGGGTGGCCATGAGTGTCGTTGGGGTGTTGAACCCGTATATTACTGTTGGTGTGTCGTGGGTTGCCATGAGTGTCGTTAGGGTGTTGAACCCGTATATTATTGTTGGTGTGTCGTGGGTGGCCATGTGTGCCCGTGGGGAGTTGAACCCGTGTTGGTTGACTGACTTTCCGAGTGGTAGTTAGTCGTGTCGTCATATTCTCTTTCTTTGCGGGGTGTTGTGTGCCATTTGGTTGTGATTGTGATTGCCTGAGGTTGTGGGTCAGCCTGACAATAAAGGGGTCATGTGGTCGCGCGCGTGGGGGTTGGCTAGCCTTCCGGCTAACCACCGGTAAAGTTGTGCATTGTTCTGCGATGAAGGGCGGCTCCCCTTCCGACTAGCTATCGGAGAAGTATTGCGATATATGTCGCGAACAGGTCGACCGCCTGGCCCGATTGAGTGTCGGAGAAAGTTGCGTGGGGCAGGCTCGAGCCCAGCCGGTTAGCAACCGGCACTGAGCAGTTGGAGTGCGATCCTTTGTGATCTTGTTTGTTGTGTGGGATCCTTTGTGATCTTGGGTGTTGCGTGGTTATCTTTTGTATCTTTGGTGGAGGTCGAAACCGTTGTGTCGGGTCTACATTACGTGTCCGGTTGTTGAGTTGTTTGGGGAAAGTAACAGTTCGTGTGACAGTCGGGTTACTTGAGTTTGGGGATAGTAGTCCCCGGTGTTTGGGTTGTTGTTGGTGTTTCTGGCATTTTCTGATCGTATGCCGTAGTCAGTCTGGTATCCGCGGTGGTGAGCGAATGCTCACCCCTAGCTGCGTTTCCTACAGGTACTGGTCGCGAGACGGACTAGGGGAACTCTCGAATCTTGAAGAGCTGGGAGCGGGAGTCCAGGTTTCTTTTTGGGAGTCTAGCGACGTACATATTGGTTGTTGTCCGCAGTTTTGGACGTACTTTCAGTTGTAAAATATTAGTTTGATTAACTTAAGTGGTGATTTTAAGTGGTTTACTGAAATGTTTAAAAATTGTTTTACTGTTTCATCGTTCGCGTTCCGGGTACGGTTCTACCGAATTCGGGGCGTGACAGTTTGGTATCAGAGCTCGAGGTTTCACACCTCGGACTGTACGTCAATTAGGTGGGGAGAGTTGAGTCTTTGAAAGTCCCGTCGTGCGTGGGTTGCGCAAGTTGGAAACCGTGTGTAGACCCGTAGTGACATGAGTCCTGTTTGTTGTTGTGTGTGTGTGCAGTACGGTTATTACTGGCATACTGATTGTGTGTTGCTGCGTGAAATGTTTTTAAGCTGTCGCGACTCGACTTAGGGGCGCCCCTGTGGTCGAACGTGACGGTGCTAATATCAAGTGGGGACAATTTAGTTCGGGGACGCCTGGACCGGGTTGTAACTATGTGATGTCAAAAATGAGATTTTATGATGAAAGGGAGAAGATTTTAAAATTTTGTTGGCCCTGTGGGCGTACGTTTTGGAATTGGTTGGCCTTGTCGGCTTGTGATTGAGGTTGGGTGACTTGAATTTGGCTGTGAATTGTTGTGCGTGTGTTTATCAAATTGGTAATTGAACGTGTGTGGCCCTTAAGGTTGATTTTAGGGTAAAAAGGGGTAAAGATCGAGTCTAAAACGAATTTGGAAAACAGGCCTGCGTGAGCGTCACGGACCCTATCACAGATCCGTGACGGATCAGAGCGTTTTGGCGAGTTTTGGGCCTTCATCACGGCTCTGTGACCCCAACCGTGACGGGGTCTGTCACGGCTCCGTGACCCCAATCGTGACGAGGTCTGTTAGGATCCGTGATTCCTTCCTTGTTCCTCCGTCTTGACTGTGCAGTTTGTGTGTTGGTTTTGCGTGGCTGTGTTCACGATTGTGTTGGTTGTAGAGGTCGTAAGTTCGGTGTTAAATGGGGAGGCCTTGGGTTCGAGACTCATCAATAACCTACGATGGTGATACAGCGCCTCTGTGTTAGGGTCTCACCACAGAGAGGGGTTAGGGTTGATGCGCTGCGGCGCCATACGAACTAGGTTTCCCCTATGTGAACGGGTGTTCGAGGTTTCCCTCACGTGAACAGGTGGTTTGAGGTTTCCTTCACGTGAGTGGGTTATTCGAGGTTTCCCTACGTGATCGGGTAATTGGGGTATTGAAGTTGTGAGCAATAGTGGCTTGCTGAGTTGAGAACATGATCCACGTTTGAGGTTTCCCTACGTGATCGGGTAATTGGGGTATTGAGGTTGTGAGCAGTAGTGGCTTGCGGAGTTGAGAACATGATCCGTTTGAGGTTTCCTTACGTGATCGGGTAATTAGGGTATTGAGCCTGTGAGCAATAGTGGCTTGCGGAGTTGAGAATATGATCCCCATTCGAGGTTTCCCTTACGTGATCAGAGCTAACGACGAACAATACGGATTAACATTGCAGTCAACATGTTATCATGAAATTTTAAGTACACCAGAACACAACACAAAAATAGTGATTAAAATCTCATGATAGTATAATTTATTGCTACTATACGCACATGATTTCATACGAATATACGCAATAACTGATTTACATTAGTTGTATCAAGAATTTGTGACCAAGATTCAAAACTTTTGTTCCAGGATTTAAAATTATTGTGACCTGCATTCATAATCTTTGTACCTAGTGTATAAAAGTGTTCATCCTACTACATCGTAGTACCGGACACTAGAATCTTTGACCAGTATTAAAAGTCTCTATGTCCAAGATTAAAAATGCATGTGTCCAGAATTCAAAATCTCTATGTCTAGGATTCAAAATCAATGTGACCATGATTAAAAGCCTCTGTGTACAGGATTTAAAATGCATGTGCCCAAAATTTGGAACCTGGATTCAAAACCTTTATGTCCTAGATTTAAAATCATTGTGACCAAAATTTAAAAAATCTGTGTCTAAATTTTATAAGTGCGTGATTCCAGAATACCCGTTTTCTTAAATGTAAGATTTCTCATTTTGCTATATCATACAGCTACAAGCATGGATAGTGATTCAAACACAACCAGAGGTGCATATTGATGGAGGAGTGCTAACATACATACCATCGTGCTTAAGGGAACGACCGCCCTATGTTAGATAATCATGCATGCTGGTCCCTCGTTTAACTTTCTCCTGAATTTCAAATGCCTATGTCTAGAATCTAAAAATCACGCATGTTGTTCCCTCGTTTTAACTATGTCCAGAATTTGAAATGGTTTCGTATACCAATAATAACCCCCGCGTGGCACGATTTGTTGATGCAGAATAAGCATGTTGTCTTCATATAACACGTGGAATGATTTTAATTAATCATTAATGCATATCATGTACGAGCCATATTTTCTCTGAGCAAAGAAGGTACACAAGATCGCGCTTAAATAATGACTGACCTATCGTCATCATCATCGCATTTACCATCGTTTCGTATCCCCGTAATCATGAATTAAAAAAATTATTTCTTTTGATAAATGACACTTATGTTTTTTATTTACAAAATGTTATCTATAAAATGGAGCACTTTGTCATTGTAATATCCACAATTCCCAACTCTCTTATACTTATTGTCTTCTTCTCTTATTCTAAGTACCACTTCTCCAACAACAATAGCCTCCCCGTCAAATGCATAATCGAGAAATATCATTCGTCCACGATCATTGATCAGAGGCATCTTTGTTGAGCACTACAAAACCCGTTACTTACTCTATGTGGAGCAATATAAGACATCCCAATACTAAATGTACATACACTTCAGGGATGTGTACGATGATGTGTTACGCTGTCACATATCCCAGTGGAAGCAAAAAGAAATTTAGGTTCATTGCCGCTACAAACAATTGGTCGCCAGATGATGAACATTATTTCTTCCCTGGAATAGCCGTTTGTGTACTCGGATCTTTTTGTTATCATCCCTAGAAGAGACTATGGCTCTTCTATTTTGTAATCGTCGATTCTATTTTGTTGAACATATTATTATATGATATTTTGATAATTGGCGATGTAATATCTTTTCAGATAAAATCTATAATGTTGTTGTTTTATTACCTACACATTACTGTGTTTCCTGCATAATAGCACTGTGTAGTATATGATATCATCAACTTGTATGCTACAGTTACTAGTAGAAAGATTATCTTATATACCTAAAAATAAGAACTTTTTTATCTTATATAACAGAAAATTACAAGTTGTACATTAGTATAGATATTAAGTTACACATTACTCTAAATACAACCGAGGCATAGACGATTATTTTATAACTATTTAAGTAGATATCAAACTCAAACGTAGCAAAACACGAAAACATAAAATAAATGGTTCCCAACAAGGATGTCTACCAGCCATCGCCTGCATTGATGGAGTTGAATGAGTACAACGTTAGTGGAAGGTATCATGTGCCCAAACTTTGGAATAGAGTTTCTAACACAAGATTTGACTTGAAAGATGTGGCACATATACCATATTAAAAGGCCTTGTGAAACCACCTTCATTGGTGGTCTGAAGGTCGTACGAAGGCTGGTTGCATCCGGGAGAACCTCTTCGAAAATAGGTTCGACGTGTCCTTGCCGATGGTTAGTTAAGCAGTACGTTGGTTGTCACAACCATACTGCCATCCAAGGCAATAACCACCATGGTCTGTCTTGATTCTAGGTTTGACCACACAAACCATAATACCCACTATATGAGGGTTTCTTAGGAAGAACGTTGGGTGTCGTGTGTGATCCTCGAACAAGACTATTTGAGAGATCGTTGGAGACCTCCGGTATATAAATAGACATCAGAAGAATACCTCCAATCCTTGGGCAGATGAGGATATGGTGGAGGTGTGAGAACCATCGAATCCCATAGCAAACTACATAGGAGGCGGTGGACACAATGAAAGAAATGAAACCATATGAGCCCCTTAAATAGACCTGGAGCCATTCAATGCGGAAGAGAGAGATAGAGAGAACTTAGTTGGTGGTTGGTTGGTTGAAGCCATCTAAAAATCATGCATCTTGTCCATAATTTCAAATGTTCTTGTCCCATAATATAAAATCATGCATGGTGCTATGTCGTATTAACTTTGTCCAGAATTTCAAATGTTGGTGTCTAGAATTCCAAATTATGCATGTTACTTCGTCGTTTTAACTCCGTCTAGAATTTCAAATGCATGTTTCCAGGATGTAAAATTACTGTCACCGGGATTTAAAATGCTTACGTCAATAATCTACATAGAATCAATCGGTATAACTATAGGATGTCTATGCCCAGTATATGCACTACGATACTAGATGTCTACAATATAGATTCTGGATCTCTTTAGTATAGATTATGGATGTGTACAATATACATCTTTGATATACAATGTAGATTCTGTATGTCTACAATATACACACAAACATCATCCAAAATAAGATAATATGCATGTGTAATCACGAGGAACTACAAACATGTTGGGTCTCGAGGTAGGGTTGAAGATGAACCAACTCGCAGCGGAAAATCAATGAAAACCAAGAGACAATTAAAACCATGAAACCACTAACAAAGAATGGATTAACAAGAGAAAAATTCAGCACTAGTTCTTACCAAAACAAGAACACCGGTTAACGAATGATTGGCTTGAGTCTCCAAGACGCCTACGTATCCACATGGGAATCAAAGCCACGTAGTTCTTCTCTTTGAGGACTCAAGAACACAAACATGGAGGTGGAAACTAGCCAAACCCGAAATGACCATGGAAGAGGGAGAGAAAATGTGTTTCCTATTCTTGTCTTGTGTTTGTTATGTTGAAAAAAGATGACTTAAACATAACAAAACCCATACTTGTCCAACTAAAGGCATGGGACAAGTATGGTGTCAAGTAAGGTGTAAATAGGACAAAGTATGGCAAGACAAGATTGGGTTAGGTGGTGAATCACCAACACCTTAATCCTTATCTTGCTTACTTAGTACTAATTAATCAAGACTTGATTAATTAGTTCCATGGGCCTTGGTTGCATGGGCCTTTCATGGGCCTCTTGGAACATGGCCCGTGGCCATTTCCAACGAGGTCCCGTGATTCGCTCATCGCCTCCATGCCTTCCATACCGGAAATGTCCAACATTATCCGACGCGATCAATCCCAAGACTCCAAGCCTTGTCTCGATCTGTGAAGTCCTATTCACTTACGGGCACATGACCCAAAACCCAGTTTTGGTCATGTCCCGAGACAACTCCCTTTTGGCCATTCTCCATAAATGTGTCAATGAGTTTCATCCTCCGGTGTGACCCTTAGGTTTATGCATGTCAATAGATCAACGTAAAATCCCATTTTACTTGATCCTATTTAAGTGGCAACTAACGAGACTTTAGTATTGCCTGACACTACATAACGAATCGACCCTGTCGATTCTAACCTTTCCGTCGTCCCTGTCATTATCCTTTTATCTCCGATATCCTGATTGAGATAAGGCATAGAGCCGTCATCCTTATTATTCTCAATCACCGTTCCTTGATATGTGAGATGACTGAAGATATGATACCCAGTATCATGTGCATGGCCATGCTATTCTTCCAGTCACTCTCGATCAAGTGGCCGAGAACCGATATCTTTCTCATACCTTAGTATGAGGGATAAATCCCTTAGCCGTCTTTCGTGTCACTCATGTAGCCCGTCCCCAAGCCAATCCTGGCCGTTATGGAAGCCCTGTTACGGACAACGTTAGGCTCAGGTCAAACTCAGTTGTTGACTACATAGCGATCACAAAGACTCCTTGGTCTAAGGATACATGACAAGCTACGACACTGAATATGTTCATGACTTAATCTATGGCACATATTCAGGGCGGGTCGTCCAATATCATGTCCCACATGATATCTATGATCAGACTCCGGAATCCCATTCCAATGACTAACAGAACGTAAGCCATAAAGAGCCATCTTTCATACTAGTCGCTTCTAGTGAAGCTTTGTTGAGTAGGGACCCATCGAGTGTGATCTATCTCGATCTATGGTTCTATTCACATGGTGGGCATAGATCAGAGCACACATCGATATATTACTCCAACACATAAGTAATATAAAGCCGCTTTAATTTTATTGCTAACGATGATATATACATTTGGACATTTAGGATTGAACTACGGGCACTAAGACTAACAAAACAATCATCGCATATCAAAACCCCCAAATCCAAACATTTGATAAATAAAAATACTGAATGTTCGTGTTCAGTTAGCAATACATCGAATCAAAAATATTGAATAATCTGTAAAGCGGTTACACCACCGCCAGCGATTTAAGAAAATATTTAGTCTCACCTAAACCGAGCGATTTCATAAATTTAGAAAATCTTTAAAGAGAAGAAGATTGAGAAGCACAATATCGAGTTTGGCGCGGTGATGTGTTTAACAAAATAAAATATTTACCCTCACAAAGCTTGGACTTTAAAACTACTCACTTCCAAACACGGTATTTAAGATTCGTGCAACTAAGCCTCACAATCTAAATCTCAGTCGTCCCCATCAACGCATCGCGCGATCACAATAGAGTTGTACAGTCGCACTGTAGCACTAGGGTTGCACCCAAAACCGATCATATATATAATTAGGTTTGGTAGAATACCCTTATAGCCCAATACGGGTGTTCGGCCAAGCGTTATTATTTATATAAATTTGTAATTTTTGTTTGTTCTATTCAATTACTATACTATATGATAATTAAGTACGCACACAATTCTTATCTCATTGTAAGAACCACTCCCGGTCAACGCCAGTCAAATCTGCGAAAAATAAGAGAATTTAAAATTTTTAAGCACACACTTAAATGAACCCAAATATGACCCCGAGGGTCATACCGGACATAAGTTGACCCCGATATCAACCAAAGGGAGTTCCGTGGGACTCAGGGCAACTTTCTGATCAGTTTGGGAAATGTTGACTTTTCGCTGGAAAAGTCAACCGAGCGACGTTTTGGTCCATTCGATGACCGTTTTGGGTCCAAAAAGCGTAGATGTCGTCGCAACGGTCTTAGTTGAGCTGTTTCCTTGTAGCCCGTGAAGTTTCGTAATTTCTTGGAAAAAGTGCCCGTTCGGGGCCCGAGACGGCCGAATTTTGCGAATCTGATTGGAAAATATCTAAAAGATATTTTCCAAAAGGTGTGGGACCCAATTGCCACATGTCAGTTATGTGGTGGTGTTAGGTTTTTTGAACAAAACAAAAGGAGACTACTTGATGGCTACTTTTACAATTTAAGTATTAGTTGTTTTTTTAAAACAAAACAAAAGGGAAGCAAATGGTGTAGTCTCGGCCATTTAGCAAAAGAGGGGAGAGAAGTAGAGAGAGAAAGTGGAGAGAGGAAAGAGAAGGAGAAAGGGGAGAAAAAGAGAAGAAAGCTTGGGCTTTTGCTATTTTCCCGTCGATCCGACCGGTGGATCGTCTCAACGATCAAAGAATCGAACTCCCATCGACATTCTCTACGGTGAGCAACTAATCGATTTTCGTTTTGATACGTTTGAAAGTTAGGGTTTGGGTTTAAATGGGTTAAATATGGATGAGTCGAGGTGTTGGGTTCGTTGGGAACGTTTTGGAGCGAAAAGGAACATTTTTCGTTGTGGCCGTGTGGGGCCCACTTGGTCGGGCCTCGGGTTTTTCGTGTTCGGGTAGTCTTGGACGATCCCCAAGTCGATAATTCACACCCGGAACGAATTATGGAATTAAATTGTGAAAGTTAGAAATTTCGGGTTTAGAAACTTGAAACGCTAATTAAATTACTCGGAAGTCGGAATTGGATTCCGTCGAGTGCATAGGAACCCTTGAATTATTCTAAGACCGTAGAAACGAAAACGAGAATTTTCGGAGCCCCGGAAGGGCGTTTTCAAAACCCGGGTAGATTCGCCATGTCGGGCGAATCGGGCCTTTCCGGGTCCAATATCGACAATGTCGAGTAATTGGGGAGTTTGGGAGTGATCGACATTGTCGGGGTTACTTTTGGGCATCAGGTTTATTAAAATTCAGCATTATGCCTGCAAGCTTAAAAGCGTTTAAAATTGTGTTCTTTTAGATCGTGCTGCGGACCGAGGCAAAGGAAAGCTAGGCGAGTGACGGAGATCACACCGGGGCTTATTTGGGCACTTTTGGAGAACATGCACGAGGTAGGGAAAAGTAGCCGGATCTCGGCCCTGACTAGGGAAAGTTAACAGTAGAAATGCATGTGACACTGGGGTGTCGTGGGTTAAGTGGGTTATCGAATATTAGAAAGGCATGATACAGGAACGTAGCGAATATTGGAAATGCATGTGACACTTAGTAGTGTCGTAGGAACAGAGAACTTAGCGTTATTAGAATTACTGGAGGCATATGACCATGCCCGGAGGTTGATTGCGAACTTATCGAGATTAGGAGTACTGGAGGCATATGACCATGCCCGAAGGTTGATTGAGAAACTGTTGATATTAGGACTGTTGGAGGCATTGGTTATGTTGGAGGTTGATTGTGTTTTTTTGTGTCTTGGGTGGCCATGAGAGCCCGTGTTATGCTGTTGTGTCTTGGGTGGCCATGAGAGCCCGTGTTTTACTGTTGGTGTCTTGAGAGCCCATGAGTGCCTGTGGGGTTGTTGAACCTGTGTCTTTACCGTTGGTGTGTCTTGGGAAGCCATGAGTGCCCGTGGGGTTGTTGAACCCGTGTCTTTACTGTTGGTGTGTCTTGGGTGGCCATGAGTGCCCGTGGGGTTGTTGAGCCCGTGAGTTATGGTTGGTGTGTCTTGGGAGGCAATGAGTGCCCGTGGGGTTGTTGATGTTGGGTCTCGAGGTAGGGTTGGAGATGAACCAACTCGCAGCGGAAAATCAATGAAAACCAAGAGACGATTAAAACCATGAAACAACTAACAAAGAATGGATTCACAAGAGAAAAATTCAGCACTAGTTCTTACCAAAACAAGAACACCGGTTAACGAATGATTGGCTTGAGTCTCCAAGACGCCTACGTATCCACATGGGAATCAAAGCCACGTAGTTCTTCTCTTTGAGGACTCAAGAACACAAACATGGAGGTGGAAACTAGCCAAACCCGAAATGGCCATGGAAGAGGGAGAGAAAATGTGTTTCCTATTCTTGTCTTGTGTTTGTTATGTTGAAAAAAGATGACTTAAACATAACAAAACCCATACTTGTCCAACTAAAGGCATGGGACAAGTATGGTGTCAAGTAAGGTGTAAATAGGACAAAGTATGGCAAGACAAGATTGGGTTAGATGGTGAATCACCAACACCTTAATCCTTGTCTTGCTTACTTAGTACTAATTAATCAAGACTTGATTAATTAGTTCCATGGGCCTTGGTTGCATGGGCCTTTCATGGGCCTCTTGGAACATGGCCCGTGGCCATTTCCAACGAGGTCCCGTGATTCGCTCATCGCCTCCATGCCTTCCATACCGGAAATGTCCAACATTATCCGACGCGATCAATCCCAAGACTCCAAGCCTTGTCTCGATCCGTAAAGTCCTATTCACTTACGGGCACATGACCCAAAACCCAGTTTTGGTCATGTCCCGAGACAACTCCCTTTTGGCCATTCTCCATAAATGTGTCAATGAGTTTCATCCTCCGGTGTGACCCTTAGGTTTATGCATGTCAATAGATCAACGTAAAATCCCATTTTACTTGATCCTATTTAAGTGGCAACTAACGAGACTTTAGTATTGCCTGACACTACATAACGAATCGACCCTGTCGATTCTAACCTTTCCGTCGTCCCTGTCATTATCCTTTTATCTCCGATATCCTGATTGAGATAAGGCATAGAGCCGTCATCCTTATTATTCTCAATCACCGTTCCTTGATATGTGAGATGACTGAAGATATGATACCCAGTATCATGTGCATGGCCATGCTATTCTTCCAGTCACTCTCGATCAAGTGGCCGAGAACCGATATATTTCCCATACCTTAGTATGAGGGATAAATCCCTTAGCCGTCTTTCGTGTCACTCATGTAGCCCGTCCCCAAGCCAATCCTGGCCGTTATGGAAGCCCTGTTACGGACAACGTTAGGCTCAGATCAAACTCAGTTGTTGACTACATAGCGATCACAAAGACTCCTTGGTCTAAGGATACATGACAAGCTACAACACTGAATATGTTCATGACTTAATCTATGGCACATATTCAGGGCGGGTCGTCCAATATCATGTCCCACATGATATCTATGATCAGACTCCGGAATCCCATTCCAATGACTAACAGAACGTAAGCCATAAAGAGCCATCTTTCATACTAGTCGCTTCTAGTGAAGCTTTGTTGACTAGGGACCCATCGAGTGTGATCTATCTCGATCTATGGTTCTATTCGCATGGTGGGCATAGATCAGAGCACACGTCGATATATTACTCCAACACATAAGTAATATAAAGTCGCTTTAATTTTATTGCTAACGATGATATGTACATTTGGATATTTAGGATTGAACTACGGGCACTAAGACTAACAATCTCCCACTTGCCCTAGTTCCAATCTAAACTCCAATATGTCCCCATCGACTTTACATGTCTAACATGTTCAGGCAGTGACACTGCCTTAGTCAAAGTGTTGGCTATGTTATCATCTGTTGCAATATCGGTTATCTTCACGTCACCTTAGTTCAGTATTTATCTGATGAGGTGGATACGCCGCAGTACATGTTTGGATTTGTTATACGATCTAGGCTTTTAGCTTGCGCAATGGCCCTTGTGTTGTCGCAAGATGGATTCACCGGGCTGGATGGGTTTTTAATTACACCCAGCCCTGCCATGAATTTCCAAATCCACATAGCCTCCTTAGCTGCCTCTACAGCATCCATGTACTTGGCCTCTGTCGTAGATTCGGCAATGGTATCTTGCTTTACGCTATCCCAGCTAAAGCTCTGCCATTCAGCGTAAACACATATCCTGATTGACTTCTAAAGTCATCTGGATTTGTCTTGGAAAACTAGCGTCTACTCATCCTTCGACGACTAGTTCAGCATCATCTTTCCCCTGGGTTAGAATGATGTCTACTGGTACAACATAAGGCTTACGAGACGTCTGGTCTCATACATGTCATGGCATATATGATCGATCCTGCCCCCAGGCGCATAGGATTCTCATCATCCTTTTCATCTCATCAGGTGTCTTAGGACACTGAGTCTTGCTGAGATGAATGCCATGACTAGTGGGTAAGAGTCCTTTCTTTGAATCGAGCATTAAGAACCTACTCAATGCCTTGTTCACATAGGTTCCCTGACTTAAATCCAAGACCCTCTTGGTGCGATCTCTACATATCTTAATCCTTAAGATATGAGAAGCATCACCTAAGTCCTTTATTGAAAAACACTTCCTCAACCAAGCTTTAGTCTCGTGCAAGGTTGGGATGTCGTTTTCAATGAGAACCAGAAAGGTAATATTGCTCCCACTAGCCTTCTTATAAACGCAAGATTCATCCTCATTTTTGATTAAGCCAAATCCAATTACAGCTTCATCAAAACGAAGGATCCAACTCTGAGAAGTTCGTTTCAATCCATAAATGGATTTCAACAACTTATAAATCATTCCTTTATTCTTCGGATCGTCAAAACCTTTGGGCCGAGACATACAAACGTACTCAGTCAAATTTCCATTTAGGAAAGCGGTTTTGACATCCACTTGCCATATCTCGTAATTATGATACGCAGTTATGTCAAGAAGAATTTGGATCGATTTTGACCATAGCCACTAAGGAGAAGGTTTCCTCATAGTCAATCCATTGGATCTGCCTATAACCTTTCGCCACCAGTTGAGCTTTGTAGGTCAGAGGGTTGTCGTCCATGTCCATCTTCACCTTGAAGATCCATTTGCATCCTATGGTCCTCACACCATTGATGGGATCAACCGGTTCCCAGACTCGGTTGTCCGACATGGATTGCATTTCCTCCCTCATGGCTCCCAGCCATAACTCGGAGTCGGGCCCATCCACGACTTCTTGAAAGGTGGCTGGATCATCGTGATCCACCATGACTTCATTGTCACCTCCGGATACCATATCTTGGAGGTGGAAGATTGACCCTTTCAAATCGCCTTGGACCTTCCGAAATTGTAACAGGAATTGGTTCTCACTCTACGACAATCTCTGGCTCCTTTCTACTGGGTTGTCAATTGGTTTAGACAGATCTGTACCATCCTGAATTTCTTCGAGATGCACAGTCCTCCTAATGACGTCTTTGGAAACAAAACTTCTTTTCCATAAAGACCCCACCCCAAGCGACGAACACCATGTTCTCACTGGGATTGTAGAAATAGTATCCCCTTGTTGCTTTGGGACACCACACGAAGGTGCATATCTCAGATCTTGGTTCGAGCTTAGTCGAAACCAAATGTTTCACATAAGCCTCGCAACCACAAATCTTTAGGAAGGACAAAGCGTGCATCATCCCGTACCATTTTTTTAAAATGGTGTCCCTTCCACACCATTCGTCGAAGCCCGATTCACTATGAATGCGTTCGTCTCTAGAGAAAAACCCCTAAAAGAGATTGGGAGATCAGTCCAACTAATCATGGAACAGACCATTGTCTAACAATGTCCGATTTCTCCGTTTGGCTACACCTTTCAACAACAGTGACCTAGGAGGAGTCCATTCCAAAAGGATCCCATTCTCTTTTAGATGATCTAATAACTCTGTGGTCAAGTATTTTCCACCTCGATCCAATCGAAGTGCCTTAATACCTTTGTCGAGCTGGTTATCTACTATAGTCTTAAACTCTTTGAATTTATCAAAATCTTCAGACTTATGTCTCACCGAATAGACATAACCATATTTACTGTAATCATCAGTAAATGTGATAAAGTAGCTAAAACCCCTCCTGGCAAGTGAACTTATTGGTCTAAACACATTCGAGTGTATAAGCCCCAATAATTCACCCGCCCTTTCATCGCGATCGATAAAGGGCACTTTAGTCATTTTTCCCATCAAACAAACCTTGCACCTATCGATCGAATGGAATTCGAATGAACCTGAAAGCCCGCACTTCTGAAGTGCTGATAGGCGCTTCTTGTTTATGCGACCCAAATGACAGTGCCATAACAGAGTTAGGTTTAAATCGTTGGATTTAGACCTCTTGGTATTAACGGAATATATGGAACTTGAGGCATTGTTACCCATATCTAATATGTACAATCCTCCAACCATGTCAGTACTGGTATAAAACATATCATTGCATAGAACATTGAAAACTCCATTTCCAATATTAACATTATATCCTTCCTTGTCAAACACGGATACAGATATAATATTCCTACTAAAAGTAGGTATGCAATATACATTATACAATACTAAGACAAGGCCTCTTGGCAAAGCAAGACTCATGGATCCTACAGCAGTTGCCACAACTCTGAGGTCCATTTCGTGCTTTCCAAATCTTTCCTACTTTCAGCCACCATATATTAGTGCATGTGTGAGATTCAGTCATGGTATCTAATACCCATGAATCTTTGGAAGTAGAGAGATGTAGCTCTATAGAGTTAATACCGAATGAAGGCACGATCCCACCGCCCTTCCTTAGATCATCCAGGTTTCCTGATGAAGGCGCAGTCCTACTGCCCTTCTTCAGATCATCCAGGCTATTTGATGAAGGCGCAGTCCCACTGCCCTTCTTCAGATCAGCCGTGAACTTCCTGTAATCCCGGTTCCAATGACCAGGTTGTTGGCAGTAGAAGCAGACATTCTCAGGTGTCTAATCTTTCCTGCCAAGTGCGCATGGGCCCAGCCCTTGCCACTTCCAATTCCCTTGTTGACCATCAGAATATCCTTGGATCCCAGATCCCTGAGATATTCTTCTGAACAGCTGATGACACTTCATGTAACTCTGATATGGTCTTAGAGACAGCCTTGTCAAGGACATATTCTTTGCGTTCAGACTTGAGGACTATCCTCAAAATTCTGTACCAGTCCAAATAGTTTGTCCCATTTAGCTTGACCCTGTCAAGAATGGTTTTTAATGACAAACTATTAATGTTCGCTGAATTTGCCATTTGATCTACAACAGATAAAATTCAATCAGTAAACTGAATAAATTTTATGAAGATCAAGCTTAAACACCAACAATCGATTCTAAACCTTTAGAATCTGAAACCAAGATCCTTGATTCACTCGATTAAGCTGAACTAATGCTCACCACTTAATCGAGCTATGTAGGTAGGACTCCATCCAATCACATCCAATGTGACTCCTGGCTAGGGTATGTACTTATGTACACGACTTACCCTATCTGTTACCCTAGCTCAACCTCAGGCTGAGAATCGTAGTCGGGTCCACCAATTTTCAACTATGGCTCGTCACTATGTAGGTGCTCCGCTAATGCGCACGACACCCACATATGTCGTCCAAACCTACTACCCCGCTTCCCCATGGATGCTCCGCTAATGCGCACGACAACCATAGGACGGGGAGGTAGTAAGGTGTTGATGATTGGGAGGTATCGGACATGACCCGCTTTTACTTGTCCAGTTGTGTTCAAAACTTTGGCACATCCTAGATGCGATGAGCACATCAACTACATTCCAAATGCAATGATGCCTCAAATTACATTCAATGTAATTCTTCCTTTGAACCCGTCAACTACATCCAATGCAATGACGGTTCTAAGGGTTCACACACAAGGATTAAAATTCCAATTTTATCTTTGCATGTGAGGTGATATGCTCGGTAAATAAAGTTAAGCCTGCAATTCTAAAACACATAGAATTAATCATGCATAAACTAAACCAAGCATAAAGCGATAAATGTGCACATAATAGCCCCCTAAACTAACTCCCACTAGCTTCTTGAGCTCCACCGACTCCAAGCCGATGCCAACACCCGAAAAGCCACCAAATGACCTTTTCGCCCTTTCTTCGTCTTGAGTAAAATATTACAATTTAATACACGACTCGCAAATATTACAAACAAGTGGTTCGACGACCACACCTTGAAAGAATAATTACACGCTAACTCTAACGGCTCGCAGGCCGTGAAAAGCGATAAATAATTAAATCGAGCTCGGGGCTATTATGTACACCATGCCAACATCACATCACACATCGTGTTATCAAACAAGCATGTTATCAAACATCATGTGATTTTCCGGTTTTAATTAATAGCCAAGTTTCGAAATTTTTTGATGCTCGGTTTATCGAAACCGTTCAAAAATGAAACTTTTGAACATTTGATCTTCGAGTTCATCATGACGGTTCCAAACTCGTCATAACTAACAAAACGGTTTATCCTTGGCATATCAACCATCCAATGGTCATGCTTGGCCTAGCTCCGTCCAACGGAGCCCTGTTCGGTCCCGGTCTCGGCTCCCCGAGAGTCCCGCTCCCGAGACCCGAAAAATCAAATTTTTTTCAAAATTTCCAGATTTGAAATAATTTTCAAAAAATCATTTTACATGTATTAAATCCATAAACAATAATTTAAAACATGTTATCAAACAATTTAGCAAAACAACATGCCAAAAACGAAACTTTCAAGCAAAACCGAAACTTTGAACACCGTTTTGTGAACCCCGAAGGTAGCACGGCTCTGATACCACTGTTGGGTCTCGAGGTAGGGTTGGAGATGAACCAACTCGCAGCGGAAAATCAATGAAAACCAAGAAACGATTAAAACCATGAAACAACTAACAAAGAATGGATTCACAAGAGAAAAATTCAGCACTAGTTCTTACCAAAACAAGAACACCGGTTAACGAATGATTGGCTTGAGTCTCCAAGACGCCTACGTATCCACATGGGAATCAAAGCCACGTAGTTCTTCTCTTTGAGGACTCAAGAACACAAACATGGAGGTGGAAACTAGCCAAACCCGAAATGGCCATGGAAGAGGGAGAGAAAATGTGTTTCCTATTCTTGTCTTGTGTTTGTTATGTTGAAAAAAGATGACTTAAACATAACAAAACCCATACTTGTCCAACTAAAGGCATGGGACAAGTATGGTGTCAAGTAAGGTGTAAATAGGACAAAGTATGGCAAGACAAGATTGGGTTAGGTGGTGAATCACCAACACCTTAATCCTTGTCTTGCTTACTTAGTACTAATTAATCAAGACTTGATTAATTAGTTCCATGGGCCTTGGTTGCATGGGCCTTTCATGGGCCTCTTGGAACATGGCCCGTGGCCATTTCCAACGAGGTCCCGTGATTCGCTCATCGCCTCCATGCCTTCCATACCGGAAATGTCCAACATTATCCGACGCGATCAATCCCAAGACTCCAAGCCTTGTCTCGATCCGTAAAGTCCTATTCACTTACGGGCACATGACCCAAAACCCAGTTTTGGTCATGTCCCGAGACAACTCCCTTTTGGCCATTCTCCATAAATGTGTCAATGAGTTTCATCCTCCGGTGTGACCCTTAGGTTTATGCATGTCAATAGATCAACGTAAAATCCCATTTTACTTGATCCTATTTAAGTGGCAACTAACGAGACTTTAGTATTGCCTGACACTACATAACGAATCGACCCTGTCGATTCTAACCTTTCCGTCGTCCCTGTCATTATCCTTTTATCTCCGATATCCTGATTGAGATAAGGCATAGAGCCGTCATCCTTATTATTCTCAATCACCGTTCCTTGATATGTGAGATGACTGAAGATATGATACCCAGTATCATGTGCATGGCCATGCTATTCTTCCAGTCACTCTTGATCAAGTGGCCGAGAACCGATATATTTCCCATACCTTAGTATGAGGGATAAATCCCTTAGCCGTCTTTCGTGTCACTCATGTAGCCCGTCCCCAAGCCAATCCTGGCCGTTATGGAAGCCCTGTTACGGACAACGTTAGGCTCAGGTCAAACTCAGTTGTTGACTACATAGCGATCACAAAGACTCCTTGGTCTAAGGATACATGACAAGCTACGACACTGAATATGTTCATGACTTAATCTATGGCACATATTCAGGGCGGGTCGTCCAATATCATGTCCCACATGATATCTATGATCAGACTCCGGAATCCCATTCCAATGACTAACAGAATGTAAGCCATAAAGAGCCATCTTTCATACTAGTCGCTTCTAGTGAAGCTTTGTTGACTAGGGACCCATCGAGTGTGATCTATCTCGATCTATGGTTCTATTCGCATGGTGGGCATAGATCAGAGCACACGTCGATATATTACTCCAACACATAAGTAATATAAAGTCGCTTTAATTTTATTGCTAACGATGATATGTACATTTGGACATTTAGGATTGAACTACGGGCACTAAGACTAACAGTTGAGCCCGTGAGTTATGGTTGGTGTGTCTTGGGAGGCCGTGAGTGCCCGTGGGGTTGTTGAGCCCGTGAGTTATGGTTGGTGTGTCTTGGGAGGCCGTGAGTGCCCGTGGGGTTGTTGAGCCCGTGAGTTATGGTTGGTGTGTCTTGGGAGGCCGTGAGTGCCCGTGGGGTTGTTGAGCCCGTGAGTTATGGTTGGTGTGTCTTGGGTGGCCATAAGTGTCTGTGGAGTGTTTAATCGGTCTTGTTGCTGTTTGTTGAACCTTACTTGTGATTGTGATTGTGTTTGCCCGAGGTTAGTGACCCGACTTCGTGTCGGGAAGTGGTGTGGAATTTGGCTGGCTTACCTAACAAGGATCGGTAAGTTGCGAGCGTCCTTTGGCTGGCCTGACCGAGTTCGAGTCTCGGGGGGTTGCGAGCGTTCTTTGGCTACCCTGACCGAGTTCGAGTCTCGGGAGGTTGTGAGCATTTGTAGGCGATGAGAGGGCAGCTCCCCTTCCGACTAGCTATCGGAAAAGCAGCACTGTATATATCGCCAAAAGGTCGACCGCCTGGAGCCTGACAGGGATCGGCAAAGCGCGTGGGGCAGGCTCGAGCCCAGCCGGTTAGCAACCGGCACTGAGCAGCTGACAGGAATGCGATCCTTTGTGATCTTGTCTGGTATGCGATCCTTTGTGATCTTGTTTGGTGTGCGATCCTTTGTGATCTTAAGTGTTGCGTGGTTGTCTGTCGTGTCTTTGGAGGAGGTCGTCAATCGTTGTGTCGGGTCTACATCCCGTGTTACTGTTGAGTCGGTTGAGGAAAGTATTAGTGTGTGGGTGTCAGTCGGGTTACTTGAGTTTGGGGACAGTGATCCCCGGTGTTGAGTTGGTTGTTGGTGTTACCGGCATTGTCTGCTAAGTATGCCGTAGTCAGTCTGTTAGCCGTGGTGGTTAGCGAACGCTCACCCCTAGCTGCTTTTCCTACAGGTACTGATCACAGGTTGGACTAGGTGAGCTTCTGAAGCTTGAAGAGCTAGGAGCGGGATTCTGGGTTTACTTTGAGTCTAGCGACGTGTACCTTGCTTTTTGTCCTATTGTTGGGAGGTGCCTTTAAGTTGTAAATGATTAAATGATTATTTTTGATGAACAAATGGCGATTTTAAAGTGATTTATGTAAAAGGTTTCAAAATGTTTTATTGTTTCAAAACGTTCGCGTCCCGAGTTCGGTTTACTGAAATTGGGGCGTGACAATGAATATTGAATTTAACATAAATGATAGTTATATCAAAATATAACATCTCGACAATTTGTTTAATGGATAATATATATAGTTCACTTCATTGTGGTCTCTATCTTTGCGTGTGACCCTTTAGGATTCATATGACGTTGACAGTAAGACGGAAATAAAAATTTCCTCCATAAGTTATGAGTAACTCTTAGCCAGGTCCATAACTACCCAAGTCATAGAACTACAAAATATATCTTTTGTCAAATCCTATTATCATAAGTGATCTTATCCTTTTGTCTTTTGACAATTTTTATGACTGAACACTAAGCATAGAATTATCTTCCTTTTAAAATTGATCTATAAGTTCTCTTGATCGTGAGTTCGGATTGTAGGTGACAAATAACTGCATGGCTATGCTTCTTTCACAATCCTCTACTGATCAAGAGGGGCCCTTAATGACAACTGACTTGTACGAATACAAGTGACAAGTCCCTATGACCATCATCCATATGTGTCGCATGCGTATCTATGTCTGAGCATAACCTTTATTTCCATCTTGTTAGAACTAGCGTTGAGTTAGGGAAAACTCTAAGAAACAACTATCATGCGACTTCCTAGTACAAGAAATCTCTTATGACAATTTTGTCGTTCAAAAAACATGGTTGCGACTAATATTTACCAAAAACCATAATTTTCTGTCAAATATCACACCGACTGTTAGTGAAAAATCGTGAAAACTCCATGAAACAACTATCATACGACTTCCTAGTACAAGAAATCTCGTATGACATGTGACAGAAAGTGAGGGTATTTGTGTCATTTGACTTGCTCCGTTAACTCGTCGTGTGATATGTGACAGAAAATTATGGTTTTTGGTAAATATTAGTCGCAACCATGTTTTTTGAGCGACAAAATTGTCATACGAGATTTCTTGTACTAGGAAGTCGTATGATAGTTGTTTCTTGGAGTTTCCCCCGTTGAGTTATGTCAAGTCATGAATCAACATCATATAGATCATATTGTGATGCCATGGTCGTAGGACTAAGGTCTACTTCGGTAGTTGAGAAATAATCATGTCTCATTCTTTGAAGTATTCACAAGGTGAATCATCTATTGTCAAACTCTTTGACATCTGTGACTTTGAGTCATATCTCTATATGCATAATTAGCAAAACATGATCTTCCAATCAACAATCACACTAGCGTTAACTATCAGATCAAGCTACAGACGAATGTATATACTCACTCCTTTGTATCCAAGATTTATACTATCAGGAAGCGGTGCCCCGATACCTTACAAAGAGTGGTACATTCAAAATTTTAATAAAAATACAACTTAGTGATAAAATAAACGTTTGTGGCTTGTCCTAAAGCATAAACCCAAAAGACTCCCAATTGAACTAGGACCATCTCATATTTTAAGAAATTCCCATTTCCCTAATGTGACCCTTGAACTTGGGTTGTGGACATGCCTTAGTCATATGATCAACTTCATTGTCATATATGTATACTCTACATTTCTTGACTTCTTCCAAATCTACAAACTGTCAGTTGATGTAGTAGCATTTATGAATATGTTTGGATTTGGAAAGATCCCTTGACTCCTTAGCTTGAGACATCGCTCCATTTTTTACGCAAAACTATGTCACTGGATCCGATATGCTGGGAACAACGCCTAATTCGGTGATGAAGACCTTAATCCAAACTACCTCTTTCCCTACTTCTACTGCGGCGATGTACTTGTCCTATGTTGTTGAATCTTCCATGATTGCTTGGTTTGAACTTCTCCAACTAAAAGCATCCCTATTAAAAAACATATAGCCATGTTGTGATTCAAAATCATCAGTGCTGGTCTAAGAGCTTGCGTTGGTGTAACATTGTACCACCAACTCGCTTCTTGGACCTTTGTACCATAAACACACGTTCTTAGTCATTCTCAAGTACTTTATGATAGTTTTCACTACCATCCAATGACTCTCACCTGGGTTTGACTGTTATCTACTCGTCGCACTTAATGCGTACGAGTCATTCGGTCGAATGCAAAGCATTGCGTACATGATTGACCAATGGCCGAAACATATGGAATATTATTCATACGCTCTCACTCATCATGTATCCTAGGACACAATTTATTGATAAGATGTATGTAGTTGTTCACAAGCATGAACCCTCTCTTATAGTCTTGCATTCTTTGATCTACCACTATAGATCTTGAAGCTTAGAATACAGGCGAATTAACCTAGGTACTTAATTTAAAAAGAGTTACCTGATAGCTATCATATATATATATATATATAGTTGGTATCAGGTACAAACCACCCCTTATTGTGCAAACTACGAACCAATCTGAGCCATAGGATCCCCACAAAGTGATGTCAGCAGAGCGCACCAGATGCTGACACTTGGACAATAAATATATAAAACACCGCACCTTATTGTGCAAACTACGAACTCACCAGGTGCTGAAACGTGGGCGCGCGCGCACAGTGCTGATCGTTTGTGCGCACAGTGCTGATAGTTTGCATTTGTACTAAACTATCAGCATTGTGCTTGTAAACGATCAGCACCCGCGCGCGCGTGTTCAACACGCTCACACGCGCGGGCAGAGGCGCGCGCGAAGTAGCCACGTGTCAGCATCGCGCGCGCTCTGCTGACGTCACTTTGACCGCATCCTGTGGCTTAGATTGGTTTGTAGTTTGCACAATAAGGGTGGTTTTTACTGGATAGCTACCCTATATATATATATATATGTGGTTTTTACTGTTATAGATGGATCCTTATATTGTAAAATGTAAAAAATAACATTAATAACAAAAATATGTAACATAAGGATCAAAAATATGTAACGCCAAACTTTTGGTTTAAATATTGAGTTTTAGATTTGTTAAAAAAATTTATAATTGATATTATTAAATACTTAAACCCGAAATTTGGTATTACATTTTCTTGATCCTTGTGTCATGGTTATTTTTTCCGGTTGTTACTTTGTTTGACCGAATACCCTTATGGCTTATTGGGGTGTTCGGCCAAGGCCTATTATTTATATAAATTTGGCATTTTATATTTTTTCTGATTAATTATTATACTAGAAAATAATTAAACATAAGTAAAGGTATTATCTCTGAGTATTGGATTAAATGTAAAGGATGTAATATATCGAACTATAACTTCTCCCCAATTTATTTAATCTACAATAAATATTGTTCACTTCATTGTGGTATCTCTCTGTGTATGACCCTTTGGGATTCATATGACATTGGCAGTGAGACGGAAATAAACATTTATTCCACAAGTTATGGGTAAATCCTAGCAAGACCCATAACGACCAAAGTCGTAGAACTACTGATTATATCTTTTGTCAAATCCTATTACCATAAGTGATCTTATTCTCTTGTCTTTTGACGATTATCATGACTAAACATAAAAAATAGAACTATCACCCTTTTCCAAATCAATCTATAAGTTCTCTTGATCTAGAGTTCAGATTGTAGGTGAAAAATCACACGCATGACCATGTGTCACGCCCCAATTTCAGCGAACCGAACTAGGGACGCGAACGTTTAAAAAGTTACAAAACTTGAAGCTTGTTTACATTAAATCACTTTAAAAGCCAAGTTAGTTCCACAAAATAGTATTATTTACATCTCAAAAATATTAGTCCCACACTTGGACAAAAAGGTAGGTACACGTCACTGGACTCAAAACACCCAGCAACCCGCTTCACGCTCTTCAAGCTTCAGAAGCTCACCTAGTCCAGGCTGCGAACGGTACCTGTAGGAAAAGCAGCTAGGGGTGAGCGTTCGCTCACCACCACAGATAACAGACTGACTACGGCATACTTAGTAGACAAAGCCGGTGACACCAACAACGACTCAAAAGACACACACACGACCAAGACTTTCCTCAGTTGACTCAACACTCGGACACGTTATGTAGACACCACACTACGATTGACGACCTCCTCCAAGACACGACTAACAACCACACAATACCAAACAAGATCACAAAGGATCGCAAACCGGCTGCTCAGTAACCAAATCTCTGTATCTCGCCCTTTCCGATCCCAGTCGGTACAGGCGGTCGACCTGTCGCGCCACTTCTCCCGATCCCAGTCGGGAGGCTAACCCACAACCTCTCCGCTTCACCCGATCCCAGTCGGGTGGTTAGCCACACCCGCGCGTCCTTCCCCCGATCCCAGTCGGGGAGCTAGCCCACAACCCCTCCGCTTCTCCCGATCCCAGTCGGGAGGCTAGCTACACCACACAACCTCCACCAGTATCAAGTAACAAATCACAATCACAAACAAGTTCAAACAGACAGTAACGACACCGGTGACAACTCCACAGGCACTCAAGGCCAACAAGACACCAACAACCAAACACAGGTTCAACAACCCTACGGGCCCTCATGGCCACCCAAGACACCAACGGTAAAGTACGGGTTCACAACCCCACGGGCACTCACGGCCACCCAAAACAACGAAACGACAACACGGGCTCTCATGGCCACCCAAGACACCAATTCAAATACACGGAATCTCAAGGCCACCCAAGACACCAATTTAAATACACGGGCTCTCATGGCCACCCATGACACCAACAATTAAATATGGGCTCTCATGGCCACCCAAGACACCAATTTAAATACACGGGCTCTCAAGGCCACCCAAACTCAACAATAAATAACACGGGCTCTCAAGGCCACCCAAACTCAACAATAAATAAAGCACAACAACCTCCGGCATGGTCATATGCCTCCAGTAATTCTACTAACGCTAAGTTCTCTTCTCCTACGACACTACTAAGTGTCACATGCATTTCCAGTAATTACTAAGTTCCCGTAACATGCTTTTCTAATATTCGATAATCTAAATAACCCACGACACCCCGGTGTCACATGCAATTCTACAGTTAACTTTCCCTAGTCAGGGCCGAGATCCGGCTACTTTTCCCTACCTCGTAAACAACTCCAAAAGCGCTCCACTAAAACCCGAGACGCCGGCGACCAGATCTGAGAGAAGGAATCGACTCGGGATGATGGCGAGGCTCGGGAGATGGTCTGGACGAGGGTGTGGGCGGCGAGACGGAGGAGAAAGAGGCGGTGGCTGGCGGTTCTGGACGGAGATGGAGAAAGTGGGTCGGGAGATGAAGGATAAGAGAGAGGTAGGGAGGTCGGAGACGGTGACGGCGTGAGGAGCTCGGGCCGACGGTGGCGGGAGCTGGTGGTGGACGGTCAGAGTTCGATGAGGAAGACGAAGGAGAAAGGGAACGGATCGAGAGAGAAGAGAGGGAAGGGAGGTATGGCTGCGCGTTAAACTGACGCTTAAACCCTAAGGGTTTCAGCTTATATGAACGCGGCTTGGGCCGAGCCTTTAGGGCCTCAGGCAAAAAAACGGGCTCAAGGCCCAAACTGGCTGGCGAGTCTGGCCTAGCCTGCCTAACAGCTTCCATTTTTTTTTGCCTCTTGTTTCAAAAACCTACCCTAAGGTTTTCGGATTATAATTTAATACCCTTTTTAAAGCGAAGCGGGTTTTACAATCTACCCCCCTTAAAGGAATTTCGCCCACGAAATTTAAAACAGGCGTACCTCGAGAAACGAACAAGGCGGGATACTTTGCGAACCTCGTCCTCGCGCTCCCAAGTTGATTCAGCCCCGTGGTGCTTCCACTGCACTCGTACCAAGTGGATAATCTTGCCTCCCCGCAGAATCTGCTCCCGTGTGTCCATGATCCGAACCGGCTGCTCCTCATAGGAGACATCATCAGCCACCTCGATATCAGTCCACTCAATGACGTGGGAGGGGTCTGCGTTATACTGCTGCAACTGAGACACGTGGAAGATGTTATGGACTCTCCCAAGTTGCGGTGGTAACGCCAGACGATAAGCCACTGTTCCCAGTCTGCCCAAAATCTCGAACGGGCCAATGTACCTCGGGGCCAACTTGCCCCCGCTGCGCCTGAACCACACCAGCCCCTTCCTCGGGCTCACCTTCAGGAACACGTGATCCCTGACTGCAAACTCAAGGGGTCGACGTCGCCTGTCGGCATAACTCTTCTGTCGGCTCTGCGCGGTCCTCAACCGATCGCGGATCAGTGCGACTTTCTCCGTCATCTCTCTGACAAGATCTGGCCCCAGTAGACTCTTGTCCCCCACCTCTACCCAACATACTGGTGACCGGCACGGCCTCCCATACAACGCTTCGAACGGTGCCATCCCGATACTGGCCTGGAAGCTGTTGTTATAGGAGAATTCGGCCAAAGGCAGGTGGGTCTCCCAAGATCCCCTGAAATCTAGCACACATGCTCGTAGCATGTCCTCCAAGATCTGGATAGTGCGCTCGGATTAACCGTCTGTCTAGGGATGATGCGCTGTACTGAGTAGCACCTCGGTCCCCAGTGCCTTCTGCAGACTCGGCCAAAACCTGGACGTGAAGCGGGGATCCCTGTCAGACACTATCGACACCGGGACCCCATGGAGACGCACTATCTCCTGAACATACAAGCTGCTCAACTTGTCGACTGGGTCATTCATCCTCATAGCCAGGAAGTGGGCCGACTTGGTCAACCGGTCGACTACCACCCACACTGCGTCGTTCCCCTTCGGCGATCTCGGTAGTCCACACACGAAGTCCATCGTAATGTGTTCCCACTTCCACTGAGCAATCGGCAGTGGCTGTAACAATCCCGCTGGACGCTGGTGCTCGGCCTTCACCTGCTGACAGACGAGGCATCTCGACACAAACTCTGCTACTTCTCTCCGCATCCCGCGCCACCAGAAATGTCGTCTGAGTTCGCGGTACATCTTGGTGCCCCCCGGGTGCACCGTAAGACGCGAGTGATGTGCCTCTCGCAACACATCGTTTCTACAGTTAACCGGCACGAACAACCCTCCTCGGTACTGTAGTCCCCAATCTGTACTGATCTCCCAACCTACTACCTCGTCGCCGTTGACGACCCTCTCTCGGATCTGTGCCGTCTCAACGTCCTCCGTCTGCGCCTCCAACACTTGGGCAAGCAGTGAGGGCTGAGCCACTAAGGAGCACATGGCCATGTCACCCGTAACCTCCTCTAGCTCAAGCCCGAACGTGCTCAGCTCCCCCATCATGTCCCACTCTCGGACTGATATGCTGGCGAGGCTCGGAACCGACTTCCTACTCAAGGCGTCGGCGACCACGTTCGCCTTACCCGGATGGTAGTGTAGCTCGAAGTCGTACTCCTCGAGTAGCTTCATCCACCGTCTCTGACGCATGTTCAGGTCTCGCTGGGAAAGTATGTATTTGAGGCTCTTGTGATCAGAGAACACATGAAACCCCTCGCCATATAGATAATATCGCCAGCTCTTTAGCGCAAACACGACTGCTGCTAGCTCCAAGTCGTGGGTAGGGTAGTTGCGCTCGTGCGTCTTCAGCTGCCTGGAGCCATAAGCCACAACTCTGCCCAACTGCATCAGTACGCAGCCCAGTCCCTCTCCGGACGCATCGTAGTAGACATCATAACCGATCCCTCGCTCGGGCACCACTAACACTGGAGCTGTAGTCAGCCGAGTCTTCAACTCCGCGAATGCACGCTCATAGTCCTCTGTCCACACAAACCTGACTCCCTTGCGTGTCAACAGAGTCATCGGTGCGGCTAGTCGTGCAAAGTCCTGTACGAATCGCCGATAGTAGCCTGCCAACCCCAGAAAGCTGCGAATCTCGAAGACACTCGTGGGCCGTGCCCACTTCGAGACTGCGTCGATCTTCGACGGATCGACCAGGATACCGTCACGGGACACGATGTGGCCAAGGAATCTCACCTCAGAGAGCCAGAACTCGCACTTCTCCTGGTTGGCACACAGCTGATGCCGCCTCATTCTGCGAATAGATCAGGATGTCGTCCACGAACACCACCGCGAACTGATCTAAGTACGGCCGGAAGATGCTGTTCATCAGGTCCATGAACGCTGCAGGTGCGTTCGTCAGTCCGAATGGCATTACCAGGAACTCGTAGTGCCCATAGCGTGTCCGGAATGCAGTCTTTGCGACGTCCCCCTCACGGACTCGCAACTGATACTAACCGGACCGCAGATCGATCTTCGAGAAGTAGGTCGCCCCCCTCAACTGGTCGAACAAATCATCGATCCTCGGCATCGGGTATCGGTTCTTCACCGTAACCGGTTCAGCTTCCGGTAATCTATACACATCCGTAGCTCTCCACTCTTCTTCTTCACGAAGAGTGCGGGTGCTCCCCACGGCGATGCACTCGGACGGATAAATCCCTTCTGCTGAAGCTCCTCTAGCTGACGCTTCAACTCAGTCAACTCTGTCGGCGCAACCATGTAAGGCGCCATCGATATCGCCGCCGTCCCCGGCACCAGGTCAATCCTGAACTCCACCTCACGAACCGGTGGCAACCCGCTCAACTCCTCAGGAAAGACATCGGGGAACTCGCATACCACTGGCGGCAACTCTCGGCTCTACACAGCCGATACTTCCTCCTCTGCGGACAACACCGACAGGTTGACCCCGCTCTTAGTACCCAGAACACACGTCACCTTCGTACCACCTACTGACACTGTCACTCGTCGTCTGTAGCAATCGATATTGGCTCGGTACTTCGACAACCAATCCATACCCAAGATCACATCAAAGGTCGTCATTCCCAGCACGAGAAGATCACCAGGGCAAGGACAGTCTGCGACCCTAATCTCGTAGGCACGACATACTCTAGTCAACGATGCACCACCCCCAAATGGGGTGTCCAGGCATAGGGGTGGACTCAATGGCTCTAAGCTCAACCCCAACCTTTCGGCACAACCCGACGAAATAAAAGAGTGCGACGCCCCGATATCAAACAAGAATAAATCCCATAAATGATACAATAAACACGTACCCTGGATGGTCTCGCGGTACGTGCTCGGTCCTGGGGCTCTGGAGTCGGTGACTGCATACACTCTCCCCTGCGAGGTCTGCTGCCTCTGACCCGGCGCACTGGCCGCTGAATACCCGTGACTCTGCTGTTGTCTCGGAATCGGTGCGCTCGTAGAAGGCTGTGACGGTCTGGACTGCTGACCCTGACGAGGACGTCCCCTGGGCGACTGCACTGTCCGCGACTGCTGCGGTCGCTGCGCTGACGTCGCCCTCGACGGCTCACGGCACCATGCAATGGTGTGCCCAACCCGGCCGCATCGAAAACAGCTGAACTCGTTGGCCCTCGACTCCGTGCCCTGGCTGGTACAGCTGGTCGCTGGTCGCGACGTAGGCCCTCCTTCCATCGGGCACTTGCGATGGAAGTGACCTAGCTGCCCGCAGGTAAAGCACGTCGGCGCCCTCTCTAACGCGACTGGCCCGACTGCTGCCACTGACCCCCGATGTCTCGCTCCACTCCGATGAGTCGGTGGTCGGAAGGACCCCGTGGTCCTCTGTCTCCGTGAGTCTCGTGAGTCGGACGGCCCTGCGAAGCTGATCGGCCGCTGTTGAACCTCACGGGCCCTGGCTGAATCCCGGATGCCCTGCTCCACTGTAGCCGCGGTGTCCACGAGATCGGTGTACTTCCGCAGCCTCAAAGCGAGAATCTGGTTCCGAATCCCCAGCCTCAGTCCTCCCTGGAACCGCAGGCAACGGTTCTTCTCGCTCATCACCATCTCTGGCGCGAATCTGGCCAAGGCTGTGAACCTGGCCTCGTACTCTACTACCGTCATTTATTCCACAAGTTATGGGTAAATCCTAGTAAGACCCATAACGACCAAAGTCATAGAACTACTGATTATATCTTTTGTCAAATCCTATTACCATAAGTGATCTTATTCTCTTGTCTTTTGACGATTGTCATGACTAAACATAAAAAATAGAACTATCACCCTTTTCCAAATCAATCTATAAGTTCTCTTGATCTAGAGTTCAGATTGTAGGTGAAAAATCACACGCATGACCATGTGTCACGCCCCAATTTCAGCGAACCGAACTAGGGACGCGAACGTTTAAAAAGTTACAAAACTTGAAGCCTGTTTTCATTAAATCACTTTAAAAAGCCAAGTTAGTTCCACAAAATAGTATTATTTACATCTCAAAAATATTAGTCCCACACTTGGACAAAAAGGTAGGTACACGTCACTAGACTCAAAACACCCAGCAACCCGCTTCACGCTCTTCAAGCTTCAGAAGCTCACCTAGTCCAGGCTGCGAACGGTACCTGTAGGAAAAGCAGCTAGGGGTGAGCGTTCGATCACCACCACAGATAACAGACTGACTACGGCATACTTAGTAGACAAAGCCGGTGACACCAACAACGACTCAAAAGACACACACACGACCAAGACTTTCCTCAGTTGACTCAACACTCGGACACGTTATGTAGACACCACACTACGATTGACGACCTCCTCCAAGACACGACTAACAACCACACAATACCAAACAAGATCACAAAGGATCGCAAACCGGCTGCTCAGTAACCAAATCTCTGTATCTCGCCCTTTCCGATCCCAGTCGGTACAGGCGGTCGACCTGTCGCGCCACTTCTCCCGATCCCAGTCGGGAGGCTAACCCACAACCTCTCCGCTTCACCCGATCCCAGTCGGGTGGTTAGCCACACCCGCGCGTCCTTCCCCCGATCCCAGTCGGGGAGCTAGCCCACAACCCCTCCGCTTCTCCCGATCCCAGTCGGGAGGCTAGCTACACCACACAACCTCCACCAGTATCAAGTAACAAATCACAATCACAAACAAGTTCAAACAGACAGTAACGACACCGGTGACAACTCCACAGGCACTCAAGGCCAACAAGACACCAACAACCAAACACAGGTTCAACAACCCTACGGGCCCTCATGGCCACCCAAGACACCAACGGTAAAGTACGGGTTCACAACCCCACGGGCACTCACGGCCACCCAAAACACCGAAATGACAACACGGGCTCTCATGGCCACCCAAGACACCAATTCAAATACACGGGCTCTCAAGGCCACCCAAGGCACCAATTTAAATACACGGGCTCTCATGACCACCCATAACACCAACAATTAAATACGGGCTCTCATGGCCACCCAAGACACCAATTTAAATACACGGGCTCTCAAGGCCACCCAAACTCAACAATAAATAACGCACAACAACCTCCGACATGGTCATATGCCTCCAGTAATTCTACTAACGCTAAGTTCTCTGCTCCTACGACACTACTAAGTGTCACATGCATTTCCAGTAATTACTAAGTTCCCGTAACATGCTTTTCTAATATTCGATAATCTAAATAACCCACGACACCCCGGTGTCACATGCAATTCTACAGTTAACTTTCCCTAGTCAGGGTCGAGATCCGGCTACTTTTCCCTACCTCGTAAACAACTCCAAAAGCGCTCCACTAAAACCCGAGATGATCCCAGTCACTCGCCGAGCTTCCCTTTGCCTCGGTCCGCAGCACGATCTAAAGGAACACAAATTCAAAGCACTTTTAAACTAGTAGGAATAAACCGAAAATTAATAAACTTAACGCCCAAACGTAACCCCGACAATGTCGACCACTCCAAAACTTCCCAAATTACTCGACATTGTCGATAGATGACCCGCAAAGGCCCGATTCGCCCGACATGGCGAATCTGCCCGGGTTTTGTAAAATTTCTTTCCGGGGCTCCCCTTCGATTAAAGCCGGACTCTAAATTTAACACGAAGCCACAAATTAATAACGGTTCCGTCGTTAAGTTAAAGGTTACGATTTGTCCAGTTTAAATCCGACAGTTGTCCTTTAAACTCGAGCGGGATAAAAGTAGGGTTACGACGGATCGGGTTCGAGCACCCGCGCACCGAACTCAGATTTGATCTAAACCCAGTTAAAACCATTTTTAACTTAAAACCGTCTTTGAAACTCCTTGCTTTATCTAATTCCGACTTTGATTTTAAAACGAAACGATTTCCTTCTGCTCTTTTCCAACTCGAGATTTTGGTCCAAAACCCTTCTAAAGCCGATCTGATTTCGTTTTCCCCCTTTTCGATTTAACTTAACTCAAGTTTAATCTAAACAACCGACTTTCGTTTTAAAACCCGTTTAACTTAACCCGATCTAGTTTTATCAAGAACAATTTTACGTCCGAAAAACAAAGATCGAACTTTTGTTTCAATTCCGATTTTGGTTTTAAAACTCAACTGAAGTCCTGTTCCACAATTAAACAGATCCAAATCGTATTGAACATATTAACAACAATACACTTTCTTGTTCTTCTTTACATTTCAGATTAACCCTTTTTCCAATAATCCTTTAAACAATAACGAAATCACGCTTTGTTCTGTTCTTTTCCATTTCAGGAGTTCTGTTCTATCACCAACCAGATCCGAACGAACTCGGGAAAGGAAAATAAAAGAAGAAGGACGAGATCGGATTTGGTTCCGGCCGACCACCGGCGACTCCGTTATCGGCCGAGTTTCCACGGGCCGAGAACTCACCGTACCGAAACGGTGGCAGGGGAGACGGTGGAGAGCGGCGGTTGGAGCGGCGGAGCACGGCGAACCTCGCGCCGGATCTGAACAGACGCGGTCGGGGTGGGTTGTGGCGGTCGGGATCGAGCTCGGGAGCGGTTGGGTGAGGCTCGACGGTCTCCTCCCTCGCCGGCGACCAGATCTGAGAGAAGGAATCGACTCGGGACGATGGCGAGGCTCGGGAGATGGTCTGGACGAGGGTGTGGGCGGCGAGACGGAGGAGAAAGAGGCGGTGGCTGGCGGTTCTGGACGGAGATGGAGAAAGTGGGTCGGGAGATGAAGGATAAGAGAGAGGTAGGGAGTTCGGAGACGGTGACGGCGTGAGGAGCTCAGGACGACGGTGGCCGGAGCTGGTGGTTGACGGTCAGAGTTCGGTGAGGAAGACGAAGGAGAGAGGGAACGGATCGAGAGAGAAGAAAGGGAAGGGAGGTGTGGCTGCGCGTTAAACTGACTCTGAAACCCTAAGGGTTTCAGCTTATATGAACGCGGCTTGGGCCGAGCCTTTAGGGCCTCAGGCAAAAAAACGGGCTCAAGGCCCAAACTGGCTGGCGAGTCTGGCCTGGCCTGCCCAACAGCTTCCATTTTATTTTGCCACTTGTTTCAAAAACCCACCCTAAGGTTTTCGGATTGTAATTTAATACCCTTTTTAAAGCGAAGCGGGTTTTACACCATGTTTCTTTCACAATCCAAAACTCAACAAGAAGTCCCCTTAATGACATCTGACTTGTACGAATACAACTGACAAGTCATGACTATGACCATCACCCATATATCACACATGTGTGTATCCATATCTGAGCATAAACTTTATTGTCATCTTGTTAGGACTAGCATCGAGATATGTCAAGTCATCAATTCACATCATGTGGATCATACTGTGATGTCGTGGTCGTAGGACTAAGGTATAATTTGGTAGTTTAGAAATACTCATGTCTCGCTCTATGGAGTATTCTCAAGGTGGGTCGCCCAATGTCAAACTCTTTAACATCTGTGACGTTAACTCACATCTCCATATGCATGATCAGTACAACATAATCCTCCAATAAACAATCATATCAACTCTGACTATCGTATGAGGCTAGAGACGAATTATAATACTCACTCCTTTATATCTAAGAGTTATACTATCGGGAAGCGGTGCCTGGATGACTTAGAAAAAGTGGTACATTTAGGGATTTATTAACACTATAACTTAATGATAATAAAAAAAAATTCAACTTATTATGAACTTACAAATGACATTGTACGAGTTGTGATTCGTTTCTAGGGCATAAAACCCAACAACAACTTAGGCAACCGGTACAATTCGATCGCCAAGTTCTAAATTAGATTTAAAACATATATTAAGAATTTGTGCACCCAAAAGTGCTTTCCATGTATTTAAACAATATTGATAATAATATCTAGTTCATCGCACAAATCATTCAACAATACTAAAATAAAATGTACTCAAAAGAATAATCAAAATTTCTTACAAAATATATCAAACTAAGTGAACGTTCAATGTTTGAAAATTTAGTCCAAATGAAATGACCTACCGAAAAGTCCTTGCAGGGTCCTAAAACGCCCTACCTCGACAAGGATCATGCACTATGGCCCTGCAAAGACAACATAAAAGCCCTCACCTTTATTGTCTCGGAAACTTTCCGTGCTATGATTACATTGAACTCCTTCATCTGGCTCTTTGTGTCAGCCTCCAACTCCTTCACCTGACTATCTAAATCAATGAGGGTCTTCTTCACTTGTACTAACTCGTTAGAGGCTTGCGAGGATGAGCTCCAGTTACTCGCCATACCTTCTTCCCTCAACGTTGAGACCTTGACCTTCTTCCAGTGTCTTGATTGAAATCCTCCTTTCTAACAGACTATCATATGGCAGATCACGTCCAGCTCTTCAACTTCAAGCAGTTTTTTACGAGGATGAGTTCTCGCATTCTTTGACCTCATGCGAGGGACATAGGGAGTCTAACTTCTTTTCTAGTTTAGCTTTAGCTTTTTCCCAAGAAAGGACAGAAATTGAAAAAACTCAGTTATTTTTTAAAATATAAGAAAATTATATATTGAGAAATCGAGTACAACAAAAAAATAAATGAAGTTCAAAAACCTTTCATAAGGGACACGTCGTATTTTTATTTTTTATTTTTCTCTCTCTTATATACAGTTTTAGAGTTTCAGGTAAAACATATCATTGCCTAACTGGCATATCCGTATCTCGAACGACTTACTTTCAAAATGATGTGCGATAAGTAAGCGCTAACGAGATTCTTTGCTATGATCTTTGAGTATCTACAATTTGCAATGTACTAAAGTTATCAAAACATATATATTAATACATTGTATATTGATATGGAATCGAACGTGTATGTAAGAGTAATTACCTTAAATTTAGGGGCTGCAGAGTGCGAGAGAAGCCACTATAATTGAATTTCTCATTCTTGAACTCTTGTAGGGTAGAAACCAACGGATATAGGTAATCTTTTCGCGTCCTTTTTGACCCATTTCGCATACCGTATCCTAATTTTGTGCTTCCAATACTTGAAATGCTCTCTGCCTTTAGTTTCTATCCAAGCACGCATAGGGTTAGATTTGTAGTCGAACTCGTACACATACTATGTGAAGGAATGACAACTTGGACATAAGTAACAATTAAAAAGTATATAGAAAACTGAACATTGAATATTATAATTAATTTACTTACAACGAGTTGAGAAGAAAGTACAATAGTCCTACACATGTCAGTTTTTCAGAACCTTGTCTCACTTGATATAGTTCATCGGGATAAACACTGGACGATCGACTAGATGTTCAAGACGATCTTGGTAGGCGCAAACGCACATATTGGTCATCTAGGTATGCATTCCAAAAAAGGGGATTTTTTAATGATTCATCCTCATAAAAATCATTCCTCTACGACCACCCCTACTTTTTTTGTGTAGTTCGCCATAGTATATCGCTTAATGTTTGTGGCATCCTTTTGAGCTATAGCTTGATTCCGGATGCTCGGGGCATCCATCCGAGCAACATCGTTTATTAGTGTCGCCTTATTAGAAATGCTAGACAACACGTGTATAATATGTACTCCCGACCTAGTGGATATGGGAGTAGAAGCGCTAGTGGCCAAGTCCGGAGTTTAAGAGACCATCAAGATGTTCCTATCGACCATATAGGTTGATTTACCCAACATTCGGTATTCAACACACAAAACAACTAATATAAAAAGAATGATTAATTATAAACTAACCTTAAACAATTAAACCAATAAACCACCTAAAAATGAATTTATTATCGTAAAATATTTATTAGAGGAACAACTCAACTAAAATGTCAAGTTGATAGTTGAAGGTCCAATTATAGTTATATTCTAACACGCGCCCTCACGGACAAGCTCATTTATGGGTTTGGATATAAAATATTTAGAAGAGAGGATGAGCTCATTTGAGAAGAGAGACAAGGGTTGGCCTATTTATGGCAAATTGAGAAGAAATTAATATATGTTTTTGTAGAGAGTGGGGTTTGAACTCGTGTCCGTGAGGTACAAAGCTTTGATACCATATTAAAGGACCAACTCAACTAAAAACTCAAGCTGATAGTTGAAGGCTTATTTATAGTTATATTTTAACAATTTTGATTCAAAAATAGATGTTCTAATTTTCGTAGGTCGGGTAGATATTCATAAATAAAAGTATTAGAAGCTTGAAAAATGTAACTAATTATATATATGTAAGGAAGAGTTTCCTGAAAAGTCATTCTTAAACTCAAAATTAAAAATCACATATGTCACCGTTTAGATAATGATCCAATGCATAACAACACAAGCTAATGCGAATATAGAATGAAGGGCACAAGAGGACGAAAGTAGTTTTACTTATTGAATGAAACTATATTAACTATAAAACTTAAATACCTGGAAAAAAATTACAATAGTATCATCATACATTGTCCGATTACTCATTAGCACCTACTTTTTCAGACCGTATTCGGATATTATCAGATCATAGTCGTATTTAGACCCAGTTGGACATCGAACTATGTCAAACCGGGTCTGAAGAATACGAAACTACTCCCACAATAGTAGTAAGAGGTAGGCTACTATTACATAGTTTGTCTTATTTACAAATTTCTCACCATGTGTTTTGAATCTACCTCAATTTTTCCCTACCGTGACGATGTGGCCTCCGGTCATGGATTTCACTGATGGTGGCTTTTACTTTCCCTCCTCATTTCCCCTTTCTCTTCCTCCTTCTCTCCTCCTCTCTTGTTTCTTGACCGTTGTCTCGCCTCTGGCCTTCCTCAGCTTTGCAGCCTCTGTCAATCGGATAGCTATTCCTTTGTAGAACTCAAGGTCAATTTTTTGATCTGGTCAGGAGATCTTTCACCGGTCGCGATTCTCTCTCCCCTACTCTATGCTCGTGACACTATCTATTTTAAGAGGTCCTCTATCGCGAGTATGGGTTCTCAGGGATTAAAGGGAGATGGTTCGTAGGAGAACATGGGAAGATCGCTTGCTCGCCTGGATCTTTGGTCACAGTGGGTGGAACTTCTTCATATCTCCCTCTACCATCTCAGATCTATCCTTGGAAAGCTATGCTCGTCGTCTTCTATATTGGAGATCTTTGGCATGGCTCAATGGGAGTGATGGATGACGTGGAGCTGAGCCTTACTTGATCCGATGCTGTGTATGAACACTCTAGTGGTAGTGGTTTCTCTCTTTGGTGCTTGAGATTTCCAGGTGGGTGCTCTCGTCCGTGTGGTTTGAACTCTGGTAGTAGTATGTGCTCTAGATTCTGTCATGTGGTCGGATTTTTGGGCAGGTGCTTCTTTGCATGAGTCTCTGGTGAAAGAACTCACTAGTGTAGCACAGTTTGAGCAGGACTCATCCCCTAGTTTCCTTGATTTGTTGCTCCGGTCAGGTTTGGTAGCTGTTGGAAGCTAGGAGTAGTCCTGATCTATTTCAGTGTTGCTCTAGTTTGGTCGTGTCCTCCTACCGGTGAGTTGTGGGCGGTCGATTGGTGTTGTATCCTCACTAGAGTCAGGTGCATGGTGATGCTCATGGAGTTCTCGTGTGGCTCGTATTGTGGTAGTGTAGGTGTTGAGGAATCCAGTTGTTTGCTCAGGTGGAGGTGAGGCCTTCGGTGTGGCGTTGTGCTTCTCTGTTGATTTTAGTGTCAGATCCGTTTGGGTTCGGGTTGGCTCATGCTAGATATAATAACAGGCCTTTCCCTTCGCTCCTCGCTTGGTGTTGGTCGGTGAGGGATTATCGGTCATGGTTTTCGAATGGTCAGCTCGAGTTCCAGCCTTGGATTCTCAAAAGGGATGACTTGTTACTACCGGCTTGGAGGTCTAAGCTTGTATTCTGTCGAAATACCGGTCCTCCTCCTTTAGGGATTTTTTCTGTGTTGATTGGAATTGGGTTTCGGAGGACCGAGTTTGAGTTCTATCGTCTGGTCAAGCTCGTTCAGTCGGTGTTGTTGAGGGCACGACCCTTTTCTCTCTTGTGGAGGTACGATATTTGGTGTGGCGTTTCTCTCTACTCTTGGCTTTGGTGTCAAATCTGTTCGGGTTGGGTTTGAACCATGCTCGGTATAATTACAAGTCTTCCCCTTCATATCTTTTCTTGGTGTTAGCAAGAAAGGAATTACCGACCTCGAATCGTTGGATCGTGTTAACTTTTTATGTTGCTTGCTTGGAGGTCTGAGCTCGTACATGGTAGAAATATCGGTCCTCCCCCTTTGGATCTTTTCTCAGTGTAAACCAGAATGGGGTAAGGAGGATTGTGTTCGAGCTCCAACGTCATGTAACCTCTTTTCCCTCTCTATTAATATTTCTTCTCTCTTCCTCTCCTCCCTCTCTTATCGATTAGTCTTCGCTTCTTCTCGTTCTTGGTGTGGTTCGAGCTCGTCGATTGAAGGTGTTGGCTGTCGGCGAGGGTTGAGGCCTCATTGCCTTCTTAGAAGACAATCATATGAGCGATTGGAAATTATGGAGTTCCGGTGAGTTTTCATCGGGTTTGTTCTTGCTTTGGGTTCAAGGAGTTGTTCAGCCCCGACAAGGGTAGGGTTAAGTTTTTATCAGTTTGTTGACTTTGCTGGAAGTCCTCTCTCTTTATGCTTCAAGTTGGTTAAATCCGGATGTTTGTAGATCTTTTTTTCTCAATTCGTGCTTCAAGTTGGTATATTTGGGTATTAGGCACTATTTTTATGTTTCTTCTACCCACCTTCCTTATTTGCTTCTTGCGTGGAACGGGGCAGTTTCTGGTTTTGGTCTTTTACTCTTCTTGTGTTCTTTTATCGTAGTGGGTTGTTTCATGTTCTTGGTCATAATCTCTTGTTGTGTATTCTTTGGTTTCGGTTGTGCCCTATAAGAAGGTTGCATACTTCTTGGGCTTTTCGTGGTCTATAGTCCGACCTTTTGTACTCCTCTTTTTCTTCGTGAGAGGTTTTATTTAATAGGGATAACATCGAATTCTAACTGTGTGGGAAAGGTGTTTTTCACAACCTAACTACGCCTCACCTTTTGTCACATGTCCTGTACCAAAGGTGGTACACTTTTGCACAAAGTTACGCCCACATCCAAAATAATTATTTTTTGGGGGGTTAGTACTTGAAAAAAAAATACCACCTTTACAGTTAGTTTTTGTAAATGTTTACCACCTTTGGTATAGAAAATGTGACAAAAGGTGAGGCGTAGTTAGGACATCCAAAACAATTATTTGACACAATTAGAATTCAGCGTTTTCCCTATTTAATATATGCCTTGCTGATAAATAAAAAATCATCCTCAATTTTTCATTTATCAGATGTGCAGTACAATATGTGATTTCTAGGTTTCAATTTGAGGAGCGGGTTCATGCATTTTTTTATAAGCGAAAATATTATTAGAGATCTTGTCTTCCAAGATGGAAAACAAGGATACAATGATACAACCATGACGGGGATCAAACAAAGACCTTCCCAAATAAACAACAAACAATAGAATAAAGATTAAACAACACAAACATACCCTAAAGCATCCGAAAAATAGCAGAATGCTAGTCTGAGCACCCTTACGCCTCACCACCCATTGAGCTGACCCTTTGACATGATCCGAAAGACTCCCCTACAATTGCCTGGAGAAACATGTCAATCCGCATACTATCAATCCAGAATCATAACTCATGTCAGGCTCAAGAGAAAAGAACCTACAACTTCCTTAACTCTTCATCTCTTTTTAGTTCGACATGCCCGAGACAAGGAGGCTAGAGATGCTTACGGATCATCAAAAAGATAAGCCCTAGATGAACCGTGACTTGAGCCTTAGAAGAACCTGATTTGAGAGAATCAGGAACTATGGAACCCAAGAACGTGTCCTCGTACTTTTGAACCGGAATTGGAGAACCATCCTCAATAGGATAATACTTTGATTCACTGTCGTCTATTCCAGTTGGCCACTTTCTTCTAAGGCAAAATCCTATAGTTGTTCTGTTATAGATTCATCACAAAGTAGAGCTTTGTGACTTATAGCTTTGAGTAGGTCCTAGTGATTTGACCTTTCTTTTCGTTCTCTGTTGATAGACCTAGGTTTTGCTTCGTACGCACGACTCATAAACTTGGGGTTAGAACGCATTCGACGACCTCTGTTGCCCGATTCCTCCAATTATTGTTGTCCACGCAAAGTCTGGGTCGGGCTTTTAAAAGTTTCTGCAAAACTTATTCGCATGTCCTTACATTCTGAAAACGGGATCGCCACATATGACTTCCCCTTATTCTGACAATTAGTAACCGGTGGGAAGTTAACTTGGTCTCCAAAATTGAGCCCGAATTGGTTCACTGGGGCCTTAAACCTATATGGCTCACCTCCTAAAACCGACGCTTATGATTTCCACTACTTTGCGACCTCGGAAGCCTTAACGTCCTGGATTATGATTGTGAACTCTTGGTTATGAACTATTAATTCAACCTCATCATTGATCTTCACTTTTGAAGATCGCAGCAAAATAAACTTTTCTTCTAGCTCGTCTGTATTTTCATCCTTTAGAATTTTGATAACTTTTTCTATGGATTTTCCGATAGCTGAAAAGGAATATCTAGACCATCCTCCAGCAGGAACCCCTATAACTTTAATCCAAACAAAGCTATCAAAATTAAACAACAAATATTCGGTCTCACATAAGTGTATAAAGAATTCCTTGACACCATTTCCACTTTACAATCAAGAGTGCAAAAAGTATCTGATGCTCCTTGGAGTGAAACAAGAATACTCTGTTTCCTAAAGACTTTACATCTACATGCTCCAAATGGTGTTTAGCTGATTCTAGTTTCAAACTTTTCACCAATAAATCTGAAGCTGCAGTTCTTACGACTCCCGAGTTCATTATTTTGGAGAGTTTGGGTATGATCTTTCATGTAAGCCTTTTCCTGACCTGTTGAGTCCTCGTAAACGGGGATTCAGTTTCAATAGAAAATAAGAAACAACTTTTGGTCTCCATTCCTATATAACTGAATTTCGACCCAATCGTTTCCTCGTTGGTTTCGGCCAGGCTACGGACACATTTGGTTCCAACCTTTTCCTTAATGCGTCTGGCCAAGACATTATTACAAACAACTTGAATCCTCTAATCCAATACCCACTGAAAGAAAGAACAACCTTATCTACTTCCAGTTGTGAATCACAATGCACAAAACCAAAAAAGCGCCCACCTCGTTTTGGTCTACACCACACAAAAATTATATAGATCCTTGTATCCTTCCCCATTAAAGATTTCAGCCAAATTCGATTCTTCCTCGGTGGGAGATTACTATAAAATACCTTGTGGGGATGCGGTAAAACTGGTTTCGAAGAATCCCATTTCCGGCGAAGGTTGCAAGCTTGCACCCGGAGTCCTCTCTCACCATGACCTAATCACAAAACCCCCACACCGGCGACCTGAAAACACTGCCCCTTGAACACAAGAAAACCTCTCCAATTGATTTAACTGATCAGAAGAAACAACCGTCTAGGAGACCCAACAACAGTGTAAGGAACTATAGCGCCGACGCTCAAAAAAAGGTAAAGGGAAAAGAAAATTTCCGCATGTAGGCCCGTTCACCGATAATGTTTTTTTTTTTGGATTCCATCATTTTTCACATGACATGGTTTGTAATACAGGTGATGCATAATTGGCTGCAGCCATTGTGTCTGATGTTCATTGGTGTCTGGTTTTACTACAAAGGCAGTTGAAGCTACATTCCATTTCACTACCCTTATTTCTAGGTGATTTGAGTGGCCTTATTGTGTTTTCTTTCTCTTGTTACTGATTTTGGACTTCGGGTGGTTTCTTTAGTTAACTTGGTTAGCAACTTTTGGGTCTCGGATCTTTCATCTTTTGTAACTCCTCTTTCACCTCAAAAGAGGTTTAATTTAAATATGTTTTTTTTTATCAAAAATAATAATAATATCTTAGGAAAATTTCAGTTTAACACCCTGCCAAACATTTAATTCCATTTTGATACCCTGATATAATTTTTAACACTTTCATACCTAAACCAAACATTTAATAACACTTTCATACCAAGTCGTTAGATTCTGTTAACTTTCCATCCAAAACAGGTAAAATGTCCATAATACCCCTAACTATTACTCAAATTTTCAAACGCATGCCATTGAATTCAGAACTTACAAATAAGTGAAATGACAATAATAGCCTCCATTGTTAGGGTGTTAAAATGAAAATTTCACTATTTTTAAAATAAAATCAGTTTTTTATAAATTTAGTTTTTATTTATGAAAATTATTTTTATTTTTCGAAAATTCAGTTTATTTTTTATAAAATCAGTTTTCATTTATGAAAAATGTTTTGATTTTCAAAAGTTCTGTTTTTACTTTTATAAATTCAGTTTTTATTTATGAAAATTATTTTTATTTTCAAAATTTTAGGTTTTAATTTAAAAAATTACATAAAAAATCAGATTTTATTTAAAAAAATACATAAAATCAGTTTTTTTTAATTTAATTAATAATTTATTATATTTGTTTTCTGATTTTTGATTTTCGATTTTTGATTTTCATTTTTTCATTTTTCTACCCAAATTCACCCTCTCTCTCCTCATCTTCGTCTCTCTGTCCTCCTCATCTTCGTCTCTCTATCCTCGTCATTTTTCATCTGGGTAGAAAAATGAAAAAATGAGGAGACGAGAGAGACGAAGATGAGGAGAGAGAGGGTGAATCTGGGTAGAAAAATGAAAAAAAAAAACAAATATAAGAAAATAATAATTAAATTTTAAAAAACTGTTTTTATTTATTTTTAAAAATAAAATCTGATTTTAATGTATTTTCTAAATTAAAATATGAATTTATAAAAATAAAAACAAAATTTTTGAAAATAAAAATAATTTTCAGAAATGAAAACAAAATTTATAAAAAAATAAACTGAATTTTCGAAAAATAAAAATAATTTTCATAAATAAAAACTAAATTTATATATAAAAAAAACTGATTTTAATTTAAAAATAGTGAAAATTTCATTTTAACGCCCTAACAATGGAGGGTATTATTGTCATTTCACTTATTTTTAAGTTCTAAATTCAATGACATGCGTTTGAAAATTTGAGTAATAGTTAGGGTTATTATGGACGCTTTACCTATTTTGGATGGAAAGTTAATAGAATCTGATTGTTGGGTATGAAAGTGTTATTAAATGTTTGGTTTAGGTGTGAAAGTGTTAAATATATATGCTAGGGTATCAAAATGAAATTAAATGTTTGGTAGGGTGTTAAACTTAAATTTTCCCTAATATCTTTGGTAAAAATAATGGAGTGTTAACTTTTTTTTTATAAGCGAAAATTTTATTGAGCAAATGTTCTATACGAATATAGAACAAAGCAAGAAAAGATACAAAGAGACCTTTTTCCTCAAAGCAATACATCTACCAAGAGCACAAAACAGAACAAGAACAAAAAAAGATGTAAACAGAACACCTTGCCTACTTCCTATCAGGGTTCAGACAAGTAAATCGGTTAGGGACTGGAACAGGGGTTAGGGCTTGATCTGAAGACAACAGCCTTTATACCAACTTTTGAGCTGTAACTCCATTTCCCCTAGCTATCTTTTTTGGCAACGTTCACAGCGAAACGTCCAATTTTATCCGTTTTATCCACGGAAGTCCTATATCTTGTTTGATACACAACAGTTGGTTGAGCAATCACCTTCGACTGACCCTTCTTTGGGCGTCCGCGTCTCTTTGGATCAACCATAGAGATCGGTAGTTTTGCTAAGGCTTCCTTCCACAGACTATCTTGAAACCAGACTTCCAGAATCGGTTCACCAACCCAAAGACAATATGTTTGCGCTTATAAACCCGAGCCCACTATCGGGCCCAAATCAGCCCAAGTCGTTTAAAAATACCAGCCAAACTAGGGTCCTCACGGGCCAACTGGGACTTTTCGTATACGAGCCTAGAACACCTTTAATGAGAGCCCAGTTCAACCTGGTCTTTTGTTATCTGGTCAGGGTCTGGCCCAGCCTGACACACCAAGCCCATATACATCTTCTCCCCAAGCCCACTAGCAGGCCCATGAGCCTGTTCGTGATTCAGAGACGAGCACAAAAACGGAGACGACTCAATCACGTTCGTGATCTGTGGCAAAATCAAATCCGAATATACAGGAATCGAAATCCATTGATTTGAATTCGGAATCCCTTGAATCAAGGAGATAGAGCCTGAAACGGTAGAGATTGACGCTGCACGGGGAAGATAGCCGGAAACCTGAGAAGACAACAACGACTCTTTCATCTAGGAGGACCTGACCATCGGAGCAGTGTAGACCACTCTCACCAACTGCACCCCCGGAGAAGCCAAACTCGTAGGAGCAATCGCATGTGGCCGATAAGAAACGCACATTCTGCTTTGAAAATACGATGCTCTAATTTACAAAAATAGATTCTTGGACTGTAGAAGCAGGCTTGAAACCTTTTCAAGGACGAGCTAAAGCAACAAACATAGTATTAAAATAAAGGGTAGTCTTTCCACACAAGTAATGGATGCGTCTGCTAGGGTTTCTACGCGCCGCCCTTCGCGACCGCGTCAGTCTTCCTCCTCCTAGTAGAGTTCCGGCCATACACCCCCGTCGCCTGGACGGGTTACATCAGCTCCCTCGCCCCCAATCTTATCTGGACCTGGCCTGAATGAGATTGGGTCAAAGGTCTTGTGGGGGTTTCCGCATTGTCGCGATACCGGGTCTGCCATAGATCCTCTTCCTCGTTGTCTCAGCCTTTGTCTCTGATTTCTAATTCTTCGCAGCGGAATTGGGACCCGGGCTCTGGCCCTATACTCTTGACGTCTGGTCGGGTATCATTCGTTCCCTCGTCCCCAATTTTATCTAAACGTTCGCAAGGTCTTGTGGTGGTTCCAAATTTAACCCAACCTTCATTTGCACGACCCTCATCATCGCGGAGTAGGGTCCGTCGCTAATCCCCTTCGTTTCCTCAGTCTTCGTCTCCAACTTCTAGCCCTTCGCAACAGAATGGGACCCAAATTTCGGGGTTCTTCCGCTACCACGGGACACTCCAAACATTCGGTTCCTACCATGAAATTTTCGGGGCATGGGGAATGGTTTGCACAAGCAGCAATTGCGGCAACTTCTCTGCGACCATTGACCTCATCTGCTCTTCCTATCATAAACTTTGTTGACTGAACAAAATTGTGCTTTGTTTTCCGGATCAATGGGCTTTCAGAACTTCCTTTGTGTTCCCTAGTCTCGAAGGACTCGGCATATCCCAAATCAGAGAGGCCTAGCTCTATTATGGATTTCAGGAATAGTGTGGTGCTTAGAACGTCGTCCGCAAGGTATATTGACGCTAAGGTTTCGGCCCCGGGCTATAGAGATTTGCGCCTCACAAGGATATATGGGGAGCCTCGTCAGGATCATTTTTATCGTACCTGGGAGATGATTCGTAATTTCCATACTTCGACAAGACCGAACTGGATACTGATAGGGGACTTCAACAGTATTCTCACTCTAGTGGAAACTACGAGAGGACGATCCTACCCTTTGAGCCTTATGGATGATTTCTGTTCTACGGTGGTTGATCTGCGCCTGATCGACGTCCCAATAACAGGCCATCAGTATACTAGGTACCGGGGGCATAGACATGATGAACGGGTCCAATCCTGTCTGGATAGAGCATTGGTATCAGACACGCTATATTCCTCCCTCCTAGACTTGGATTTCTATAACACAAGTGTAACAACCTCTGATCTATGGTCGGTTCTCCTATCTTTGGTCTGGAGGGTATCTCACTGTGGCCCCCTATGATTCTGTTTCCATTCTCAATGGGTCCATGACCTTAACTGTAGCCGACTGATTCAGGAAACCTAGGATAAGCATACGACGAAACCAATTACGGAGGTGAGCTAGACAGTGGGTAAAACTCTTAATGATTGGGGTCGTCAACACTTCCGCTGAAATATTAACCACATTAAATGGTGTCAACAGAGAATTGCGGAACTCAATGGTCGTACTGACAGAGCGGTGGTGCACCGCCGGGAGGCTATCCAGATCCAATATGAACGGGCTTTGGGAGAACAAGAGGCTTTCTAGCACCAACGAGCGAAGCAACATTGGTTGGACGAGTGGGATCGTAACACAAAGTTCTTTCAGGCTGCTTGTTGATACTGTCGTTGGGTCAATACAGTGTTGTCTCTAAAAAAAGGGAACAGGGGATCAGGTTACCTGGGATATGGGTATGCGTGAGTTGATGGTTGACTACTTCGAGACATTATTTCAGTCTAGCTTGCCGGATTTGTAGGATTTCCCCATTATTATCCCCTAGTGTATTACTCCAGTGCATAACCAGTCTCTTCTAGCTCCATGCTCGTATATGGAAGTCAGGTTGATAGTGTTTGAAATGGGTCCAGATAAATCCCCAAGTCCAGATGGTCTTAATCATCATTTTTACCAACATTACTGGCTGATTGTGTCTAAGGAGGTTATTCGTTTTATAAGAGAGGTGATGGCCTCAATGGATTTGATCAGACTCTGAATGATACTTCTATCGTTTTAATCCAAAAGAAGCCGGACCCGGATATAGTAACCGATCTCCGCCCGATAGCCCTGTGCATCGTGATATTCCGAATTCTCTCAAAGGTCCTGGCCAACCGCCTACGACCTCTTCTTCATACCATTATCTCTAACATATAGAGGCATTCATTCCGGGTCGATGTATTCAAGATAACATTCTCATCTCCTTCGAGGTCATTCATTTTCTACCCCAGAACGGTAGGGGTCTTTAGGCTTCATGGCCCTCAAGCTCGATATGAGTAAGGCTTATGACCAGGTGGAATGGGATTATCTCCTTCAAATTATGGACCGGCTGGGCTTCTCGCCGGAATGGATGGAGCTGGTGGCGTGTTGCATGAAATCTGTGCAATACACGGTCTCGTCTGGTGTTGGGATACATCCCGGTTTCTACCGTCTCGGGGCTTACGTCAGGGTGACCCTCTCTCTCCATACCTATTTCTACTTTTTATGGAAGGATTATCCTTCCTCTTACGCCAAGGCTATGAGGAGGGGCGCCTACGAGGTGTTCAGGTTGCCCGGGGAGCCTCGGAAATATCGCACATGTTCATCGCTAATGACGGTTTCATTTTTTATAGGGCCACACTAGAGGATGCTCAGACCGTTAAGGTCATCTTAGGACTTTTTGGTCGGCTTTCTGGACAAGTCCTCATTCATGTTTAGTAAGAGTACGCCGGAGGGGACTAAACACACTTGTTGTGAAATCTTGGCCATTGGAGAGACATCGACGACGTCTATGTACCGTGGGGTCCCCAATATGATCGGTAGGAACAGGAATGCGGCGATGGCATACTTAGGGGGCCGTATCATCAAGCGAATCCGCTCCTGGGACGGAAAACTCCTCTCCCCGGCTGGTAGGGAAGTTATGATCCAGTCAGTCTTCACCTCCCTCCTGGTCAATGTTATGTCTGTGTTTAAAGTGCCTACCAAGATTATCTCCCGGATCCATGTGGCTCTGGCTCGGTTCTGGTCGGGGGGATGACGTTTCGCCATTTAAGCGATGTCAACAAGGCGCTCCTAGGAAAATAGGCCTGGAGCCTTGTTCATGTACCCCATTCCCTGATGGTGCATGTGATAAAAGCACGCTACTTTCCAAAGTGTGGGTTTCTAGAGGTTGTATCTGTTGCTAATCAAAGTTTTACATGGGGCGGTATCCTATTTGCTCAAGATCTACTCCCGGTAGGGCTTCGGATAGCCATAGGGGATGGTCGGGACACACTTATAAAGGGTACCCCGTGGCTTCCAGGGCCTAACTTGGAAGTTACCTCGTCTCGGAAATCATTGGTTGGAGCCCGAGTTGCGGGGCTTATGGTTCCGGGGATATTGGGTTGGGATGTGCCGTTATTGAATCAGTTATTTTTGGCTGATGAACGGGGTCATATACTTCAGGTTCCACTTTCTAGCCTTCGGCCTAAAGATACATGGTATTGGGCCTCCGAGCGGACAGGGCAGTACACTACCAAAGTTGGTTATATGGTGCTGGCAGGGAAACAACACGAGGCGCGTCAGAGCACGACATTGGTCACATGGTCCTCTCTTTGGAACATCCCTGCACCGCCTCGACTATTGATATTCTTGTGGAGGTGTCTGACAGATACATTACAAGTAGCTTGTAATCTTAGTCAACGGTTCGTTCCGGTTCTTTCCACATGTTATATATACGGTAGAGCTCCTGAGACAGTGAGCCACCTGTTTTTAGAGTACGGGTTCGCAAAGACGTGCTGGTCACAGATGTCGAGGGTCATAAAACTTGGCTCGTCCTGCGTGTTTTAATCGCAAAAACGGGACACGGCAAGTGCACCGGTCGCCAAGTAGTAACCGGAAGTAAATTCCGGGATATCGATCCCAAGAGAGCAATAGACAATCACTTGCTATTTAAAGTTTGTACCTAAGCTGTTTCGGTAAAAATATAATGTTTAACCTTTGAAAGTAAACCTACAACAACTAAAAAGCAAATAACGAAGATATAGAATTTAGTTAAGAGTTTTCTTATCTTGAATTAAGTGAAGAGAAATCATAGGCATGGGTTCATCGAGTTCATTCCATAAAATTGAACACGTTCGATTGTTGCGATGTCGACTTATTTTAGAGGCAACGAGTTATCTCGACTCTAGTCCCAACTTCTTTCGAACGATTCAGACCCTAATGGAATCTAACCACCGAGTTCTTTAAACTCTCGATGTAGGAAGACCCAAAGCATTAAGCTCTATGACAACTTCTAGCTTTCGACAAAACAAGTCTATGGCTATTGCAATTGTATTAACCTCGCTAGTTCTAGCTAGGATTTAAATCCAACCTATGATCGATTTTTGACTTAATTAGAATCCTCTTCTTTCGAGTGACAGATCCTAATTCGAAACAATTACCAAGCCTATACGGGAGGTAAAGCATTACGCACAAATCCATCATAGACACTAAAGCAAATCAACAAGCACCGCAATCGAAGCATTCAAAACATGGAAATCCTTACTCTAATACCCCATAGCCCTAGAAATTGGGGGTTTAGTTGTTCATGGTGAGAAATTGCAAGGATGAAAAGAAGCAAAAAATTAAACTCATAATCAAGATGAGAGTTGAAATACAATCACCGAATTAGTCGTCTAAAGCTTGTTCTTTCTCTCCTCCAATCTCTAGCCTTGATGCTCTTGAAAGTCCACCAAAAGAAATCTCTTGTGTAGCCAAAAATTGAAGCTTCTCTCTAGCAATCTCTACTCAAAGAAATATCAAATTGATTCCCCAATCCACCAAATATTTGATTCTCAACAAATAATCTAAGCTAATAAACTTTCTCTAAATACTATAAAAAAATGAAAAAAAAAAAACTATACAAAATATGCTGTGTGTTCATCTCTGTGTCTCCGAAATAAAATGGAGAAGATGAAGTTCAGTCCCCCTTCCGTGAGTTGCGGCGCTGAAATAAAATTGAGGAGCTGCTACCCTAGTGACGTCCACGTAGATGATGACACGCGACAGAAGGAGGGAAGCAGCTGCAGGGACAGGTGGCGGGCTGGAGAGAGAGGGCGGTTGGTCATGAAAATTCCTCTTTTCAAGACCTACAAAACAAGACCAGTCATGAATATATTTCGAAGTGAACAAAATCGACCCTCTTAACGATTCACTTGCACGAAACACCCAAAATGTATCGGTTTTCCATCGAAACACCGAACACACAGAGAAAAACAATTATTCATGCTAAATCTAAATATATGATAGAAAATCAGGAGCAAAAGCCTACATAACTCGATATAATGTGGCCCTTTTATGTGTTAAAATGCACCCGCATCAGGTCTTAGCGGCGATTTTGTACAATGGTGGGAGGGGATAGATGCCGAGACGCCCCAAGATAAAGTGGGAAATATTTTATCGGTCCTATGGGACATATGGAAGGCCCGAAATGAACTCAAATGGAGAGGATTTTCCTTGGCTACACTACGAATGGTGTCCTCGGCGATGGCATATCTCACGGCCTAGCAGGAGGTCAAGGCTACTTCTCCTCCACCTAGGTCCCATACCCCGATATGGTCGGCTAAGTGGACACGACCGCCCCCATGTACTATTGTCATTAATGTGGACTGAGAAATATTTCCGGATACGAAGTAGTTGAAATGGGGCGTCATTGCTCGGGATAACCATGGGACAGTCCGCCTGGCAGTAAATGGACTACTCCCGGGAAGCTGGTCTCCGCTCATGGTCGAGGCTTGTGCCCTGGCAACGGCTTTGAAGAATGCACCTAGCCTGGGGGATTCTATTATTATTCAGTCTGACGCCCATGTTCTCCTTAATATGATTTTACATGGGCACCCCCAGATTTCTCCAGTCGGGACAGTTATTCGGGATATTCGTTGGCTACTTTCTCAACAAGAGGGGACTACCCTTCAATTTGTAAAAAGAACTGCGAACAGAGTTTCTCACAGGTTAGCCAGGGATTCTCGTTCTGTGTCTATTCTTCAGTGGTCGGGCCATGTGCCTGACGCACTACACTATATCATTCAGTCTAAGATTTGATAAAAGTTGCACATTTCGCTCAAAAAAATTAAAATAAAGGGTAAATTACAAATATCTACCCCAAACTTGTAGCGTTTAACAAATACCTAACATAAAGTTTTTTTTAAACTAGTACATATACAGATGTTTAGTTTTATAACAAATAGCTCAAGCAGTCAGCTAAAATGACGAAAATACCTTCAACTACATTTCAATAATTTTTTTAAAAAAAATTATTTAAAAAATCACTTTTGTTATATATATATACTTATTAAATCACTTCAGTTTTATTTATAAAAAAACATTTCAATTTTATTTTTTTTAAATATTTAAAAAATCACTGAGGGTATTTTCGTCATTTTAATTGACAATTTGGACTATTTGTTATATAACTAAACATCTGTGTACGTACCAGTAAAAAAAACTTTAAAATTAGTATAGTTAAATGTTACAAATTTAAAGTAGGTAATTGTAATTTACCCTAAAATAAATTCTTAATATCCATCCTTAAAAGGTTTTTACAAGAGACTTTAATAGTATATGTAAGATTGATCATGTAAATATGAAGGGAAGAATGTTGCAGCATAAAAGACAAACAGCACGACAGTGTAAGTATTCCTCCGAATTCTATACTCCATGAAAATCCAAATCTCCAAATATATACACAAAAACAATGTCTAATACAGACATCACATGACATGCAACGATAGCCCAGTCAGTCCCTGATTGGATGCTATTACAATCATGGCCACCAGGTTTGTATGCTCGCACTAAAGTACAAGTCCACTATGAAGGAAGAAATAAAAGCTACTTATAAAATTGTCTTTTTTTTCTTTTGTTTCAGCATAATACCATATTTTATTGATAAAATAATCAAAATACAGATACTAGATTAAAAACGATTATGATGAAAAATATTAAAATGAAATAAAATAGAAGGAAGAGTCTGGAGTCGAGACACGTGGGTAATAGATGTTAACCCTAACTCGGCTAATTAAGGGCAGTTGACTAGTAGGCTGTGACGGTTGCAGTAGCAGACGGGAGTGTCACGAGATTTGTTTCCTGCCTCGATCTGAAAATGCTCGGGATATCTTACTGAGCATACAGAGAGAACATCAAGAAACGTGAGGGGTGGCAACACGTTGGATTTACACAGATATCGGTAGGGCGAATTGGCCTCCCCCCACACACCTCAGTGGTGTCAGACTCCCGGTCCAAGGGATAGGGTTGGCGCACGAAGTTTGATAGGGATGGAACATCCTTGCGTAGAGTGGTGGAGGCGGCGCAGGGTGTAGCACATGCGACAGAAGAGGATACAAGAAAGATAGTAGGCGGGCTCGCGACGGAGGAAGCGTAGGAGGTGGAGACGGCACATGCATTAGACAAGCTCGCGGCAGAGGTGTCGGACGGGCTCGTGACAGAGGCGTTGGTTGTAAGAACCACGTCCGGTCAACACCGGCAGGAAACGAAATTAAAGTCAAATTTTGTTATTTATTCAAATAAGCACAGGCTTGACCCCGAGGGTCATTTCGAACCTTAAGAGAACTCTAAAGCGATCAAGTTAGGTTCGGGAAAGCTTAGGACAACTTTGGGACGAATCTGGGAAAGTTTGACTTTTCACCGAAAAAGTCAACCGGTGACGTTTGGGTCACCCAGGACTTATTCGAGACCAAAAAACCTTAGTCGTCGTTACGGCTAGCTTAATTCGGTCATTTCCTTGCAAATAAGGGTTTTCGTGAAAAAGTAAATTTCGGGCGGAACGGGTTCAAAATTGGAGTTTATCGGATTTTAAATTATTGGGGTGAGATATTTATGTGTGGAGGTGGACCACACTTGGAAACTTGTTCTTAACTCCTTGGAAGAGAGACAAGTGTGTGAGAAAGGACATTTTTTACTTTACTTTATCACTAGAAGACGAAATAGGGAAAAAATGAGCCTTTAAACCTACTTTTTGAATCCAAATTTCAGCACTTTTCATTGATGTACGAAAATTTGAGGTTAGAGAGAGAGAAGGAGAGCCTCAATTGTTGAAGAAGAAGAAGAAGAAGAAGAAGAAGAAGAAGAAGAAGAAGAAGAAGAAGAAGAAGAAGAAGGGTCATCTTCCATTGATTCTACCACCAAAACCTTCGAATTTCTTCTTATTCTTCATCCTCTTCTCATTCCCAAAGGTAAGAACCCAACCTTTTTCCATTTTGATGAACTTTAGTTTATGGGTCTTGTAGGATTTATATGAAATTGGATTGAGTCTTGTTGGAAATGAGAAATCCTTGGTGGAATTGAGTAGTAATGAAAAGAAATGGGTGAAATTAGAAGAATTGGATGAAACCCTAATTTTGGAATTGGGGGAAATGTGAAATTGGAGCTAATCTTGAATGTTTTTAGTTGAAACATGATGGATTAAGAACCTAGAGCTCGTTTGGGACGTTTTTGGGAGAAAAGGTGAAGTTTTCCAGCGACCGGAGGCTCGTCGGAGCTCCAGCCACGATGGGCCGATGGCGGGGACATCGAGATCGGGGCCTTACCTTAGGATTCGGACTGTGCCTCGGGTTCCGAACCGTGCCTCGGGTTTTGTTGTGTGTGGTGCCTGGTTGCGTGTCCTTCCGCTTTGATCGACTTTGGACTAGTATTGAGTTTTTTGTGTTACGTTGTTAACTTAGAGTCCGGCTTGTTCATGGAGAAGGACGAAGCTAACCAGGTCGTCACTGCTGGATTGGATTGCTTTTGAGGTAGGGAAAAGTAGCGGTTACTTGTTCAATTGAGGGAAGTTACTAGAATTGCATATAGGATATGAGTAATCGGAATAATTATAGCATCACATGTAGGATGTGAATAAATAGTGTAGTCGTTTAAAATGTGGAATCACTTGCGGTTTATGTCGTGCCCGTAGGTTTGGGACTTTCCGTGCTGTAGAATTGCATGTGGTCCTTGCCGTGCCCGTAGGATTGTGTGATGGTTGTGCTTTACCTGTGTGAATGTTATTGTTGAACTATTGCCTTGTAACATGTTTGAGGCGCTGTATGTGGGTGAGTTTCGTACGTTATGTGAATCGATGATTAAGATGGCATGCCATGTGAATCGTGTTATGAGTAAGTAGTGGTAATAAATGCAGTATTATTGGTGGTTTTATGGTTGGTTGGGATGATTTATAAACCGATATTGTGTGTTCTGGTATAATTTGTACCCCGATGCTGTGTGTTCCAGGACGATATCTAGGCCGATGCTGTGTGTTCCGGTATGATATGTTTAAGTCGTGTTGTGTGATCCGGTGTATTATTGGATACTTACTGCGTGTGTGTTTGCTAATGAATTACTGTGTGTGTTGCTATTGTTTTACTGTGTATTTACTCGGTGATTCATTTGAGATATGGTTTGAGTGTGAATATTGAGTAATCGATGATTATTGAGTAGGGTTGATTTCACACGTTAAGTGTGGTTATTGGGTAAGTATTGTGATAAAGCGATGTTGTGCTTATGTGAGGTTGGTTATGATTGTCATTGTGATTGTGTGTTTTTCTGAGAATGATTGAATGGTTGTACGCTGGAGATGTTGAGATCGTGTGGGCGTTGAGTAACGTATGATTTGTTTGGTCGTGTGTGATTGATACGGTGATACGTGGTTGTGCTTGTGACTGATCGTCCGTGATGAGGTAGGCCCACTTTCCGACCACGGGTCGGTAAAGTGTTGCAATCGTTCCGCGATGAAGTGGTTGCCAGCTTGCAGACACAAGTGTCGATATTTGTGTTTTCTTGTTTGATTTCGTTAGTTGTTATTGCTTTACTAGTATGCCATATTTGGATGGGTATCCGTGGTGGTGAGCGAAATACTCACCCCCTTTACTACTTTTTCCTACTGAGCGGAACGCTCATCCCCTTCACTACAGTCCCTACAGGTTTTGATCGTGATTTGGTGTAGAGGACGTCTCGGAGCTTGGGAGCTTAGCGAGAGTCCGGGTGTCATTTACCTAGTAGAGACGTACTCCTTTTGTCTTTAACATGGTTATTTTGAAACTCGAGCTTTGGACTCATTTGTTGTTATTTATCGATTCTGGATTATTTTATGAAATTTGGATTTCAAAATGCTTTTCCTTTAATATTTTTTCGGCTTGTGAAACAGTTTCCTTTTAAATTTCTGGTTCACGTCTCGAGTCCGGTCAAAACCGGATTTGGGGCTTGACAATTTGGTATCAGAGCCTGTTTTTTCAAAACTTCGAACCGTACGTCAATTAGGTGGGTAGTGGGTCACTAAGTTTCCGTAGTGTGTCGGTTACGCAAGTCGGAAATGTCATGCGCGTAGATCCGAGACGACAAGAGTCTCGGGTAGTGAAGTGATTTGTTTGTTATTTGCCTTGTCCTGTGTTGTGCTGTGTGCCTTGGTTGAGCTGTTGTGCCGATCGATTGAGATCGAGCTTGACTTAGCGAGTGATGCTCGAGCTGTGTGATGACTTGCTTGTCTTGGTTGAATGATCGTTTTAGTGGGTTTGATGGCTTTGTTTGGCCGTTGATCGATTGGTTATGTTTGAAGTGTTGACTTGTTCGGGTGGTGCTCGTGTATTTACCGAGACCCCGAGGGGTGTTGATGCGATGACTTGTTGTGTGTTATGATTGTGTACTGAGTGTTGTGCAGGGTGTGAATTGAATGTCCCGCAATTACGGATGGTTTGTAAGTTTTTCAAACGGGTTCATCCCAAATTTCTGCAAAACTGAAGTGTTTGTGCTATCACGATTTGACTCAGGGGCACCACTGCAGTCGAAGGTGACAGTGGGATGTCGGGTGGTTACAACGTAGTTCGGGGACGCCTGAACCGGGTTGTAACTACATGATGTCGACATGGAATGTTATGTTAGAAAGAGAAAAGTGTTAAGAACCTTTGAAATTAAGTTGATGTTGAGACTTTGTGGAATTGTTGTGTGATGTGAACTGTGGACTGTGTGGCTTTTGTTTGCAATTGTTAAACTGTGTGGTTGACTTTGTGTGGCGCACAAGTGTGCGGGTTTCCCTGCTTGTGTTAAAACTAGTTATGACTGTGCTAAAATTAGGCATGTTGTTTGGTTCGAGTGCGACCTTTGTGAAACGTGTGTGAACGCTAGTGACTTAAGAGCATCGCTTTATGCGAACTTAAGAACTGAGTGTGTGCGTGTACCCGTGCGAAGGGTATTTACGACGTGGCACCTCGAGGTAGGAGAGGTAAGCCGTTGGGGCAAAGGTGCCCAGGGTACTCCCATTGGGGAGGATAGGAGGAGCGACACCAGCAGGTCCGGGAGATGCGACGGGACGGGGTATCAGAGAAGAAATGAGGCCAGGGTTACGGCGTTGGCCCGTTTGCACCAGTTTGGGTGGCGGTCGAGGCGAACCGATGCAGGAGGTTCGAGAGAGGGTCCCGAGCCCAGAGTTTGGATCGAGTCCTCACCCTAAGGATTCGGGTGTAGTCTGAGCTAGTGGATACGACGACGACACTGGAGCTAGGTCGTAGAGAGGCCGCGAGGGTCCGTGAGATTCGGCAGCGACCAAGCAGTGTTGCGGGACCGTATGAGACTCGAGAACCGAGGAGGCAGAGAACCGCAGGGTTTTCCCGGCCACATGTTCAGTACGACGGTTTGAGGCAGATAGGATCAGTAGCATCGGTAGGACCCGTCGCGTTAGAACGGTGGCCAGTGTGTTTACACTGTCGGCAGTCGGGACATAGGAGACGAGTGCTCGAGCGGCGGAGAGCCGCAGTAGTACCAGTAAGCAGTCAGACCGGTCAGGGGAGGTGGCCGAGTGGTGATGAGATCAGAGTGGCGCAGCGGAAGCGTGGTGGGCCCATAACCCACAAGCGTCGCACTCTTCCGTTTTCTTCTACCCTTGCTGAGAAGTTAGGCCTAAGAGTAGAGCCTTTGAGGCAACCTTTGTGTCTTGACACCCCGGTTACGGGTGATGTGGTTTGACGAGTGTGTGTCGTGCGTTTGAGATTAGAGTAGTTGACCTTCCTTTTCTTGGTGATCTTCTTGCGTTGAACATGACGGCTTTCGATGTCATCCTGGGAATGGACTAGCTCTCGAGACACAAGGCGTCGATCGATTGTTACCAGCGGCTGGTGGCAGTGCAATCGACAACACGACCGTCACGTACGTACTAAGCAGTAGGAGCGGAGTTCTCCTATCAGCGTTGTCCGTAAGGGAGGAGGTGGCGACCGTGCTGAGCCGACGGTTACCCCGAGTAGTGTGCGTTTTCCCTAAAGGTCCTTCCTGAGGAGTTGATGGGATTGTCGACAGTTCACGAGGTCGAGTTCGGGATTGACCTGATGCCAGGGACGGCGCTGACATCCATGGCCCGTACAGGTTCGTGCCAGCAGAGTTGACCGAGCTGAAGCGTCAGGTCGAAGAGTTTCGGGAGAAGGGGTTATCCGTCCGAGCATGTCGCCTTGGGGAGCGTCAGCACTCTTCGTGAAGAAGAAGAGTGGAGCGCTAAGGATGTGCATAGACTACCGGAAGTTGAACCGAGTCACGGTGAAGAACCGATACCCGATACCGAGGATCGACGACTTGTTCAACCGGTTGAGAGGGGTGAAGTGCTTCTCGAAGTTCGATCCGCGATCCGACTTCTATCAGTTGCGAAGTCGGGAGGAGGACGTTGCGAAGACTGCATTTCAGACGCGGTATGGACATTATGAGTTTTGGTGAGGCCGTTGGGCTCGAGCTAGTTGAGGTTGCTGACGATGTGGCCTTGTGTTCATTGGGGGCTCAGTCCACGTTACTTGCGCGAGTGTTAGAGGCGTAGTCTGAGGATGCCGAGACGGCAGAGATCCGGGAGAGGGTTGTCAGTGGAGTCGATGCAGAAGGCTGGGAGTACGGTGTTGATTGGGGTTTACGGTAGCGAGGTGCCGCGTAGTGGTAGAGACGATGTTTTGCGAGAGTCGCATCATTCACGTCTTACGGTACACTCGGGTAGCACTAAGAAGTATCGAGATATAAGGCGATAGTTTTGGTGGAACGCGATGCAGAGAGCAGTTGCAAAGTTTGTATCGAGGTGCCTCACTTGTCAGCAAGTGAAGGCCGAGCATCAGCGTTCCCCTGGGATTTGTGCAACCAGTACCGATTGCACGGTGGAAGTGGGACACGTCACGATGGATTTCGTGAGCGGTTTGCCGAGATCACCGAGGGGACACGATGCTGTGTGGGTGGTATTTGATCGGTTGACAAAGTCGGCTCACTTCCTAGCCATGAGGATGACCGACACCGCGAATGCGTTGAGTCGCATGTACGTCCGCGAGATCGTTCGCCCCTACGGAGTTCTAGTGTCGGTGGTATCCGACAGAGATCCCCGTTTATACTTCCAGGTTTTGGGAGAGCCTGCATACAGCATTGGCGACCGAGGTCCTACTCAGTACAACATACCACCCGCAGATAGACGGTTAGTCAGAGCGCACGATTCAGATTCTGGAAGACATGCTCCGAGCTTGTGTGTTGGACTTCGGAGGGTCTTGGGAGAATCACTTACCGTTAGCCGAGTTTTCGTACAACAACAGCTTCCAGGCCAGTATTGGAATAGCACCCTTTGAAGCGTTGTGTGGGAAACCGTGTAGTTCGCCCGTGTGTTGGCAGAAGTGGGGGATAAGAGTTACTTAGTCATGAGCTTGTCCGAGGGACGACTGAGAAGGTCGCGTTGTTACTTGAGTGGTTAAAGATGGCGCAGAATCGACAGGAGAGTTATGTTAACAGACGACGCCGACGTTTCAAGTTAGCAGTAGCGATCATGTGCTCCTGAAAGCAAGTCCACATGAGGGACTAGTACGGTTTAACCACGGCGGAGGCAAGTTGGCCCCCGCGGTATATCTGACCTTTCGAGAGGTTGGCAGAGTAAGAACGGTTGCACTACGTCCATTTTTAATTTCAAGGACGAAATTCCTTTAAGGGGGTAGACTGTAAGAACCACGTCCGTTCAACGCCAGTCAAACCAGTAGGAAACAGAATTAAAGTCAAAATTTGTTATTTATTCAAATAAGCACAAGCTTGACCCCGAGGGTCATTTCGAACCTTAAGAGAACTCTAAAGCGATCAAGTTAGGTTAAGGACAGCTTAGGACAACTTTGGGACGAATCTGGGAAAGTTTGACTTTTCACCGAAAAAGTCAACCGGTGACGTTTGGGTCGCACGACACTTATTCGGGACCCAAAAAGCTTAGGCGTCGTTATGACTAACTTAATTGGGTCATTTCCTTGCAAATAAGGGTTTTCGTGAACAAGTAAATTTCGGGCAGAACGGATATAAAATTGGAGTTTATCGGATTTTAAATTATTGGGGTGAGATATTTATGAGTGGAGGTGGACCCCACTTGGAAACTTGTCCCTAACTCCTTGGAAGAGAGAAGAGTGTGTGAGAAAGGACACTTTTGACCTTACTTTATCACTAGAAGACGAAATAGGGAAAAAAAATGAGCCTTTAAACCTACTTTTTGAACCCAAATTTCAACACTTTTCATTGATGGATGGAGATTTTGGGTTAGAGAGAGAGAAGGAGAGTCTCCATTGTTGAAGAAGACGAACAAGAAGAAGAAGAGAAGAAGAAGAGGAAAAAGGGCCATCTTCCATGGATTCTACCACCAAAACCTTCTCATTCCTAAAGGTAAGAACCCAACCTTTTTCCATTTTGATAAACTTTAGTTTATGGGTCTTGTAGGATTTAGATGAAATTGGATTGGGTCTTGTTGGAAATGAGAAATCCTTGGTGGAATTTAGTAATGGAAAGAAATTGGTGAAATTAGAAGAATTGGATGAAACCCTAATTTTAGAATTGGGGGAAATGTGAAATTGAAGCTAATCTTGAATGTTTTTAGTTGAAACATGATGGATTAAGGACCTGGAGCTCGTTCGGGACGTTTTTTTTGGAGAAAAGGTGAAGTTTTCCGGCGACCAGAGGCTCGCCGGAGCACTGGCCACGGTGGGCTGGTGGCGGGGACATCGAGATCCGAGCCTTGCACCGAGATGCGAACCGTGCCTCGGGTTCCGAACTGTGCCTCTTGATTCGAGCCGTGCCTCGGGTCCTGAGCCTTGGGTTTCGTTGTGTGTGGTGCCCGGTTGGTTGTCCTTCCGCTTTGATCGACTTTGGACTAGTATTGAGTTTTTTGTGTTACGTTGTTAACTTAGAGTCCGCCTTTTTCATGGAGAAGGAGGAAGCTAGCCAGGTCGTCAATGCTGGATTGGATTGCTTTTGAGGTAGGAAAAAGTAGCGGTTACTTGTTCAATTACGGAAAGTTACTAGAGTTGCATATAGGATATGAGTAACCGGAATAATTGTAGAATCACATGTAGGATGTGAATAACTAGTGTAGTCGTTTAAAATGTGGAATCACTTGCGGGCCATGTCGTGCCCGTAGGTTTGGGACTTGCAGTGCTGTAGAATTGCATGTAGGCCATGCCGTGCCCGTAGGATTGTGTGATGGTTGTGCTTTACCTGTGTGAATGTTATTGTTGAACTATTGTCTTGTAACATGTTTGAGGCGCTGTATGTGGGTGAGTTTCGTACGTTATGTGAATCGATGATTAAGATGGCATGCCATGTGAATCGTGTTATGAGTAAGTAGTGGTAATAAGTGCAGTATTATTGGTGGTTTTATGGTTGGTTGGGATGATTTATAAACCGATGTTGTGTGTTCTGGTATAATTTGTACCCCGATGCTGTGTGTTCCAGGATGATATCTAGGCCGATGCTGTGTGTTCCGGTATGATATGTTTAAGTCGTGCTGTGTGATCCGGTGTATTATTGGATACTTACTGCGTGTGTGTTTGCTAATGAATTACTGTGTGTGTTGCTATTGTTTTACTGTGTGTATTTACTCGGTGATTCATTTGAGATATGGTTTGAGTGTGAATATTGAGTAATCGATGATTGTTGAGTAGGGTTGATTTCACACGTTAAGTGTGGTTATTGGGTAATTATTGTGATAAAGCGATGTTGTGCTTATGTGAGGTTGGTTATGATTGTCATTGTGATTGTGTGTTTTTCTGAGAATGATTGAATGGTTGTACGCTGGAGATGTTGAGATCGTGTGGGCGTTGAGTAACGTATGATTTGTTTGGTCGTGTGTGATTGATACGGTGATACGTGGTTGTGCTTGTGACTGATCGTCCGTGATGAGGTAGGCCCACTTTCCGACCACGGGTCGGTAAAGTGTTGCAATCGTTCCGCGATGAAGTGGTTTCAAGCGTCCGTCTAGCTATCGGGAAAATGTGCGATGGGTCCCGCGAGGAGGTCGACCGTCTGTCCAGACTGTGTGTCGTGGTAAGTACGTGGGTTATCGCTAGGGCCAGTCGGGTTGCTACCGGAGACCGAGCAGGAGGTGGTTTAATGTTTGTGTTTGCATGCCTTATGTATTGTTCGGTTGTTACTATGTGTGTCGACTAGTTTTGGTTCGTTGTAGATATTTTCGTTGTATGTGTGTTTCTTTGACTTGGATCAAGTGTCGATATTTGTGTTTTCCTATTTGATTTCGTTAGTTGTTATTGCTTTACTAGTATGCCATATTTGGACGGGCATCCGTGGTGGTGAGCGAAATGCTCACCCCCTTTACTACTTTTTCCTACTGAGCGAAACGCTCATCCTCTTCACTACTGTCCCTAAAGGTTTTGATCGTGATTTGGTGTAGAGGACGTCTCGGAGCTTGGGAGCTTAGCGAGAGTCCGGGTGTCATTTACCTAGTAGAGACGTACTCCTTTTGTCTTTAACATGTTGATTTTGGAACTCGAGCTTTGGACTCATTTGTTGTTATTTATCGATTATGGATTATTTTATGAAATTTGGATTTCAAAATGCTTTTCCGTTAATATTTTTTCAGCTTGTGAAACGGTTTCCTTTTAAATTTCTGGTTCACGTCTCGAATCCGGTCAAAACCGGATTTGGGGCTTGACATTGGTTGTAACGGAGACGTAGGTGGCGGCCGAGGCGGTGGCTCAAGAGGCGGGCCGACATCATTTGTGGCGGCCTGACGGGACGGTGCGTCTCGGGAGCGAGATTGCGTGGAAGGTCGCAGGTGGATCCGAACCGGTCGTCACGTTCGAGGAGCTGTTGTTGTTGAGTGCATTGAGGCAGGGCAGATCTATGGAAACCATGGAAGACGGTGGAGGAGAACACGCAGACATATACGATTGATCCAGCGGACGAAACAATGAAGGCATTGCGGATTAGCGCGGTGGTAGTGAGAACAGTAAGAGAGGAGGAGAAGTGTAGGTGATCAGCGAAATACAAAGGGCTGACTACCAAATTACACGGAGAGGGACAAGCTAACGAATTTTTCAGAATTCATAATCTTATAAATTTGTCTTAATATGTGTAATTTAATTTTATTTTGATCTTTATTTCATTTTATTCTGTTTTAGAAAGAAATGAATATATGATTATGCAAGGTTCTAAAAAACGCTAGGCGTTAGTCGGACGGTTAGATCCTTCGAGGATTAATCGGATTTTTTATTTTTTTATTATTTTAATTTATTAACAAATATTATATTATATATATGAATAAAATATGAATTTTATTATGAAAAAATAGTAAAAAAAATATTTAAAAAATACAAAAAATATATATTTATTACGTAATTATCCTTAAATGACATAAAAAATTCATATAAACAACATTAATATTCATATATAAGAATAAAAGTAGTAATAAAAAGTTTAAAAAAATATGATATTTTCCTTAAAAAAAATGTCAATAAACAATCCACGATCATTGAAGATGTAAGTGTATATCATCTATGATTATTAATTTTATAATTAATTTAAAATAAAATAATAAATATATTATTTATATATATATATATATATATATATATTATAATAGTAATAAAATGAAATATATAAATTGGTTAATAACAAATATTAAGATAAAACCTTAAAAATTCCCACCTGGGAACCGATTAATTCCCGTCTAGGTGGGGATTGACCCGATTTTTTGAAATCCGCCTAGAGCCGCTCGACTTGTTAAAATCGGGTTGATGTTCTTAAAATCCCCGCCTAGACGCCGATTAATCCCCGCCTAGGTCCGACTTTTAGAACACTGCCATTATGTAAGAAAACAATAAAATAAAAACACAGAAGAAACAAAAAGCTCTGGCCGGTATGTAGAGGTTCTTATCTCAACTTTTTTTTAGTATCATGAAACGTGTGTACATATATGTGAAGATACAGATTTACATCCCCCACTTGTTCTTTGAGTAGGTCCCATCTACCATATGTTCTTTGAACATTATCAAAAAAAAAAAAGAACTTATTTAACATTAATTTTGTTTTGTTCTGTTTTAGTGCCAGTCATTTAGTCTTTTCGCATGGATTGTAGTATGAACAAAATGACAATAAACAGTTAGAAGTTATCAAAATTTATTTGTTCATCTACTAATATACTTGGATATTTAGAATCAAGTTTGCATCTATCTCTTCCACTTTTATTAATTATCTCTTTCTCCCAGCCAACTCCTATATTTTTCTTTCAACTCATGTTAGTTCCTCTTTTTCGTATCATGTTGAGCCTTTTTCTTGAGTTAGGATGCGGAATTTTAATGTATTTTAAATTAAGGATCGAGTTGGGGAATGGTAAGAAGATTGGGGCTTGGCCATGAAACAAATCATACTGATAAATCAAGGCATATGTGATGAACATAATTATGAAGAGAAGAAAACAAGTAAGGTGGTGAATTATTGATTTATTTATACCTCATCTTATTCTAAATTGTGAGATAAGGCACGATAAACATAAGAAAAGGGTAATAATGCATATCATGAGATGGGGGTGTTGTTTGTATGTCGCAGCCAATCTGTGAACATTTGGAGAGTGTTCATGTCAGCTCTGTAATGCTTCTGCGTGAACTCAAGAAACATAGGCCAGGTGAAATCCGGGTAAGCCCGCGGGCACGACCCGTCCACCAGTTCATCGGGTGGGCTCACCACCTTGTCCTTCCTCGGACACAGAAAGAAAGCCAGTGACTTCCTCGTGCTCTCATTATTCACCACTGCCCGGTGTAAGCAACTCTTGTACATCCCATTCGAAAGCGCCTAAGACAAGCATAATATCAAAGTTAGTAACTAATTGTTAAAATATAATTATAATTGAGTCTTCAGCTATCGGTTAGACTTTTCATGTGTATGGTTACTGTACCATGAATGTGTCGCCAATATTAACGACAAAGGCGTTAAAATTGGGGGTGATGGAGCGCCACTGGTTATCCACGAAGACCTGTAGACCACCGACTTGGTCTTGGTGAAGAATCGTTAGAGACGTTGGATCACAATGAGGCCCGGTCCCGAGTGTCTGCTCCGGCTTCTGGCACGGCGGGTAGTAGTTTAACCTCATTATCGACTCGTTCTCTTCGAAAAACTCTCTGAATCGTGCGCCCCCGATGCCTAGACTCACTCCTAACAGCTCCATAATGTCTAGTGAAAGCCCGTTCATGGAGTCGCAGTAGTCTTGATAAACTCTCCTGTGCGTTCGTCATAATATTAATAAAACATATTGGACCGTCAGCATTCAAGTATATGCGGAGTTTGTTTAAAATTACCCGAACTGATTGAAATCCTGGCCGATTTTGTTTTTGAGATAATCATGGACGGAATCTTGACGAGCAGCAGAGTAGCGGAAAGAGAGCGTCTCCTTCCAAGGAAGCTTGGTGGAGAATCTGCCGGTGAAGCTGCTGGCGTAGCCGCAGTGTTCACCGGGTTTCCGGAGCGCCCTCTGCTTCTCCGAGAGGGGCATTTCGAAGAAGCTGTCCATGTGGCGGTGAGCGTCGTGGAGGAGCTCGGCATTGACGCCGTGGTTGACGACGAGGAAGAAGCCGTGACTCCGGCAGGCCTCGCCAACGAGGCTGGAGGCTTCCTTGACGGCGAGGGGGTCGCCGGAGAGGAAGGCTCTGAGGTCAATGAGCGGGACAGGGAGCTCTGGCGCATCCGCGGACGGCCTCTCGTGGAGGGGCCATATGAACTGTTGGGGGATGTCGGATTGGTGCTTGAGCACGGAAGCGTCGAAAACTAAGGACTTGGTGTTGCTGCAGGGATCTTGTTTTGCCGGAAGAATGGCCATTGCATGACAAGTGTTTGTGAAAATGCTTGACAAGAGGAGAAGAAGAAGAAGTGAGGGGCTGGGAGTGGCGATGAAAGAAATGACAAGCCGCTCTCGTTGGGGAGATCGGTCATCAAAATTTGGAATCTTTATAGCTTGCTTTGCTCTACCTAATAGAAGCTTTTCTTGCAACCAAGGACAAAAGGGTATGGTATTTGTGTTTTGGGCCACTCGTTATACTATGTTTTTAAATGCTAAGCTTTGCCACTAAGTTTTTGGATGGTTAGCATCAAAATTCTCTCTCGCAAGTAGAGATCTTCTCCTTTCTGAAAAAACTCTACGACATTATGATTGTCGTTAGTCTATCGTCGGTCCTGTCCGATCGCAGTTAGCCCTAGTGCAGTCTCTCCCACGTCTGCCTCCCAGAGGCGGATTTAGGGGGGTTTAGGTATGCCACGGCATACCCTGCCTCGAGAAAGTTACACAAAACTGTAGAGCTTTCAGATATCTTCGATTTGATATTTTACGGGCCTAAATCGGAGTTCGTATGAAGAAGTTATGATGATTTAAAAATTTGTTGCACGTTAAACCACATTTTACTTTAAAATGCTCTATTTAAAGTCCGAACGTCTATAACACTGTCTAACAATCTTATCCATACATTTTTCGAGCTTGAGGCACTTAACTCTTGTTCAGATCTCCCTTGTTATAGTTGTCCTCTTTGCTTCTTCCTCCTTGGAGAGGGTTTTTCTTCTTCATAAAAATTTTCGAGCTTATAAAAAAACAGAACTGATGACTAGTATATTTTCTATATCGTAATACATTTAGATCTAGTGTTCAAATATAGTTACGTGTATCAGGTATGCAAATATTTATATACAACTTAGCACATAATATTTTTTAATAAAAGACTTGCCTCTTCTATCAAGAATTTTTGGATCCTTTATCGATAAGAGAATGCAATTGCGCTTTAACTAGATTAAATATGTATGTTTATATTATAATATAAAATATAAATATAGTTGATTATGCAGTATTCATATATTTCTTATCGTAGAGTTTTCCTTATATTTTTATAATTGTAGAATGATAACCTTGTTTTTTACAAGTATGTATCTTAATTGTTCCACGTGTATTTTTAATGTTTGTATTGTATTTTAATAATTTATTTTTACCAATTTTATTCTAAGCTTGATCTCTGTTATTATTCATTATAATATTTAAAGTTGTAAAATGTGAATATTGAACTTAGACAAATTTCTATACAAAAAAAAAAGAGGAAAAAAAGTCTTGGTTTGTAGGTTCTATAAACGCATATGTCCGACGAATGACGTATCCCCGACTGTTTGTTCCATAACTCCTATATATGAAGTATGACTGGTTGTATGTTTTGCCCAGAGCGTTTTGCCAATGGCAAACTGGACTACGTATGGTTGATCGTTAGATTTTCCTAACGTGTTTGAGTTCATGTAATATTTTTTCTTGCTGAAATTCGAATATGAAAATTGTACATATCTGAATTTCATTCGATTTGATATATTACGAGTTAAAATCGGAGCTTGTATAAGAAAGTTATTTCATTTGGAAGACCACCCATACTATAAGACTCCATAAACCAATTTTTTTTTTTTTACACTTCATCAATATAAGGGGCATATCCTAATCTAAATTTCTCCACCTCGCCCCTCGTCGGCCGTAAAGCCTACCATTAAACCGAGGCATGGAAGAAACCCTAAACATTCTTCTATCGCCCCGGTCTCTCTTTCCATCTCCTCCACGAGGCCTAACCGTGGCCTTCTTCTCTGGTACATCTGAACCTTTGGGTAAGGCACCAACGCCGCCCGTATCCCCGTGATCCCGGTGCTCCTGACATCACCACCGGGGATGATCCATCGTCGTAGATCTTTCAGACCCACGGAATTCGGCTCAACTTCGGTGGCGCCCTCTCTCTGGCATGTCTGGACTCCCAACTGCTCAACCTTCAGGATGAACTCTTGTCTTGCTCCTTTGAGGAAGGGGAGGAGAATGAGGTGATGGTACCGTACACCCCGGTGAGCCCATCCATACTGGCTAGGCAACAATTTTCCATGATGGGCAAGTTATGGTCGTCCAAGCTGCCCCATAAAGAAGTTCTCCTTCGGTTCATCACCAAGGCATGGGGTAAATCAGCTGAGGGGATGGTGATCAAAGACATAAGACCAGATATCTTCAGTTTTTACTTTGAGACGGAAAAATCCCGAGCATGGGTTCGAGACAACGAACTGAGGTGCTTCGATGGGAGACCACTACTGATGGGTGACTTGAACCCGATGGCTTGAGAGCCCCCAACCTTGAATAGAATCCAACTATGGGTGCATGCTCGTGGCATCCCCACTTTGGTCCGTACCAAAACCACTGGAGAAACGATTGTTGCAACACTAGGGCTTTGTGTCCATGTCCTTTGCGACCAATGGGGTACATGTTGGGGAGAAGTAGTAAAGTTTTGCTTCTGGCATCTTGTGGAGCGCCCCCTTCGAAGACACCCCTGCTTCGTTTTTGGGAATTTTCCGACCCGGTTCGCTTCACTCCTACTTATACAAAACTACCTTCGTTTTTTGTTATAATTATGGGATGACTGGGACATGGTGGTCGAGTACGATCGGGAGGTGGTGAGTACTCCCTGGTTCGATTCCTCGATGCTTGAATTCTAGAAGGACCGTCAAACCAAGGTATATGCCACATATTGGGACGATCAGGCGTCTCGTAATTCGGTATCCTCAACTTCTACACCTAAGGCCCCCTTGTCTCGGGGTAAGGACCCGATAGTATCCTCGGCTACTACAGCTAACGGAGGGAGCCGCTCGGTCGATCTAGGTTGGAAAAACTTAGTAACTAATCGGCCATGGGTTATCGGGAAAGCCAACGCCCTGGTCCTGCTTGGGCACATAGATAGAACTGTACTTGGAGATGGAACTGAGTTTGTTGCTGGAGCAGGAACCGGGTGAGTTAAGAGAGGGTCCACTAAGGAACCCCGAACATTTAGGATTGGGAGGGAAAGTTGTCCCGTACGGAGAAATCAAAGGGATTCAGTGCTCTAGGGACTGGCCTTGGGAGGGGTCCCCGAACAGAGCTCTACCTCCTCTTGAAATCAATGATCGCATGTTTAGTTTAATACAACGAATAGAGCATGCAGGCTACACCTTGAGCAACAATCATTGGTTTCGTCATAGTTTAGTTTTATTTTCACTACGCCTTTATGGCACTTCCAACACCGATTGTACCGGGTTATTTGTCTCAGAATTTTTTGTTAACAGACCTACTAGGGCTCTATACAGTATAATGACTTTTCTTCTATTTCGTGGTCAGAGACTTCCTCCTGATGCACTCATTTCTAGCTGATATTTAAATTAAAAAAAATTACAACTTTCATCCCCGAAAAAAAATTTGGATCGTTTGAAGGATCCTTGAGTCCAAGGTCGGGTTCAGAAATTTATTTTAGAGTATGTGGTCGATAACAATTAAATATATATAAAAAATTAAAAACGGTTTAATGAATTTTAGAATTTGATCAAGCTTCCAAATGTTAAAATTTTCTCACCGGAGATTTGAATTTGTCCTGCAAAAAATATTAAATAAAAAGGATTTCATATACATGCAATTTTCCGAATGCGGAACAGATTTATGAAATTGATATGTACTTCTCGGAGACCAGATCTGGATCTACGACGATTTTCTAAATTTTTGTTGCGATGGAAGTAGGAGACGAAGGTTAAAGAGTTGGTGCTTGTCAGAGAGTGGTGGTGGTGCTTCATATTTAGGATTCAATGAAGACATATGAACGAAGAACATATAGGGAAAATAAAGAACAAATGAACAATTTTAAAATAAATAAAAAAACAATTTACGCATAACTAAAGAATATTATGAATTTTAAAGAATTAATAACAAATAAATAAATAAATCTATTTAAGAAAAAAATGCCTCTACCAGGTTTTGCAGCAAGCCGCCGCCCTCTCTTCCTCCGTCCTATGAAGTTCCAATTCATCGTCGTGTACGGTTTTCTCTTTCGGGCCTCATCCCGTCCACCACCTCCACTAGTACAACAGTCCCCTCCATCCTTTCTATTTCCCCGATTGGTCCCGTATGGATCGCACTTGTCGGAAACACCATCTATCAGTTCGCATATGGTGACGCCACTTCCTCCTCCGTTGGTTCGCCAATCTGACGTCACCCTCCTCCCAGGTCGGATCCTTCGCCACCCCTACTCCTACGAGCTGATAACGGAAGTAGAGGATCTCCTACCCCCAGCCCCCGATGATCTCCCCTCGTGCAATGAAATCGACACTTCAGTATTGTCGCTCCCCGCAAAAAGCTTGGTCGGTCCTCTACTGGGTGGCTACTACTTCCCCTCTGAATAGTGAAGGAGGACCCTATAATGCTCCCCCACAGAGGGGAGAGAGCCCCAATGGGACGGACGCAAAGCTCGCATAACGGCCTCGGAAGTCTTAAAGGAACATATACCGTTTGTTCCCCAACCTTCTCCTTTCTCTGACATACTCTTTGAACGTCTGTTATGACATAACAAAATCGCTCAAGTCGAGGCGAAGAAAGTTTAATGGATCCACGGTGCCAAGCACGGCTCGAATAGGTAACCACCCCCTAGCCTCTTATTGGATGTTACAGGGCATTTATTTATAGGATCAGTCTTTCGACCGTCACTAAAATTTTATCTCATCATGCTAGTTTATTTCCACTGTTGTACGGTCTTTGCGACATATTTATTTCTTTATCAATAAAATTTTCATCGATATGCTAAAAAAACCACCGTTTGAATATTTTTCAAACAAAAATTATGCATACACATGTAATGGTATTTTTGTAAATTTGGAAGAAAGAAGTGATGTTTTTGTAATCTTGAAGTTCATGTGAGATATTAAGGATATGATGTTTTAGGAATTTATAAAACTAACCGTAATAGAAAATATAACGATTAAAAAATATGATTTTTTTACTAAAAGTTGCAGAGCTTTATTTAGATTTTATTTGAAACGATACATTGAAATGCATCAAGAAAACTTTCTGACCACTGAAGGATAGACATAGAACGGGTTTCCCTAGCTAACTAGTGAGCTGTCTTATTCGCGGTCCATTTTACAAATTGGAGAGAGATTCTCTCGTTTTCAGTCATCATGATGCAAATATCTCTAATAACTGTACCAACCGGGGATGCTAGCGGATCCCCTAATTGAATCATATTGAGTAGAACCTGGGCATCCGAACCGATAATAATATGACTCGTTCCCAAAGAGACTGTGTTCCGGAGTTCTGTCGCAATGGCTTAAGCCTCAATCATAATCGGTGATCCACTTCCCGAGATGACCCCATTCGTTGTGAGGCCTACTCTGTTGGGTCTCGAGGTAGGGTTGGAGATGAACCAACTCGCAGCGGAAAATCAATGAAAACCAAGAGACGATTAAAACCATGAAACAACTAACAAAGAATGGATTAACAAGAGAAAAATTCAGCACTAGTTCTTACCAAAACAAGAACACCGGTTAACGAATGATTGGCTTGAGTCTCCAAGACGCCTACGTATCCACATGGGAATCAAAGCCACGTAGTTCTTCTCTTTGAGGACTCAAGAACACAAACATGGAGGTGGAAACTAGCCAAACCCGAAATGGCCATGGAAGAGGGAGAGAAAATGTGTTTCCTATTCTTGTCTTGTGTTTGTTATGTTGAAAAAAGATGACTTAAACATAACAAAACCCATACTTGTCCAACTAAAGGCATGGGACAAGTATGGTGTCAAGTAAGGTGTAAATAGGACAAAGTATGGCAAGACAAGATTGGGTTAGGTGGTGAATCACCAACACCTTAATCCTTGTCTTGCTTACTTAGTACTAATTAATCAAGACTTGATTAATTAGTTCCATGGGCCTTGGTTGCATGGGCCTTTCATGGGCCTCTTGGAACATGGCCCGTGGCCATTTCCAACGAGGTCCCGTGATTCGCTCATCGCCTCCATGCCTTCCATACCGGAAATGTCCAACATTATCCGACGCGATCAATCCCAAGACTCCAAGCCTTGTCTCGATCTGTGAAGTCCTATTCACTTACGGGCACATGACCCAAAACCCAGTTTTGGTCATGTCCCGAGACAACTCCCTTTTGGCCATTCTCCATAAATGTGTCAATGAGTTTCATCCTCCGGTGTGACCCTTAGGTTTATGCATGTCAATAGATCAACGTAAAATCCCATTTTACTTGATCCTATTTAAGTGGCAACTAACGAGACTTTAGTATTGCCCGACATTACATAACGAATCGACCCTATCGATTCTAACCTTTCCGTCGTCCCTGTCATTATCCTTTTATCTCCGATATCCTGATTGAGATAAGGCATAGAACCGTCATCCTTATTATTCTCAATCACCGTTCCTTGATATGTGAGATGACTGAAGATATGATACCCAGTATCATGTGCATGGCCATGCTATTCTTCCAGTCACTCTCGATCAAGCGGCCGAGAACCGATATCTTTCCCATACCTTAGTATGAGGGATAAATCCCTTAGCCGTCTTTCGTGTCACTCATGTAGCCCGTCCCCAAGCCAATCCTGGCCGTTATGGAAGCCCTGTTACGGACAACGTTAGGCTCAGGTCAAACTCAGTTGTTGACTACATAGCGATCACAAAGACTCCTTGGTCTAAGGATACATGACAAGCTACAACACTGAATATGTTCATGACTTAATCTATGGCACATATTCAGGGCGGGTCGTCCAATATCATGTCCCACATGATATCTATGATCAGACTCCGGAATCCCATTCCAATGACTAACAGAACGTAAGCCATAAAGAGCCATCTTTCATACTAGTCGCTTCTAGTGAAGCTTTGTTGACTAGGGACCCATCGAGTGTGATCTATCTCGATCTATGGTTCTATTCGCATGGTGGGCATAGATCAGAGCACACGTCGATATATTACTCCAACACATAAGTAATATAAAGCCGCTTTAATTTTATTGCTAACGATGATATGTACATTTGGACATTTAGGATTGAACTACGGGCACTAAGACTAACAATCTCCCACTTGCCCTAGTTCCAATCTAAACTCCAATATGTCCCCATCGACTTTACATGTCTAACATGTTCAGGCAGTGAAACTGCCTTAGTCAAAGGGTTGGCTATGTTATCATCTGTTGCAATATCGGTTATCTTCACTTCACCTCAGTTCAGTATTTATCTGATGAGGTGGATACGCCGCAGTACATGTTTGGATTTGTTATACGATCTAGGCTTTTAGCTTGCGCAATGGCCCTTGTGTTGTCGCAAGATGGATTCACCAGGCTGGATGGGTTTTTAATTACACCCAGCCCTGCCATGAATTTCCAAATCCACATAGCCTCCTTAGCTGCCTCTGCAGCATCCATGTACTTGGCCTCTATCGTAGATTCGGCAATGATATCTTGCTTTACGCTCTCCCAGCTAAAGCTCTACCATTCAGCGTAAACACATATCCTGATTGACTTCTAAAGTCATCTGGATTTGTCTTGGAAAACTAGCGTCTACTCATCCTTCGACGACTAGTTCAACATCATCTTTCCCCCCGGGTTAGAATGATGTCTACTGGTACAACATAAGGCTTACGAGACGTCTGGTCTCATATATGTCATGGCATATATGATCGATCCTACCCCCAGGCGCATAGGATTCTCATCATCCTTTTCAGCTCATCAGGTGTCTTAGGACACTAAGTCTTGCTGAGATGAATGCCATGACTAGTGGGTAAGAGTCCTTTCTTTGAATCGAGCATTAAGAACCTACTCAATGCCTTGTTCACATAGGTTCCCTGACTTAAATCCAAGACCCTCTTGGTGCGATCTCTACATATCTTAATCCTTAAGATATGAGAAGCATCGCCTAAGTCCTTTATTGAAAAACACTTCCTCAACCAAGCTTTAGTCTCGTGCAAGGTTGGGATGTCGTTTTCAATGAGAACCAGAAAGGTAATATTGCTCCCACTAGCCTTCTTATAAACGCAAGATTCATCCTCGTTCTTGATTAAGCCAAATCCAATTACAGCTTCATCAAAACGAAGGATCCAACTCCGAGAAGTTCGTTTCAATCCATAAATGGATTTCAACAACTTATAAATTTTTCCTTTATTCTTCGGATCGTCAAAACCTTTGGGCCGAGACATACAAACGTACTCAGTCAAATTTCCATTTAGGAAAGCGGTTTTGACATCCACTTGCCATATCTCGTAATTATAATACGCAGTTATGTCAAGAAGAATTTGGATCGATTTTGACCATAGCCACTAGGGAGAAGGTTTCCTCATAGTCAATCCATGCCTATAACCTTTCGCCACCAGTTGAGCTTTGTAGGTCAGAGGGTTGCCATCCATGTCCATCTTCACCTTGAAGATCCATTTGCATCCGATGGTCTTCACACCATTGATGGGATCAACCGGTTCCCAGACTCGGTTGTCCGACATGGATTGCATTTCCTCCCTCATGGCTCCCAGCCATAACTCGGAGTCGGGCCCATCCACGACTTCTTGAAAGGTGGCTGGATCATCGTGATCCACCATGACTTCATTGTCACCTCCGGATACCATATATTGGAGGTGGAAGATTGATCCTTTCAAATCGCCTTGGACCTTCCGGAATTGTAACAGGAATTGGTTCTTACTCTACGTTAATCTCTGGCTCCTTTCTACTGGGTTGCCAATTGGTTTAGACAGATCTGTACCATCCTGAATTTCTTCGAGATGCACAGTCCTCCCAATGACGTCTTTGGAAACAAAACTCCTTTTCCATAAAGACCCCACCCCAAGCGACGAACACCATGTTCTCACTGGGATTGTAGAAGTAGTATCCCCTTGTTGCTTTGGGATACCACACGAAGGTGCATATCTCAGATCTTGGTTCGAGCTTAGTCGAAACCAAATGTTTCACATAAGCCTCGCAACCACAAATCTTTAGGAAGGACAAAGCGGGCATCATCCCGTACCATTTAAAAATGGTGTCCCTTCCACACCCTTCGTCGAAGCCCGATTCACTATGAATGCGGTCGTCTCTAGAGCATAACCCCTGAAAGAGATTGGGAGATCAGTCCAACTAATCTTGGAACGGACCATTGTCTAACAATGTCCGATTTCTCCGTTTGGCTACACCTTTCAACTACAGTGTCCCAGGAGGAGTCCATTCCAAAAGGATCTCATTCTCTTTTATATGATCTAATAACTCTGTGGTCAAGTATTTTCCACCTCAATCCAATCGAAGTGCCTTAATACCTTTGTCGAGCTGGTTTTCTACTTTAGTCTTAAACTCTTTGAATTTATCAAAAGCTTCAGACTTATGTCTCAGCGAATAGACATAACCATATTTACTGTAATCATCAGTAAATGTGATAAAGTAGCTAAAACCCCTCCTGACAAGTGAACTTATTGGTCTACACACATTCGAGTGTATCAGCCCCAATAATTCACCCGCCCTTTCATCGCGATCGATAAAGGGCACTTTAGTCATTTTGCTCATCAAACAAACCTTGCACCTATCAATCGAATGGAATTCGAATGAACCTGAAAGCCCGCACTTCTGAAGTGCTGATAGGCGCTTCTTGTTTATGCGACCCAAATGACAGTACCATAACAGAGTTAGGTTTAAATCGTTGGATTTAGACCTCTTGGTATTAACGGAATATATAGAACTTGAGGCATTGTTACCCATATCTATATATGTACAATCCTCCAACCATGTCAGTACTGGTATAAAACATATCATTGCATAGAACATTGAAAACTCCATTTCCAATATTAACATTATATCCTTCCTTGTCAAACACGGATACAGATATAATATTCCTACTAAAAGTAGGTATGCAATATACATTATACAATACTAAGACAAGGCCTCTTGGCAAAGCAAGACTCATGGATCCTACAGCAGTTGCCACAACTCTGAGGTCCATTTCGTGCTTTCCAAATCTCTCCTACTTTCAGCCACCATATATTAGTGCATGTGTGAGATTCAGTCATGGTATCTAATACCCATAAATCTTTGGAAGTAGAGAGATGTAGCTCTATAGAATTAATACCGAATGAAGGCACGGTCCCACCGCCCTTCCTTAGATCATCCAGGTTTCCTGATGAAGGCGCAGTCCTACTGCCCTTCTTCAGATCATCCAGGCTATTTGATGAAGGCGCAGTCCCACTGCCCTTCTTCAGATCAGCCGTGAACTTCCTGTAATCCCGGTTCCAATGACCAGGCTGTTGGCAGTAGAAGCAGACATTCTCAGGTGTCTCATCTTTCCTGCCAAGTGCGCATGGGCCCAGCCCTTGCCACTTCCAATTCCCTTGTTGACCATTAGAATATCCTTGGATCCCAGATCCCTGAGATATTCTTCTCAGCAGTTAATGACACTTCATGTAACTCTGATATGGTCTTAGAGACAGCCTTGTCAAGGACATATTCTTTGCGTTCAGACTTGAGGACTATCCTCAAAATTCTGTACCAGTCCAAATAGTTTGTCCCATTTAGCTTGACCCTGTCAAGAATGGTTTTTAATGACAAACTATTAATGTTCGCTGAATTTGCCATTTGATCTACAACAGATAAAATTCAATCAGTAAACTGAATAAATTTTATGAAGATCAAGCTTAAACACCAACAATCAATTCTAAACCTTTAGAATCTGAAACCAAGATCCTTGATTCACTCGATTAAGCTGAACTAATGCTCACCACTTAATCGAGCTATGTAGGTAGGACTCCATCCAATCACATCCAATGTGACTCTTGGCTAGGGTATGTACTTATGTACACGGCTTACCCTATCTGTTACCCTAGCTCAACCTCAGGCTGAGAATCGTAGTCGGGTCCACCAATTTTCAACTATAGCCCGTCACTATGTAGGTGCTCCGCTAATGCGCACGACACCCACATATGTCGTCCAAACCTACTACCCCGCTTCCCCATGGATGCTCCGCTAATGCGCACGACACCCATAGGACGGGGAGGTAGTAAGGTGTTGATGATTGGGAGGTATCGGACATGACCCGCTTTTACTTGTCCAGTTGTGTTCAAAACTTTGGCACATCCTAGATGCGATGAGCACATCAACTACATTCCAAATGCAATGATGCCTCAAATTACATCCAATGTAATTCTTCCTTTGAACCCGTCAACTACATCCAATGCAATGATGGTTCTAAGGGTTCACACACAAGGATTAAAATTCCAATTTTATCTTTGCATGTGAGGTGATATGCTCGGTAAATAAAGTTAAGCATGCAATTCTAAAACACATAGAATTAATCATGCATAAACTAAACCAAGCATAAAGCGATAAATGTGCACATAATAGCCCCCTAAACTAACTCCCACTAGCTTCTTGAGCTCCACCGACTCCAAGCCGATGCCAACACCCGAAAAGCCACCAAATGACCTTTTCGCCCTTTCTTCGTGTTGAGTAAAATATTACAATTTAATACACGACTCGCAGGTCGGGAATAAATAAATATTACAAACAAGTGGTTCGACGACCACACCTTGAAAGAATAATTACACGCTAACTCTAACGGCTCGCAGGCCGTGAAAAGCGATAAATAATTAAATCGAGCTCGGGGCTATTATGTACACCATGCCAACATCACATCACACATCGTGTTATCAAACAAGCATGTTATCAAACATCATGTGATTTTCCGGTTTTAATTAATAGCCAAGTTTCGAAATTTTTTGATGCTCGGTTTATCGAAACCGTTCAAAAATGAAACTTTTGAACATTTGATCTTCGAGTTCGTCATGACGGTTCCAAACTCGTCATAACTAACAAAACGGTTTAGCCTTGGCATATCAACCATCCAATGGTCATGCTTGGCCTAGCTCCGTCCAACGGAGCCCCGTTCGGTCCCGGTTTCGGCTCCCCGAGAGTCCCGCTCCCGAGACCCGAAAAATCAAATTTTTTTTCAAAATTTCCAGATTTGAAATAATTTTCAAAAATTCATTTTACATGCATTAAATCCATAAACTAGAATTTAAAACATGTTATCAAACAATTTAGCAAAACAACATGCCAAAAACGAAACTTTCAAGCAAAACCGAAACTTTGAACACCGTCTTGTGAATCCCGAAGGTAGCACGGCTCTGATACCACTGTTGGGTCTCGAGGTAGGGTTGGAGATGAACCAACTCGCAGCGGAAAATCAATGAAAACCAAGAGACGATTAAAACCATGAAACAACTAACAAAGAATGGATTAACAAGAGAAAAATTCAGCACTAGTTCTTACCAAAACAAGAACACCGGTTAACGAATGATTGGCTTGAGTCTCCAAGACGCCTACGTATCCACATGGGAATCAAAGCCACGTAGTTCTTCTCTTTGAGGACTCAAGAACACAAACATGGAGGTGGAAACTAGCCAAACCCGAAATGGCCATGGAAGAGGGAGAGAAAATGTGTTTCCTATTCTTGTCTTGTGTTTGTTATGTTGAAAAAAGATGACTTAAACATAACAAAACCCATACTTGTCCAACTAAAGGCATGGGACAAGTATGGTGTCAAGTAAGGTGTAAATAGGACAAAGTATGGCAAGACAAGATTGGGTTAGGTGGTGAATCACCAACACCTTAATCCTTGTCTTGCTTACTTAGTACTAATTAATCAAGACTTGATTAATTAGTTCCATGGGCCTTGGTTGCATGGGCCTTTCATGGGCCTCTTGGAACATGGCCCGTGGCCATTTCCAACGAGGTCCCGTGATTCGCTCATCGCCTCCATGCCTTCCATACCGGAAATGTCCAACATTATCCGACGCGATCAATCCCAAGACTCCAAGCCTTGTCTCGATCTGTGAAGTCCTATTCACTTACGGGAACATGACCCAAAACCCAGTTTTGGTCATGTCCCGAGACAACTCCCTTTTGGCCATTCTCCATAAATGTGTCAATGAGTTTCATCCTCCGGTGTGACCCTTAGGTTTATGCATGTCAATAGATCAACGTAAAATCCCATTTTACTTGATCCTATTTAAGTGGCAACTAACGAGACTTTAGTATTGCCCGACATTACATAACGAATCGACCCTATCGATTCTAACCTTTCCGTCGTCCCTGTCATTATCCTTTTATCTCCGATATCCTGATTGAGATAAGGCATAGAACCGTCATCCTTATTATTCTCAATCACCGTTCCTTGATATGTGAGATGACTGAAGATATGATACCCAGTATCATGTGCATGGCCATGCTATTCTTCCAGTCACTCTCGATCAAGCGGCCGAGAACCGATATCTTTCCCATACCTTAGTATGAGGGATAAATCCCTTAGCCGTCTTTCGTGTCACTCATGTAGCCCGTCCCCAAGCCAATCCTGGCCGTTATGGAAGCCCTGTTACGGACAACGTTAGGCTCAGGTCAAACTCAGTTGTTGACTACATAGCGATCACAAAGACTCCTTGGTCTAAGGATACATGACAAGCTACAACACTGAATATGTTCATGACTTAATCTATGGCACATATTCAGGGCGGGTCGTCCAATATCATGTCCCACATGATATCTATGATCAGACTCCGGAATCCCATTCCAATGACTAACAGAACGTAAGCCATAAAGAGCCATCTTTCATACTAGTCGCTTCTAGTGAAGCTTTGTTGACTAGGGACCCATCGAGTGTGATCTATCTCGATCTATGGTTCTATTCGCATGGTGGGCATAGATCAGAGCACACGTCGATATATTACTCCAACACATAAGTAATATAAAGCCGCTTTAATTTTATTGCTAACGATGATATGTACATTTGGACATTTAGGATTGAACTACGGGCACTAAGACTAACATACTCGACCACCCCACCGCGAACAATGAGGCCCCAGGCTCATTGTTCCGTATCCTGAAAGACCGCACCATCTACGTTGATAACCCAAGTACCTAGTGGGGGTGGATTGAAGCGGGATGTCCAGACCGGCCGAGGATGTGTTTGAGTCACATGGGTCATGTTAGCTTCGGTCCAAGCTATAAGGTCAGCCCTAGTATCTGCAAAGACCTTGATGGTTGTCAGGGTGTCTTCATTCCATACCCACGCATTCTTGGCCTTCCATATCTGTCATAGAATGCTAACTATCTCCGCCCCTTTGCTCTTTAGAGGCCACATAGAGATAATATGCCAACCCACCATGGGGGGAGGGATCCCTCCCACTCCTCTCTAGCATGTTTTCGCAAATCGACAGGAAGTGAACAAGTGCGAGGCTGTTTTCTCCTCTCAGCCACATAGAGCACACGTAGATGCTATCAGAACAAACTTCCTCGTGAGATTACCCGCAACTTGAAGGGTGTCAGTTAGGCATCACCATAAAAAAACTCGGAGCATAGGTGGCACCGGGATATCCCAAATTGAGACCCAAGTGGCAGCTCCAACATTTTGGCACTGCTCATGTCGTGCACTGGCCAGAATAGAATAGCCGGACTTCATAGTATAGTGGATCTCCTTGTCTGATATCCTGAACCATTCATCCCTTTTTCGGGGAAGGACACCCTGGTGGCGGAGGCGGCACGCCAGACCTAGGTCGAGAGGAGCGGGGTCGACCACGAGCAGCGGCCCCTTTTTTCGTCAACGAGGATAAAACCCTAACAAACATCATATTATTTTTATTTAATGGTTATCATAATTAATGATTTAAAACATATGATAATTATGTTTACTATGTAGAAATTTCATATGTTTATAAATTCATTTTACCAAAATATAATTATATAGTTTTTTTGTAATTGCCCCTAGCATATTTCATATCATTCGCGAACAACTAAGTGTATAATTAAATTAAAAGGGGATCACAAATTCACAAAAAACCTTAGGAGAAGCTTCTCTACCGCAGCATCCAAAGGCCATGGTTATGGTCATGGTTTTTACCATAGCCTATGTCATGATTATGCTTCTCTCCCCCACACATTCTCTTCCTTTTGCCCTTCCTAGAGATCATGCAAAGGTTTTTTCTGCTAGGGTTTCATTCGAGCTTCCTTTAACCACCTCGACATTGATCTTCTTCCGCCACCAACGCAGGGTCTCCCGCCCTGTTTCGGTCCCTCCTCTGCAACTCCCGGGGTTTCCGCCTCTGAGGCTGCCGTCGCTGGTGCTACCGCCGCCGTCCCTGGGTTCGTCGACGCCTCTGATGCCGCCGCGTCTCTAGAGTCGTCCCTGAAACCGCAGCCGGCGCGCCCTTCTCCCTGGCCTCCACCGCCACAACCGCCTCGTCCCATTTCACGGTTATGGATCTGGCTGATTGAGCGGGTCTTTTTACCTTATTTGAGCTTGTCTTCGTAGGTTTAGTGCCTAGTGAACAAAGTATCAGAGATTTTTTTCAAGGAGGGAACCCCGATTCATGTATTGCCTCCAACTATTACTGTTGAGTTCCTTGGCCAATTTTCGGAGCTGAAATTCTAGTATCACCTTCTCAACCTCCGTCTTCCTTCATTGTCTATACGACATCCCAGCTCAGTGTTAGCTGGCTCATCCAATACTGTCAAGGACGGTTATAGTATGAAAAGACCTGCGACACCATTGTGTCTTTTGTCTGTTCTTCGTGGTCAGAAATTTATTCCTAATATACTCAGAAGTATTTGAATTTAAATTAATGAATTGCACCTTTCATTCAAAACAAATAAAAAGCATGTCGTATAGCTATGGTTTAAGCTCTTTATAGTTTCAGGTGCTATGTAGCTGGTTATATGGATGAATATTGAAATGTTAAGTTTCTTGAAATACTTTTGAAAAAGAAAATATTGAAATAAAAAGTTAGGTGTAGACGATACATAAAAGCAAGGGTTGAACAACATAAAATAAAAACGAGAAAGAAAAATTACTGCTTGTGAACATAAGATTACATACTGTTAATACGAGCATGTACATAGAGCGAATCGGGTCGTGTACCACGATTCGTGATTTGCGAAATTTTAGTTCGCGGTTGGCGAATCGCACGATGTGGGTCGTGTGATTCGCGAACCGCGAACCACGGTCTCGCGAATCGCAAGTCGTGGCTCGCACTGCGAACCCAAATTGTGGTTCGTGGATTTGCGATGCAAGAGTCATCAACGCCCAATCACAGGCCGTCACGTGGCGTATAAAGAGAAAAAAAATCAGACCTTGGCCAACGGTCCGATTCCAACGGACAATTTTTTTTAAATCAAAGTAATAAATTTTAAAATATAACAACACCATATTACCCGACCTATAAATACCCCTCTCCCCATTCATCAAACCACCAATATTTCTCTAAAAAAATTCTCTTCTTTTCCTCTTCAATTCTCCAATTTATATTGATCAAAAATCTCTGACCATAAGGCACAAACGAGGAAAGAACTTCATGCTTGGGAGCAACGACTCTAGTGGAGAACGCTAGAATGGTAAAAAGAGAAATGCCAGAAAGCAACACATGAAGACAAAGGATGGAAAGTGAAGAATCATCCTGGCGAGAGATTTAAAGAGGTCGTCTCGAAGGCCACAACTGACTGATTCAGGATTATTTCGTCGAGCACCCAACCTATGGGCCCGATATGATTAGACGTCGATTTTGTATGTCCCGACCACTCTTTCAATGGGTTATAGATGAGGTAGTGGAGCAGGACAATTACTTTATCCAGAAGTCAGACGGTGCAGGACGCTTGGGGTTATCGACGCACCCGAAATACACATCCGCGATTCAAAGGCTAGCTCACGGGTGCTCGGCCGATTCATTGGACGAAACCCTATGTTGGGATAAGTATTATACTCAAATGTGTAAAATGTTTTGTAAGGCCGTCATTGAGGTTTTCATGGAGGAATACGAGCGAAAGCCAACTTCGGAGGACATGCAACGATTACTCGATCGGGGTACAACTGAGGGTTCCCCGATATGATTGACAGTCATGACTACATGCATTGGGAGTGGAAGAATTTCCCAGTCGCATTGTAAGGAGCCTTCGGTTGGGGAGACCACCACGGGGATCCAACAATTATACTAGAAGCGGTAGCGTCCCGTGATTTGTGGATTTGACATGTATTTTTTGGGATGTCTGGCTCGAACAATGACATCAACGTCCTCCACGCCGGCCACTTACTCGACGATGCTTTTCGTGGTCGTGACCTTGTTATGGAGTACGAGATCAACGGGCATAGGTACGATGACCCGTGTTATTTAGTTGACGGCATTTATCATTCATGGAGTTGGTTCGTGAAGTCGATTTGACATCCTTAAACTCGCAAAGAGAAATTGTTTGCTAAAAACCAAGAATGTGCTCGGAAAGATATTGAACGAGCTTTTGGAGTTCTCCAAGCACAGTGGCACATAATTTGAAGGCCCGCTCGTGTTTGGTACCCGACGACTTTGGTTGATATGATACATGATTGTATCATTCTACACAATATGATTGTTGAGGATGTACGCGAACGGTACGAAGCAGAGAATGAAGAATTGTATTTCGAGCCCCTCCTGAAATATCAGGTTGGACACCACCTCAACGATGGAATCAAGGAGGGCCCTTGCCCTACCGATAACGGTTGCGTACTCGAATCAGCGTCATAGATGATGAAACCCATCAGAAACTTCAACATGACCTTATTGAGCACATACGGGGTCGGTTTGGCGGGACTTACCATGGCTCAGATGATGACGGCGGTGACCATGAGTAGTGAGATGAGTTAATAAATTTGATGTGCCAAAAGCATTTGTAGTTTGATGTATTATTCGGGGAGTAATGAAATTTCAAGTTTAATTATCCATTTTAGTTTATTTATTTAATCAATTTTTTCCAATTTTATTTGGTATTTACTGTTTTAAATATGAATTTAATAAATCCAGTAAAATAATAATTAATTATCCAGTCAGCATCCTCTCAGCACTTCTGCAAACCATGATCTCCGTGATGTGGTCCTCTCTCAATTTCAAGGGTTTGCATCACAATTCATCTTAGTCGCTACAAGAAACCCAAATCCTGATCCCCTTGATGTACATGCTCTAAGATCGTGTTTGTTTTTGTTAGAAGTCCGATTTCATACTAATTCGTTATAATGTAGTTTACATGGCTTGTTCATTTGGACATATGACTAGCTTATATTTTTTTATAACATTGTGTTAAATATATGTGTTCTACGTAATATATAGAAGGGAAAATTTCAATATAATACCCTGCTAAACATTGTTTTCAAAATGATACCTTGACATAATATTTTTGCAATTTAACACCCTAATAAAACATTTATCAATAGTTTGGTGCCCATCCGTTAAATTTCTATCTAAATTTAACAAAAAAGGTCATGTGCTAACCATACGACCTTATTTTTTCAATAAATACCTAAACTACCCCTTTTATATTTCTAACCCTACAAAGTACTCAAAATCACTCATCTTCACGTGTTCCATTTCTACCCCTTTCTCGGCATCTTCATCTAAATAATTACGGGAATAAAATTCAAAGAACAAGTCAAACCCACCCTCCTCCTCCTCACATTCCCTTAATCTGGTACCGACAACCACACCAAGAAGTACCACTATTGGGCTAGTCGACGTCGTCGATTCTATGGTGTTTTGTGGGTCGGATTTCTACATCCGTCTTTGGAGATTTGGAAGCTTTGGGTGAGAGGTTTCAGTTTATGTGAGAAGGGCTTCGATTTAGTGTGAACATTGCGGAGATCACATAGGTGCATGCAAACTCAAATGATTCCCTTCAAAATGTTCTCTCCAGCTACAGTACCTACTACAGTGCCACTCTTGAAGATTTGAAGATTCAGTTGCAGAAGCTCTTCGACTACACCACTGGTATTCATCACAAGGATCCTCGGTGTAGTGTTCAGGGTGACCTATCAAAAGGCTCATCAGACCACCGTGGATCACCGGGGGTTTTTACTGTAGTAACTTTCTCTGTTCTATTCTGTTTCGAATTTTATCATGCCTTCTTCTTCTACGGTTGGTGCTCCACCTGGTTTCGAGCATGTTACTCATGGATCGGCTACTGGACGGGGGATTTTGGAGTGCGAAAGGGGTTTTAGTTTCAGGGTAGAGGAGATTTCAACTTAGAAGCTTGAACAATGGATTTTTGTTCATAATCTGCCACCAAAGACGTGCCCAGAATGGTTAACAAATCTCTTTCTAGAGTGTGGAGAGATTTTGAAGGTTGAGGCTCCACTAAGACCCAATGCTAGAGGAACGTGGTTTGGTTTTGTGGCTTTTAAAACCAAGGAAGCATTTGACAGGGCAATAGTTGTTTTCAATGGATATCTTCTCAAGGGCTACATATTATTTTTGGTGAAGGCTTGGAGGAGAGGTCGAAGTAGAGGTTTTAAACCTTAGACACAGCTTTGGAGAAAAAAGGAACCATCACTTGTGACTACACAACTTAATACAGTCCAAGGTAGGGTGGTGGAAGCTAATAGACCTCTTCTACAATCGGGATACCTTGTCCTTCTCTACAACAACACCAGTGTGGAGGCTATAATGGAAGATTTTAGAGCTGAAAGAGAGGCAGAGATCATCATCAAGGCTTTGGACAATAGGGTGGCTTTGATCTTTTTTCCTGACATCTGAGGTTGAAAGGAAAGCACTTTCGGATGATGGTGCTTGGTTGAGGCACTGGATGAGCATTATCAAGGATAAACCTGAACTTTACAAGAAGGGAGGGAAATTTACTTGGGTGGCAATCCATGGGGTTCCATTATTAGGTTGGTGTACTAAAAACTTTGCAGCTATAACGGGAGAGATTGGGGAGTTTGTATGCACACATCCTTTCTCAGATTCTGGTATACATTTGGATGCTGCATTTGTACTTGTTCATTCCCATGAGTATCTTCGAGTGTACCAGGAATCCTTTCTTATTCTAGAGGATCATCAGTACAAGGTAATGACCAGTTTTGTGGATCAATATGTGGTTCCTTTTATACCAACTCCTAGCCTATTTAATTCTTCCTCATCGAAACCATCTGATCATAAATCTGAGGACTCACTTTCTTATGAATTCAATGCCACAACCAGTCCTGGTACCCTTTCTCTATCTCCTACAACTTTGGGATTATTGGCTAAGGTGGTTGATGATTCTCTACCTATTGAGAATGTTGGTATATCTACTGACATCATTAACTCCACACAGATGGGTTTGTCTGATAAGGAATTGGAGTATCCTGTTCTATCATTGATTTCTCCCTCTCAAGAACAGATTTTAGAGATTGATACACCTATCTCTCCTCTTAATCTCTCTTTCAAAGAGGCTTTGATCTCTTCACCTGAAAATGCTACAGTGATTCCCAACACTGCTCAATCACCTACATTATCTGTGTTTCCTGGGCCAGCAAACTTTGGGGTTGGGAGCAATTTTGTGAGATTAAATTCAGGTTTTAATATGGGGGATGAGACTTCTAAGGACTTGCAAAGATAAAAGGTTGTTGGGGAAGAAGCTACCATTAATGCTGGAGAGGATGTTACTCCTTTAATGACAGTATTGGGCCCCAATTTGCAGACTCTAGCTGGGGTTAATTTGGTTTTAGGGGGAATATTAATTTCAAATGTCCCTCTTTGGAACCTAATCACTCAAACCCTTTACTAATTACCAGTGGTCCTTCAACTAGTAACTACATCAGAAGAGGGGTGAATGCTGTAGCATACAATACTAGGTCCAAGGCTAAAGTGGTTATACCAATTGTGACTCCATCTCGGATCACTTCCGGAAAAACCAAGAGAAACACCACAGAATTCAAGCAAGGGGGAGCTGGTAATAGAGATTATTGTAAAGACCTTGGGCTGAAGACTTATGTATCAGATGATTTAGTTGCTCTACAGTTTGATAATTTGGAATTTGAGTTGAATCAAGCAGTAGATTTGGAGACACATTCTGATGATGACTACTGTGATCTTGGGGAAGGGGAAGAGGTGAACAAATCTGATCCTCTTTCAATTGCTTCCATTACAGTCCAAAACCTATCCTCTCCATGAGGATCCTCTCATGGAACATGAGAGGGGCCACTTCTAGACAGAAGAGAAGGGCCCTTAGAAGTGTGTGCTCTAAACAATATTTCTCAATGGTACTTATACAAGAATCAAAGTTAAGTGTTATACCTCACAATTTTCTACAGAGCTGTGGTTTTAGTCAGTCCTGGGAAGCCATTTCTTCACCTGCTGTGGGAAATGCTGGTGGAATCATCACCATCTGGAACAAGACCATCTTTGATGTGCTGGATACTCACATTACAGAAAGAGTACTTTACTGGTCTGGCAATTACTTACCAACAGATTTTGAGGTTACTATTATTAATGTTTATGCACCCCGCAATGCTGCTGCTAGGACAACACTTTGGACAGAAATCTCTGTTACATTGACTAGGTTTACTGAGGCTTTTTTATTAGCTGGGGATTTCAATGCCATCTTGGTACCATCTGATAAGTCTGGCTCTACCTTTTCTTGTAGTAGCCTCAGAAGTTTTAATGATTTTGTGGACAGTCTGGGAGTTCTTGATCTTCAATTGTGTGGGGGTAAGTATACCTGGTATGGTCATGGCTCAGTTGCCACCGGGATTGACATATTTTTATTAACTCCCCAAATCCTGGCTGCCTTTCCCAATTTGACTCAGAATTGCTTAAAGAGGTGCTTATCTGACCATAGACCTGTCACCCTTATGGATCCTTTGGTGGACTGGGGTCCTAGACCATTCAAGTTCATCAATGCTTGGTTATCACATCCCTCATTCCTCAAAGACACAAAAGAGTGCTGGGACTCCATTCAGGTCACATGAAATCCTTCTTTCAGCTTGTGGTTTAAACTTAATTCACTAAAGATTTATCATAGACATTGGAATGTCAGGGTTTTTGGTTTGTTGGAGACTGATATTGAGTCACTCAGAACTGAGATTGGTACCATTGATGGTACAATTGACAGGAGGGAATTATTTGAGGCAGAGATTTCTTGGAGGGCTTTATTACAAGCAAGACTGATCCAAAAATAGAAGCTCCAATCTAAATTGTGGTGTCAAAAGGCCAGACTTAAGTGGAGCAGGGAAGGGGACAGATGCACTAAATATTTCCATTTAATTTCCAATCTTAACCACTCCAGGAAGAGAATAACATAACTGGTGATTGATGGCATTTCCCTCACTTCTCCTCAGGAAATCAAGATAGCTGCACATGCTCATTTTTCTAAGAGATTCACCTTATCTAACACTCTCTGCATTGATCTTATTGGGTTACCATTTTAAGTCTCTCTTCAGCTCAATCCCTGTAGTTGGAAACCACTTTTACTGAAGAAGAAGTGTTCAGAGCAATAAAGGACTGCAATGGTGAGAAAGCACCTGGTCCAGATGGTTTCACTATGAAATTCTATCAAGCTGCTTGGAACATAATCAGAGTGGACATCCTGGATTTCATGTGACATTTCTTCAATAGGGGAGGGCTAGGGAGGGGCATTTGTAATAACCACTTCTGGTCAACGTCGGTCAAACCTGCGAAAAACAGGAAAATTTAAAAAAATTTAGACAGACACTTAATCTAACCTAATTTGACCCCGAGGGTCATACCGGACTTAAGTTGACCCCGCTATCGACCAAAATAAGTTCCGGGGGACTCAGGGCAACTTTCTGATCAATTTGGGAAATGTTGACTTTTCGCTGGAAAATTCAACCGAGCGACGTTTTGGTCCATTCGTGGACCGTTTTGAATCCAAAAAGCTTAGCCGTCGTCGCAGCGGTCTTAGTTGATTCGTTTCCTTGTAGCCCGTCAAGTTTCGTAATTTCTTGGGAAAAGTGCCCGATCAGGGCCCGAAACGTCCGTTTTTCGCGAATCTGATTGGAAATTATCAAGTAGATATTTTCCAAAAGGTGTGGGACCCACCTTGACACTTGTCCTAATTGTGGTGGTGTTAGTTTTGGGGGGAAACTAGAGGGCGACAAGGGTGGCTGGCCACATGTGGTTAAAAAGAAAAAAAAGAGAAAATGAGTTAGTTTTTGAAAAAGAAGAGAGTTTTAGAGAGAGAAGGAGAAGAGAGAAAACAGAGAGAAGTTAGGGTTTGTGGTACTATTCACGTCATCAACCATTGGATCTTCTCAAGGCAATGACCAATCTTCTTCCCCTCGTTTTCCTCGTTGGTAAGACCTAAACCGATCGTCGTTTTGTTAACTTTTGAAAGTTAGGGTTTTGTGTAAAACTATGAGTTAGGGTTGTAGTGAGTTTGGGGTGTTGTTGGAGACGTTTTAGAGGTGTTGGGAGGTGTTTTTGCACGTTTTCTGGCGACCGGGTGCTCGGGAGGAGCTCCGGCCACCATAAGGGGTGGCCGGCCACCATAGGAGGTGGCTGGCCGGAGCTAGGGCCGGCCACCACCATGGTGGCCGATCCCCTTTGGAACCCTAGGGCCCACGGCCAAGTGGGCCGAGTGGGGCCCACGTGCTCGGGTGAACGGGTTTAGTGTTCGGGAGGTTTAAAACGTTCCCCGGACCAATTATCCTTAACCGAATCGAAATTTGGAATTAAATTTGAGAAGTTGTAATTAACGGGTTTTAGAAACTTTAAACGTAAATTATTTGACTCGGAAGTCGGAATTCGATTCCTTCAAGTGATTTGGGTTCCTTGAACTATTCTAAGACCGTAGAAACGAAAACGGGGGCTTTTGGAGCCCAAGAAGGCCATTTACAAAACCCGGGCAGATTCGCCATGTCGGGCGAATCGGGCCTTTAAGGGTCCTTTATCGACAATGTCGAGTAATTGGGAAGTTTGGGAGTGATCGACATTTTCGGGGTCACGTTTGGGCGTTAAGTTTATTGAATTTCGATTTATTCGTACTAGTTTAAAGGTGCCTTAAATTTGTATTCTTTTAGATCGTGCTGCGGACCGAAGCAAAGGAAAGCTCGGCGGGTGACTGGGATCACATCGAGACTTAGTGGAGCACTTTTGGAGTTTTATACGAGGTAGGGAAAAGTAGCCGGATCTTGGCCTTGATTAGTGAAACTTAACAGTAGAATTGCATGTGACACCGGGGTGTCGTGGGTTGAGTAGGTTTATTTAAATATTAGAAAAGCATGATACGGGATTGTAGCGTTTATGAGAAAAGCATGTGACACTTCGTAGTGTCGTAGGAACAGAGAACTTAGCGATATTAGAATTACTGGAGGCATATGACCATGCCCGGAGGTTGACTGTTTAATTTATGTCTTGGGTGGCCATGAGAGCCCGTATTTTGATTGGTGTCTTGGGTGTCCGTGAGTGCCCGTGTTTTGCTGTTGGTGTTTTGGGGTGGCCGTGAGTGCCGTGGGGTTGTTGAACCCGAGTCATGACCGTTGGTGTGTCTTGAGTGGCCGTGAGTGCCGTGGGGTTGTTGAGCCCGTGTCTTGACCGTTGGTGTGTCTTGAGTGGCCGTGAGTGCCCGTGGGGTTGTTGAACCCGAGTCTTGACTGTTGAGGTGTCTTGAGTGGCCTTGAGTGCCTGTGTGCCGAACTTGCTTGTGATTGTGATTGTGGTTACCTGAAGTTGTGAGTTCGAAAGGTCGACAGCCTGATCCGACTTGGTGTCGATGAATTGCGATAGGTCGACAGCCTGATCCGACTTAGTGTCGATGAATTGCGATAGGTCGACAGCCTGATCCGACTTGGTGTCGATGAATTGAGATAGGTCGACAGCCTGATCCGACTTCGTGTCGAGGAATTGCGATAGGTCGATCCTTGACCTGATTTGAGATTGGTTACTGAGCAGCTGGTGTGCGATCCTTTGTGATCTTGTTTGGCGTTGTGTAGTCTTTCTGTCGTGTCCTTGGAGGAGGTCGTCGATAGTTGTGTCGGGTCTACATTACTCTATTAAGTGTTGAGTCTGTTGAGGAAAGTAACGGGTTGTGGGTAAGTTGAGTTACTTGAGTTGGAAATTATGTTCCCGGTTTGGGGTTTGGTTTTGGTGTTACTGGCTTTATCTACTAATTATGCCATAGTCAGTCTGTTATCCGTGGAGGTGAGCGAACGCTCACCCCTAGCTGCTTTTCCTACAGGTACTGATCACCGGACGGACTAGGTTAGCTCTTGAAGCTTGTGGAGCTAGGAGCGGAGTCTGGTCTTTATTTTGTTGAGTCTAGTGACGGATACTGTACCTTGTCAACTTGTTGGGACGTTTGTATTGTAAATATTATTATTTTTGGTAAGTAAATGGAAATTTCAGAGTATTTATTCAAAACAGGTTTCAAGTGTTTTATGTTTTAAATCACCGCGTCCCAAGTTCGGTTTACTGAAATTGGGGCGTGACAGCTTGGTATTAGAGCTCGAGGTTTCACACCTCGGACTGTCCGTCAATTAGGTGGGAGATTCGAGTCAGTGTAGACCCGTCATGTCTTGAGTCTTGTTTTTGTTTGTGCGTATGTTGCAGTATTTTGTTGCTGGCATACTGATTGTGTGTGGTTGCGTGAACTGTTTTTAGACTGTCGCGGGTCGACTCAGGAGCGCTCCTGTAGTCGAACGTGACGGTGTTGATGTCAAGTCGGTACAACGTGGTTCGGGGACGCCTGGACCGAGTTGTAACTACGTGATGTCAAGAAATGAGGTTTTAAGCTGAAAAGGTGAAAGTTTTAAAAATTATTGACCCTGTTGGCGTGTTTTAAACTTGATTGGCCATGTGGGCGTATGTTTTGATTTTGGTTGGCCCGGTGGGCAAGGTTCGATTTTGGTTGGCCCGGTGAGCGGGGGTCGTGTGGTTGTGTTGTTGTTGGTCGTGTTGGCTTATGATTGAGGTCGGTTTTTAGTTGCCCTATTGTGTTATGTGTTGGGTGGTCGTTTGTCTGCGACGTACTAGTGGACGGGTCGTTATTAGCCGGTAAAGTTACGAATACCCAGGGTAGACACAGCGGGTGTAAGTAGGGCGAAATCATCATCGCTACGAGATCGGAGTCACTGGGTTGACCCGGTAGGTGGAATGGCAGGACCTTGGTGCCAGCCCGGAACGGAGCACGGCAGGAGCTGGCTGCCGGCCCGGAACGGGGCACGGCAGGAGCTGGCTGCCGGCCCGGAACGGGGCACGGCAGGAGCTGGCTGCCGGCCCGGGACGGAGCACGGCAGGACCGGGCTGCCGGCCCGGGATGGGACACGGCAGGACCGGGCTGCCGGCCCGGCACGGGGTACGACAGGGCTTGGTTGCCGGCCTGGAATGCGACACGGCCCGGGCCGTGTACCGGCCTTGTCCAGTGAGTCGTTTTCAAACTTATGGGGGTCGTTGATTCGTTTGTGGTTCGGTTTGTCGTCGCATGTTTGGTGCACGTTGGTGCGGTCTCTTTGAGGTTTATTTTACTAATGCTAATATCTAAAGTATTAATAGCATGAGCGGTGTGGCGTATTAGTGATAAGCGCGCTAGAGTAAGCGTGGACCGTGTGAACGTTAGTGTGTTTGAATTGTTGTCTTTATTTGAGTTCGCAAACTGAACGTTTGCGTGTATCCGTGCAGAGGATACCGACTATGGCTCGCGGTAGACGAGGACGAGCAGCGGGAACACGGGGTCGGGCGCCCACGCGAGGCCAGCGCGGACGGTCAGCGGGGACACCGGGAAGGGTGCCAACCGTTGAGCCCACCGAGTACGGGGATGCGCAGGACACTCCTGTCGTAGAAGACAGGAGAAGCGACGCAAACCCTATAAATACCCCAACCCCAACCTCATTTTTTCCACACCATTCTCCACTTTCACTCTCCAATTTCACTCTCCCATTCCTACATTCTCCTCTCTCATTTCAATTATGCTCGTGAAAAATGTCCGGAGACGCAGGGTCCCATGCACAGCCAGTTGGTGACGAAGTCGGATTCGGCGCCGACGAACTGGCACAGAATTTGCAAGACATTCCGATTTCTCGCCATACTCGCAACCGGGGTCGAGCTCAGGTAAGTACAAACTTATTATTTATGTAATGTAATTTTTTAATTAATTTATTGTATTTATTTAATATATTTATTGAATTTATGTAATTACTTTATTGTATTTGTTTAATTAATGTACTTCTTGTAATTTTTTAATTCATTTATTGTATTAATTTATTGTTTAGGGCAATTCCGTCCCCAACAATTCCAAATGACGCCAGGGGTCCAGATGCCACAATTTGGAATGAACCCACAAGGTATCTAGATGCCACACTTTGGAATGAACCCACAAGGACAAGGGTTCCAGATGTCACCCCAATTCTACAACTACCCTAGGCACCCACTACCCGACGTAATCGTCCCCCAACCATCCTCTACCGGACCTTCCCAACGACGACCCCGACCCCGAGCACCACAGCAGGATGCGCGGATATTCACCAAGGATGAAGACAACCACCTCCTAGACTGCTGGTTGAGTACTACAAAAGAAGGCATCAAGGGAAACTCTCAAGCCGGAAACACATTCTGGTGCACTATTGAGAGGAAGTACAACGCCAACCGAAGTCTCCGCGATCGCGCCTGGGGAGCTCTCAAGAAACGTTGGGGAAGAGACTCCACGCAGACAAGGAGGTTTGTCGGTTATCTGAAGTCCTTCAAGGACGAGTACGCGAGCGGCTTTAACGACGAGGAGCACATGAGTGTGCGAAGGAGATGTGGGCTGTTGTACCGAAGGCGCAGAGACCTCGTGACCAACCAGCAAAGTTCGACCTGGTTCATTGGGTGAAGAAGCTCGAGGGAAATACAAAGTTCGCTACTGAGGAAGGCACAATGGGTAATGTTTGCCAAGAACAAGCACGCCAACAACTACAACAGTTGGATGAGTCTGGGGCTTATAGCTCAACCCCACCCACAAGCACATGGGACGATTATACACCTCTTAGTGGTGAGTCCCAACAACCAGAATGAGGAGTTTCCGACCACTACGAGGGGACTGAGGTCCCTCTCAGCGACACACCCCCATCCCTGAGGCCGCCCCAAGTCCCCCTCGCCGAACCCGACCGCAAGGAAAGAAGGCAGTGAAGGCCTCAAACAAGGCGAGCGACCAGACGGCCCAAATATCTGCCTTCGCCGAGATGGAACGTTCACGGCTGGAGGCTGAACGTACACGGGAGGAACGCCATGCAGAAAGGACCCGCATGATACACACATTAACCCAACAGTGGGAAGCAAACTTTGCCACCTACAGGTCCATGATGGACAAGTATACCTCCTCCTTCACCTAAGAGGATATGGCAGAGCATAAGTGGTGCAAGGCCCGACTAAGAGAAGTCATGGAAACCCTTCAAAGTGAAATTCAAGATCTTCGACAACAACAACCACCACCGGATGTCGACCCAACAGGGGATGATTCTTGAACATGTATTTTTTTAGGTTGTATTAAAAGCTCTTGAATAAAATTAAAAGTTAGTTTTATTCGTGTTAAATTTATTTATTATTTTTTTTATTGTCATTAATTATTTTTTCCCAAAATTGTTTACATTATAAATAATTTAAACGGTTTCTGATAAAGAATTAAATAAAACAGCAAAATATCAATTAATAACAACTCAGCATCCAGTCAGCACAGGTCCTCAGCCCTAGGTCCTCAGCAGGGCCTCTCCATTGCAAAACACCCACTATTCTGCAGCCCCAGGGCCTCACTTTTGTCCAGTCAGCACAAGGGCCTCAACCCCAGGGCCTCACCCAGGGCCTTTCCGTTGTACATGCTCTAATGCTTGGGACTTCTCCAAAATGTACTTACATAATGGTCAAAGCTTCTTGAGACACCTGGATTCACTACTTACCATCCCCACCTTTCCAGATTGTTTTTGGGCTGTGGGACTATAGTGGACAGTGATTTCTGGTTGGCCTGTACTATTTTGGGAGGATATATGGCTTAATAACTCTCCTCTGAGGTACCAATTCCAAACACTATATCACCTCAGTACTTAAAAGAAATCATTGGTGTCACAGTTCATGGTAGATGGAGATTGGATTCTGGTCTTCAGAAGGTTTTTAAGGGGCTGGGAAAAAGGACAATTCCTACTTCTCAGCAATTTACTAAATCAGTTCCATAGCTTAACTGATGGGGAGGACAAGGTCATTTGGAAAACTGATGAAAAAGGTTTCTCTGTGAAGAAGATGTACCAAACTTTAGATGTTTCTTCTACTCAAGCACTTGATTGGCCTGCATTACTCTGGTCAGCTCTAATTCCTCCTAAATTATATGGCTTTGCCTGGCTAGTTTGTATGCAAGCTATTCCAACCAAATGCTTCTTGCTGGCTAGAGGACTTTATTCTTCAGACATTTGGTGTCCTCTATGCACTGAAGAACCTGAAGAAACTGATCACTTGCTCATTGGTTGTTCCTTTTCATGGAAAATTTGGACTCTGTGCCTGAATTGGTGGGGCATTACCATTGTGATCCCTGAGAATATTAAGGATTGGCTCATTTCTTAGAGACATTTAGGTCCTCAGCATACTAAAAAACAGTGGTGCATGTTGGCTTTGGTAGTCCTGTGGAGAATCAGTTTGTGTAGGAATGATATCATTTTCAACAACACCTCACACTCTCCTGCAGATATTTTTCAATTGATCTAAAGTGACTCTTACCATCTTGTGTGGGCTAGATTCAAAAATGGGGGGGGGGGGGGGGGGGGGGGGGGGGGGGGGGGGTGGGGGGGATTCATTCCCTTTCACAACTTGGATCACTGCTCCTGTATCTTGATATTCAGGGGGGGTTTCAAGGACCATTACAAGGTCATACTTGATCTCCCAATTGCCTTATAGCTTCTACTGATTGATCGTGTCTGTATACCTTGCTGGGGGGCTTTTAGGGTGGTTTATGGGGGGGGGGGTCTGGGTTATTTTGGTAAGAACTTGTTGGCTGAGAGATACTTTGTGTTTAGATTATTTGAAGTGTGGGACACACTAATTTCTGTTTTTATTTTCCATCTTGAGTGTGGGTAGTTTGCTAGGTTGTGGTTGAGGAGTGGTTTATTTATTTTCCTCTGGTTCTGTCTGCAGGTTACATATATGTTGAAGTGTTACTAAAGTACACATTTGCTTTGTTTCATTTTGAGATATTTGGCGACTTTGGGGACTGCAGAACTTGGAACTCCACAGAACCAGTGGTTACTCTTAGGACTAAGGCTGCATTTATGGATGGGGAAGACAGTGTGCTTTGAGAAATGATCTGAAGGCTTTGGCTTATGGTTTGGCTGCATAAGGTTGTGTGTTTTGAGGACTAATCTAAAGGTTGTGGATTAAGGATTGGCTGCATAATGTTGAGGGGGTTTTTGGAGTCAAAACTACTACTTGATAGGTCATAGGTTCAATAGATTTGTTTTCCTGCTTTTTAGGCGGTTTAGAGAGACTGGAGACACAAGTCTTCCCATTTGAATTGTGGATTTGGTTGTAAAAAGTATGTTTTGTTGCTTGCGGCACAAGATGTGCACTAGGTTCTCTTAAGCGAGAAACCTTTGTTTATAAGCCTTGAGGGTGCATCCCTTGGCCTAGTCCTTTAATCAAAGGCTAAGTATTAATACAAATTGCCGATAAAAAAAAAGGCATCGATTTTATCATGGAGCTGACCTGCTACTGGTGGTGTTTGACTAGTCTCGACAAGGGGATGTTGGGTTTTTAGGGGAGAGGTCTCGACAAGGGGATGTGGGGGCTTTAGGGGAGAGGCCTCGACAAAGAGATTTGGTGTATATGTGGGGTTTGGTGTATGATTTTTATTTGAAAATGAGGTATCAAAATGATAATAAAAAAAGGAAAAACATTTGTTCTATGTTCATCGGGTAGGAGGTTTGGGGAAGATGAAGGGTGGGTCTTAGTTGAAGTAGTCGAGGATATCGGTTTACGAGACGGTTGAGTGTCCCAATCGGTAGCATACGTCCTAGGTTGGCGGTCCCTTTGATACTCCAGCACCGAAGAATAGAACCTAGGGGTACCAATCACCTCCCGATCAAACTCGGCCACCATGTGTCTTATCATCCCACAGTTATAACAGAACGAGGGGAGCTTTGCATAGGTAAGGGTTATACGAACCGGATCGGGAAACTCCCGAAAACGCGGTAATAGGTGGCGTCAAAGGGGGCGCTCTATAAGATGCCAGATGCGGATTTTGACTGAATCTCCCCAACATGTCCCGCGCTTGTCACACGAGACGTGGATTCATAGCCCCCAGAGTCACCCCAATTGTTTTCCCCGTTGTTTTGGTATGGACCAACGGGGGAAGACCCCGAGCATGCACCCATAATTGAAAGCATGTCCATACTAGGGGGTTCTCTAGCCATCGGGTTTAGATCACCCAGTAGGAGAGGTTTTCCATCGAAGCACCATGTTTCATTGTCACGAACCCATGCCCGAGCTTTCTCTGTTTCAAAGTAAAAACCGAACACTCCCGGGCCAATATCTTTATTCACCAACCCCTTAATTGATGTTCCCTATGCCTTCGTGATGATCCGGAGGAGGACGTCTTTTTGGGGCGGTTTGGACGACCACAACTTACCCATCATGGAAAATTGGTGCCTAGCCAAGATGGATGGGCTCACCGGGGTATATGGTACCAACATCTCAATCTCATCCTCCTCCTTCTCCTCCTCCTCCTCCTCTTCCTCGTCCTACTCCTCCTCCTCCTCCTTCAAGGAGAAGGCCGAGAGGCCATCTTGCAGGTTGAGGAGTTAGGTGTACAGGCCTATTGGAGGGGGAGGTGTCACTGAACTAGATCCGACTTCCTTGGGCCTGAAGGAACACCGACGGTGAGTCATCCCCGGAGGTGATGTGAGGAGTGTTTTGATAACGGATACGCAAGATGCGTTGGGAATCTCGAGCTCCTCACAGAGGGCAAACACGTCCTCCCTCCCTGGCTATGGCCTCCCCTGATCAGGCATGGGATCTTTTCGTTTAAGAGGATACCGGACCAAAGGGGGCAGTAGGGTGGTGGCCGGTCCTAGGTCAGGTGGCGCTATGTCTGGGAGAGACGAGGCGACGACAGCCGGAGTAGTAGTAGCGGTGGGAGGAGCTGGTTCCACTAGTGTTTGGAGATCGGGGACTTTCATCTGAGGCACCAGAGGGCGCACGTCATAAGGAGCAAGCGTTAGGGCTTTCAACCGACCGTAGGAGACAGTGGAATGGAATTTTCCAAAACCCTAACTTTACTTGTAGAGGAAGTTAGGGCTTGGGGCTTTAGAGGACGACCGCGTCGAGCTTTACCCATCGGTTCCGAGGAACCAAGGGAGAACGCCATGGTTGTTGTAGTCGGGGGAGAGGGAGAAGCAGTGTGGATGAGAATGAGATAGAGGCCAAGGCTGTAGAAGGGGCTTTATGGGTTTTTATGCGCCTCGGCTTATTAGGAGGCTTCACGTTTGACGAGGAGCGAGACGGTGGAGCACGTGGGGAGACTGCACCAAAGCTGGCTGCGAAGGGACGAAACCGACATTGGGACTAGCGGTGGTCATGTCGACAACAGAGATAGATACTTTCATAAGGACAAGGTTTCTTCGACAAAGATGAGCTCTCGACTGACGAGAGAGTTGATTACACGGGTTAGAATTTTCGTACTAATAAACATGTTTAAGTTTCTACCCATCCATTTAAACTTTGAAGTTGTATCTATTTAAAAATATATATATTAAAGTATCACAGTTCAAGGGAGAACTCAGTCTTAGTGACAATCCTTTCACTTGGAAATTGGAATGACACTATAGGGCTAATGGGATGTAAAACTCAGTTCTTGAAAGAATCAGTTTCCAACCAATCTTTCCATTTGAGGCAAATAATGATTGTCACTGTTGAAACATACCTTTGAAATTGCAACTTTTTATTTCTTATTTAAAATCATACTGATTTGACTACAGTATTAGCGTATGGACAGACACCAAGAACAAAGGTTGTTGAAACTATTCATGATAATTGGAAAGTGAACACATATAAATGAAAACCACAATATTAAAGTGACTTTCCTTGGCTACTCAAATATCTTAAACAAGTGTGACACTATAGTCCGGAAGAGAAGACCTGGATAAAACAGAAGAAGAAACAACAGAGGACACCAGGCATAATGGAAATGGTAGCACAAATTTTAATATTACCCGTTCTTTTTTTTTTGTTTTAATCAGCAAAAAGACATTGAAAAAAATGAACGAGATCCTAACAAAAGAATGGCATAATAAAGATTTCAAATAAATCGTGAAATGAAAAGATACGATAGATGATTAGAATTCAAGAGAAATTCGAAATGGGCCTTCTACATAGAAAACTATGTTATTTCTCTCTACCAAAACCCGCCGGCCTCCCCCTTTTCCTTTTGTTTGTGCTCTTCCATCACTGGCGACACCATGGTCACCGGTTATGGACGAGGTCAGCCTCTCCTTCACCCTTTCCTCTTCTCCTCCCTTTTCCCCTCATTTCTGGCTCGTCGTCATCGACTCCGACCTCGTTCGCACAGTTCGCTCTTCCAGCGTAACTCACCTCGCTGAGCCTCCGGCCAGCGCCTTCCTCTTATTATCTGAGGAATAAAAATATTTGCTTTGTGCTTGGTTCGTCGAAGACGGTGGTTCATCGGTCGTTGCGATGCTGCAATGCTCCAGAGTGCTTTTCAGTCCGGCTTATCAACATCTAGGCGTCTCCGATGTTCGCCGACGCTAGTTCTCGGGAAGGTTATGGTGCTTTTTCTCCGGCCAAGGGACATGTTGTGTTCAGGTTCGGTTGTGTTGAGGTCCGGGACCTTATCGGTCTCAAGTCTGGGAAAGCTTATTTTTAGATTTGATATTGTGCACATCTTCGTTTGTGGTTGTTTATTTGGTGAGAAGCCTCGGTCTTTTTTGGTTCAGTGGTTCATGTTGAATAATGTTTGAGGTGCTCTGGCCAATTCAATCATCAGTGGTGAGGCTCAGCAAATTTAGATTTAGTGTGGGACGATTTTCTCGTGCCGATTATTGTGATTCTGAGTTGGTGGCCTCGTCTCCGTCTCTTTGAAGTCTGATCTGACAGTCCTTCTCGTCGGACTCACGTTCGGTAGAAATACTGGTCCTTTTTTCGTTTTTCGGTGTTACCGGATACGTGATGAGGACCGAGCATGAGTTCCGGCCTTTCGGCCTCTGGTATGAAGATCTGCTCTTTGAGGTATACTATTTTCCCCTTCCTTGTACGGTTAGTCTTCTCCCCTCCCCTATCATGCTTTCCTAAGTATTGTGTTTTCACTTCTTCTCGTACACGTGTGTGGTTCGTGCTTACCGATAAGGTGTTGTCCGCCGGTGAAATCTTAAGGCGTTGTTGGCACTCTTCAGAAGCCAATCGCTTGGGTTATTATGGCTAATAGAATCTGTCTCAACCGTTAGCAGTGTTGACCACCGACAATTTAGCTCCGATCATTCTCTCTTTTAAGGGATCCTAGACTATTGAGCAGGGAGTTGTTTCTTTTCCTACATAGTTTGGGGTTTAGAGTTTCTGGTTGTTTCCGTGGCAGTTGGATGTTTCCTCCCCAAAAGTTATTAATGGTGGTCATATTCAGAATTTGAGGAGACAATCATCAACACGAGACAAGAGAAGGGGCCAAAACAAGAGGTGAAATTGAACCCAGAAGACGGTCGCGCATTAAGAAAGAAAAAAAGGGCGGGAGAGGTCGTCGACGGAGTCTAGACCAACAAAGAGAACCGCACAAAAGAGACCGGCGAAGGAGTCGAACAAGGAGCACAAGAGAAGGAGGAAGGAAAGGGGGAAGGGCAGGCAACCTCCATGGTAGAAAAAGGCCAAAGGAGGCCGTCGGTGGCAGAAACGCTTGAGACATGGTTTTTTGGCGAGAGAGGTTTTTTTTCTTCTCTATATTTTCTCAAAGTCAAAATTATGTAATTCATCAATTTTATATATCAGACCGCAAATATTTACATACAGTCTGAAGAAATGCACAAGAAAATGATAAATATTACATACTCTAGACTAGTTAGCCTGTAATATTACCGATTCCCGACCAAAACCAGGCCACAACACATGGCGCTGAAGAACATGAAAACAATGTGCACACCAAAAGTGCAAAAACGTGCACGCCAAAACTACAACAACGTGCACGCCAAAACTGCAACAACGTTCACACCAAAAGTACCGAATAACAGGCACACAAAAAGTGCAACTGGTGTACACAAACGTACAAGCAATGCACACCTAAGTTGCAACAAGTGTGGTTATTTGGTTTTCAACACAAACCAAACCAAACCCAAAAAGAACTAACAACAAAGAGACGAAACAGGAAAAAAAATCTCCACGGAACCGAATCTGAATAACATGTGTCTCTCTTCGAGCGGCGGCTAGGAACCCATACCGTCGCTTATGTTTTTAAGACTTTTTTCGAGGATTCAAAAAAAATGACCTCTCCCACGAAACCCCCTGACCCTTCCTCTCCTCCTCGCCCTAAACCTCCTTCTTCCCATAAAAAATCAATAAAAAAAATTCTTAATTCATTTTTTCTAATTCACCCGCTCTTTTCTCTTTTTTGAATGAAAAGGATCAACAAAAAAGAAAGATATTCCAAATGACCAGCTCTTCGATCTCTTTTCAGTCCATGGAACGGTCAGTCGAGCTTTCATTCCCCCCAAGCCTACCAAAACCGGAAAACGTTTTGGTTTCATCTTCTTTCTTTCCCCTGAAGTAGCTGCTTCGGTTGTTGCTGCCAAAAATCGTACCTGGCTTGGTTCTAACCGATTGATAGTCCATTTCGCCCTTGGCTCTTCCCCGCTCGCTAGCAATGCTCCAATTGCAACCTCCTCGCTTTCTGCCCCCAAGTTCCGTTCGTTCAGAGAAGTGGTGGATGGAGCAACTGCTCCGCCTCCTCCTACCACTTCAGGCCTTGACTCTGGTATCACCCATTCTTGCTCAGGCTCCTTCAACCCTTGGTCTGCAGTCGTACTTCGCACTGCGATCATCGGCGTGGCTCGGGACAACCGTTCGTCAGCCGTTGTTCACGCAGCTCTCCCCCCTCTTTGCTCGGTCTCGTTAGTCTCCATGAGCTTGGGAGCAGAGCCTTTTTGATTCGTTTCAATTCTGCTGATACCCTCAAGTCGACAAAAGAGGTTGCCGGGATCGAGCTTCAACCTCTGGTTTCCGATTTCTTTGTGGATCTGAATGCGATTTTTGATGGTGGCTTCTTCGGTTGGGTCTCCCTGACCAGTATTCCTCTATCTGGCTGGTCGGTGGGCACAATTCGCAGTATCGCGGAGACCCTCAGAACTATCATCGACATCCATTCGTGTTCGTCCTCCTTCACTCGCCTTGACCAATCTTTCATCCTTGTCTTCTCGCGTCGCCCGGTCTCTGATCCTGTCTCAATCGAGCTTGGAATCGAGCAGTCCAAGTTCCATGTTTGGGCTTCAAGTTGCGATTCTCAGTTTATCCTGACTCTAAGCCCTTTCATCCTAATCTGGATGTAGGGGCTGAAGACTCTGAGCAAGATCCCCTCGAATGGTCGGATCTGAGTCAAGCGGTCTCGGTCCGGCAAGCCGCCGCCGCTCCTCCGCCTTGCCGTGGCCGGACCTCCCCCTCGGTCTCTGAAGTCGATCGCGTCGCCTCGGCTTCTCCATCTTCGAGTCCCGAGTGACCTGCCTCTTCGTTTCCCAAGTGAAATTTATCTTCTCGAAACAACGCGATGCATTTATTGAGCCACGCCTCGTGTTCTGTTTCACATTTTGGGCCGAATACTCTTGGGTTGCCTCACCCCGATTTGGGCCTGACACTTGCAGCTATGGGCCAGACTGTTCAAGCTTCTTCTACAGTGACCAAGCCCAGCTCCCCTTTGGCACCCCCAAGCCTTCGGTCCCTCGCCCCGAGCCTCAAAATTTCTCGTCCTTCATTGTCGACATCGTCTCCCCCTCCGTCGCCCCCATCCCTATCCTCTCCCGTCCGAAACGGAAGAACAAAAGGATCAGAAAAGGCAGGCCGAAGCTCATTCAGTCCCTCAAAGACGTTAGCCCCTCATGCTCACTCCGGAAAAAGTCGGAGGCAAAACGGTCTTGGGCCCTCTGCAAATCGATGGACTTCACCTCTTTGTGTGGCAACGATGACACCATCAATATGTTTCAGGATTTACTGTAATTGTTAGCCCTTCGGGGTCTTTCTTGCTTCTTCTTTGTTGTTCTTCGCCTTTTGATTGTATCTCTCTTCTGGAGAGTCTTAATTGGTCGAATAAAATTTGTTTTTTTTGCTGATAAAAAAAAGGTCAGCGAACCACACCGGCTGAAGCTCCAAAGGACATATATGAGTTCAGGGGAACGAGATTTGCAACTCTAGAAAAGGATCGTAAACCGGAGCACCAACACAACACCATAGTGACCTTTAAGAACATGATCTAGAGACGACTCCAACAAGAGACGAGGAGGAAAGAAGACTGTGCGGGTCAGAGATGATATGACGGTCAAGGAGAGTGACATGAGACCAGAACGGAGAGACGAGGAGGTAGGGTCAAAGAGCACCAGACCGGAGTAGATATGGACTGAATTCCAGATCTGTGACTCCAAAACAACCACAATAATGGCCACCACAAGCAACAATAGAACTCGATCGGTACAAGCTTCCACCACCAGCGATACCACCGGCTGGACTACAATGGCATACGATTGGGACCCGAGGATAGGGTTAAGGGATAGTATGGTTAAGGGGTAAGGTGGAGAGAAGAATAGGGTTAAGGGATAGTAGGAGGGAGGGGTAAGGTCGCCACTGGCGACATCCATTGACGGGGACCATGGTGTCGACGTTGGTGAAGGAAAGTAGAGGAGGCTTGGAGGCTAGGGTTTGGTGTCTTTTCCTCGTGTTAGTAATAAGTATCAATGGTTAACTTCACTCTCTTTGTTTTTAGCTATTTAATATTAGGCGTTTCAGAGCTGTTTTAAGTATCACACAAGCTAGTGTTGAGTTGGGAGTTGGTAGGAAGTGAATGAGTTAGTTTTTTGAAACAGGACGACATAGGATTTTATTAATAATTCCGATCAATGGTTATAGAAAAGGGTCAGGACCCTATGTACAATAATACGTCCGAGATCCTCGTAGGGTTAGCGCTCTTAGAACCGTGAAACATCTAAATTCCATGTTAGAAAAAAAACTAAAGTGTACAAAGAACTAAAGAAAAAGTAAAATATAGAAAACAATAAATCAATCCACGAACAAAGTTCGTCGCATAGGCCTTCTCCATCTTCTCGTGTTTGTATTCAATGAGAGAAAAGTCAAACTGTGGGATTCCTGGCATCTTCAGATCACAATCTCGAACAGGGTGGCCAATCGTAAGGAGTCGATCATAGGTCAAGGTGACCTGGATTAGCTCCCCAAACTCTTTGAATCTTAGGATCATCGACCTACACAGCGACCGGTGTAGCTCCATCCAGAATCTGGCCCTAATAGTCCTGCCGCAACAAAGCCTTGCTGGTCACAAGGAAACTCCACACATCCCCTAAGGGTCGCCCATATGACTTCTCCTGTTGTCTTTGTTCATAACAACGACGTCAGACCACGAGTATGCACCCATAGCTAAATCCGGTTCAACATGGGAAGATCCCGATCTATATGGTTCAAAATTTCACCTAAAATAAGCGGGTACCCATTGAAGCACCATGGTTCATTGGCATGAACCCATGTGCGAGCTTCCTAGCTGGTGAAATAAAACCCAAACGTATTTGGCCCTAAGGGCTTGATCAGCAATCCAGACGCCCAACGTCCCCATGCATGCGTGAAGATTTTAAGCATAAAATATTTACGGGGCGGTTTGGGGGAAAGCAATCGACCAACCATCTCATACTGCTGGCGAGCAATTACGATATGGTTCAGTAGAGTGTAAGGCTCCACGATCTCTATAGTTTCCTCCTCAAGTAGAGAGAAGACCGAGAGGCCAGCCTGAAGAATATCCATGGTCGGTCCTAACTCGTTAATGAACACATCATCCCCAGGAAGACTCAAACGATCGGAGGCAGAGTCATCCGAGATTAGAGAAGGCGCCTTCAAGGCCACATGTACAGGACCTCCCAAAGGTGGCACCGCCATGCTTTAACCAGAGTCGCCCGAGTTCGGGTTTGAAACCCTAGTCGGCAAAGAGCCTTCAGAATCAGGTCCTTTCAAAGGTGTCGAAATAGCAGGGCAAGCAAACGAATAGAGGAAATCTTGAAGGTCGGTCACGTGTTGGCTTTGTCAGCCCTGGTATCTCCGACTCCTCCCCCGAAGAAAACACAACTAACGCTGAGTATAGCATGGTTATGAGTTCAGGAGAAGGAGAAGAGGATTCAAAGAAAAGCGTCAAACCGATCAGTGAGACAAAGAAGACGAAGGAGGTTTTTGGCACACGCTTCTTCCTATCTCTCATTGGACGGACAAAACAAGAAGGAGGATGTGGGGGCATTAGTAGGGGCACCGAGGGGACATGATCATCAGACACACCGTGCTCCATTGACGGGAGGGCATCGGCGTGGTGATCAAAACTGCAGGGGTCACCATCGGTAAAGAAGACTAGGATGACGTAAGTGCTAGGGTTCAGAGCTAGACCTTTCTAGAGAGCAGAGCACACACAATCGTAGAGATTAAACTTGTATTATGATTAAAATTTAGTGACAAAATATTTGTTAAAAGCTAATGTTAGGCGTTATTCGGATTAAAGCATTTGTAGAATGGTCTTTCCCACGATCGATTCTGTTGAAAAAGAAAAAAATATACGTCGAATAAGTGTGGATTATTTAATGTCTTCTTATACAATTCTCACGTGGCGTGACCATTTATTAATGAAAGATTATGTAATTTAATATTTTTCTGATACAGACTAGGTAATTTCAAATTTTTCTTTAGTATTTCAAATTTAGATTTCCTATTATAATTAATACAATATTTCCTAATTTATGATCTGTTAACTTAACATTTCTTACTGGAGCTGATGCGTAAGCTTCCAACATTAGCGTTGGGTGCTCGAGTATTCCCTCTTGGGATGCGTTGTTGGCCGACACAAGTTCCTCGTCTTCAACCATAGTTCGGTTTAGGAAAAACTACAAATGACTATCTTTAAGTTGACACGTTTGTTAATTCAATTAGCGGTCCAAACAAAAATGCATGATAGACGCAGCCGACTTCTCTCTCTAGGGTTAGACGGTTTTTGCGATTTTCAGCCGCAACTCATGGAGGACGCGAGGTCGATGGCGAGCGGCGAGAGCGGCAACGCAGGCGGGGTTCATTGGGGGCCTCGGCTGACGGAGTCGGGTGATCGGGGTGTGTCCCCGGTGCAGGATGAAGGTTTCGTTCATGGGTGGCTGGAGCCGGAGGAGACGACGGAGGAGGAGCTTGAGCCTTCGTCGGAGGAGACGCCGGAGGACGATACCAATCTGGTGGTGTCGACTAGGTTGTGGTCGGGGAGGACTTTTGGGCAACCGGAGATGTGCTTCTCGACCCTCCCAGTGGAGGAGGAAGGTTGGGTGTTGGGGGGTCGGATTCGATCTAGTCCGGCCACCCTCCGTCGCACGGCGGCGAAAGGCCCCAGGCCGAGACGCCTGGGCTCCGGTGCAGGGCGCTGTATGGAGGCTCGGGCAGGTGTGGATGTGGGCAGGGAGGTGGAGCACGGAGAAGGTGGCGCTCCGATGCTGATTTCGTCGGACTCGGCATCGGGGATGGACGGGAGGACGGAAGCACCGGTCTCGGAGGCGGAGCTGGCGGCGAGGGCGGCGCCGGTGGAGCTGACTTGGAGGCGAAGAAAGGGAAAGGAACCTATGGCGGCTAGGGTTTCGCCCAACCGGGCCAGGGAGGATGTGGGCTTGGGCCGGGGCTTCATGTAGGATGCACGTCGGGCTGGCCAACCTCGGGTTGGGTTGGGGTCTTACCCAGGTTGGACCCGTGGAGGTGAGGGGGATGTGGCGGCTTGGGCTGCCCAGTATAGAGCGGGCCGAGGTACGGGTGTTGGACCGGACCTTAGGGTCGGGGCGGATCCGAGGGTCGGGTCGGGTCAGGCAGCTGGTTTTGACCCGTTTCTGCAAGCTGGTCAGCCGGGTCATGGGAATTCGATCCTCAAGGGGGGTCCATCGTTGGGTACGGGTCCCGAGAAGGGGGAACAGTTGGCTTTGGACCATCAGATGGGGGCTATGCGTATCAGGGAGGTTGTGGTACCGGCTCAGGAGATTACTAGCAGGGACAGTTCGTATAAGTACGCGCTGGCAGCCAAGGTCCTGACTACCAGGAAAATTTTCTGGAAATCAGTAGTGGAAAGAATGGAGGACGTCTGGGGTATGAAGGTTGAGGCTAAACCATTGGAAGGTGGTCTTATCGCTTTCTTCTTCAGATCGGCTAAGGAAAGGGAAAGGGTTCTGCTGGGGGAACCCTGGTCTTTTTGGGATTCTCTGGTCCTATTTACGGATCTGAGGGCTCATATGCAGATTAGTGATCTGCAGTTCCATCATTTCTCGGTCTGGGCGTGAGTGTCCAATCTACCAGTTGGGGCATAGACGAAGGATGTGGGATTTAGAGTCGGCAACGCACTGGGCGTTTGCCAAAGCGTGGATGTGGACAAGGATGGATTGTGCTGGGGGGATTTTCTGAAGGTCCGAATCAGAGCGGATATCAGAATCCCCCTGCAAAGCCAACTTTGGTTTCGTCTCTCCGTCTCTCAGGTAAGGACATGTTTGCTTATTTCATACGAACACTTACCTGAACACTATTTTGGTTGCTGCTGCGCGGGTCATCTATTCCCGGTCTGTCCGGTGGTTGGAGGATCTAGGGGAGTATCCCTGAGGGCACCAGGGGACCCGAGGTCGGCAATAGAGAAAGCGAAGCATGGAAAGGCTACCCCGGGAACAAACTGGACCTACTTAGGGGGGTCGGACAGAGGTGGACGGTCTAAAGAGACCCCACGAACAGCGGTGAGGAGGGAAGGGCCGGGCTGGTGGGGTCATAGTGCAACTGGAGAGGAGGAGGGTCGAGAAGACTGGGTGCCGAAGGATCTGGCACCGTCAGTATCTGGAAACAAGAGGCTAGTGAGGGAGGAGGAGCCGGAGGAGGAGGAAGACTCGGCGGCGTCGAATGAGGTATCACCTACAGCGGCGGGGGGCTCCAAGCACCCTCGCCTCCAGGAATGAGTCCTGACGGGGCCAGGGAGGGTTTGGTCGGCTGTACCTTCTCCCTGGTGTATAGGTGGCATTGGTATCACCAACAGTTGATGTCTTACTGCCCTACCACTTCGGGGTCAGCATTCCCGCGTTCAGGAGCCCTACCATTATCAGTCAAGGGAGGACGACGCACGTTGACATACCGGGGGAGTAACTGGTCCACCGTTGTTCGTTTATCACTTGATCTGCTCGGTCAGTTTCTTCTGTTTGGAGTATACTGTATCGGTATCCCCGGATGCTCCCGCAGTCCCACCCCCCCGACCGCAATTATGCTACAGAGCACTTTTAAGTTTTCTGCACTTGTCTTTCCAATTATATCAGTTTGGTTTATGTACGGTGATCTCCATGTGTGGGGTCACCAAGTTATTTTACATTAATGATATTTCCATATCCTCTCAAAAAAAAACATTTCTTAATTTACGATTACGTAATATAGGATTTCATAATTGATGATTAAGTGATTTAATATTTTCTTAATGAAGATTAGGTGATTTTGTATTTTAATCAATTTAATGTTTTCTTATTTAAGATTTCCCAATTTACGATTTAATATGTAGGATTTTAAAAAAATATATATTAAAAAGTTGCAATTTCATTAAATGAATTTCAACTGACAATAGGAATGCATCAGAGAAACCCCAAACCACTATAAAAGAGCTATTATATGATATCGAGCCCTTCTGTCTACGCATAACTCTATGACAAAAGAACCGACACATGCGGTTTCTTAGGGAGCCATAAAGGCAAACAAAAAGTAAATAACAATGAAACCGATGTCTAATACTTAAGGTATTGCCCTGCTGTTGCATATTTTGTACAATGCGACCGAACCTACTAACACCGGCTTCCAAGGGAGGCAGAGCACTTCCCAAGGACCCCTCCCAGGGCCAGTCCGTAGAGCACTAAATCCCTTCCATTCCTCCATTCAGGCTTGCTTCTCGGCCTGATCACGATCTTCTCGGGGCGCCCCTACGAAACCCCATTTCACTCTCCCACCTCCCGCTCCACAACTAGACACAGCTCCAGCTCCAAGTCTAGTTCTATCTTTGTGGACAGGCAGGTGTGGGGGTCGGCTCTTCTACCCCGGAAGGTTGGCCGATCACCAAGTTCTTCCAACCCGGATCAGCCAAACATGGTTGGGAGACCTTCTGAGGGTTCACACCCTGAGGTGCAGTAGTCGAGGATACTATTGGGCCCTTACCTCGAGGCAAGAGACCTTGAGGTGTAGAAGTCGAGGACACCGGTCGGCGAGGTACCTGACCGTCCCAATCTGTCACATACATCTTAGGGTGGCGGTCCTTATGATACTCCAAGATGGAGGAATCGAACTTGGTCTTACCCCCCATCTCTCGAGCACAATCAGCCACCATGTGACCAATCATGCCACAATTAAAACAAAACACAAGGACTTTGTATAGGTAAGAGTGACACAAATCGGCTCGGGAAATTCTTAGAATCGAAGCAGAATTTGGCAGCGGAGAGAACGCTCCACAAGGTGCCAAAACCGGACCTTCACTGTACCGCCCCAATAGATGCCTCATTGGTCACATGAGACCTAGACACACAACCCTAGTGTCAAGCCGATCGTCTCTCCCGTGGTTTTAGTGCGCACTACCGGAGGGAGACCATGTGCATGCACCTAGAGTTGAAGTCGATCTAGGGTGGGACGCTCCCTAGCCATTGGGTCCAAATCAGCCAGCAGGAGGGGTCGACCATAAAATCACCATGGGTCGTTCCCACGAACCCATGAGCGAGTCGCCGCTGTATCAAAGTAAAAACCGAACACCCCGGGCCCGATGTCCTTGATGACTAAACCCTCGACCAACTTCCCTCATGCCCTAGTGATTAGCCTGAGAAGGACCTCCTTCCAGGGTGGTTTGGAGGTCCATAGTTTTCCCAACATGGAAAACTGTTTTCGTGCGAGGACCGATGGGCTCACAGGTTGGTGCGGGACTTCTACCTCCTCTTCTTCACCCTCCTCTAGCGAGCAGGCCGATAGTCCATCCTAGAGATTGAGCAGATGGGACTCCAGCGACACCAATAGTACCGGAGACCTCGAGGCGATCCCGATCTCCTTGGGCTTGAAAGATCTACGACGATGGAACATTCTTGGTAGAGGAGAGAGCAATGTCGGAAGCACCAACACCCGGTCAACATGGGGGACGAATATACCCTCACAGAGAGCCTCCAACTCCTTCCACCCTAGTTCCTCCCTCTCCGGGTAAATCATAGGGGCCTTACCCCGAGAGGGGTCCCTAACCAATGGAGGCGGCGAGGTAGATACAGGAATATCCAAAACCCTAGCGTAAGTTGTGCATGAAGCTAGGTTTTTGCTTGTGGAAGGACGACTGCACACCGGTTCAGAGGATCTTGAAGAGGACTTCATCCCTCGTTAGTGGATCAGAAGGGATGACCGACTCTGTTTGCCCCGGTTCTACCCTACTCGAATTGGATCTCGGACCAGAGGATATGGGGGGTAGCACGGGGTACCGTCGATTGTAGTGTGTCATGGATGTGAGGCTCCGGTGGTAGTTGAGGAGCTAAGACAATTGCCTTGGGCAGTGATGGAGGCGAGCCGTCAGGCATGGAGGAAGGCGGTGGAGACGTCAAAATCCTAACATAGTTAGGGGTAGAAGTTATGGTTTTCGTCTTGAGTGGATGACCCCGCCTTGGTTTGACCAGCGGTTCAGAGGATTCTAGAGAGAAAGTCGTGGGCTTTCCTGACGCTGGAACTGAAGGAAGGCATGTGGAAGGAGATGAGAGAGGGACCAGAGTCAAAAACTGCTTTGTCTTACTGTTCCTTCTCGCCTTAATAGGGGTCACAACCTCCGAGGAAGGATGCGGTGGTGGCATAGGTGGCGTGTACGGCACCACGTTGGGCTGCGATGGGACAAGACCGACAGTGGAGGCAGCAGTCATATCGACGACAAAAATAGGGGCCTCCATAAGAGGGGCTAGGATTACCTCGGTAAGAAGGAAAATCTCGACTTGCGAGAGAGAACTAAAAAATACAAATGCATATCGTTTTAGGATTTTTTTAATTAAGATTAGGTAATTTAATATTTCTTTAATTTTCAATTAAGTGATTTCATATTTTTAATTGATTGAAGATTTCAATTTCAGACTTCGAATTTTATTTAATGTAATAATTTAATTAGTGATTTTATTATCAAAATATGGTTTACCGTAGCTAATTTTTGTTAAATAATTGTTTTCTTAAATCATGACATTTACATCATTTCTATCTTTTATTTTTGTTTTTTTTTCTTCTATAGACCAAAATCGGTCTATTACCACTATGCCACCATATCTATAAGGGCCCAATAATTAAGAAAAGAGAAAAAAAATCAATAAAACCCTCATTAGGCGGATTTATGTCTTGTTCACCGGAGATGGATCAATTAAAAGACTGTTGGATTGATGATCGCAAGAGGACAGATAGAAAGAGGAGACATGAAGGTCCATAGAAGAGGCAAGTAACATGCATGATGGTGTAGAGGTAACAAATAATGTTTTGTGCAGACAAGGAAGAGGAGGGGGAGAAGAAGAAGAAGAAGAGCACACCCCCATGAAATTGATAGACCCAACAAGTTTGGATATGTACCAAAAACGTTAGTGTTTGTATGGGAACAAACACAGTTCCATCCTGCCGTGTTCATCACTAAGAAGAATAAAATATTGGTCTGCTTTTCTTTCTCTCTTTGTCTACTAGTGGTTCAAGCAATGGCGCCTAGTATTATCTAATATTGGTGGGTCTTCCTTTTGGTGAAAGGAGACAGAGAAATGGGGAGCAGAGGCAATCCAGCTTTGATCTTGGTTTTGGACTTTTGGAGGAAAAGAAAGCATCGTCCAAGCCATCATCTCAAAAGTATGTTCTCTTATCTTTGGCAAGCCTTACTGTTCTCCAACTTCCCATCCATCAATCTCCAACTACTCTCTCTCTCTATCATCATTTGCACTAAACCTGGTGCTCTTAATATCCCATTAATTTGTTATGGTATTTGGTTAATATCAGACACCAATGCCAGCTTGTAAAGCCAACAGCCATTTCCTTGTAGAGTAAAACAATAACATAAGCAAGAAACATGGACACCAAAACTAGGTTGTGTTGTTACCAAATCCTTCAACCAGACCTACCAGAGCTGCATGTAACGTGTGTGTTGATCCTTCAAACCCATTAAAAGAAAGTGATAAAATCAGGAACTAACTATCGTCAACTTGTACCATTCAATAACTGTTGACCTACTAATCGTTCAGATCAGGCCTGTAGAGTTAAGGTAATTCCACAAACTAACATTTTCCGTTCAAAATAACAGAAAACGTTGGGAAAACTCCAAAAAGTAACAAGTATACAGTTAGTTTTTGAGTTTAATAGTCATATGACAGTTAGTTCTTGGAGTTTTTCCTTACGTTTTCTGTCATTTCTAACGGAAAATGTTAGTTTGTGTAATTACCTTAAGTTTGTAGGCCTGATCTGATCGACTAATAAACCAACAATTAATTTTTGAGATGTACACGTTGGGAATAGGTAGTACTCGGAGTTTTTTCTAAAAGAAAGGTACAGGAGCCAACCAACGTTGAGACTTTGACACAGTACTATTGGTTCTCATCTTGCACAACAAGTTCAATCCTTTCCAAAGAGATCAGATTTGGTGTTGGCCAAACAGTGATGTGTAAACTCAGCCAGCTAAGCCTATTGTTGGAATTTGGACGATTTATGTATATCCTAATGTAAAGTATGACAATGTAGGGTAAGTACTTTAAAGATAACATCATCATCCACTTTGAGAAATAAGCATTTTGTCTACCGACCGTACAATTATCATAGTCGATCGAATGTGAGTTCTCATCGACCGAGATGAATGGAATTTTGCAAGAAGTTTTGTCACTAGGAATTAAGCATTCAAAATTCTATAGTTTGTACTTGTATACGTCTACTATGTTATTTAATTTGGGAAAAACTCTAGAAAATAACTATGAACTGACTTCTCAGTACAAGTTATACCTATTGATTTTTTTATCGACCATTATACATAGTCTGGCAAAATAATTGTCAAAAAACATAAAATTCTGTCAAAAAATTGACGGACTGTTAACAGTTTGAGTGTAATGTCTAAATTGCTCTTCAAATTAGACTTTCAAATTTTCAAATTATATCGGTAGACAATACTATTGTTCCAATTTCCATAAATACTCTTTTAGTAAATAATTTTAAATAAAATGTTATTTTTATATAATATGTTTTTTTGTAAAAAAAACCAGTTTTCGTTTTAAAAACTCAGATTTGTATTTAAATAAAAATTACAAAATCATAAGATATATTAAATAATAGGGTAAACATTAAAAAAAATCTTTTTTGATTTTTATTTCGAAACTGTATTTTTTAATAAAAAAAACAGCTTTTTTAAAACAATTTTGTTTTAAAAAATCATTTTTATTTTTAAAAATAAGTTTTTACTTGAAATAATCATTTTTTATTTTAAATATTAATTTCTGGGATGTGGCTGGATTTCGGGGCTTTTCCTCCGAATTTGGTTGGATCTTGTTGTATTTAGGGATGAGTTTGTTTTGGTTCTGGATAGATGACTTCTATTGTGTTTTGGTTAAAAAAAAATTTTGAAACGGGAAGGAAGTAGTATTACTAATCAACTTGCTTACAATGTGGGACCTAACAGTCCCGGATACCAGCTGTTGTCCCGATCGGCCGTGGCCCATCGGGCGCACATGGTTCCATATCAATAGTCTGCTTTGTTTCGCAGATCCAAACTCACGAATTACTCGATCCACTGTTTCAAACAATATAAAAGTAACAAAACGAAATCTACCTAGCCAAAATCTTATTTGTCCTAAAACAATCAACCTGAAAATAGATAATGCCTTTGGTGCGGATTCCCCGAGACTTCCCGGCTGTAGACGTCCCGGGTCTGTGGGTATAGGTCCCTGACGGTCCTTCCCACCCCCGCTCTAGGGTATCATTCCTCCCCTGGGGGGTTGCACTCCCCCGGGCTAGTGTCCAGTTCCTGTGCTTGGTCAGTGGAGGTTGGCTGCCCTTTAGGCTCCGGTTTGTGACCCGTCTTGATCACCCTGGGTCTTGGTCCAACGGTTGTGGTGAAGCGCAGGATCCCCCGTCGAGCCAAAGTGCAGTTCATCAGATCCCCCAACCGTGGATCAGGTTTCTTCCACTTGGCCCCAATCTTCAAGCGAGATTTAGGGCTTGGGATATCTGTGGCTTGACGTTTGGTTATTGTCGACGACGGATGCAGCACTGTGATAGTAGTACTCCGATGCTCCTGGTGTGCCCGGCTCCTGCCGTTCTCGGTCCTTCTCGGGTTGACATGGCCCGGATAATGGGGAGCCCTACCCGATTGCATCCCAAACTCCGGCTGGTCATAACCTGGCTGATAAGCCGAAGACCAGGAAAAATAGTGCACCGGATCCCATGGAAAGGCCGGATTCCCGGTGCCCGCCGGTGGGGGAACTGGAATCAGGCCCCGATCTAGTACCTCTTGACGTTGGAGTGGCTAATCCCAATCCGGGAGAGGACGGCGGTTGCTGGGATTGGATGCAAAGGTCCGGACGAACTCCGGTGGAGGGCGGTGCCAAGGGTCCCTATGCAACCACGTCGGATCGTAGTGCATGTCGTGCATGGACCATCCCCTATTGTGTAGAACCAAAATAAGGTTGGCTTGATCGATCATAGGAGGGCGTGGACGACCAGACTCAAAGGGATGATCCTGAGTGAGATGGTTCGGCATCCATGGATTCCAGGGGGGGTGTCCTTCGCGATGATAGCGATGGAACGGGAACACCATAGTGATGAGGGAGGGGGAGAGTAGCACTAGGGGAAAGGGGATCGGACCAAGTGAACGGATCGTGGAGGAGGGCGACGGGAAGGCGGCGGCAGCGGCGGCGAAGTGTGGAACCCTAGAAGGGCTTTGAAAGTAACCTCTGTGAGGTTTTTTTTTAAATCTCCCTCGCCCAAAATTAATATGGCAATATTATATATTTGGAGTCTAAATGTTGTTTTGGTTAATTTTATTTGATTGGGATCCACAAAAAAGAAAAAAACATGATGTGATTTGGTTAATGGCATATTGTGCAGAAAGGCTTGAATTACAACAAGCTTCAAGAAAAACATAAATTAATGAATAAAAAGATTAAAAAAAATTTATTTTATATATAAATTTTAAAATAAAATCTAATATATATAATTAATATTTAAAACAAAAAATGATTATTTAAAGTAAACATTTATTTTTAAAAATCAAAAATGATTTTTTAAAACAAAACTGCTTTTAAAAAGCTAATTTTAAAAAAAAATGCAGTTTCGAAATAAAAATCAAAAGAGATTTTTTTTATGTTTACCCTATTATTTAATATATCTTATTATTTTGTAATTTTTTTAAAAACAAATATGAATTTTTAAAACGAAAACTGTTTTTTTTACAAAACAACAGATTATATAAAAATAATTATTTTATTTAAAATTATTTACTAAAAGAGTATTCATGGAAATTGGAACAATAGTACTGTCTATCGATATAATCTGAAAAATTGAAAGTCTAATTTGAAGGGTAATTTAGGCATTACACTCAAATTGTTAACAGTCCGTCAGGTTTTTGGACAGAATTTTATATATTTTGACAATTATTTTGTCAGACTATATATAATGGTCGATAAAAAAATCAATAGGTATAACTTGTACTGAAAAGTCAGTCCGTAGTTATTTTCTGAAGTTTTCCTTTTAATTTATACACTCATCTTTAAAACAGTTGGTAACAATTTTGTATGGTGCTCTCAAATCTTCTGTATGGAAAATAGGGTAAAAGGTGATGGAAAGTAGACAAGAGATATTGTATGCGACGTTTTTCACTTTGATTGGAGAGCAACGCTTTGTATCACTCCGTGCATTAATTAAACAGTATGTAATTGGAATGATCGATAGAATAGAAGGATGTGACAGAAACACCTTTCCGTGAACACTACCATATATGTAATGTACATAGGATGTTCCATGGCTCACTGTTACAACTTATAGTTGTACACTCAGTTCCCACTCATATTGGTCGGCACCACTGTGGAAATCTCAATGCAGCAATGGATTAATTTTAAACGTTAAGTAAACAGATCCACCCACTTGTCTTAGCTACTATTAATATATAGTAATGGTCTATATATCTTCAAAGCTGGTGCAGCAATGGTGTTAGCCATTTTTAAGCTTGTCTTAGAGATTATTTTTGCCGTAAGTTTTTTTGTTAAATAATGACTTAAAGAAGTGAATAGTTGTTAGGATTTTGTTTCGATTAGCTCCTGCAAATCAGTTCCAATTCTGGCATCGGGATATTGCAAATCTCTTTCTATTTTGCTGTAACAAATCATCCTATAAATAAAGAGCCCAAACGAGAGCATAACAACGCTCTTGCTCACTTCCTCTCATAATATAGTCTCTTGCAACTGATCAGTCTTACAACATTTGGTATCAGACCGTGATTGCGGAAGGAGACTATGGAAAGTGGAACTCCAAAGATGATAGGTTTGAGCTGGGGGACGCAGAAACAAGGAAGAGGAACGTTGCCCCTCAACTATCCAATGATGTCTGATACCAATTATGGTATCTGGGTATACAAAATGACAATAGTTATGAAGGCTCTAGGCGTGTGGGGGGCAATTGAGAATCCTGAGGATGTCTCAGACGAGAAAGATCAATGAGCTCTGGCCATATTGACCCAAGTCGTCCCTAAGGTGACCGTTATGGAAATCACCAAGTCAAAGACTACCAAGGTGGCATGGGATGCTTTGAAAACTATGCACATTGGAGAAAAGAGGTTCAAACTGCAAACTTGAAAGGTCTGGAAAGAGATTTCAGTAGGTTGGTCATGACTGAATCTGAAACCATTACAAGTTTCTATGGTAAGATGGCTAACCTTGTGAATGAGATACGTGCATTAGACTATGAAGTGCACGATTCTCAGGTGATTGAGAAATTGTTCGGAGTTGTGCCTGACAAATGTATGCCCATTGTTGGAACAATTGAACAATAGGGTGATCTGGAAACTATGACCATAGCAGAAGCTGTTGGGAGACTAAAGTCCTACGAGCACACTCTGAATCAGAGGAAGCAAGATCATGATGGCGGTCAATTGCTTCTCACAAAGGCCCAGTGGGCCATGCTGAACGCTAGAGGAGCTGGTGAAAGCTCGGGCAAAGGAAATGGACGAGGGAGGTCATGTGGCCGAGGACGAAGCAATGCCTTGGGCGACCCAAAATCTCCTCGTAAGTTCAATAAAACAAAAGTTAGATGTTATAAAAGCTCTGAACGTGGTCACTACTCTTCTGAATGTGAGAAAACAAAGGAAGAAGAGGGAAACTTTGCTGAATGCGAAGAAGAAGAGCCATCACTGTTTATGATGGAGCTCTGTGAGAAAGAGGTTGTGATGTTGAACGGAAACATCAAACCTGAAGTTGGAGAAGGAAGAAAAATGAACAGCAACCATTGGTACTTGGATTCAAGCGCAAGTAACCATATGACAGGCAATAAGCAGGCCTTTTCCAGTTTAAGCTCGAACATTAAAGGGTCTGTGAGATTTGGCGATGACTCAAATCGTAGAGATAAAAGGAACTGTCATGATGCAAAGCTCAACAAGAAAACATCGAATTCTCACAGGTGTGTACTATATCCCTAAGCTTAAAAGTAACATAATTAGTCCTGGCCAAATGGATGAATTAGGCTGCAAACTCATCCTGGAGCAAGGGTTGCGCACCGTCCATGATGAGTAAGGGAGGTTTTTGATGAAAGTGAAGCGATCCGTGAATCGGATGTATGTGTTGCAGCTAAAGCAAGCTCAGCCTCTTTGCTTGCTAGCGAAGCATGACGAGAAGAACTGGCTCTGGCATGATAGATTTGGCAACATCAATTCGTATATCCTGAAGCACATGGAAAGGAAAGAAATGGTGAAGGGTCTGCCCAACATCAAGCTCCTGGATCAGTTGTGTGAAGCTTGCTTGGTTGGAAAGCAAAAGCGAATTCCTTTTCCCAAGTGTTCGATGTTTTGAGCAAGCACCCCCCTTGAATCGGTTCACTCAGACCTCTGCGGACCGATTGCTCCTGAGACTCCATCTAGTAACAAATACTTTTTCTAATGATGATGATTATTCACGCTACATGTGGGTGTCTTTGATCAGAAGTAATAATGAGGACTTTATGGTGTTCAAAAGAAATAAAGTCAGAGCCGAAGTAGAAGCTGAGAAGAAGCTCAAAGCCCTGAGAACTGACAGAGGAGGCGAGTTCATGTCAGGACCCTTCAAATATTATTGTAAAGATGAGGGAATCAAAAGATTTCTTACTTCCCCCAATACTCCACAGCAGAATGGAGTTGTAGAGCGCAGGAATCAGACAATTGTGGGAATGGCTCGGAGCTTGATGAAAAATAGAAACGTGCCTGGAAGATTCTAGGGTGAGGAAATAGCAACAACAGTGTATTTGCTGAATCGAGCATCTACCAGAAGCCTGGAGGGATGAACTTCGTATGAAGCTTGGCACGCACGCAAGACAAACTTCTTCTATTTACGAGTCTTCAAATGCAAAACATACATCAAGGTAACCAAGCCTCATCCTAAAAAGCTTGATGATAGAAGTATTGTTGTCGTTTTTATTGGATGTGAATATGGGTCAAAGGTATACAGATTCAGTAATCCTGAGACTAAGACTCTTGTGGTGAGTCGTGATGCTCAATTTGATGAGTAGAGTGGATGGATTGGGAGAAAGAGGAGAGCGATTCTAACCCTTGTGATGTGTTTTCAGTAGAATGGAAAATTGATAATGATGCAGGGATCGAAAGTCCTGAAAGGTCAGAATAGACTCCTCATTCGACAAGAATCCCAGAAGCAGAGGATTCTCCAATCACCGAACTTTTAAAAATGTCATCTTTGTAAGGCATATATGACGAGACCTCAGAGATAGAGGCTCAATACTCAAGCCTTTGTCTTCTGCCCATAGAAGAACCATCAAATCCTGAAGCTGCGATGAAAGAGAAAGACTGGAGAAATGCAATGGAGACTAAGATGAAGTCTATACAAGACAATCAGACATGGGAGATGTCAGAGCTCCCACCTGGACAAAAATCAATTGGCCTAAAGTGTGTGTTTAAAATCAAGCGAGACTCATAAGGGAAAATTCAAAAGTAAAAAAGAAAGGCTCATTGCAAAGGGTTATGCTCAACGCCAAGGAATTTATTTTGAAGAAGTATTCACACCAGTGGCAAGGCTCGAAACAATCAGAACATTGTTGGCCATTGCAGTAGAGAGAAAGTGGGAGATCCATCATATGGACGTAAAGTCCGCGTTCTTAAATGGAGACCTGAATGAAAATGTTATGTCTCACAACCTATGTGTTTTGTAGATGAAAGAAATCTCACGCTGGTGCTGAAACTGAAGAAGGCCTTATATGGACTGCGCCAAGCACCACGAACTTGGAATTTCAAGCTCGATCAAACCTCATCTCACTTGGGTTTGCAAAAATTCTGTTGGAGCATGTAGTGTATACACGAGTTGAAAACAATCAGACTTTGGCCGTTGGAGTCTATGTTGACGACTTGATAGTAAATGGAAGCAAGGTCAGTGCAATTGTCCAATTTAAGAAACAGATGCATGAAATTTTTGACATGAGTGATTTAGGATTACTCAACTATTATTTGGGTATTGAGGTTAAACAAACCTCGTCTAGCATCTCCCTCTATCAATCTGGCTATGCTAAGAGAATTGTCGAGCTAACAGATATGAATGACTGCAACTCTTGCCATAAACCAATGGAAGGAAAATTGAAGCTGAGTAAAGATGAGGAAGGAACAAAATTTGATCACACTACGTATCGAAGTCTTGTTGGAAGTCTATGGTACTTGGTCAATACTCGTCTTGATACTGCTTTTGTAGTAGGCATGGTGAGTAGATTTATGGAGCAACCTATTACACAACATATGGCAGTAGTGAAGCGTATTGTGAGATACGTTAAAAGAACCGTGAACCATGGGTTGAGGTACGAGAAGTCTCTGTCTAAATCTGGTTTGATTTCCTATAGTGATAGTGATCTTGCTGGATACATAAACGATCGGAAGAGCGCAACTGGAGCTGCATTTTTCTTGAACTCGAATCTCATCACATGGATGTCACAAAAGCAGAGAATCGTGGCACTCTAATCCTGTGAAGCCGAATATGTGGCTGCCACCACCGCAGCTTGCCATAGAGTATGGCTCGCAATATTAGTTGCTGATATACTCAGGGAGAAAGTCGAGAAGCTGATGATGAAAGTAGATAATAAGTCTGCCATTGCACTTTTCAATAATCCAGTGTGCCACGAAAGGAACAAGCATATCGACACTAGCTATCACTACATTCGTGATTGTGTTGGGAAGAAAAGCGTTGAAATAGAGAATGTGGGAAATGATGCTCAAGTTGCAGATATATTGACAAAAGCGTTGGAGCAAGTTAAGTTTGCAGAAATAAGGAAGAAAATTGGAATTCAGGACATAAATCCAAAACAAGCTTATTGAGGTAAATTGTTAGCCATTTTTAAGCTTTTCTTAGAGATTACTTTTGCAGCAAGTTTCCTTGTTAAATAATGACTTGAAGAAGTCAATAGTTGTTAGGATTTTGTTTCGAATAGCTCCTGTAAATCTGGTTCCAACTCTGGTACCTGCATATTGCAAATCTCTTTGTATTTTTCTGTTACAAATCATCCTATAAATAAAGATCCCAAACGCAGAGCATAACAACGCTCTTGCTCACTTCCTCTCATAATATAGTCTCCTGCAATTGATCTGTTTTACAACAAATGGTAGATCTGCTAGATCTTTACCTTACGTATCAATGGCCATACACAACTCGAGCATAAAATAAAATAACCTACCCGTTTTTTTTTTACTAAAAAAATGCATATATTTCATTCAGAAAATAAAGAGACCTATTACACAGTATAGAATCCTAAAAAGTCTCTTTACAAATAACTCTTAGACAGTTGAACCGTTGTAAACGGTATTGAAAAATATATAGAGGCAAGCTAAAACTTGCCGCTGACAAAACTAAGCAAAAATGCTCAAAATGTCGCCTAAACGCTACATATTCTATAGAGTACGACTGAACTTGCATTCATCAGTTTCAAAGGGAGGCATAGCTCTTACCAGGGAACTTTCCCAAGGTCAGTCCTTAGAACATTGAATTCCTTTCATTCCTCTTGACGGGGCTGCTTCCGAGCCCTCTCCTGATCATCTCAGGATTCCCCAACAGACCCCCCTTCACTAATCCAATACCAGCTGCAGCTCCAGTTCCAACTCCAAGTCCAGCCCTATCTATGTGTCCAGGCAAGCCTAAAGCTTCAGTTTCAGGGCTACCAGAGAGCTGGCCGGCCACCAAATTTTTCCAACCAATATCCACCTTCCCGTCTAGACGATGGCTCAAAGTCATGTACCTTTAGGTATAGTGTCCGAGGATACAAGTGGTCCCTTTCCTTGAGGTAAGGGCCCCTTAGGTACAGTGCTCGGGGACATAGGTCTGGTCCTCAGTGGTTGACTCTGATACCCCTGATGGCCCTAGTCGGTCGCATATGGTTTGGCGACCCTATCGTTCTGGAATTCCAACATGAAGGAGTTGAACCGCGGGCCACCAACCATCTCCCGGTTTCACTCATGGACGACGTGTTCGATCATCCCATAATTATAGCAGAAAAATGGCGACTTCATGTATATGAGCGAGACCCGAATCGGGACATTAGATGACGGTGTAGGGGACGGTCCACGAGGTGCCAAAATAGCACCCTCACCGTACCTCCCCAACAGAGGCCTCATTGATCACAAGGTACCTCAACACATAACCCAAGGGCCAACCTAATTGTCTCCTCGATTGCTCGGGTCTGTACCAAAGAGGGAAGACTATGAGCGTGAACCAACAGCTAGAGTCGATCAGGAACATGAGGTTCCCTAGCCATTGGGTCCAAGTCATCGAGGAGGAGCAGACGACCACCCAAGCACCAAGGCTCGTTGCTTCAAACCCATGCACGAGCCTCCTTTGAATCGAAATAGAAGCCAAAAACCCCGGGACCGATGTCTTTGATCACCAGTCCCTCCGCGGACTTGTCCCGCGTTTTCATGATGATCCGGAGAAGAACCTCCTTCCAGGGAGGTTTGGAGGACCAGAACTGTAAGGACCGGTCCTGGTCAACGCCGGTCAATCGGCGGAAAAACGGAAAAAATTAAAATTTTGGGACAGACACCTAAATGAACCTAAAATTGACCCCGAGGGTCATATCAGACTTAATTTGACCCTGATATCGACCAAAGTGAATTCTGGGTGACTCAGGGCAACTTTTTGACCAATTTGGGAAAAGTTGACTTTTTGCCGAGAAAGTCAACCGAGCGACGTTTTGGTCCGTTCGAGGCCCGATTTGGATCCAAAAATCTTAGTCGTCGTTACAGCGGTCTTAGTTGGGCCGTTTCCTTGTAGCATGCGAAATTTCATAAATTCTTGGGAAACGGGCCCGCACGGGGCCCAAAACGACCGATTTTCGCGAATCTGATTGAAAAATATCTACTAAGATATTTTTCTAACAAGTGGGACCCATTTGACACATGTCAAGATAGTTGTGGAAGGGGATTGAAAGGACAAGTTTTCCATTTGACTTAAAAGAAAAGATAAGAGAGACTTGAGGGCATTTTTGTCATTTTGGTGTGTTGTGTGAATTTAAAACAAATTAAAAAGGATGAAGAGGGGTAGTGTTTGGCCAAGAGAGGAAAAAAAGGAGAGAGAAGAGAGAGAAAGAAGAGAGAAGAAGAAGAAGGAGAAAAGAGAAGGACTTTGTGGATTTATCGACGATTCGACCGACGGATCATCTCAATTCTCCCGTATTCGTCATCCCCTCATCGTTCCCTACGGTAAGAACCCGTCTTTTTCTCGTTTTGACACGTTTGAATTCTATGGTTTTGGTTAGAATTTGTTTAAAGATGAATGGTTGACGTTTGGGTTTCGTTAGGAACGTTTTGGGGCGAAAGGGGGCGTTTTCCGGTGTGGCCATGTGGGGCCCACTTGGCCGGGCCTCGGGTTTTTCGTGTTTGGGTGGTCTTGGAAGATCCCCGAGTCGATAATTCACACCCAGAACGTATTATGGAATTAATTTGTGAGCATTCGGAAATTTGGGTTAGAAACTTTAAATGCGGAATTAAATCGCTCGGGTATCAGAAATTGATTACGTCGATTGTGTTGGAACACGTGAATTATATTAGGGTTGTAGAAACGAAAATGGGAATTTTCGGAGCCCCGGAGGGCGTTTTTCCGATCCCGGGCAGATTCGCCGAGCCGGGCGAATCGGGCCTTTCCGGGCCCATTGTTGACAATGTCGAGCAATTGGGAAGTTTGGGAGTGGTCGACATTGTCGGGGTTGCATTTGGACGTTAATTACTTTGAATTCGGGTTTTGCCTGCATATGAAAAAGTGTATTATTTAGATCACTTTAGACCGTGCCACCGACCGCGGAAAGAGGAGGCTAAGTGGGTGATCGCGAGCGCGCCGGAGCTTGAGCGTGGACATTTGGAACGCTTTACGATGTAGGGAAAAGTATCCGGATATCGGCCTTGACTAGGGAAAGTTATTAGTAGAAATGCATGTGACACTTGGTGGTGTCGTAGGATAAGTGAACTCATCGAACAATAGAAATGCATGTGACACTTGGTGGTGTCGTAGGATAGGTGAACTCATCGAACAATAGAAATGCATGTGACACTTGGTGGTGTCGTAGGATAAGTGAACGTATCGAACAATAGAAATGCATGTGGCACTTGGTGGTGCCGTAGGTTAAGTAAACTTAGCGTGCGATAGGAATCACTTATGGGCACCTGGTTGTGCCCGTAGGTTGAGTGAACTGATTGTGTTTGTGTGTGGCCATGTGTGCCTATGGGGTATTGAACCCGTTTGTTGTTGACTGACTTGCTGAGTGGTAGTTAGTTGTGATGTTAATTTTGCTATTTGCGGAGTATTGTGTGATATTTGGTTGTGATTGTTCTGGTGATACCTGGATGAGTTGTGCCCAAGAGGTGTGTCGTACCTTCCAACGCGTGACCGGTAAAGTGCCGAGGGTTGTGTTCCCCGTGAGGTGTGTCGTACCTTCCGGCGCGCGATTGGTAAAGTACTGAGGCTTGAGTTATGCCCGAGAGGTGTGTCGTACCTTCCGATGCGCGACCGGTAAAGGGTTGTGGTCCTCGTGAGGTGTGATGTACCTTCCGGCGCGCGATTGGTAAAGTGTTGAGGCTTGAGTTATGCCCGAGAGGTGTGTCGTACCTTCCAATGCGCGACCGGTAAAGTGTTGATGACTATGGTCCCCGTGAGGTGTGTCGTACCTTCTGGCGCGCGATTGGTAAAGTTATGAGGCTTGAGTTATGCCCGTGAGGTGTGTCGTACCTTCCGATGCGCGATCGGTATAGTGTCGAGGGTTGTGGTCCCCGTGAGGTGTGTCGTACCTTCCGGCGCGCGATCGGTAAATTGCTGAGGCTTGTGGTTGTCATTATTGTGTCGGGGAAAGTGCGTAGGGCAGTGCCAGGCCCAGCCGGATTGCTACCAGAAACTGTGCAGTATGGGTGTTGATCCTTTGTGATCTTGCGTGCATTGTGTGTGTTGATATTGTTGATATTGCGTGACTTTGTTCACGATTGTGTTTGTTTGTAAAGGTCGTAAGTTCTATGTTAAAGGGCGAGGTCTTGGGTTTGAGACTCATCAATAACCTACGGTGGTGATACAGCGCCTCTGTGTGAGGGTCTCACCACTGAGAGGGTTAGGGTTGATGCGCTGCGGCGCAGTACGAACTAGGTTTCCCCTACGTGAACGGGTTGTTCGAGGTTTCCCTCACGTGAACGGGTGGTTTGAGGTTTCCCTCACGTGAGCGGGTTGTTTGAGGTTTCCCTCACGTGAACGGGTGGTTTGAGGTTTCCCTCACGTGAACGGGTTGTTTGAGGTTTCCCTCACGTGAATGGGTGGTTTGAGGTTTCCCTCACGTGAGTGGGTTGTTTGAGGTTTCCCCTATGTGATCGGGTAGTTGGGGTATTGATGTTGCGAGCAATAGTGATTTACTTAGTTGAGAACATGATCCCCGTTTTGAGGTTTCCCCTACGTGATCGGGTAATTGGGGTGTTGATATGGTGAGCAATAGTGTTTTGCTTAGTTGAGAATATGATCCTCATTCGAGGTTTACCTTACGTGAGCGAGTATTTGAGGTACTGATATCGTGAGCAATTGTGACGGTTTGGTATCAGGTTTTGAGGTAGTTGTTTGCCCTATTTAGATTGGTAAGTTGTTGATGCTTTACTAGTATGTCATAATCGAACGGGTATCTGTGGAGGTGAGCGGAACGCTCATCCCCTTTACTATTTTTCCCGCAAGCATCTGAGGTAGGGACGAGTAGCGAATACTGGTTTGGTTGCGGAAAGTTACAAGTAAATGCACATAGGATCGTGTGAGGGATGTGCTTTACCTTGTCAGTGTGACTAATGGAATGGTTGTTTGGTCTCTGATTTGGGGTCTCCGTTACGTGCACGGGTCTTAGATGGTTGGGGGAAAATTGACAGTGATTTGTGTGACAGTCGGGTTTAACATGTGATTTGGGGTAGTAGTCCCCTGTGTTATTGTTTGTTGCCGGTGTTCCCGGCATTTCTGCTGGTATGTCGTAGTCAGTCTGGTGTCCGTGGTGGTGAGAAAAACGCTCACCCTTTGCTGCTTTTCCTAAAGGTACCGTTCGCGAGGCGGACTAGGAGGATCTCTCGAGGCTTGAAGAGCTGGGAGCGAGAGTCCGGGCTGTCGGGGTTGTCTAGCGACGTACACTCATGTTTTAGTGTTCTTTCGTTTTTTTAAATTAAAACTCGGTTGTAAAAATATTGTTTTGATTAATAAAAGTTGTGCTTTTAAGCGGTTTATTAAACTATTTGAGACTTTGTTCTACTTGCTTCACCGTTTGCGTTCCGGGTTCGGTTATACTGAATTCGGGGCGTGACAAGAACTTACCCATCATGGAGAATTGCTAGAGGGCAAGGACCAATGGATTCACCGGGGTGTACGAGATGACGATCTCCAATTCCTCCTCCTCCTACGATGAGCACGACGAGAGGCCATCCTGAAGATTGGCAATGCTAACCTCTAGGCGTTCTGGCGGTGCGGATATCCCCGGAATAGTGATGGCCTCATGCGGCTTGGGTACCCATTGGCGACGAACCATACCCAAAAACGTGGTAAGTAGCGATGGAATTATAGGAACCCTTTCCACATTAGGGATCGGCCCCTCAAGAAGAAGAAGAAGGGTTGTTCAGTCACCCATAGACCTCGCCTCCATGGTCATTATCTGTTAGATGTCCCTCATAATGCTACCTAAACCCGAGGAGTTTTTGTGAACCCAAATAGGAGTACCGAGCAGTACAAAAACAAACGGGGAGTCCATCCATCGACCGCGACTCCTCAAGATTCATTAGCACATCCAAAGACATACCCCAAAAATCTCCTTCATCGTTGTCGTTGATATGGGTAAAGGCGTTAGTGCCTTGAGAAGTTGCTGCCTCCCCAGTCGATAGTGTCGACCTTACATGAGTGGCCTCTTACTTCTCCGCCTCGTCTTGGTAATGGCTCACCATCTAAAACCGTCCCTAGGTTAAACCCTATGGTGGTTGTGAACCACCTTCTCCCATCTACTCAATCTTCGGGGCAGCAACGATTGTTGGCGTCTTCTTCATCGGAGGACGATCCCTTGGTTTTAGAGGCCGGCCCTCGGCCTTTCATGAACGTTTGGTCGTGCCTTTAGGGGCTGTTGTTGCAAGGGAGAGAGTAGCCTTGTAGGAATTGACTCTAAGGGGTTGGGATCAGTGGTCGGGGAGTTGACGAAAGTGATGGTGGAGTGTGGTGCCGCCATCTTTGTTATAGAAAATTAGAACCCTAATCTTGATTTCCGGAGAGAACGTAAAGGTGGGTCTTTTTTTCCTCGTCTGGTTTTTGAGCTATTACTAGTATATATATGAGTTGAGAATTTAAGTGGGACATGTCTCTTTTCTAAACTACACCACAACACTTCTCTTATCATTTGTTATAAGCTTTTTTTTAACCCGTAAATATTGTATGTATGTCTGTAGTCCTCTCCTTATAACCTTCCATTCATTCTCCGATACGTAAAGGTGTCTTGACTTGTGTAAATATTTTGGTGTCATGTCTTACTTATGACGACGGGCCGAGGCGGACCCCCGGTTTTTGCGGGTATCGAAACGTGGCTTGACACCGACGAGAATCCGTCAGACTAATACTCTACCAGGAGCTGCCAAAGTACGTTCAGCCAATCCTCACTCGACAGCAGCTCCGTCTTAGCGTAGGCTTCACTTCAATCGCCTCTGAAAAATGAATGCACATTCTCAGCCGTCCTGCAAGGGTTAACACCCAATTAGAAATGAATTCCCGATTGAATCCGTTCTGAGCAATAATAAAGATATAATAATCAAAAACGAGATAGGGTTGGGATTTTTAGCAACTATTCGCGGACCCCATTGAAGATTCGCGGAGAAAGGGGTAGAGGGGGATTGTGATTAATAATTGTTTACTATTCTTGAATAAAAAAAAGAAAAATTGAGAATCTTTTGAGATTGTTTGGTATCCAAAATATAGAATTCAAGTTAGCAAGCCGGAAAAAAAATGATTGAATCAAAAGAATTCCTTTGAAAGTTCTATTTTTGTCAGAGGGCAGTATGAGTGACAGAGGCTTCACTTGTGTCTCCATGTTATAACGGTGTTCTGTATGTCGTTGATTTCTTAAATCATGTTACGAGTTGTAAGAAAAACTTTTCCTGAAATCAATAATTCTCATATACGACCATAGACATGTACACGGAGTCATATACGACCATAGACATGTACTCGTGTATAACCGTACAAATACAGATGGTTTATTTTCAACTCTGGAAGTCAGGAGTAGGTATTTATTGTCATGTGGCAAGATGTGCCTACCAACTAAGCAACCAAAACTGAATAAAAAAATTATGGACTGAGTTTTGCGGTGAAGTCCCTAAGTGATGACAGTAGGCTTCTCTCTTCCGGTGAAGTCCTTGAGCTTTGATAAAGATAGTGCCAAATCTGAAACAAGATCAAATGCTTCATGAACCATCCCACTTCAAACGGTTATAAATCTAATACAAAGCTAACCAACCTATCAACGGTTTGAGGGCTACTTGGGCATCCAAGTCGTGTTTGGATGTATCCGGTTCAAATTGCTCGATGTAGATTCTAACAGTTGCACCAGCTGACCCAGTTCCCTGCATATATTAGAAACTCAGGTACATGGTCAATGAACTCCAGAAGATAGGGAAAGAAAATACTCAGATACATACTGATAGACGGTATATGATCCTTGATCCATCCGTGAAAACGAACCGAACACCTTGCTTTGAAACAACACTTCCATCCACCTAAATAATGGAACAGTTTCGAGTTCAATCACATTTTGCAAATACCAGAAATAAGTGTACTTCTAAAACTTACAGGGTCTGTGTATGTGAAGTCATCAGCAAATTGGAGTGCATAATTCCCTGACCCAAAAACAAACGCACACAGTTAACGTTCTGAAAATCTTTAACATCAGGCCGGTGTTGCAAAAGGATAAGGTATGAACTTACCAAACTTTTCGCCTTGCTTCGTCTTAGAGATCAAATCTCTAAGATACTCTACCATTTTATTGGCACCTTCAGATTCACATTCCTGAATGACATACAAGTCATAGTTAAGATAAGATTTCGTGCATGCATTTACGTTTCAAGATAGGATAAAAGACGCACTTCATAATCATATCTAGAAAAGAAATTCCTTCCATAAGTTGCCCAATGCTCCTTTGCAACATCAGAGACAGATACCAATTTGTCTCCTTCCTTTTTGTTTTGGTTACGGTACGCAATAATTGAAAGCCATGCTAGCACAGCCCTGTCGTCAAAGTTAAATTGCAATCAATCCTCACAAGACTCAATAACTCAGGTCATTGATGTAGCATATGAATATGTTGATCCAGGGAAGGAACATGCATTGTTTTTAGATGGTATCCCCTCTGTTTACCACAAAAGAATTTAAATGCAGTAGATAACTGCATCACTAGCTAAAAACAGTGAATATTTGTGCAATAATTGGTAGAAACAGTTTTAAAAATGGGTTAATTGCCAAAGCCTACCTTAAGGTATAGCTGCATCACTAACTAAAAACAGTAAATATTTGTGCAATAATTTGTAGAAACAGTTTAAAAAATAGGTTAATTGCCAAAACCTACGCTAAAGTATTGTCAAGTCTTCAGTTAGAAAAACTAACAGAATATTCTGTTTCTGTTATGGATGTGACCACATGTGCAGTTAAGGGTGAAGTGAAATTACCATTATACCCTTATTCATTTGTACCTTTCGACTTTTGCAGGAGAAATTACCACTTTACCCTTTTAATAACAAATAAAATTAGGGAAATAAAATGATCAATTTTTTATAATAAATAAATCAAAATACTTCTTTATAAAAAATAACTTTTGCATTAAAAAATAACTAAAATGAAAAAAAAATTATAAAAAATAAAAATATTTTGTTTTAAATATATATGTATATATATGTGTAAAAAAATATAAATATTTTTATATACAAAAACAACTACAAAAAATGATATTTTTTAGAATTCTGGAAGAAGAAAAAAACTACAGTTCAGAAGCAATTGGCATAACGGGTCATATATTAACATCAAATATAGGACCAGCATCAGTGCAGAAACACTCGTTACTGAACAAAAAGAAATAGGCCTAGATAAACAACAAATACTGATGTGTCAAAATGAACATTTGACTCATTGTGAGCCTCGTTGCTGTACATGTAGAAGAACCACGAATAGTTGGCTCTAAAGATTGAGCAATTTACTCTCAGTTTACTTCCTCAGTTCCCCCATATCATTGACTTCTGTTAGACTGCACCAAAATAGACTCTATCCCTTTTCTAAACATCAATTACAAACTGCTGATTTTAAATTACTCAGTCAACTGTCCCCCTAGAACAGGCTTTTAATGGTGGTCCAGCTCTACTGTGACCACTAGTTCCCATGTAGGCCTTGAGTATTCTTGGCCAAAAGGTCAACTTAGGAGCAAAATGTTAAGGACATGATCCATTTACTATGTTGGATCAGAAATCTAGCTTCCCAAACATGACACTCATTGTGGAACAAGGCAAGTGTTGCCTTTTCTTTTGGAAAATTAGAAAATTCAAATAAATGGCGTGTTCATGCAGATATTTGGATGTTAAAGTAGTATGAGGATATTTGTAAATGAAAGGAAGTAAGTGACAAGCAATTATCTGCCACTGAAAAGATATTTGGCTAAATCTGATGACAACAAATGATCCCAAATGATAAAAGTAGAGATGTTACCATATGCCGTCCTTCTCACGAATGTGATCAGAACCAGTTCCAAAACTTTCTTCTCCACAAATAGACAACTTCCCCGCATCCATAAGGTTTCCAAAGAACTTCCAACCAGTAGGAACCTGAATGCAAGAAGGCACGTTATCGCTAAGAGAAACTTATCTTTATGTAGAATATAATAATATTGTAGCTGAAAAAGAAACTGACCTCAAAAAATGGAAGATTCAACTTCTCAGCAACGCGATCAAGAGCTCCACTTGTTGGCATAGATCGAGCCAAACCCTATAAATTGGAACATAGTATAATCCCCATTTATGATTTACAACATCAAAAGAAGAAGAAAAAAGAGAGTATATAACCGAAGAAGAACATATCACATCAGTCTCCTACCTTAGGACCACTCTTAAAGTATGGGATGGCTTCTTGTGCATTGGCTGCAATCATTGCAACAGAATCTGAAGGAGTAATAAAGAAACCGCTACCCAGAATCATGTTTCTATCACCATCTCCTGAATAAAGGAGAAGTCCATTGTTATTCAACACAAATACGCATCAGTGTGCAGCTCTTGTACTTTAACAAAGCCATGAATAATAATGGTGAAAAAATAATGTTTACAATGTTTTACACAAAATGGGAAGAGTTACAATTAAGTGTCAAAAATTGTATCATCAAAATGAAAAAAGAAAGATGATCAAGTGTATTTAAAAAACAGAAAACAGAAGAATTATAGTATCATCAGAAGAACAAACTATCCATATCGCTCGTTAAGCTAATACTCTTCTTGGCACAGAAAATTGACGTCATTTGTGACAAGATGAGAGCTGCCTAATGAGACCTTGTTATTAATGACCTACATTACCAGATAAGACTTTTGAGTCTCACATCTTTAAAGAATAAAAATATCAGTTCAGGTACACAGGAACAGTCTGGTATGTTTTTCTGAAGACATTAATGTAACGTAACAACATATTTGAATTGTAGCAGTGAATCCCATAATTTCATACCATCACTGGCAGCCCCAAAATCTGGTCCATTTTCAGCATACATAATATTGACCAAATCCTTAGCGTATCTGTTCAACATACAAGTATTCAATTTCATTCCACACAGTCAAGGAAAAATATAAAGTAGTATGGTAAATAATGAATCATAGCCTAACATAAAATATAATTGTCAAAACATGCACTTATGTTTCGTCCACAAACGAAATAGTGCACAATGTTTCGTCCACGTCCTCTGGCTACCCTTATGAATCGTCCACGCACTTCTGTCAGTAAAATTAACAGAATATTCGAATCTGTAGCCTCACGTGCTATCATGTGCTTGTGTCTGAAATTTCTTTTGGACGAAATTGCCCTAACAATCCTCAGCCACTCATTTTTTTGGACGAAATTCTTATTTTTGAATTTCAAACCAAAAGGGCAAAATTGTCAATTCAGGTTCTGCTGTTACACTTTTCTAACAGAAGTGCATGGACGATTCATAAGGGTAGCCAGACGACGTGGACAAAACATTGTGCACTATTTCGTTTGTGGACGAAACATAAGTGCATGTTTTGACAATTATCCCTAAAATATACAATCTTACGTAAGGTTAGGATCTGGATGGCCATGTCCAAAATCCTCCAAAGGAACTCCATTTAAAATTGAATCCTGCAATACATACCTAATATCAATTGCATGGAACTCAGTGATAGACAAGAGTGTAACTACTTTGAGATGATTTTCCAAACATACCGGACAGGCTCCTAGCTTGTCCACAAATATTGGTTTTGCATAGGCACCAGTAACTGCATGCATGGCATCAAATGTAAACCTACAGAATAGCATCCAGTGGGAAATAATCAAGTATCAGTCTTCCTCAAGTACACCTGTGGTTTGTTCTCAACTACTTATAAGATTTGATTGATTACTATAAAAGAAATCAACATTTAGCTCTTTTCTTTCCCGGAAAGCAACAAAAGCACTTGACTACATACTATTTGCACAAAATAAAAAAGAAGAAAAGTAATCATATCAAAGAAGTGACACTTTTCTACTAAACCTGAATAAGAACACGCACGGAACAAAAGCCTTCAACAGAAACAATAAAAGTGCTTAGTCAAGGGCACATAAGTCAAACCTGTAATCTGATCGTGAAAGAAGACTTTTTATGAGTTGGAAATCAAAGACATCCTGCACATGAGTGGGAAAAGTCAAAGAGATATCACGCCCACATGCTATTGAGTAGATTTTAAACCATGCATGTTCCTTTTTCTTACCTCCATTAGCTCCAAATAGTCAGTAACTGGGTCTACCACTTCAACGCTGAATTTTCCGAATTTCGTAACTCCGATACGAGAAAGATCAATATCAGGAATGTCTGCTATCTTAATTTCAGAGATCTGCATCATGCCAACTTTATCAAATTGCTTGAAACAAAAGACAGATATTTAACTATATTGGGGACATGCATATTATATGCTAAAAAATTAAGAGGCTGATAATAGAAGGTTGAAAAAGCTAACTGAAACACAATTTATAACTGTAGAGAGAAATCAGCCTGTCATGGCAACAACCAAGGCAACAATTCAAATATGCATTGGACTGATTTCTAAGCATAAGTTAGTACCCCTTATGAATTGGTAACACACCTTTAGTACCCCTTATGAATTGGTAACACACCTTTAGTACCCCTTATGTATTGGTAACACACTGGACAAAATTTTGGTCAAGTTAACCCATTTTGATGATCTGTGACCAATTCATAAGGCATGTAATTGTTCCGTTACCAGTACATAAGGGGTATTAAGTGATCTGTGACCAATTCATAAGGGTGTGTTACCAAAACATAAGGACTCTTATTGAACGTCATAAAACTTTGGGGTACTAAAGGTGTGTTACCAATTCAAAAGGGGTATGCAAGGTAATTAACCCTATAATAACCCATGGTCAAAACAACCAACCATATTCAGAATCAAGTTGAAAGTATACAGCGCTGAAAAAGAAAAACTTACAGAAAGGGTGTTTCCATAAATCTTGTCAGTTATGGATTCAGGCGCTGGTTGCCCGCTGCTGTAATTAAACTGGAAAAAAGAAGGTAGAAATTATGAAATAGAGAAAAATAGTGTCATGCAAGTAATCGTATGCTGTTGGGGGCACTATACGAATAAAATGATTCAGAGTTAGAAGTCTGCTAACTTTTATTATGACATAAAGCATTGGATTGGATGAGAGTTGAAGAGTATTGTATAAGGAAAAAGAAGAACAGACCAATGTCCAATTGTGGAAGTTAGAACATTGGAAACTATAAGAGCAAAAGGTTTACAGCAACGCGAGTTTGACAGATTGCAGATCAGAAATTCACACCTTAATACCCCAGTCGTATTCAGGGCCACCAGGATTATGGCTTGCACTCATTATGAATCCACCGTTGGCCTGTAAAGAAGTGATCAAGTACAGAAACATAAGCAGAAGAAAAGTGAGAAAAACATGGTATGTAATGTCAAACGGCAATAACATGAGAATTTGAAGCGCATGTTTACCTTCTGCTTCCGGATTACAGCAGAAACAGCAGGGGTCGACATAATACCTTCCCTGAAATATTAAGGTTTGCAACCAGAAAGCCAACATGAATGTTTATTATACCAGCTTGTATTGAAAACTATTGCATTGAAAAAACAATTTTAAATCAAACAAGAAGTTCAATTTTTTTGCTTAATATCATGACATTTAGCAATTTATCAACATAATTTTGTCCAGAAAAGGACAGCCAAATCCATTATAAAAAACGTTACCCAACCCAATTACAGCACTTACTTGCCAACGAGTATTTTGCCAACGCCATTCCCAGCAGCAATTTTGATAATCATCTGCATTTTAAACCCGGTCATCTCTACCATCAGTACGAAATTAACAATGAGACAACTTGCGTTTATCATTAAGTACAAAAACTGACCTGTGAAGCTTCTCGATTGAAATATCTACCATCACCTCCTAAGACCAGCACGCCGTTCTGGTAATCCTCGGAAGGCAGTGAATTAAACAATGCCTACAAAAACACAAATAGCAATTCAACTGAAACTCCCACTACACAATGCTCTCACGATACATAATTCACTGGTGCTAAGAATGAGTAAAGCTTCAAACCTGGATCCAATTAGCCAGGTAATTTTCTTCCATAAAAACTTTAACCTACAGAACAACAAAACAAAATAAAATGAAACAGAACAAGTACATTACTAGAAGAAAATAAAAGTTACGCTCAGATCATAAAAAAGCTAAATTCTAATTACAACAAAAATAAAATCAACATAAATCCTGATACACCCACGATCGCATTTCCAGAATCTTCACATTCAATTCAAAATTAGCCTCGGAAACCCAAAAAGAAAAGAAAAAAAAGGTAAGAACCCATTACAGCTACAGTAAAAAGTAACCTTCTTTCGAAGTCCGCTGGTCCCAGTCTTCTGGCCCTCGATCGGCTTCGTGGGAACCGATTTAACCTGAGCAGCGCAAATGAAAAACAAACTTGAGAAAAGGCCCGATAAAACAAATTGAAGAGACGAGAGGGACCTTGTAGCCTTCGGGGTCAGCAATGGCGGCGGAGGCTCTGACGGAGAAAGAGCGGGAGGATTTGAGGGGGAACTTTGGGGCGGAGAGGGGACGAGAAGAGGCGAGGAGAGAGGAAGAGCGAAGTGGGTGGGAGAGGGCGGCATTGGAGGAAAGCTTGGCGGTGGGAGAAGCGAGGAGAGTGTCTAGTTTCAGAGAAAACGCCATTGATAATGATGGTAGTAACAGAAGCAGTGAGAAAATGAGGGTATTAGAAGAGGGAGGAAGAGAAAAAAGAGGAGGAGAGATTGGGAAGGATCCAAGAATAGAATAGCTGACTCTCATTTACGAATCCCATGCAGGCCACATGTACTCAATCTATCTATTTTCTCTTCTGTTCTTCATGTGACCCTTTTTGCTTACTTTATTTTCCATTTCGCTATTTAATAATTATTAAGGTGGGGGAATTAATTTTATTTTTCCGCTTTCAACGTCTCATCGTCTTTGAATTAAATCACTCAATCAGACTTATAAATATATACTTGTTTTTGTTTAAATATTTTTCAAATATTTTCGTTTGAAGGAATATTCAAAACTTAGGAATTGGCATTATGTCCTGCCCCTTAGTAATTGATGTCTTGTCTCGGGCCCACATTCCCTTGCTTTAGACCCATGGTGAAACAATTGCAGCCAGAATTATACCCCATGTTTGATTGGGCCGAACACTGGCATGTGGGAGCACAAACAACGGATCGGTCCTGAGGCCCGTCCCTCGTTTTTGCGGGTCGCAGGACGTCCCATTGTGGGACGGCTTTACGCGGGCCGGGACCCAGGCCTCGCCTCTCGTCCCTCGCACGCAGGCCGGGCAGGCGTCCCTTGCCCTGCGTCCCTCGCTCGCCTCCCGTCCTCTCGCGTGGCGACACGTGTCCCTGCAATGAAAAAAAAATCCTACCGTTTGAAAACGGTCGGTAACGGCTATTTTTTTTAATTAAATCTAAAACAATTTAAATCCTATAAATACCTCAACCCCAACTTCATTTTTTCACACCCATTCTCCAATTTCACTCTCTCATTCCCACATTCTACTCTCTCATTTCAAATATTCTCGTGAAAAATGTCGGGTGACGCAGGGTCCCGTGCACAATCAGCTGGTGACGAAGTAGGATTCACCCTCGACGAACTAGCACAGGATTTGCAAGATGTTCTAATGACCCTCGTGAGAACTCTGCTTTCACGGCATACTCGCAACCGGGTTCGAGCTCAGGTAATTGCAAACTAATTTTTTATTTATCGTATTTATTTAATTCATTTATTGTATTTATTTAATTCATTTATTGAATTTTTTTATTTTTTATTTTATTTTTTAATTCATTTATTGCATTTTTTTAAATTCATATATTGCCTTGTTGTTTAATTCATTAAACCAATTTATTTATAATACTTGTGTACTAAAAGTTTTGTAATTTCATATTTCCAAGGTCAATTCCGTCCACAACAATTCCAAATGACGCCATAATTCCAAATGCCGCCACAATTTGGAATGTCGTCACAAGGGTTCCAGATGCCACAAGGGTTCCATCTTCCACCACAATTCTACAACTACCCCCGAGCACCCACTACCCGACGTAGGCGTCACCCGACCATCCTCTGCCGGACCTTCCCAACGACAACGAAGACCCCGAGCAGCACAGCAGGATCCGAGGTTATGGACCAAGGAGGAAGACATACACCTCATAGAGTGCTGGCTCAATACTACAAAAGACACGATTAAGGGAAACTCTCAAGCCAGAAACACATTCTGGTGCACTATTGGGAGGAAGTTCAACGCGACCGGACGTCACCGCCAACGCGGCTGGACTTCTATCAAGAAACGTTGGGCCAGATGTCAGTCGTAGACAAGGAGGTTCCTCGGTTATCTAAAGACCTCCAGGGCCGAGTACCACAGCGGCTGGAACCACGAGCAGCACATGCAAAATGTGAAGGATATGTGGGTGGTTGTACGGAAGGAAGACAGACCGAGGGAGCACCCAGCACATTTCGACCTGGATCATTGGGTTAGGGTGTCACGCCCCAAATCTGGTTTTGACCAGACTCAAGACGTGAACTAAACGAAATAAATAGTAAAACGAATTTAATACCAAAACGGGTCTCCAATAACAGTTTAAAAGTTCAAAGTGATAACACGAGTCAACAGCTCGGCAAAACCAAATAGTAAAAGAGTTCAATAATAGTAAAATTGTACGTCTCTAGACCATACTAGCCTAACACCCTCACTAGTTCCCAAGCTCCGAGAATCCCGCTAGTCCAAAACCCGCTCAAGACCTGTAGAACAATGAAGTAAAGGGGTGAGCTTTCGCTCAGTAGGAAAAGTATTTAAAGTTATGAACATCCGCTCACCACCACGAGTAACCGTCCAATTAAGGCATACTAGTGCGGCACACAACTAACCATAACACGGAATCTCATAACCATAATCCTAGTCACAAGAGTATAACCATGTTCACAAACATACTTACACCACCAATATCACACTGTACTCACGTCACTTATCCAATAATCAAGCATAAAATACACAGTAAAACAATCACACGTCCCGTACCGCAGTCCCCGAACTCCGCCGGCTGTACACAGCCCGACTCTATCATATCATACCGGAACACACAGCGTCGGCCTAGATATCTTCCCAGAACCACATCGGGGCACAGTCACAATACATCATACCGGAACACACAGCCTCAGCCTAGATGCCTTCCCGGGAATCCGTCGGGGCACAATCACTATACTGATCACGTAACCGTCGGCCTGGATACCCTACACCGGCATACCCCCTCGATGTAGGTATCGTACCAGAACCACACCCCGGGGGACCGCGCATACGTGGGACCACACCGTCAGCCTAGGTACTACCCTACACCGGCGTACCCCATCGGTGTAGGTACCATACCAGAATACAACTCCTCTTGGAAGACACATCAAGAGAATAGCATGCATCATAATGCCATAGTTCAACCACAGCTTACCAAACCCAACAATCTTACCACAACACGTCACGTCAGTCTATCAACCACCCGACCATATCACAAGCAATGGTTCACGTCATATCAAGCACGACACACTTTCCCAAAACATAACAACACGCTACACCGAGCTTAACACAAGAACATACCATATCGTAATTCTCAATCTAACGACGACTACACCACACATCATGCAATCACAATCATAGATCAAAGCGTCACAATCAACACGCAAACCTAAGGGTTCGACATGGCCCACATGTATTTCTACAGCACGACAAACCCAAACTTACGGCTCGACATGGCTTGTAAGCTATCCCTCAATTCACTCGTTCCTCACATCCTAATCATGCAATCCTAACAATTAAATCAAGTAATTACAACCTATAGGCATACTAGTAACTTTCCGCAATTAAACCGGTATTCGCTACTTACCCTACCCCAAATGCAATCCACTCCAAACGTAGCTCCAGAAGCACTCGCGACAACCCATCTAAAGCTCCCCTCTTCCACGATCGGTGGTAAAATCTAAAGTGACGAAACAACACACATTTTAATACGCAAGCCGACTTCGATTTTTATGGAATTAACGCCTAAATGCAACCCTGACAAGTACCGATCACTCTCAAACTTCCCAAATACTCGACATTGTCAAAATGGGCCCGGAATGGCCCATTTCTCCCGGATTGGAAAATCTGCCCGGGATCGGGAAAACGTCCCTCGGGCTCCGAAAATTTCCATTTTCGTTTCTACAATTCCTAATTATACTCACTCGTTCCAACGCAATAGGTGGAATCAATTTCCGAATTCTCACGAATTACAAACCCTAATTCCCCATTTCTCAATACACTAAAAAATCATAAGAGAAAATAAAAAAAAACTAACCGTGGTCTTTGTTCTTCCGATTGACACTAGCTCAAAGAAATGGGGATCTCCGAAACACGAACATAATTAGCATGAACCAAGCACCCTTGTAAATTGCTAGCTTCAAAATTAATCCTTTTCTTTTTTAACTTTATGCTATCGTGTCTCAAGCAAATGAGCAATAAATGAAACCCATCTTGCTCCTACTACCTACCACAAACACTTTCCATATTCTCTTTGAACTGAGCATCTTGTCACTTGCAAATGAAGCCTCCAAAAATTGATGTCCTCTAGCCCTTTGCTGCCGCCAATCTAGCCATGACCCAACTGTTCTTTTCTTTTTCTCCCTTTTTATATTTCTGCCGATTTCACCAAGCCATGATCTAACCTTGATCAATTGGTGAACATCTATCAAGAAGAACCGAAAAAAGGGAAGAAGAACAAGCTCTCCTTTTGCTGATTTTTTTTTTTGCTTCTTTGTCCTCACAAAACAAGATGAAGCCGCCACCCTCTCCAGTGATGTCTCAACCCTATTGTAGCTTTGTAGCAATAGAATACAAAAAGGTGGGCTTTAGTTGGGTTAAATGGGCCTAGCTCAAGGGAAAAAAATTAGGCCCATTTTATTTTTTTTATTTTATATTATTTTTGAGCCGAATATTACATAGGGAGCTTGAGGGCAATAACAAGTTCGCTGCCGAGGAAGGCACCATGGGTAATGTCCGCCAACAACAAGCATGCCAACAACGACAACGCTTGGATGAGGCTGGGGCTTATAGCTCAACCACACCCACAAGCACAGAGGACGGTTACACACCTCTTAGTGGCGAGTCCCAACAACTAGAATGAGGAGCTTCCGATCACAACGAGGGGAGTGAGGTCCCTCTCAGCGACACACACCCCTCCCATGAGGCCGATGCAAGTCCCCCTCAACCAACTCGCCGAACGCGACCGCAAGGAAAGAAGGCGGTGACGGCATCAAAAAAGGCGACCGTCCTCAGGGCCCAAATGAATGCCTTCGCGGAGATGGAACGTACAATGCATAAAGGAAAGGCAGAAAGGACCCGCATGATACACAAGATAACCGAAAAGTAGGAAGCAAACATGTCCTTGTACATGTCCATGAGGCAAACTGATACCTCCAACTACACCGAAGAAGATTTGGAAGACCACAAGTCGTACAAGGCCCGAGTGCGAAGAGTCTTGGATTCCCTTGAAGGTGAAATTGAAGATCTTCGACGACAACAACCACCTGGGGATGTCGACCCACCACAATGATTCTTGAGCATGTATTTTTTTTGTGGGTTGTATTAAAAGGGGGTCAATAAAAGTTCAAGTTCATTTTTATTCGTGTTAAATTTATTTATTATTATTTTTATTGTCATTAATTATTATTTTCACATTTGTTTATATTTTATATAATTTAAACAGTTTCTGATAAAGAATTAAATAAAACAGCAAAATATCAATTAATTAACAACTCAGCATCCAGTCAGCATAAGGGACTCAGCCCTAGGGACTCACTGTGAGCCTCATTGCAAAACACCCACTATTCTAAGTCCCTAGTCCCTCGATTTTGTCTAGTCAGCACAAGGGACTCAGGACTAGGGACTCACCAAGGACATTTCCATTGTACATGATCTAATGGTCGTTTAATTATCTGAGCATCTAGAGTAGTAGGGAAGGAACCGTAACTATCGAAAAACAAAGGGTTATTTTTATTTCACTACCTTAACTATTTGGGTTTCTTCATCTCACTACACTAACTATTTTTTGTGACATCTTTTTTCACTTTCGTACTCGCCGTCAATTTGCCATTCATTTTTGGATGAAAACACTTAAAGTCCATAATACTCCTCACTAACAATCTAATTTTCAAAAGCATACCATTGGTTTTCAAAATTTCTTTAAAAAATCGATTTTTAATTCCACAAAAATGCATTCTAGGGTAGTGGGGTGCCACAAAAAATGCATTCTATGGTAGTGAGATGCCACAAAAAATAGTTAGGGTATGAAAGTGAAAAAAAGGCATTCTAGGGTAGTGAGGTACCTCAAAAAATAGTTAGGGGTAGTAAGATGAAAAAAAACATAATTAGGTTAGTGAGATGAAAATATCCTAAAAATAAAAGATAAAATCCTTAAATGTTTAGGCACAAGAGGAAGAGAGAATGTGTAAGGATCAGGTACAGTGATTAAGGGCGGGTGAAAAAAATGAATGAGGAAAATTCGGAAATCCGCATCGATCCATTTTGTAAATTAATTAATCTAAATGGAAATGGACAAAACCCGTATCGGGTTTCGGACAATCCAGAATTCTGGATCAAAATCTTTGATGCAGTGAATAAAACCTATCGCGCTTCCGTTCTTACCCGGTCCGGGTGTAACCCAATCAAAGGTGGATCAAATATTATAATTTAGGGTATGTCATCGACTATAGAATACTCACCTTATCCAATACAAGATACTCTTATCGTGCAAACTAATGACTAATCTAAGCCACAGGATGCGGCCAAGATGACGTCATCAAAGCGTGCGTGATGCTGACACGTGGCCTTTTTCGTGCACTCCTATGGTACCATCACTCAGCGCCATGATTGGTCAGATTTGGAGTTTGGGTCTATGCCTCATATCTTTCATGTACAAATGAAAACCTAAACTACATAATTTTGGTTGTTGAAAAATTCAATTATATTAAGTGAAAAAATCGGATGTAAATTATTGATAAATTGGATTATATTTAGGTGTGAAATAAAATAATCGGATTCAACTTCACTCCCAATATTGAATCAGAAGATAGACATTTTTCCACAAGTTCGCTAACAAGGTTTTTCCAAAGGAAATGTGTTGAAACTGACATTTTTCGCTCAAAACAGTGAGCACATTAAGGATTAGGTAAAATCCAAAACAGGTTCAAATCAAAAACCCATAACTTTATAGGTTATTCGGATATGTTCTGACATGGGTTTTTGGTGCCATGATAATCCGGTCTAGGGAATTAAATGGTCTTCCATCCAGTTAAAACCTAATGATGATTGTTGAAATGGCGATTGTGGTTATCAAAACTTTTACTTATTTTTCAATCAAGAAACTGACTTATTAATAAAAAGGGTTATTTACGATAAGGTACCCTAATGTTTCGTCCACGAACGATAAGGTACCCTAATGAATTTTGTGTCCGATAAGGTACCCTAATGATTCGTCCACGAACGATTTGGTTTAAAATTGGCATATTCCGTTAAAAACTAACGGAATATTCCTCTAACTTAGACATTTGCAGTTAAGTGGGGTGTGAAATGACGATTTTACCCTTTCTTATTTTAAGCTTATAAACTTGATAGACAAAATTACCATTATACCCTTAATTATATAATACAATAAAAATTTAATAAATAAATTTAAATTTTTTAAATTTCAATATTAAATTATTTAAAATAATAAAAAATATTAAAAATATTAAAAAATACAAAAAAATTAAAAAATCATTTTAAAAAAAAATTAATTTTATTAAAAAAAATTAATTTAAAAAAAACGCAGAACTGGTTCGTCTTCTCCGGCGTCGTCTCCGGCAACCCTCTCGCCGTCGTCGTCCCCGGCCACCACCACCTCCGCCACCTCCCTCTTCCACCTCACCTCCTTCGCCACGATTTGAGGCTTCACTGAAGCTCTGAATCGCGTTTCAGATCTGACGATTTGAGGCTTCATCGTCAGATCTGAATCGCGATTCAAAGCTTCAAATCTGACGATGAAGCCTCAAATCGCGGCGAAGGAGGTGAGGTGGAAGAGGGAGGTGGCGGCGGCGGTGAGAGGGGTGGCCGGGGATGAACGACGGCGGAGGATGGGTCTGTCGGCGTTGGAGATGGCCGGGGAAGACGCTGGAACAATGTCTGGTTTTTTTTATTTATATATAAATAAAATTAATTCTTTTTTAAAATAAAAATGATTTTTGAATATAAAATCATATTTTTTAAAATATAAATAAAATTATTTTTTAAAAAATAAAAACTGTTTTTAATAATAAAAAAAATGATTTTTTAATATATAAAAAAACTAATTATTAAAAAATAAAAACTAATTTTTAAATATAAAAATTTGATTAAAAAAATAAAAAATAATTTTTGAAAATAAAAAAACTAATTTCATTTTTTTTAAATATATAATTTATTTTATTTTATTTTGAAAATTAAAAATAATTAGAAAATATAACATAAGGAAAAATAATAACTGAGGGTATAATGGTCATTTCAATCTTAAGTCAAAAGTCAACTGAAATGTCAAAGGGTAAAATAGTCATTCTACATAATTCTGTTAGTTTTTTAACAGCATTAAACCAAATCGTTCGTGGACGAATCATTAGGGTACCTTATCGGACATAAAATTCATTAGGGTACCTTATCGTTCGTGGACGAAACATAAGGGTACCTTATCGTAAATAATCCAAGATATATTATTTAGGTCCCCGTTTGGGGGATAAGGAATTCACTAGAGCTTGGACGATGAAGGTCGAATTCGTTGTTGGGGAGACATTTGGTTAGACGACGTAGATTTATGTGTTCAGTACCCAAGATTATATACCTTCATAACTACTATACTCGAGAAAGTTTGTGAAGTTTGGAGATCCGATACATGGTCTGTCGGCTTTCGAAGAGACTGCTTCATTTGGGTAGACATACAAGCCATGCTTCTGTTGGAACGTCTTAGCACAGTTGAGGCCTCCAAGAGAAATAGACAAGGTGGTTTGGGTTAAAGACACCTACTTCTCCACGACTACAGTCTACAAGCTGTTGGCTCTGACAACACCCGATCCTTAACCCAAATAAACTATTATATGGGTAAAAAACATTCCTCCCAAATTTGAGCTTTTGGTTTGGTTATTAATACACAATATCGTTCCCTCCAAGGTCTTATTAGAAAGTTGTGGTCGCATATTCTTCTAAAGTACTATGTTCCTCTTGTAAAAGAGTTTTCGTACATTTTCTTACATTGTCAATGTCTTTTCCTTTTCTGGCGCATAATCAATTCCTAATGAGTTTTTTTTCCTCTATTGTGGATCTTTTATACATATGGACAGGATTGGGAACAAGAAGGGGGTGGAAGGTTTGGGTCAAAATAGGCTACATGATCCCGTGGTAGTTGTGGATTAGGAAAAACTATGCTGTTTTCAATAACGTTTGAGACTCGGATGCAAAGGACTTTCTCAATCTGCAGCACTACTCCTACGTTGTTCTTCATTCCTCTAGCTCGTTGAAGCAGGGGACTACCTTCCTGAATTAGCAGGATGATCCAGGCCGTTGTCTTTAGTGTTTTCGATTGTGTTTTTGTTCTTGCCCTTGCTCTTGCGTTGTTTTCTACAAGAGACTCGTGAATGTATTTTTTCCATTGGTTCTTTTTCAGGTTGATCCTCAAGTTTTTGGGGGTTCAGATCACCTTCTTCCTTATTGTTTCCATAAAAAAAACACAAGGCTTCAATAAAACCCTCGCTTATCTAATAATAAAAAACAAACATTGTTTGTTGTTGAGGTCCAACAACCATTGGTAAGACAAGTGGAACAACAAAGATAAGTTCCAAGGAAGAGGTGAGCGAGTGGGAAGATTTGCAACTATTTCTTATTGGGTTCATCACTTAAAGCATCCACAACCATCTCGTCGACAACTGGCGAGATAGCGTTGGCGATAAAAAAAATCATTTTTTGGCTTACAGCCATCACTCCCAGCCAGCAGTGGCGGAGCCAGCTTTTTCAGTGAGGGGGGGGGGGGCACAAATTTTTTATTTTATGTTAGTACACAGCATTAAGATAATATGAACTAACATTTAAAAATATTAATATCGTAAAAAAACCAATAAATAATAGTCCGAGACCCTAAAAATGACTTAAATATAAAAAATGACTTACATACTGATAAGTTCGTAAACTAGTTGAAGTTTAGAAACTTAAAACAATTAGAAATTTTTAAAAATAAGAAACATAAAACAGTTCAGAAATTGAACGATGAGGGACATAATTAGATTATTTAAAAAAATAAGGGGTGCAATTATTAATTTAAAAGAAACAAGTGATAAAAATAAAAATTAAAGAATATTTGAGGGGGGCACAACTTCAAAAAATGAAAAATTTATGTGGCATAAAAACCAAAATTCTCTAAAATTTAGGTAACAAAAGCCAAAAAAAAAATTTGAGGGGGGGCACGTGCCCCCCCGGGCCCTTAGTAGCTCCACCCCTACCAGCCAGCACCCTACAATGGTAACCCTTTTGGTTGGCTTTATGATAACTCTTTCCTTCATATTTTTGCTCCTAGTCAGCGATAAGGGTTGGCAGTGAGCTACCAGCCAGCACTCCTAGCCAGCAATTTTAAATTAATTTCTCTCTTTTCTTTTTTGGACTCTCTCTCCTCGTTTTTGCTCACAGCCAGCCAAATGTGGATGCTCTTAGTGGACCCATACCAAAGGAGTACGAAAACTAGCAACAATTCTTATAATGTTGTTTAGTGAGGATACGATAAAATTATAAACATAGAGCAACGATTAAGAGGACCAAGAAAAAAATTCAATGATTGTTGGTCCAAGATTAACAACATGGTCAAAAAAATAAAGGGTAATGGAATATTTGTGGAAATGTGTACACGAGCGTCTAATCACGTGATCAACTACGGCAAGGTTGAGAATTTGTACGCACAACATGAAAACACTCTTCTAGTTCGTCTGGAGGAATTGGTTGATGCACCCTGGCTAAATCCAATCTTTCAATACTCAATAGATTTACGAGCCCACTCATTCATCGTTTATTCAATTTTATATATACTATAATTTGTATAATAAAAATATAAATATGTACTTTTACCTTATAAACCATGTATTATAAAAAAATTAACAAACATTAACAACCCACCTTTTTACGGCGAGGGCTCCGCCGTTGCTGGTTGTTTGTGCTCCACTTCTCCAAGATTATGGGGAGTGCTCCCTTGTGTTTGATTAGTGGTGTATTTGATTTTGATCATGAGAGAGGGGACATATTGGTGTGGAAAGGAGGCTTTGTTCATGGTGGATGGGTGTTTCATCTCCGTCCCATGTTTTGGCTCCTGGAAATACATGGTCCTCATGTATGTTGGCCATGGCCGGGCAGCAAGGGCGAGGCGGGAGTGTACTCATGGGACAAGCGGCCCTATTTATCTAGGGTTTCGCGTTCAAGGGAGGCGGCGGTTTCCGGAAACCTCCTTTTGTCGAGCAGCGGTGGGGAAGGAGTATGGTCGCCAAGGGCGTCATCTCCATCATCGCCTCCGGTGTCTTGGTTTGAAAGCCAATCTGACGAGCCACCATCAGTGCTTTCCGATGGGGAGGCTACGTCAGAGACGGGAAGGCGTAGGTTTCTGGGCCACGGAGAGGTGTTGGGCTTGTCGGAGGACGGCTCAGCGCCGACAGAATCATCAGAAGCGGTGGCGTGGCGGCGAAGGAAGGGGAAGGTGGTGGCGCGCGAAACCACTAGGGTTTCTACTTGTGGGCTGGACCGGGATCGAGGGGACATGGGCTTGGGCCGGGGGTTCCTCGCGGAAGCCAGTAGGGCCGGGAGGGATGGGTCGACATGGTTGTCGTGGGCCGGGTCAGGGCATGGTCGGAGCGAGTCAAGGGCTATCCAGCCTGCATCTGAAACGGGTTGGACCCGGGTCAGGTCGGGCGATGTCGGGGCATGGGCCGCCAGGCACGGGTTGGCTGACCCGGTGCAGGATCGGGTCACTTATTCACAGTCGGTAGGCTCTGCTGAGGGGTCGTCGGCGTCTAATGGGGCATCACAGGTAGCGGCGGGGGGCTTCAAGCACCCTCGCCTCCAGGAATGAGTGCTGGGAAGGCCAGGGAGGGTTTGGTCGACTGTACCTTCTCCCTGATGTATAGGTGGCAAGGGTACCACCAACAGTTGATGACTTACTTCTCTACCACTTCGGAGCCAGCAATCCCGCGTTCAGGAGCCCTACCGTTATCAGTCAAGGGAGGACGACGCACGCTGACTTACCGGGGGAGTAATTGGTCCACCACTGCTTGCTTATCCTCTGATCTGCTCGATCAATATCTTATGGTTGTAGTATACTGTATCGGTGTCCATGGACGCTACCGTAGTCCCACCCCTCCGACCGCCCATATGTCTAAGAGCAAAATTTACTTTTCTGCATCTGTCTTTCATGTTTTGTTAGTTTGGTTCCTATGTACGGTGTCTCCGGTTCCCGAAGGCACCAAAATGCTTTTATATTAATAATATTATCGTTTCTCTAAAAAAAAACCCACCTTTTGATACAGAAACAAATGTAAAGCTTTTTTTGGGTTAGTTATCTTTAGTACATCTTATGTATTAGTAACATTATTTTAGTACCCTGATGTATAGCTAAAACTCTAGACAAAATTTTGGTCAAGTTTACGCCATTTTGATGATCTATGACCAATTCATAAGGGGTATTAAATGTTCTGTTATCAATACGTAATGGGTTTTAGATGATTTGTAACCAATTCATAAAGGGTACTAAATGTGTGTTACCAAAACGTAAGGACTGTTATTGAACATTATAAAATTTTGAGGTATTAAAGATATGTTACCAATTCAAAAGGGGTACAAAAAGTAATTAACCCTTTTTGTTTTACTACAAATGTTAACAAATTCACCTCTCTAATTTCAATTCCAATCACACAGTTTTTGCTTATTTACAAATGGCCAATCAGGTCATACTCATGTGTACAAAGTTTAAAGGGAAAACTATCAATACCTACCCAAAACCATGCCCATTTAACTGATGTTTACTCTGAAGTTTAAAGTTAACTGATGCATACCCTGAAGTTACAACTTGTAACTAAAAACCCCTTCTGTTAGCTAAAATGACGAAAATATCCTCAGTGATTTTTCTAAATAATTTTAAAAAAATATAAATGAAGTGATTTTTTAAATAAAAATGAAGTCATTTAATAAGTAATTATATATATATATATATAACAAAAGTAATTTTTAAATAATTTTTTTAACATAATTATTGAAGTGTAGTTGAGGGTATTTTCGGCATTTTAGCTGACAGAGGGGTTTTGAGTTACATTTTCGAAACTTCAGGGTATGCATCAATTAACTTTAAACTTCAGAGTAAACATCAGTTAAATGGGCATGGTTTTGGGTAGATATTGGTAGTTTTCCCGAGTTTAAATCATATGTTGGTATCTATAATCGTTCGGCCATGTTTAGCCAATAGGAATTCCCAAAATTTACAAATTCTGTAAACAATCAAGGGAAAACTACAGTTGCCTACCTGTAACTTGGCACAATTATCTGATACTAATTCTCATTTTTTTTAATTGATACAATACATTCATGTTTCCACGTTTAATGATTAGCCCCTTTCGTCCAATTTCCCATCCATTTTCTAGTTAACTTTTTCTAAAATACCCTTAGTTATACAAACCTAAATCCAACTCCAACCTTAAAGTCAACCTTATCTTTCAAATAATTACGAAAATGACATTAGTTATTTACGAAAATACCATTATGACTAAATTCAAAATTTTCAATATTAAGATTTTAAAATCAATATAATTAAATTTTTTAATTCCTTTTTTCATTTTTTTTATCTATACTTTATACATTTTTAATTCTTTCTCGACATTCTATGCATTTGTAATATTTTTCAGAAAATTTCTTATATCTCTTTTATTAATTCCGTTTTATATATTTGTTAAAATAATTGAAAATTCATGATCAATTTTTTTGTATTTTATATATCTCTTTGTTGGATTCTCGAGTCTCATTGCCTCCAGCACCTAAACACTTCATCTTCGCTACGTATTCTTCTGAGAGGAAAACTGAGAAAGTTAAGTGTTGTCATAACTCTCTTAGAAGCCGGTCCAAAGCTCAAGGTAAATGTTGAGTGCATTTTAGTTATTTTGCACCCAAAAACTATCATTCTCATCAAAACGAATGATTTTTGTTAATCCGGGTAAAAGTACGATAGATCATAATTAGGAAAAGTCATCAAAGGTCACCCCCAAACACCCTATTTGCTTCTGAATTTTTGACCTTTACCTAAAAATAACACTAGCATTAACCAGATCTTCTTTGTGATAGAGAGCGGCATGGAGTACTCAGATCCTGTTGGGGTCAAGTCTCAAGCCGCCGCTTACTTTGGGGCTCGTTTTTTCTCGGACAAGTCGACTCGTCATATCCTTCCTGACTTTCCTTTCGCCAGGTTAAGCGATGTGGACGCTGGGTTGTTGGAGTCTCCTTTTTCCGAGGATGAGGTTCTTGAGGACTTGTCTGCTTGCTCTGGGGATAAGGCTCCGGGACCAGATGGTTTTAATCTGGTCTTCTTTCGGGTGGCGTTGCCGGTTATTAGAGATGATTTCTTGAGTTTCCTGTATATCTTTCACTCATCGTTTCAATTGAGCTGAGGGGTGAAGTCGAGCTTTATTGTTCTCATTTCGAAGGTTCCTTCTCCCAGAACCTTCTCAGAGTATCGCTCGATCAGTTTTACAATAGCTACCTACAAGATCTTGGTAAAGATCTTATCGCGGCGTTTCAGAGGGGTGATTAGAGACCTTATCAGCAGTACCCAGTCTGCGTGTATCCAGGGGAGACAGTTGTCGAACAGTATCCTCATCGCTATGGAGGTTATGGGTTTTGTGCGTTGTTCTCGTCAACCGACCGCAGTGGTGAAGTTAAACTTTGAGAAGGCGTTCGACAAGGTCGACAGTTCATACTTGACTCACGTTATCTGTAGCATGGGTTTCGGAGGCAAGTGGATTATGTGGGTCTCCTCGTGTTTACGGGGCTTCTCCTCAGTGTTGATCAATGGGTCTCCATCTGAGCAGTTCAGAGTCTTACGGGGAGTCAGGCAGGGGTTTCCGTTGCCACCCTATTTATTATTGATTGCTGCTGAGGGGTTTCATCATATCTTTGAGCTGGGGATTCGGAAAAGGTTGTATGGTGATATTAGGGTTGGTCCGGTCATCTAGGTTTCTCACCTCCAGTTTGCGGATGATACTCTTTTGTTCTTGAAGGCATGTGTGGAACAGGTTCGTGCCGTTATGTATGTTTTACACACCTTTGAGTTAATGTCTAGCCTTCGGATCAACTTTTCCAAGCCATTCTTGGTAGCATTGGCTACGTCTGATCCGTTGCGTGAGGCTCTCACGGAAGCCTTGCAATGTTCTTTGAGCCATCTCCCTTTCACCTACCTCGGTTCCCCCTTGGGGCAATCCTAGACTCACCTCTTTCTGGGACTTGGTGGTAGCTAGGTTCAGAGATAGGCTGGCTGTTTGGAGGACCTGGTTTATCTCTTTGGGGGGCGCCATACGCTCATCAGGTCGACTCTGGCGAGCATGTTGATCTTTTTCATGTCCTTGTTTCGAGCCCCTAAGAAGGTGGTTCATCTGTTAGAGAGACTTCAAAGGAGATTCTTATGGTGTTCGGGCAGAGAGATGAGGTGTCTCTCCAAGGACTCAGGGTGGCTTGTTGTTCGATATCTCGCTGAGGTAAACACAAGTCTTCTCATGAAGTGATGGCGGCGTTTTGCGACTAAGGGGTCTGTTTTCTGGAGGCGTGTTTTATGCACTTTTTTTGGGTGGAGGGAGGTTGAGTGGTATCTAGGAGCGCTCTCGGTGCCTTCGGGTACCTCCTCATTGTTCGTTCGGCATATGATGAGGTTAGCTCGGGATCCTGGGTTCAGAAGAGTTTTTGGTTATGACACTTTGAGATGGGTGGTCGGTGTTGGGACCACGGTTCGTTTTTGGGAGGACATGTGGCTCTTTGATATCGCTATAGCGATTCGTTACCCTCGTCTTTACAAGGTGGCATAGGGTCATCATGGTTCGGTTGCGGAGTGGATTGGTCATTCCCGATCTCGAGGGGTCTTCGAGTTCGAGATGAGTTGGTTTTGGAGGAGATTAGAGTCCGCCTTGTGGGTTTTCGTTTGGTGTGCGATCGCCCGGATACGTTGGTCTGGTCTTGGGATCCGAAGGTTCTCTACAGCTAGAGCTTTTCAGGTTTTGGCTGGGTGGGCTGATTTTGGTGTTGTGCCTTGGGCTTCTGTAATTAGGTCTGCCCCTGTTCCGCCCAAGACTCAGTTGTTTTCTTGGTTGTTTGCTCATAACGGAGTCCTTACTATTTCCTTCCTGGTGGATAGAAGTGTGCTGATTTCGTTATTCCGTTGGAGATGTGCTCTGTGTGGTTGAGGTGGTGAGGATGTTGGGCACTTGTTTGTTGCTTGCTCATGGACTTGGAGAGTCTGGTCCCTGATTATGGGGTGGTGGGGTGTTGTGGGAGTGTTGGCGTTGTCTTCTTCTATTTTCCTTGAGTCTTGGATTTCCTTGGTGGGATCTACGAGGCTGAGGTCGGAGTGGGTTGACATCGGGCTTCTTTGTCTTTGGCATATCTGGTTGGAGCGCAACCGTCGTGTTTTCTCTGGATCAGCTAGCATTGAGTCGAGCATTCTTCTAACTAGGGTTCAACAGAGGTCCTCCTCCAACATGAGAGCGTCCGATCGGCTTTTTAGCTTTCTCGAGTGGATTGAGTCTCCAATTGCTGCGTTGACTAGGAGCGTCTGAGAATTGTCGTATCATGTTTGAGGAGCTTAGCACCTTGTCCCCTGGTCCTCTTCGGTGGGTTCTCTCGCCAGGTCTGGTGAGTGCTTGTTCAGGAGTCATCTTGGGGTTGCTTTATCTTGGTGGGGTCCGGTGAGTACTTGTTCCGGGGTCGCGTTTTGGGGCCGATCTGCTCGTTTTCAGGTGGAAGAGCATGGATTACTTAGCCTTCATGAGGCCATAGGATTCACCCGTGCGGTCTCCTGTGGTACTGTTGACGCCCTGCGTTTTTAGCACAGAAAAGGACACGGCAAGCGTACCGGTCGTCAAGTAGTATTTCGGGATTTTTAGTTCCGAGTTATCGAACCCAAAGGAGCACAAGTCAAGCATGTTCTATCTCAAAGTCGTTGTCAAGCTATTTCAATTCAATGATGGTTTTTGGTTTTAAAACATGAAAAGTAAACAATAGGCGAAATGATAGTGAAGTTGTACTCACAAAGCTTAGAAGAGTTTTAATTCAGAGAAAAAGTAATCTAAGGTTGTGGGTTCATAAAGACCGTTTCCAATGCATTTAAATGAAGATGAGCATTGTGAAGTTGTTCTGATTTTAGGGGCAACGAATCATCTCTCAAACTAGTCCTAACTCCTCACGTTCTTTCGGACCTTAATGGAATCTAACCACCCAACTCTCACGAATCAGGATGTAGGAAGACCCAAAGCATTACGTTCTTTGATAATTTCTAACTTTTGGTTTGAACCCTATGGTTATTGCAATCGTGTTAACCTAGCTATCACTAGTCTAGATTTAAACCCAATTTGTATAAGATTTCTGACCTAATTGCAACCCACCTCTCACGAGTGTCAGATTGCAATTCCCACCTTCTATCAGGCCTACCCGGGAGATAGAGCATTAAGCTTAAATCAAATACAAACCCTAAATCAAATCGTTCAACACAATACTCATTCATACATTCAACACATTGGAACTTAAATCTCTACTCCCCCATAACCCTAGATTATGGGGTTTTAGTTACTCATGAACAAGGAAGAAGAAGATGCCATTGATGAACATAAACAAAGCTTCATAATTGAATAAAGTAGAGAAATACAATACCCAATATAGATTACAATGATGTTCTTCCAAGTATAAATCCTCTCCCTAGCTTGCTCTCAACTCTCCTCTCTTCTTAGCTCTCAAAAAATCCAAGTTAGATCTATTGGGAGGCTGATTTTAGGGTTAAAAAGGGTAAAGCTCGAGTCTGAAGCGAATTTGGGAAACATGCCTGCGCGCGCATCACGGCTCCGTGATGGCCTCCGTCACGGCCACCGTCACGGATCCGTGAAGGATCAGAGAGTTTTGGCGAGAATTTTCCTTCGTCACGGCTCTGTGACCCTACCCGTGACGGGTTTTGTCACGGATCCGTGATGGCCCTGCTCTGTTCCACCATCTTGACTGCTGCATTCGAATTTCTTCCCTTTTTTATGTGTTTTCGCTCGTATTCCATGCTATACCCTGTGAAACATGAAAAACGCTAGAAACGAGCAAACCATAAGAGAGTGAGACAATAATGGGCTAAAATCAACAATAAAATCCCTCTAAATGTGGCATTTTTAAGGCTAAGATGCGTCCGCATCAGTACTGTTCACCAGTCCAATCAAGGTTGCCCGAGCGATCTCCTAAGGCACTGTTCACCAACATATTGGGATTGTGGTTGTTAAGGTGGATCGAGGTGGTTGTTTTTCTCTTGTTTTCTTTGTTGCTTTTGCCCTTTGGGCCGGTCTTTGTTGGATTTTGTTCTGGTGGTTGTGGTTTCTATCCCAGGATCCACACTTCCTTTTCAATGCTTTTCTTTCTCTATAATAAAAAAAAGCATTTGCACTAAAACAAAAACCCAAACCTCTATTACAAATAATTAGATCTAACTTCAAAGCTGGAACTTAGCTAACTATACCCTTGTCTATCTAGCCTCCAACATCACGCATAAATCTTCTCCAAATAAAAGCTAGATCAGTTTTCCACCCTTTTTTCCTTCTCGAGCATCTGCAGTCAAAGGCTGAAAGAAATTGATGAGACAGAAGTAATAAAAAAAAATAGCTTTCATCCGACAGCGCTAAGCTAACCACCGATGCTTTTAGCCGGTTGAAACGAAAAAAAAAATGAGAGAAATGAAGCGAAAAGCTCTCGCTTTATCCTTTCAGCCCGTTGACTGCAAAAGTACCCTATTAGCTAGACTGAAATGAAAAACTATTATTAATTTATTATTTCAGTCCCTTGCTTTTAGCTTATCAACAGTGCATGCCCTTACTTATAAACATTATCAATTCTCACAAAAAAATATAAATTCTCCATTATACATTATAAGCTATATAAAAACATAGTAATCTTGTTATAAATTTAAAATAATGAAAATTAAAAAAGAAAGGGTAATAAAATATTGTACAAATATATTACCCTCGTGGATTAACTTCTCAAAAATAATTCTCTCCAGCGTTCTCTCTAATCCTAGGGTTCACCCATAACCCCTCGGGCTAAGCCTCATCGTCACCGATCTTCTCTGATCGACGTTGTGTCTGTTTCTCTGCACTACTCCAGACCATCGTCGCCTTCGCTCCACAGTCCTGTGTCCCGGCCCACGTCTGTGCCCCATCGCCATCACCAAATCGGGATCTCCAAAACCCTAACCCTACCAGAGTACCACCCTCGCCGATGGATCTTCTCCTGAATTCAGCTCCTCCCTCCGGCTCGGCCATGCAGCCAGATGTCACAGTTCAACGCCGCCGTCTCTGGATCACGGAAGGACGTTTGCAGCATCCTCCGTCGCCGGGTCGTCATCTTCTCCCCGATCACTTAGTCGGCCTGCATCACCAGGCCACCATCGCTCGGCCGTCAGGGATGCGTCACGGACCCGTCAGGCCGGTCATCCTTCTTCGCTACCGTCCAACCCTCCACCGAGGCGAGCCGATCAATGGCCACACATGGTGGCGTCTCCACCAGGGTTTGCAGCGCCGCCGCCGTCGACTCCTCCAATGGCTGCTGATCCCTGTGATCAATGGTACCCTCCTAAGGTTCCTATGCCACCAATTCCGCTGGCCAAGCGCTATGGCCCGAAACCTCTGAGGTCCAAGACAGTGACTGTGATCGTTTCGATGGAAGGATCCCTTGAACCGATGCAGCCGAGCCGTCCTAGGGTTCCGGTGCGCCAATACACTTAGGAGGGGATACCGGCGATTCGTCGAGGTATTCTGAAGTACAACCCTGGAATCGGTCCTCGACCGCGGAAGGCCAAGATAGGGAAGGGGGCAGGAGCATCCGATGGAGCGTCATGCACACAGGAGCACAAGAAAGCCACCAAACTGGACCAGGTCCATGAAATGCGACCGGGAGGTATGGCCCCTCGAGGGGAGAATGACCTCCCACAACGGGGGTGGGATGGGCCTTTTGGGGACTATATCCACAGACCCGGGGCTACTACTACCGGGGAGTCTCGGGAAATCCGCACCAAAGGCATTATTTCCTGCTTTTTATTCTGCTTTAGGTCGAATAAATTTTTGGATAGATAGGGTTAGGATTTTGAAATGTTGTTAAGAGGAACTCCTAAGTTCGGATCTGCGATTCGAAGCAGACCACCTTTATGGATCCATGAGCGTCTGATGGACTACGGTCGATCGGGACAAATATATGGAATCCTGGACAGTTATGTCCTACCTTGGAACGTTGCTGTTCTACGGTAATATTATACCTCTCTACTTGTTTCAAAAAAAAAGTATTGTACAAATGTTACGAAAATAATCGTTTGTCCGCGGATAATGTGAATGACAACTATTGTTGTAAAAAAAGTTAAGAAAGTATTTAACTATTAGTGAGCAATTAACTCTTAAAAAATGCAGTCGCCACTCTCTCTTCAACCCTTTAGGGTTTCGAATCGAACCCCTCAGGGGTTGAACTCTCACCGTCGTCGTTCACATCCCCGGTCGATGTGTGCCACCGGGTGCCTGCTCTAGGTTCAGCAACCTTCTCGTCCGCCTCCATCCTCTTCTCGCGCTGTAGCTCTCTTGTCTCGAGCAGCCCCGTCTCGGCCAAAATCAACCATGGCGAGACGTCCGTCCCTGTTCATGCGTATCTTACCGACCTTGCGCAACCATCGGGGACAAAATCCGGCCGCCCCTGTTCCTGCAACCGATCAAGCCTCCCCGTCCGTCCGTGCTCCTGCGGTCGATCAAGTCCCTGCGATCGATCAAGTCCTGGGCATCTGGCATGTGTCAACGACGGGGCGAAGTTCGCTGCCATCACCCTAGGCGACGGGATCGTCCTCGGGGAACCAGAGTAATGCAACACAAGGGTCACGATGTACTTCATGTCGTCGTTCTGGTCCAGGATCCACAAACGGAGGTGTCATAGGCTCCTTCTGAAGAATGAGAAGACCCGGCGGGGATGGGAGGGTCCGTCTACGGACTATACCCACAGACCCGGGACTACCGGTGCTAGGAAGTCTCGGGAAAGCCGCACTCAGAGCACTATTTCCAGTTTTCTTTAATGTTTCTTATTACTTGTCTTTAGTTCGGTTAGGTCTTTGGCTTTGTTGGTTTAGGTTTGTTTCTTCTTGTATTTTTGAAATGTCGGTAAGGGGAACTCTTGAGATCGGATCTGCTAACAGAAGCAGACTATTTCTACGGATCCATGAGTGTCTGGTGTACTACGGTCGACCGGGACAAATATCTGGAATCCTGGGCAGTTATGCCCTAACCTATAAGGTTTCTATTTTACAGTATTACAATACCCCATCTACTCGTTTTAAAAAAAAACTATTAGTGAGCAATTTAAATGACAACTATTTATAATCCTCTTTATGCATAGTTACTAATGAAAATATATTAAAGACGGACTGATTCAAGTTGTCATATTTAAGGATCGATACTTTAGAGAGAGCTCCAGCCCTAACTTTCTATCATGTTTGCGATGTCCTCGTTTGTTGTGTTGTTGATGTCCGCCACTGAGATGTCCCCATCCTCAGGTACCACACATATCCCCTACCACTTCTTATGCCCCAAGCCCCCTAAGGGTTTTGTCAAACCAGTGAGGGACATGAAGATGAGACACCCTAAATCTCCTCTCTCGATCATGATGTAGCTTCCCTTCAGTGAGCTCTTGCAACCTCCACTGTTGCGGGACCAGACCTTGGTGGTTTTCTCGTCAAGAGAGACCATATCAACTGCATTACCGCCCAAGGCGAAGAGGGGCCGAACCATCAAAGTGATTGATCAAGCACCATCACCGACTTCCATGGCCTCGTCTCAGGTTCATGTGCCTTCCTTAGGAATGGTTTCCCCCATTAACGTTCCGACTCCTTATTCGGTGGTAACAAAGGTGCAACCCATGCTAGGGTTCCGGCTCCTCCTGTTCCTCCGTCGCCGATGAAGGACCTTCAAGCCAACTTCTCTGCCTGTTGTCTCACTGAGGAAGAGAAGATGGAGGTTATGGTGCCCTACAATCCATTAGACCCCCGATTCTGGTATGCTTCCGCTTTGGTATGGTGGATTGTCTGGCTTCTCTCAGCCCTCCCCGAAAGGAGGTTATGCTATCAATCATGACCCGTGCATGAGGTCATACTAGTGTGGGTGTGGTGGTCAAGGACCTCAAGTCGGGCACGTTTGCCTTCTACTTCGTGTCCTAGGAGGCTCGAGTATGGGTGCGACACAATGAACCGTGGTGTTTCCACGGGCATCCTCTACTGCTCGGGGAGATAGCTGACTCGATTTCCCCGGACCTTCCATACTTGGATCGTCTTCAGTTATGGGTGCACGCTCGGGGGATACCGCCCCTTGTCCGAACGAGGGCAACTGGCGAGATCATATAGGAAACCCTAGGTGAGCACGTTGAAACCCCGTGTGACCAATAAAGCCTTTGTTGGGGTGGCACGGTGAGGGTCCGATTCTAGATGGACGGTCACCAACCTCTCCAGCGAACTATGATCATGCGGTTCCGGTAGTTCCAAGATCTGGTATGAGTCACCCTGACGTATGTGAAACTCCCCACTTTTTGTTTCAATTACGGCTTGATTGGCCATATGGTCCAGGTGTGCGAATGGGATGTGCCGCGGGTGCCCCACTTAGATGACTCGATCATGGAGTTCAAGACTACAAAGTTGACTTGTCATATGCTACGGATTGGGGACGGGAAACACTTCCACCACCGTCGGGGTTCGCACAATTGACCTCGGACTCGATACCTAAGGTTGAGTCGTCTCGAGGGAAGAAGCCCCTCATAACCTCGGACTCGGTACCTAACCCGGTTCTCCGGTCCTAGGTCCGATTTGGGTTGGAGTCTTACCCTTGGGGCCCTAGCCAATCTTCAACGATAGGCCTCCCTGGGTGTTTAGAGATAGGCCCCTCTGGGTGTGTCTCATCTAGGAAGTTGTAGAGCCTGACGGGCCAGAAGAGGAGCACATCGGGGGAGCCGCGAGAAGATCAGGCTAGTGTTGGGAAGCAACCCTACTATGAGGGATGATAAGAATCCATGGCTTTAGGGATTTACCCCGGGATGGGTCTTTGAGACGAGCCATCACTCCCAGCCAACCGGTCGAGTTCAAGTTCGGTAGCTCATTTGACAAAAAGAGTCTTTGGAGACCAGGGACCAAGCAACATTTAGGCCCTACTTTGAGCGGTTCTCGTCAATTGGTACCTTTTGAATTTTATTTCTATTTTAGCTTTGGTTTCAATTCCTGTTTTAGTTATATTTCTTGTTTTATTCTTGATTGTTATAATCGTTTCTTTTTTGATCAATTTATTGTCAAGGGTTATTGAACAATTATTCTTCTACTGTTAGTGACCGGTACACTAACTCTATTTTACTATTGATAAAACTATTTCTTAATATACAAAAAAGGATTGTCTATTTTCAGATTTAGCCGCAATATAAAGGCAGTTGTGAATCTTGAGGATTTTCTCACTTACGATTTTTTTTTCCAGTTGCACTCTTCTATAGGCTTAGATTGGTTGTTGATAATTTCCCACACTTTATGTACAACCTCCTAGGGGTGGGCATCGGCCGGGGTCCGACAATATTTTCATTATCCGTAACCCAAACCGGGAGGACCGATTACTTGAAATCCATAACCGTTACCGTACCGGGTTTCAACGTGAAACCTAAAAACCGACTGTCACGGAGCCGACCGGTTACGATTTTTAACCGGCCCATTGGGCTTTCTTTTGGGCTTTCAAAAAATAGAAAAAAACATCAATTTCCGAAACAACTAGAACAATAAAACCAAATTCCAACAAAAACACAATAAATTATTACTATTAATTTTCTATTAAGCTATTACATCAAGAAAAACATTTTTTAAAAAAAGTCTTCAATGGTCTCTAAAAACAAAAACTTTCAAGTTAAATACATGCCACAAATAATAAATAAAGGATTAAAATGTATGTTTATTCAAGTACAAGGATATAAATTTAAGTTCATTACAATCAAGTAGACTTAGAATTATAAAATCAAATAAATTCATTAATACTAGTGTCAACACTTAATTTACTTTAACTTAAACAACCAACTTACTACATGATTGTTTATAGGCAAATTTATTTATTTTTGATCGGGGAAAGCATATTGAAATTAATCTCTTCCGAGGAAGAAAAGATTTACAAAAAAGAACAATCTCACTACAAATTTCTAACAAGAAGCACCCCTCCCCAACAAAAGAAATTGAGATCCAGTAGGCTCAAGCTAACCCAACCCGAAGTACAAACAGATAAGCAGTAGCCTATAAACAACAGTAGTAACCAACCCCAAGAGATACAAGGCTTGAGCAACGAAGAGAATATGCAGCCAATGTTAGCAAAGTCCAAGAGTAGCCAAGTTGAAGAAGCCTTAGATGAACAAGGCAGAGATGAAAAGCAGTTGCAGAGAGTGATAATGTAACTAGCCTAAACATGAATTAAATCCACACCCTTGTCCACAAAACCCCCACTTCCGAGATGGACAGAGGAATTGCAATTTCCGGTGGTCAACACCATATCACGGCAAGGACATAAACCAAACCAACTATACAATCAATTGAGATCCCAGGGCCGAAGCCCTATGCTTTCACCGTTGGCCAGCACCAAAACGATAACTCAAACCATAAACATGGAAGAGAGCACATGAATAACAATAAAAAAGTATATAGGAAGGAAAGGAGGAGACAACCTGTGAAAGCAAAAGTAGAGGGGTTCAGCGAGTCCAAGATCCGACGAGTTCACCGAGCGGCCAGTCGGCAGGAAGAGGCGCTTGTACAGGGCCTTGAGTCACCATCGAAGCGAAGGGGAGGTGAGCAGGGGAAGGCGGAGAGGAAGGGGCCGACGGCCAGACCGGCCACCGGAGCGACCCTGTCGACCCTTGAGGAGATAAGCACCCATCCAAGCCAAAGGAGTAGAAAAGGTGTCCCACAGCCGGATCTCTGTCAAGTCTTCAAGAGCTGTCACGCCCCAAATCCGATTTTGACCGGACTCGAGACGTGACTAAAGATTTACGGTAAAACAAGAAGAATAAAAATAAATAAAGTTCCAAATGATATAAAGCCTTCAAAATGTAAAGAGTCACAACTCAGTCAGTAAAATACGAAATCCAACATAAAAAGGGTACACGTCTCTAAAACTAGCTAAACCCTCAACAGCTCCCAAGCTCCGAGAGTCCGGCTAGTACTGCTCCCGCTCAACACCCGAAACACCAAAAAGACAGGAGGGGTGAGCTTACGCTCAGTAGGGAAAATGCATAACCAATGCGACCTTTCAGTTTAATAAACAGGAGTTTACAAGTTTATTCAAATCTTAATAAGACGAGAAACCAAACGGATGATGAAATACGGAGGCAAACCGATTGTTTAACATTTTCAAAGGGTCAATAATAATCATAGAAAAATAAGGGAATCAATGCATTTCTTTAAAGAGACATTAGAAAACAGGCGTCCAATTAATGTCGTGGCACATGAAGTCACCACCCTCCGATCCACAATACTCGTTGTGTCATGTCGGATTTTCCCTCGGTCCAGAGGAGACGCATAACATCACAAAGACGTATAACGTCGAGAACACCGGTAACAACCCCTGAGGGCGCTTATCGTCGGGATTCTCGGAAACGTCTCCAAAGGGCCATATGTCATAGGGAACCAAGGTATTGCTCCCGCAGGACGCATACACTTGGGTGAATCAACCAATAACCATCCCCCGCAGGGTAAACCATCCAATAACCAATGCCCCGCAGGGTCCAATAACCAATGCCCCGCAGGGTCCAATAATCAATGCCCCACAGGATCCAGTAATCAATGCCCCGCAGGGTCCAATCCACCGGCTATGATACTACCCCACACCGGCACTTCCTTCGGTGTAGGTACCATACCGGATACCGAGTCATCGGCTTAGGTACTACCCCACACCAGCATTCCCTTTGGTGTGGGTACCTTACAGGCACTACCCCACCCGCAGCGTGGGTGCCATACCGATATAGAAATCAACTTAAAGACTCACAAGTGGGTAACGCACTCAAACAATCAAGGAGCAACCAACGCTTAACGAATCACAATTCTATCACAACACACTACAAGAATCAATGTAGTCTTACACTTACCAATTACTTACCAATCGCACTCCATCGGTCTATCACTCACCTGATCATGTCCCATTTAGCACAAAAAATTACACTCAACATTCATACAATCATTCATCCAAGTATTCGATCACATAAACATTCAAGCATTCATATTTGACTTTTAAATCATCTAGTTGTATTAGACTCTTAACTTATCCAAACTAGGCAACCAAACATGTGAAACTAACACAACTAATCTGAGGGCTCAACATGGCCTCTCTACTAGTAAATCAATTCCCAAGTATTGAAAGCGAGTTACACTAGTGATTCACATCCTAAGCATGCTTACTAGACACGTCCGGTTATTAGTAATTGAAAGACATTTATTCTAATTATTCGCATCCTATATCCAATTCTATGACCTTTCCGATTTTATTAACCTAATAGGCATACTAGTATTGAAATACACGAGGAGTTAGGACTTTCCCTACCTTGTGGTCTTCCTCTAATAATACTCTGCTGTAAAGCTCGATTAGCCTCTCCTCCGTTCTTCACACGGGTTCCGGAGTGGTCTTCGTCCCTCTAGCTCGGTTCCAAGGCCTTCCCTCCTTTCGAGCTCGGTCTCATGGTCTTGGACCACAATAATACCAAAATTAGTAACCCAACGGAGTGCTCCTCAACCAAAAAATACAGAACAGTCCTCAAGCAATAGAAACAAAGTCAAAGGAATGATCTAAGAATCGAAATGGATTCAAAAGGAAGGGTTTTGGCTCTGGTCAGGTTTGGCATGGAACGTGACCCGGACCGGGCCAGGTGCCGGCACGACAGGCCGCATGGAACGGGCCAGGTACCGGCACGGTGTGCGGCGCGGAACGGGCGTGATTCCGGCACGGAACCTCACACGGTCCGTGTCAGACTCCGGGCCGGTGCGTCGCACGGTCCGTGCTGGTTACCGGGCCGGTCTGTGATACGGTCCGTACCAGGTTCCGGCACGGCCTGTGATACAGTCCGGTCCTCATTCCGGATCAGATTTCCAGAACCAAAACCCTTCCTTTTGAGCCTGGTTTCATATTGAACTTGTTTTCAAAACCTCAGACCGCACGTCAATTAGGTGGGTAGAGTTAGGGAGTCTCTGTCTTTGGTATTCAGTGACGTAGTCGGAATTATTCGATACGTAGAGTTGGAACGATAACAGTTCTTATGATTTGAACGCCTTGACAAAGGTTGGAACTTTTGATATTATGTGATTTGCTTTACGCGTGTCGTATGCTCTAATTGCTATGCCTCAGTGATCTGGGAGGCCAATGGTTGAGATCAAGGTTGGTCCAACGAGCGATGATCGAACTGTTATGAATTGGTTGTTGAGTGAACCATTAGTTAATTGTATTGCCACCTTGGTTGGCTGTTTCCTTAAATTCTCAATTTGAAGTATTGACTTGTTTAATGTTTGACTTGTTTAAGTGACCACCGTCCCTCGAGAATTAAAGTTGAAAGTTGATCCAAAAAGGGAAGTTTAAACAAATAAAGAGTAGAACCCGAGTATTCTTGCACTCTTTTTAATGGTGTTGTGTACTGATTGTATTACGTACTTTGCGGAGCATGAGAACTCTGTGTACTGATTGTGTTGCGTACTTGGCTGAGCATGAGAACTCTGCGTACTGATTACCTTGTGAATTTGATTGGTAAAGTGGGCCATTAAATTATAAAGAAAGCGGTGCAAGACACAAGAAGATTTACTTTGGTTAAAAATCAAACCAGATTATATTGTACACGTTATTTATAAAGAGACTCTAGGTTTTGTAATGCTTGGCTTCTAGAATCAGGGTATTCCTGCTCCTTTTTTGGAATATGTGTTATTAAAATAAAAAGGGTAAAATACATTAGGATACCTTTATGTTTGGTCCACGAATGTTTGGTACCCTTATGATTTCTTATTCCATTTTAGTACTCTAATGTTTGGTCCACGGACGGAACTATGTATACTTACGTGTAGAGTAAAAACCTTACTCATTTAATAAGAGAAAATACTATTTTACCCTCTTACAATAATGAAATAAATTTTAAAAAGAATAAATCAATAAGAAAATTATAAAAAGTAGTAACATAATTATAAAATAATAAATAAAATTATTTAAAAAATAAATTTAAAAACATAATTTAAAAATATACTTTACTAAATCTATATACCAACTCTACGCCTCTGTTCCTCTCCCAAATCTATTATATGTTCCTCTCTCTTAAATTTTCTCGTACTTCTAAATTTAGTTTCTCAAAAATCTGGACCTTGCTTCATCGTCTTCTCCAGTCGGGTACAAGGCTCTACTCGTCGGCTGTAAAGCGTTGGGTGGAGGAGGTTCTGATGACGACTAGGGAATAGATGTAGTCCCAAGAGTCAGAGGAGCCGCCGAGTCGTCGATGATGAGAAAAGGTGGAGGTAACGCCAAAACCCTAGCGTAGTTTGCGACTGAAGCTAAGGTTCGGTTCTTGGAAGGACGACCCCCGCGAGTTTTGCTCACCGATTCAGATGATCCTGAAGAGAAGACGGCAACCCCCGTCGGTGGAACAGAAGGGGTGATCGCCGTGAGGCAGAGAGAGACAAAAACCAAAGCATATTGCTTCGTCGGCCTTCGACGTCTTGATTTATTATGAGGCACAACCTACGAGGAGGGCGACGAGGGGGGGGGGGAGCACACGTGGTATGTGCTGCTCTAGATGGGACTGCGATGGGACAATACCGACAATGCAACGGTTATGTCAGCGACAAGAGTAGGAAGCTCCATAAGGGGCTAGGGTATTGCCTCGGAAAGGAGGAGATCTCGACGTGCGAGAGAGGAAATATTATAACCATGATATAAGCCATGGTAAAAACCATGGCCATAGCCATAACTTTTGGGTGTTGCGACAGAAAAGCTCCTAGGGTTTAGAGATACCTGTTAAAATTTATTGTTAGTTTTGTAAAGTGCATGTTGGTTTGTAAGAATTGTACATCTAGTTCTATTTGTTTGTTCTTTTTCAAGCTTTGAAAAAAAAGAAGAGATTTATATAATACTTTATTGATCAATAAAATGAATAAATTAGTTTGATGGGGAAGACTGACAACAATGTGGATAATAAGAATTTCACTGACAGGCCCAATCAGGTCCTCAGCCCAAACTCAATAGGCCAGCACTGAACTGAATTCGCAAAATGTGAAATACAAGGACAAAAGCAAGGATACATGGCAGAGGCGCGAACGAGAAAGAGGACAATGGCAGACGGGAGGCGAGGAGGAGCTACTCCTTCCAAGAAACCCAACTCATCCAATTGGCCTTTCATCAAACCCAAATCCAATCTCCAGATTTCTCGCCTTAAAGATTACGATCTCTTTACCGTACGATTTTCTCTCCTTTCTCTCCTCAATCCGACATGTTTTTTTTTCTTTCTTATTGCTAAATTTAATATCTTTTGTCCATAATTTCTGAAATTGTTTCTCTCATACAGATGTATGCATCGTTTCCTATGATGGGTTTGCTTTGATTTGATTGATTTTGTATATTTAGAAAGCGAAGCATAATAACTCTTCTGTTTCATATTCTCACCAATTTCAGCATTAGCAATAAGACTTGGTTAACTTTGAGTTTTATAAGATGACTACTGCAATAAACTCCAGTTTCATGAACTAATTCCCGCTCGTTTTGATGTTTAGGCTTTGCTATGCAGCTTTATATAAGCTCAGGGTTTTGGGTTCATGGTAACATGATTTAGGGTTGTGCTTGACCACCAGCTTTAGTTTGGATGGAAATTAATTTGTTTTCGGCTCAGCTTGTACTTGTAGCCACTTTTCATGAACTGAATCTTGGCTGGCCGATCAGGGTTCGGATTGAGTCTTATTCTGTATGGCTGTTGAATTAGATCACTGATGGGTATTGAAAAGTGTTATTGGTGCAGGTAACTTCAGTAGTCTTTCCATGTAATATCTGTCTAGGATGGTGGGGACAGTAGTAGAGCGGTAGATGAAAACCTAATATAGTGGCATAGCTTGAAGTAGGACATTACTTGCTCCACTATCCTATCCCTTACTAGTTGCTTGTTGAACATCATATATAGACTGAAAGTTACGGAAAGAGTACATGTCAGCCTAGATCTTCATATCTATACATTACTTTGCAGTGCAATAATGAACTCCCGGGAAATTGGAGATGGGGTTTATGCTGAAGTATGATGTACTGTAAAGTTTGTTGTGGTTTGCATGGGAAACGACTGTAGATATGTGGTTAGTTTGAGTTGTATGAGAAATTGGCATGGTTAATTAATCTATTTTTCAAACATTGTCTCAAATGGTTTGCTATGTCTATGTTCAGATTCCAAATTTCTTCACATCTGCTGAATCCAAGGAATTTGTTAAAGCTGCAGAGTTGATTGGTTTTGTTCACCAAGGGAGCCTTGGTCCAACAAGAGGCGAAGCTTATCGAGATAATGATCGAATATCTGTCAATGATCCTGTTCTTGCAGAAACAATATGGGAGTCTGGACTTAATAAATTGTTTTCTGACGTTAAAATCCGTGGGAAGGTTGCAGTGGGATTGAATCCAAATCTCAGATTCTACAGGTGGGTTGGATTTTCTGCCTTAAAACTCATGCTCCTTTCTCATCTCATACATACATGATTCCTTTGCTTCATCTGTTATAATATGATTCTCCAATGGTTCCTAATATGTTTTGCTTTTCATGTACAATTAAATTGTAAAATGATTTTGGATGCACTTAATATGGCGATATCCAGATACAAGGTTGGTCAGCGCTTTGGACGACATATTGATGAAAGCAATGATCTTGGAGGTGGGAAGCGTACGCACTATACATTATTAATATATTTGAGTGGTGGTCAAAAGCTTGAAGCTAAAAAGGATCTCACCAGCTCTAAAGATGCATCCTCGGAGCCTCTTGTTGGAGGAGAGACTGTCTTCTATGGCTCAAGAAACCGCCTTGTTGCTGAGGTAAATTGATTCCTTGGTTATTTGCTCCTGATGTATATTGTTTGTGGTTGGCTTATGTGTAACTCATTATCTAGTAATAAGCACCGCAATCTTAATGCAACTGTGAAGGTGGCTCCTGTAGAAGGGATGGCTCTCCTGCACATTCATGGTGATAAATGTATGCTGCATGAAGGCCGCAATGTGGCAAAAGGTGTCAAATATGTTTTCCGATCTGATGTGGTTTTTGCCTGACGAGTTGCTGTCATATTGAGGCTCTCTTCCATCCTTTGAAACCCTTTGAAACTCAATGACGCTTGTACAACGTACTGCATTCAACTGTGCCTCAACCATTTATAGGAATGTTTTGTTCAGTATGGATTAATTGATGTCCCTGTGCCCTCAAAATTCGGACTGCTTTGGAATGACATTGTAGTCATTGACTTGTAAAAGTTTGATCAATCCTTTTTTTTTACCAGCGATTTTGAATTCAATTCACCAGTTTCTAAAGAGGGGGAAACTGGAAAGCTGTCAAATTGACAGTGAAGCTACAATTTAAGACTGCAAGATAGTGCATCCAAAGATCAAAGCATAATTCCTAACAAAACTGCCAGGGAACTACCAACGACTTACACTGAAAACAAGATGGGTACCAAGGACATACTGCAAATTATCCTTGTGGCAAGACAATACACTGCTGTTTTGATTTTAGACAGCAATTTGAGGGTCTCCTTTGCCATTCAGTGAAGGAGAAGCGACAATCACTGAGGCATCTTGCAGTGAGAATTGCATAGGATTGAGCTTGTACCTTCCCCGGAACCTTAGGCATAGAAACAGCCACATTGTTAAACACACAATCGTTCTTAGCTAACCATTAAGCCAGAACTTCTTTGCACAGAGAGGTACCAAGAATGCCCAGAGGAGAAAAGGCATTGGAAATCTCCTGGGATAGACCAGCGTAAACCCCACAATGAAAGTACCAAACCCCAAAGAGACCAGCTCTTACTTACTACAATGAAGAATGATATGTCTGCAATCTTCAAAGTTTGAGCAACAGAAGGGACATAGGCATTGCTGAAGAGGGATTCTAATTCCCCTAACCCGTCCATTCCTGTAATCACCAGTTCCGATAAAGCAACCAAGTTCTTGACTCCTAAGGCTCTGTTGGCAAAGCTTTGGATAAGTTGACTTGTGTAGACATCTTCTGCCTTTCGATTCACGATTTCCTAGTCATACTGGGAAACTTGTAGAGAGGACAGAAGCATGTTCTTGGATGGAATGAGGTTGAAACCATGGTGACGGAATTCTGCATCAAAATCACGACTCTTGTGAAGGTGATTTGTTGATTTAGAAGCTCAGATTTGTATCACTATAAGATCTGATTCCAGGTCTGTCATCCTTATTCATTATTGGTAAATCAACACTTGTTTTCTTACACAAACATTTTAATTCTTTTTGAATGCTACCATTGGGCCCATCCCTTCTTCACTTGATATAAACACTCTTAAGTAAGTAACTATGGATGGAAAGAAATGTGGATATGCAGATGGTAATTATAAAAGAAAACGACATTGATCATCAGCAACTGCTTCACCTCATGGTAGAGAGCAGCAGTGCCACATCTTAGTTTGCTAATTTTGACATGTTGATGTTAGAATAAACCTAAATTTCAATGATTTTCTGATTGAGTGATGTATATCTCCAGCGCTCCTTCTCCACAAAGTCTGCATCCAGGAACTGAGCAATGAAGGCCCAAAGCCTATAAACGTCTTCGAAGTTGACCAGAAACCCAAGTGCCGCAGTGACAACTGATATTCCAAGATCCTTGTTGTTTGCTCTTGCCTCCAACACTCTCAACTTGTCATCTTCATACTTGTCCGGGAAGAAGATGTGGTGCAAGAAACCGCAGCTGAGTGAAATGTTGTTTCTATCAGCTAGCTTCTGCACAAGAGCTGGCTCAACCCTGTCACCTTTCCAGTCATATAAATTGAACGCCAACGCAGGTCCGCGGTCAAATTTGACTCTCGGCCCGTATATCCTGACTAGCCGGACTCGTTCCGAGTTAGGATGGTGGAGCTTGACCAATGCATTAACCAGCCAGTTGATCAAGTACCTTGCCCTGTTACTGATCTTTGTAAGTCCCATTGAATCCACCTGATCCAACCCCCTGCATTCTATCTCACTGCCTGTGTCTGTGGCTGAAGCTGAAGCCCCTCCTTGAGAATCAGCTATTTCTCCTTGGATGGGTGATGATGGAAGCAGAGCTACAATTCCAGCAGTGGAGGAGGATTGTAGGAGTGGAATGGCGGACTTCTTGACAAAGAGGCAACCAAAACCAGATGGATTATCCCCAAAAAGCTTGTAGAAGGAGCAAGTAAGGAAATCAGGGCGAAAGAGGGAGAGGCCGAAGCTAGCCATGTCCTTCGGTCCCAATGCACATGCATCCACCAAGGTGTGCCACCCCTTCTCCTGCGCTATGCTCATCCACAAGTACGGATATCTGCTCCCGCTGATTCTCGAGTGAATCGGGAACACGAACAGTCCCTTCTTTTTCTTACTGGCTATCATCTTCCTCAGCTTGGCGGAGTGAATCCTCAACCTCGGCCACGTGAACTCTGCCGCCATGACTCTGGCTCCTCTCTTGTGGGAGCACTTCACCATGGCCTCCACTGCTTCACTCTTGTAGTCGTAAACCGTCAGCAGTGATTGGAAGGGATACGATTCCGCCAGGAGCTTGAACGCTGATGTCTTGTTTGCCGTGAAAACCATGCAGTAGTCTTTCTGAGACATGTTCATAAACTCCATGATTCTCTTCTTCATTGCAGATTCCACCTCTGATTCCTGCCCACCATGGAGTAGCTGCGTCTTCAGATCCCCAGTCTTGTGGGACACGCTAAACAGCGGAGGAGAGTAAGAAATAGAAGACTCGAGCTTGTGCAGCTGGGCATAGGAGAAGAGGCCAGTGCCAATATAATCGAGGCAAGTATAGCCTGAGAGTGAGAGGTGATAGTACTCGTGGGCTCGAATATGGTCAATTTGGTCCGTCTCAAAGTAGAGTGGATAAGCTTTGGTGAATTCAGAGAATGATTGTTGGAGAGACGGGAGGGACTCGTGGTTGGTGAATTCGGAATTGGGGAAGATGGAAGCAGCTGTTGCCACCGCGAAAGTACGGCGAGATTCTGAGGCAGTGCTTGTTGTAGACTTGGAGACCAAATTGTTAGACTCGGGCAAGCTGAAGCAGCAGCACACTCGTGATGCTTCCATCAGGCACCTTCCCTTGAGATCATACCCTCCAACAATCTTTATATTGGCCTCACTTTTTCTTTTTTTATATGTAAACATAAACAAGTGTTGAGGACATTGTGCCTGATGGAGCTCATTTGAGCAGGTCAAATTCCTCTGCTGACCTTGTCCCTGCTCTTTTGCAAAGGCCGATTCAATGTGAATTGTCCATTCAGGTAAGGCTCCAAGTCTTTTTTATTAATCATTTGTTTGGACTTGTTTCTGTCCTAATCATTCTTTTGGAAGAAAACAGATGAGATGATGGTAATGCATATGTTAGAAAATAGGTGAAAGTTAGTTGCACAAGCACAACATTTCTTATTTTCTCACAGATAAGCAACAAAAACGAGTGGACAACAACAAAAGAGTTTTATTGATTGCTGTCGCCCCACTTTATATTTATTGCTTCCTCATTCAAGTTGCTTAAGGATTAAGACATAAAACACTCAACAACAATGGCCATAGGTTGTTGAGGAGGGTTGTTTCGTTCATGGGCCTAGCACCTGAGATGAGCTCAAGTTTTTGTGCAAAACCCCAGATTTTGGGGTTGCTTTTAGCTTTGGCAATTATGAAAAAAGGCACTCGTTAAGGAAAAGAAGAAATATTTAATTTTGAAATGTTTCAATCTTGAAAGGTGGATTTTGTTCTTGGTAGTAAAATATTTGATAGGAATTGGCTGTATTGGCTTGGATCTGGGTTGTGCAACAACTCAATACTTGTTCTAATTCAAACTGCACTGAATTGGTCAAGTTCAGCTGCATTTGAACATGCACGGAAAATGACAGTAACTATTAATTAAGACTTGCTTCAACACAACTCTCATCATGTCAACTTATGTTAACCCAGTTGCTTCTTTTATTATTTTTTTCCTGTTTGGGTATCACATCATGAAAATAGTTTACATTTTTCATCAACAGAACCGAAATGACCAGGCAGATCATTGACGCTTCTTTGCTGATAAACCTAATTAATCCCATCAGTATCATTGCCTGGTTTTGGTAAAATGTACAGAATACCCATTTGGTTTCAGCATTGCTCTATTTCTGAAACCTAGATGCTTGCTGTCATGTGAACACAATAGAGACTGTTTGTATACAGAAAATCATACAAACGTCTGATGTAGGAAACTTGATGTAACCTGTTGACATTGTTCACAGCTGCTCTTCTGTTGTATCAATGAATACCAAAACTCTGAAATATCAAATTCTACATTTACGTGTTTGATCCCAAAACATAGCAACATTTTACAGATGAGGAATCTTGTATAGGATGGAACCCAAGTTCCTCTTACTTTTCCTGCAATTGTTGTACTGAGAAGATTGATTAGGAAGCATGATGAGGTGTAGTGAAACATTAAACAGATACTTACAATTTTGCATGAGCTGACAATAGCAACAGAGCAGGCTAGAGCCTAGAGTGATAAGCTAAAGCAGTCACAGGGCAACTCTCCTTTGGCAGGTCATTGCTCAATTGCCTGCCAATCGGGAGGTACCCTACGACTGTTTTGCTCAATGAACAACTTCCCTTTCTGTGTTTCCTTTCAATCTGCTTCTTCGATTTTGTAGGTTTCTTCTCTCAACAAGGGTAGACCGAAATCCGAATAAACCATTGGCATATGCTATGGATATCCTGCCTTTTTTCCGGTAGGCTACATCTTCTTACAGCTCACCACTATTGATAAAAGTTCATGTCAAGTCATTTTTGAGATTCTTGGTTTGCCCATTCTTTCAAAGTGGAGATGCTCTCCCCCAAGGGCCATTTAGTGTGTGCGGTATATCCTTGTTATGGAACTCATATTCCCTTATCGAAACCAATATCGCCTTCTTGGTGTTTGTAATTCTAACTTGGTATTATGTTATATATCAGCGTCCTATGAACGATCATCTGGATAATATTCTCTCTTACACACGATATACAATGCCTCTTGTCTTATGAGTTTACTTTGCCCCTAAAGTATTACCTTATTTAGCAGATACATACATCAATAGGAAACAAAGTAGTAATTAATTACCAAGTAGCAGCTCTTTATGTACAAGTGAATATCTCCAATACAAACAAAATTTATAATCAACATATCCATTTTCTTGGATCATCTAATTCCATCTCCTGGTAAATCTTTCTTGTAGAATCTTCTTCCCCATGTATCTGCACCACCCAGTAAACAAAATGAGCTCTACAAGTAATCATATCATACAAAACATATATATGGGTAATTTTAGAGGTAAGTTACCTTCCGAGCATCATGAGTGTGGCTTGAGGATTAGTGCCGGGAGTGAGATGAAAGGTGGATGCGTCAATGACTCTAAGAGAATCCACACCGAACAACCTGTAGTCACGGTCCACAACCTTGCCTACCTGGCAGCCTCCGTGGTAGTGCCAAATGGTCATGACGGTGTCCACACAGAACTGCTCCAGCGACGCCGCAGGGTGCCTCGGCCTCAGGTTTACCGGCAGGTCGAGCATGATGTTGAGGAGGGCTTGGACCGACAGGGCCGGGTAGCGGAACTCGGAGAAGGCTCTGGAGTTGATGACATCGATGATGGTGCTCACGCCTTGAACACACTTGCGCAAGTCCTCTGCCTCCTTGTAGTAGTTGAAGGTCACCGACGGGTTATCGTTCGGGTTCTTGTTTCTCAGCTCCAGATGGCCCCGAGACACTGGCCCCATGATCTTTTGTATGATGATCCCCCCTCGAAGTGTCTCGTTCACCAGATTGGTCAGTGTTTCCAGAGCTCCGGCCATGACCTCCGGTGACACCAAGCTCGGTGTCTGCAAATCCGACTGCCAAGCAGCAACATTCATTCCTCTAATTAATTAAGCACATATATTATAGGTATATTCTAACACGCGTGACAAATCTGAGTTATCTCATTTTGGATAAATTTGATAAATAGACAATTAATTAATTTTTTTTTTTGTATAGAATGAGGTTTAAACACGGATTCATTAAGTAATCAGCTCATAGTCGAAGGCTCAATTATAATTATATTCTAACAAATATAACAACTTTTATGGGTGTTAAAAATAGAATAAAAGGGGAACCTGATTGAAGGGTAAGCCATGGCCGCGAGCAAGGCGTCGGGCCCAAGAGTAAGCAAAGCTGGAGCCACTGGCGGCTTCAATGTAGGTGTCGAATTTGGTGATGCCCACGACCTGTATGAGAGAGATCTCAACGGGTTTGGGGGACGGAACGAAAATGCCGTTCATGGGGTTATCGGCCAGGCCCTGGCCCACCAACGGCTGCTCCTCCACTACATTTATGCCGTGGGCTCGAAGGTGGTGGGCCGGACCGATGCCGCTGAGCATGAGGATCTGCGGGCTTCCGATGGCCCCTGCCGCCAATATGATCTCACTCCTCAAGTCTCGGCTCAGGCACGCCTTGTGCTTTATCCCTTTCGCATCTCTGAATATCACACAATGAGCTTTCACTCTTCTCCCACCTGAACATAAATACATGATATGATGTTACTATAATTTACATTTATATACATCTATATCTATATGATGATATCAATGTTACCTTTTTTGATGAAAATTATCTTCCAAACAGTTGCGTGTAAATTGACGGTGATCCATCTGGGATCGGCGTACTCCAGGAGATCGGCGGAGCTATGCCTGCGACCCTCTTGATCAAAAATGGTGCCACCAACCTTGGTCCCGATGACGTGCTCGTAAGTGAACCCGTTGAACGGCTCCACGCCCGCTTCCAGCAGCCCGTCCCTCACCGCCGACTGCCACTGCCGGATCTGCGGCTCGAACACCACCTTCTTCTCCACCCACTCGTACGACTCCTCCACCAGCCCCTTGTTCCACCCGGCCTCCTCCACGTACTTTCCGCTCGCACGCGTGTAGAACCCGGCGTTCAGGGCGCTCCCGCCTCCCAGAACCCGCGCCCTGACGTTGAACACGCCGTCTGTGGAGATGAAGAGCTGGGAGGGAGACGCCGGGGAGGTGTTGGAGAGGGCGGAGGCGAAGGAGGCTATGTTGGTGATGTCCGAGTTCCCGTAAGGAGAGCCTCCCCTTTCGAGAACCAGAACGGTGGCGTTTTCGGATAGGGTGGCGGCTAGCGGGCAACCGGTGGTGCCGCCGCCGATGATTATGTAGTCGTAGAAGACGATCGGCGGCGCCTTTGTTGCTTCCTGGAAGAAAGTGTAGTACGGGGCTGAAACATAACAAATTTGTAGTTATTAGACAAATTCGATGATCATCAATTTTTTAATTATCAGCCATAAACAAGTTCCCGTACCTTTCTCTTGCGCACAACTACACAAGCCAACAAGAAGGATTAATAATACAACGCTAACGAATCTCCACCATCCTCGACGACCCATAATTAATGATCACTCCTCAACACCTTCACCTATAGATATAAATGGATGTATGATATTAATGTAGGTCTGTTTGATGACAACTTGATAGTGGGTTGAAGAAGCTAAACCAAACCACAATCCTATAAATATGCATTTAATAGTGCTACTACAAGCGTGGTGAGGATGGAGCTACCATATTAGTCCTTTTGCGTGGTTTTTGAACCTCGGCAAATCAACATTCTTTGGGTGCAAAGAGTTCCCATTAGAAGTTATATGGTTAATTATGTAGTCAGATTGAAGGATGCATATAAAGGGTACGGGTGAACAACTTTGATTGTATTCCAACTAAATGTATAGCCTCAGAAAGATCACTCCATGTCCTTAATTCAATCCTTTGAAGAAATGCGTCATGCATGCTTGTGTATTAATTACACTATGTTTTATCGGTGAAAAAAATAATAATTTAAATGAAGAGAAAGATATCTTGAAATAAGATCAACCAAACTATCAATTAATGAAATAAGACATTAAGAAAGTTTTTTTGGATGGGAAACTCGAAGTAATGGGCTCTGTTATGGTTTCTGCGTGTCGCCGTTAGCGTCGAAGTCCTTCCTCCCGGTAAAGTTTCAGTGATGTTCTATCTTCTTTGGATCGGCTTCCCCCGATCCTTCCCTCGCAGATCTTACCGGCCCTTGGGTTGAACGAGATTGGTTCCCATGCAACCCTCTCGGCTGGACTTCGTCGACCGCACTCCTCCAGGCGGAATCGGGCCTCCCTACGGAATCTCAATCCCTTGCGGGAAGGGGCGTCGTCGCCGATACTAGGACTGTCACCATCCCCTTCTCTGTCAACGCCCCCTGGTAGTTGCGAATTCTGATTCAATTGTTGGACGGCTTCCCCCGATTCTCTCCTCGCCGACCTCACTGGCCCTTGGGTTGGGCGAGATTGGTTCTCAGGCAACCGTCTCGGCTACTCGGCGTCGACTGCTCTCCTACAGGCAGAATCGTCCCTCCCCACAGAATCCCAATCCCTTGCGGGAAGGTGCGACGTCGCCGGTAACATGACTGCCACCATCCCCATCTCTGTCGGCGTCCCTGACAATTGCGAATTCTGATTCAATCGTTGGATTAAGATTGACTGGGATTGCGTCGCGAGGGGCGTCACATGCTCGGGTCCACTTCCCATCCACGAGATCTCCTACTTCGCGATCCCCGCAGCTTAATTGGGATCCTGGCCTAAGGCATTCTTCAACGCAGATGAAGCCGGACCTGCGGGTCCTAGCCTGGAACTGTCGTGGTGTGGGTAAGGGACTGCATAAGCAGCAACTCAGGCAACTGCTTAGTAACCATCGACCCCACCTCTTGTTCCTTTCAGAATGTTGCTGGACACTCAGAATTGTGCACTATTGGCGCGGTTATTGGGTTTTCAAGGTTATATGTGTGTCCCCTATATCAGAGTGCTCTATTCTGGGTATCAGGTATAGGGGTGACATTCAGGGCGTCGTCTGATCGGTATATCGACGTTGAGGTCTCGGTCCTGGGACATGTTGGGCTGAGTGCTGGGTCTCGAGGTAGGGTTGGAGATGAACCAACTCGCAGCGGAAAATCAATAAAAACCAAGAGACGATTAAAACCATGAAACAACTAACAAAGAATGGATTCACAAGAGAAAAATTCAGCACTATCTCTTACCAAAACAAGAAAACCGGTTAACGAATGATTGGCTTGAGTCTCCAAGACGCCTACGTATCCACATGGGAATCAAAGCCTCGTAGTTCTTCTCTTTGAGGACTCAAGAACACAAAAATGGAGGTGGAAACTAGCCAAACCCGAAATGGCCATGGAAGAGGGAGAGAAAATGTGTTTCCTATTCTTGTCTTGTTTTTGTTATGTTGAAAAAAGATGACTTAAACATAACAAAACCCATACTTGTCCAACTAAAGGCATGTGACAAGTATGGTGTCAAGTAAGGTGTAAATAGGACAAAGTATGGCAAGACAAGATTGGGTTAGGTGGTGAATCACCAACACCTTAATCCTTGTCTTGCTTACTTAGTACTAATTAATCAAGACTTGATTAATTAGTTCCATGGGCCTTGGTTGCATGGGCCTTTCATGGGCCTCTTGGAACATGGCCCGTGGCCATTTCCAACGAGGTCCCGTGATTCGCTCATCGCCTCCAAGCCTTCCATACCGGAAATGTCCAACATTATCCGACGCGATCAATCCCAAGACTCCAAGCCTTGTCTCGATCCGTAAAGTCCTATTCACTTACGGGCACATGACCCAAAACCCTGTTTTGGTCATGTCCCGAGCAACTCCCTTTTGGCCATTCTCCATAAATGTGTCAATGAGTTTCATCCTCCGGTGTGACCCTTAGGTTATGCATGTCAATAGATCAACGTAAAATCCCATTTTACTTGATCCTATTTAAGTGGCAACTAACGAGACTTTAGTATTGCCTGACACTACATAACGAATCGACCCTGTCGATTCTAACCTTTCCGTCGTCCCTGTCATTATCCTTTTATCTCCCATATCCTGATTGAGATAACGCATAGAGCTGTCATCCTTATTATTCTCAATCACCGTTCCTTGATATGTGAGATGACTGAAGATATGATACCCAGTATCATGTGCAAGGCCATGCTATTCTTCCAGTCACTCTCGATCAAGCGGCCGAGAACCGATATCTTTCCCATACCTTAGTATGAGGGATAAATCCCTTAGCCGTCTTTTGTGTCACTCATGTAGCCCGTCCCAAAGCCAATCCTGGCCGTTATGGAAGCCCTGTTACGGACAACGTTAGGCTCAGGTCAAACTCAGTTGTTGACTACATAGCGATCACAAAGACTCCTTGGTCTAAGGATACATGACAAGGTACAACACTGAATATGTTCATGACTTAATCTATGGCACATATTCAGGGCGGGTCGTCCAATATCATGTCACACATGATATCTATGATCAGACTCCAAACATGATATCTATGATCAGACTCCTAGATCGTATAACAAATCCAAACATGTACTGCGGCGTATCCACCTCATCAGATAAATACTGAACTGAGGTGAAGTGAAGATAACCGATATTGCAACAGATGATAACATAGCCAACCCTTTGACTAAGGCAGTGTCACTGCCTGAACATGTTAGACATGTAAAGTCGATGGGGACATATTGGAGTTTAGATTGGAACTAGGGCAAGTGGGAGATTGTTAGTCTTAGTGCCCATAGTTCAATCCTAAATGTCCAAATGTATATATCATCGTTAGCAATAAAATCAAAGCGGCTTTATATTACTTATGTGTTGGAGTAATATATCGATGTGTGCTCTGATCTATGCCCACCATGCGAATAGAACCATAGATTTAGATAGATCACACTCGATGGGTCCCTAGTCAACAAAGCTTCATTAGAAGCGACTAGTATGAAAGATGGCTCTTTATGGCTTACGTTCTGTTAGTCATTGGAATGAGATTCCGGAGTCTGATCATAGATATCATGTGGGACATGATATTGGACGACCCGCCCTGAATATGTGCCATAGATTAAGTCATGAACATATTCAGTGTCGTAGCTTGTCATGTATCCTTATACCAAGGAGTCTTTGTGATCGCTATGTAGTCAACAACTGAGTTTGACTTGATCCTAACGTTGTCCGTAACAGGGTTTCCATAACGGCCATGATTGGCTTGGGGACGGGCTACATGAGTGACACGAAAGACGGCTAAGGGATTTATCCCTCATACTGAGGTATGGGAAAGATATCGGTTCTCGGCCGCTTGATCGAGAGTGACTGAAAGAATAGCATGGCCATGCACATGATACTGGGTATCATATCTTTAGTCATCTCACATATCAAGGAACATTGATTGAGAATAATAAGGATGACGGCTCTATGCCTTATCTCAATCAGGATATCGGAGATAAAAGGATAATGATAGGGATGACAGAAAGGTTAGAATCGACATGGTCGATTCGTTATGCATCGTCAGGCAATACTAAAGTCTCGTTAGTTGCCACTTAAATAGGATCAAGTAAAATGAGATTTTTACGTTGATCTATTGACATGCATAAACCTAAGGGTCACACCGGAGGATGAAACTCTTTGACACATTTATGGAGAATGGCCAAAAGGGAGTTTGTCTCGGGACATGACCAAAACTGGGTTTTGGGTCATGTGCCCGTAAGTGAATAGGACTTTACGGATCGAGACAAGGCTTGGAGTCTTGGGATTGATCGCGTCGGATAATGTTGGACATTTCCGGTATGGAAGGCTTGGAGGCGATGAGCGGATCACGGGACCTCGTTGGAAATGGCCACGGGCCATGTTCCAAGAGGCCCATGAAAAGCCCATGCAACCAAGGCCCATGGAACTAATTAATCAAGTCTTGATTAATTAGTACTAAGTAAGCAAGACAAGGATTAAGGTGTTGGTGATTCACCACCTAACCCAATCTTGTCTTGCCATACTTTGTCCTATTTACACCTTACTTGACACCATACTTGTCCCATTCCTTTAGTTGGACAAGTATGAGTTTTGTTATGTTTAAGTCATCTTTTTTCAACATAAAAAACACAAGACAAGAATAGGAAACACAACTTCTCTCCCCCTTCCATTGCAATTTCGGGTTTGGCAAGTTCCCGCCTCCATTTTTGTGTTCTTGAGTCCTCAAAGAGAAGAACTACGTGGCTTTGATTCCCATGTGGATACGTAGGCGTCTTGGAGACTAAAGCCAATCATTCGTTAACCGGTGTTCTTGTTTTGGTAAGAAATAGTGCTGAATTTTTCTCTTGTGAATCCATTCTTTGTTAGTTGTTTCATGGTTTAATCGTCTCTTGGTTTTCATTGATCTTCCTCTGCGAGTTGGTTCATCTCCAACCATACCTCGAGACCCAACATGTTGACCATCAGAATATCCTTGGATCCCAGATCCCTGATATATTCTTCTCAGCAATTAATGACACTTCATGTAACTCTGATATGGTCTTAGAGACAGGCTTGTCAAGGACATATTCTTTGCATTCAGACTTGAGGACTATTCTCAAAATTCTGTACCAGTCCAAATAGTTTGTCCCATTTAGTTTGACCCTGTCAAGAATGGTTTTTAATGACAAACTATTAATGTTCGCTGAATTTGCCATTTGATCTACAACAGATAAAATTCAATCAGTAAACTGAATAAATTTTATGAAGATCAAGCTTAAACACCAACAATCGATTCTATACCTTTAGAATCTAAAACCAAGATCCTTGATTCACTCGATCAAGCTGAACGAAGGCTCACCACTCAATCGAGCTATGTAGGTAGGACCCCGTCCAATCACATCCAATGTGACTCTTGGCTAGGGTATGTACTTAAGTACACGGCTTACCCTATCTGATACCCTAGCTCAACCCTAGCTGAGAATCGTAGTCGGGTCCACCAATTTTCAACTATGACCCGCCACTATGTAGGTGCTCCGCTAAGGCGCACGACACCCACATATGTTGTCCAAATCTACTACCCCGCTTTCCCATGGATGCTCCGCTAAGGCGCACGACACCCATAGGACGGGGAGGTAGTAAGGTGTTGAGAATTGGGAGGTATCGGACATGACCCATTTTTACTTGTCCGGTTGTGTTTAAAACTTTGGCACATCCTAGATGCGATGAGCACATCAACTACATTCCAAATGCAATGATGCCTCAAATTAAATCCAATGTAATTCTTCCTTTGAACCCGTCAACTACATCCAATGCAATGACGGTTCTAAGGGTTCACACACAAGGATTAAAATTCCAATTTTATCTTTGCATGTGAGGTGATATGCTCGGTAAATAAAGTTAAGCATGCAATTCTAAAACACATAGAATTAATCATGCATAAACTAAACCAAGCATAAAGCGATAAATGTGCACATAATAGCCCCCCTAAACTAACCCCACTAGCTTCTTGATCTCCACCGACTCCAAGCCGATGCCAACACCCGAAAAGCCACCAAATGACCTTTTCGCCCTTTCTTCGTCTTGAGTAAAATATTATAATTTAATACACGACTCGCAGGTCGGGAATAAATAAATATTACAAACAAGTGGTTCGACGACCACACCTTGAAAGAATAATTACACGCTAACTCTAACGGCTCGCAGGCCGTGAAAAGCGATAAATAATTAAATCGAGCTCGGGGCTATTATGTACACCATGCCAACATCACATCACACATCGTGTTATCAAACAAGCATGTTATCAAACATCATGTGATTTTCCGGTTTTAATTAATAGCCAAGTTTCGAAATTTTTTGATGCTCGGTTTATCGAAACCGTTCAAAAATGAAACTTTTGAACATTTGATCTTCGAGTTCATCATGACGGTTCCAAACTCGTCATAACTAACAAAACGGTTTAGCCTTGGCATATCAACCCTCCAATGGTCATGCTTGGCCTAGCTCCGTCCAACGGAGCCCCGTTCGGTCCCGGTTTCGGCTCCCCGAGAGTCCCGCTCCCGAGACCCGAAAAATCAAATTTTTTTCAAAATTTCCAGATTTGAAATAATTTTCCAAAAATCATTTTACATGCATTAAATCCATGAACAAGAATTTAAAAAATGTTATCAAACAATTTAGCAAAACAACATGCCAAAAACGAAACTTTCAATCAAAACCAAAACTTTGAACACCGTCTTGTGAATCCCGAAGGTAGCACGGCTCTGATACCACTGTTGGGTCTCGAGGTAGGGTTGGAGATGAACCAACTCGCAGCGGAAAATCAATAAAAACCAAGAGACGATTAAAACCATGAAACAACTAACAAAGAATGGATTCACAAGAGAAAAATTCAGCACTATCTCTTACCAAAACAAGAACACCAGTTAACGAATGATTGGCTTGAGTCTCCAAGACGCCTACGTATCCACATGGGAATCAAAGCCACATAGTTCTTCTCTTTGAGGACTCAAGAACACAAAAATGGAGGTGGAAACTAGCCAAACCCAAAATGGCCATGGAAGAGGGAGAGAAAATGTGTTTCCTATTCTTGTCTTGTTTTTGTTATGTTGAAAAAAGATGACTTAAACATAACAAAACCCATACTTGTCCAACTAAAGGCATGGGACAAGTATGGTGTCAAGTAAGGTGTAAATAGGACAAAGTATGGCAAGACAAGATTGGGTTAGGTGGTGAATCACCAACACCTTAATCCTTGTCTTGCTTACTTAGTACTAATTAATCAAGACTTGATTAATTAGTTCCATGGGCCTTGGTTGCATGGGCCTTTCATGGGCCTCTTGGAACATGGCCCATGGCCATTTCCAACGAGGTCCCGTGATTCGCTCATCGCCTCCAAGCCTTCCATACCGGAAATGTCCAACATTATCCGACGCGATCAATACCAAGACTCCAAGCCTTGTCTCGATCCGTAAAGTCCTATTCACTTACGGGCACATGACCCAAAACCCTGTTTTGGTCATGTCCCGAGACAACTCCCTTTTGGCCATTCTCCATAAATGTGTGAATGAGTTTCATCCTCCGGTGTGACCCTTAGGTTATGCATGTCAATAGATCAACGTAAAATCCCATTTTACTTGATCCTATTTAAGTGGCAACTAACGAGACTTTAGTATTGCCTGACACTACATAACGAATCGACCCTGTCGATTCTAACCTTTCCGTCGTCCCTGTCATTATCCTTTTATCTCCGATATCCTGATTGAGATAACGCATAGAGCCGTCATCCTTATTATTCTCAATCACCGTTCCTTGATATGTGAGATGACTGAAGATATGATACCCAGTATCATGTGCATGGCCATGCTATTCTTTCAGTCACTCTCGATCAAGCGGCTGAGAACCGATATCTTTCCCATACCTTAGTATGAGGGATAAATCCCTTAGCCGTCTTTCGTGTCACTCATGTAGCCCGTCCCCAAGCCAATCCTGGCCGTTATGGAAGCCCTGTTACGGACAACGTTAGGCTCAGGTCAAACTCAGTTGTTGACTACATAGCGATCACAAAGACTCCTTGGTCTAAGGATACATGACAAGCTACAACACTGAATATGTTCATGACTTAATCTGTGGCACATATTCAGGGCGGGTCGTCCAATATCATGTCCCACATGATATCTATGATCAGACTCCGGAATCCCATTCCAATGACTAACAGAACGTAAGCCATAACGAGCCATCTTTCATACTAGTCGCTTCTAGTGAAGCTTTGTTAACTACGGACCCATCGAGTGTGATCTATCTCGATCTATGGTTCTATTCGCATGGTGGGCATAGATCAAAGCACACGTCGATATATTACTCCAACACATAAGTAATATAAAGCCGCTTTAATTTTATTGCTAACGATGATATGTACATTTGGACATTTAGGATTGAACTACGGGCACTTAGACTAACACTGAGGTTAACAAGAATTTATGGGGAACCTCGCCGGGACAGAAGGCATCGTACTTGGAAAATGATCTGGAACCTCTATACTCCGACAAGGCCCAACTGGATCCTGATAGGAGATTTCAATGGTATTATGGACGCGGATGAAACTACAGGAGAAGGATCGTATCTTATTAGCCTTATGTATGATTTTAGCTCTCTAGTGCACGATCTCCGCATGGTGGATGTCCCAATGACTGGTCACCCGTATACATGGTACAGGGGCCGGAGGCATGATACTCGGATTTAGTCTCAACTAGATAGAGCTTTAGTATCGAGTGCTCTCTTCTCCTCCCTTCCCAATCTGGATTTCCGTAATACGGGGGTTGACGACCTCGGACCATTGGCCGATTCTTCTATCCCTGGCTCGACAGACAGCCCACTGTGGTCCTCAGAAGTTTCGGTTCCAGTCTCAATGGATTCGTGACCCAGACTGTGGTCGCCTCGTCCAGTCCTCCTGGACCAGCGTCCGAAGAGACCTATTGAGAAGGTCATAAATACGGTAGGAAAGTCCTTGTATGAGTGGGGCCGGGGGCACTTTCGCCGCAACCTCAACTATATCAAGCGGTGTCCATGGCGGATTGTGAATCTGAATGGTCGAACGGATAGAGCAGGAGTGCATCTGCAGGAGGCTATTCAGATCTAGTATGAACGAGCTTTGGGGGAACAAGAGGCGTTCTGGCGTCAACGTGCAAAACAACACTGGTTGGCTGAAGTGGATCGGAATACGAAGTTTTTTCAAGCAACCTGCTCGTATTGACGTCGTATCAATGCAGTCTTATCTTTGAAGAGGGAACATGAAGACTTGGTCACATGGGACACAAGGATGAGGGAATTGATTGTGGACTATTTCAGCACACTATTCACGACGAGTCTCCCAGACCTCCGCGGTTTCCCCATAGCACTATCCCAGTGTATTACCCCGATGCAGAATCAGGTACTACTATCTCCTTGTTCGGCGACGGAGGTCCGGACGATAGTATTTTAGATGGGGCCTGATAAATTACTGGGCCCGGATGATCTGAATCCCCGGTTTTATTAGCACTACTGGCCAATTGAGGCAGATGAGGTGGTCAGATTCATAACTGAGGTGCTGGCTTCTCGGGATTTTGATCCCATTCTGAATGACACCTCCATCATTTTGATTCCAAAGAAGCCCGACCTGGACAAGGTCACTGATCTTCATCCGATTGCCTTGTGTAACGTTATTTTCAGAATCCTCTCTAAGGTCTTGACCAATTGCTTACGGGCCCTTCTTCACACCGTTATCTTGGACACTCAAGGAGTTTTTATCCCGGGCAGGTGTATCCAGGACAATATTTTGATAGCCTTCGAGGTCATCCACTTCCTTCTTCAAAAGCGATAGGGTGCGGTAAGATATATGGCGCTCAAACTTGACATGAGTAAAGCATGCGACCAGGTTAAATGGTATTATCTGCTTCAGATTATGGCTCGGTTGGGTTTCTCAGAGGAGTGGATAACGTTGGTGGCGTGCTGTATGAAATCTATATTTTACACAGTTTCGTCAAGGAGAAGGGAAACACCTCAACTTACACCAACGCGGGGATTAAGACAGGGTGATCCGCTCTCTCCCTAGCTTTTCCTCCTTTGTATGGAGGGGCTCTCCTTTCTGTTGCGCCAAGCCCAGAGTGAGGGTCGGCTGAGGGGTGTTTTTGTCGCAGGGGGAGCTCCGGAGATCTCGCATATGTTTTTTTGCAGATGATTGTTACATATTCTGTCGGGCTACCCCTGAGGATGCTTAGACGATCACAGGCGTTCTAGGCTTGTTTGGGACCCTCTCGGGTCAGGTGTTGAATCTGGATAAGTCGTCGGTTATGTCCAGCAAGAATACTTCGCAGGCCATGAAACAACAATGCTGTCAGATTTTGAATATAGCAGAGACCTCAGCGGCATCTATGTATTTGGGTGTCTCGAACATGGTAGGCCGGAATAAGAATGCCGTCATGGCATATATGGGCGACAAGATTGTTAAACGTATTCGGTGTTGGAATGGGAAGCTCCTCTCGCTGGCAGGAAGGGAAGTGCTGATCCGATCAGTCCTAACATCCCTTCCCGTCTACGTGATGTCAGTCTTCACCATACCTTCCAAGATTATTGCCCGCATTCATGTGGCCCTGGCTCAATTCTGGTGGGGAGGAAAGACGACTCACCCAATCATCTGGCAGAATTGGGACAAATTATGTATACCAAAGGAGGCTGGAGGTATGGTGTTCCGCCACTTGAGCGATGTCAATAAGAAGCTCTTGGGGAAGCAAGCCTGGAGCCTTATCTATCGTCCTATCTCTCTGATGGCCCAGGTGCTTAAGGCACGTTACTTCCCGAAGGTTACCTTCCTTGAGGTTGGAGTTGGAGCTAACCCGAGCCTCACCTGGGCTAGTATTCTATCAACTCAGGAGTTACTTAGGAATGGCCTTCGAATATCGATCGGGGATGGCCGAGATGCCCTTGTTTTGGGTACACCTGGTTTCTGGGACCAAATCTGGAAGTTACTTCATCTAACCTGACATTGGTTGGGGCTTGGATTGCAGATCTTATGCAGCCGGCGCGGCTAAGCTAGGATGTTGCCGGAATGGATCAAGTATTCTCCATTGAAGAGCAGAATAGTATCCTTCAAGTACCCGTCTCGGCGCTCTGACCTAAAGACACTTGGTACTGGTCGGCCGACCGTCATGGGATGTATACTACAAAAAAAGGTTATCTGATAATGGCTATGGCGAGGCAGGCATCACGACAGTAAACGACGTTCCCAACATGGTCGTCTTTATGGTCTATCCCTGCCACCCCCCCCCCCCCCCCGTCTCTTGATATTTCTGTGGAGTGGCCTGACTGATACCTTGCAGGTATCTACTAATCTGAACCGTAAATTTGTTCCTATTTCGGCGACCTGTGATATCTATGGAAGAGCCCCTGAATCAGTTGACCACTTATTTCTTGAGTGTGGGTTTGCTAAAATGTGTTGGGCGCAAGCGGGAGATCTCATTCCACAAGGCCTTGATGGGACATTCATTCAGATGTGGGAGGGGATTGAGAGCAGGAGGTCTCAGGAAAAGGTGGCTGAGGTCCTATCCATCTTGTGGGAAATCTGGAAAGCAAGGAATGAGCTCAAGTGGAGAGGGATGCCCCCGACGGCCTTGAGGGTACTCTACTTGGAGAGAGGCGAAGGTTGCCTCCTCAAAACCAAATCATATACCCTCTGTCTTGCCGGCGAAGTAGACCTGCCCACCCTCAGGTACTACTATTATCAATGTAGATGAGGCTGTATTTCAGGATAAACATCAATCTACTTGGGGCATCATTACTACAGACCACAGTGGCACGATCCGGCTGGTCGTAGATGGTATCCTCCCGGGGATATAAGAGTCGTTAATGGTCAAAACATGTGCCCTGGCGACAACTCTGAAGAATACTCAAAGCCTAGGGCCTAATATCATTATACGCTCAGATGCTTAGATTCTTATCAACCTAATCTCTAAAGTCGATCCGCCGGTATCACCCATTGGGACATTTATTAGGGACATTCAGGAGCTTATTTCTCAACAAGAGGGGACTACCCTTCAATTTGTAAAAAGAACTACAAACAAGGCATCCCACTGGCTCACTAGGAAGGCCCGTTCCATGCCTGTTCTTCAGTGGTCAGGCCATGTCCCTGACGCACTCCAGTGTATCGTGAATTCTGACTTACAATAAATTTCACAATTTTCGTTCAAAAAAAATGAAATAAGACATTATGATGAAAACCCAATCCACTCATAGATGGGTGAACGTCATATGAGAAAGTAAAAATGTTTACAAGACCATGAATTATGCACTCGGAGGATTATCCATTGGTTATCTGTAAGTATACCGATGAGGGCTGGCTTAAGGTTTAAACAAGTTAAGCAACCGCTTAAGGCCTCAAATCAGAAAAAGCCTCATAAAATTAAATAAGAAGTCGATTAAGTTGTCAGATGAAAAACTTCCCTATAAGATTAAAGATATGTTATTATTTGATGAAACCTAATCAAGCGAAAGTACTATACTTTTAATTTTCAAATCAAATTTTAATACAATTTGGGTCCAATTTTAATCTCGATTCAAATTTGTTTTTCAGAAAAAACAATTTCATCCAAATGGAAGACAATTTTTTGCTTGATGTTTGAACATTCTAAGAACTCTATAGATATTTATTTCGTACTGAAAAACTATCGTTAACGAAAAAAACATGTAAGTTCAATTTTCCAATGATCGATAAATTAAAAACATGGATTAAAAACAATGGACCAAACCAAAAAAAGGAAGTGCGGATATTTATATATAAATACACTAGTATTTTTTGAGAAAGGACAAATAATTTATCAACTTCATTACGAAATTTTTCCTATTTCCCTTAATTTTTGTAAACCAAATTATTAGACATTCAAATAATGAAATCATGCATCTAAAGACGAATCTTAAATAATATCAGTATTTTCTTATTGGAAGGGAAACATGACATGTATTAACAACTTGTGCTAGAATGTCTTGGCTTTGTACTAAAATGTTTAGTAAAAAATAAGATCATTTGTCGAAGAATAATCCACGAAGTTCATGGGATAAAAGAATGAGTCTCATTAAGTTTGTAAATGTTGAAACTGAGACGTACTAATATACACTATAAACTATGAAAGTATTGTAAGAAACCAAGAGTAATTTGACCAAAGTACAAGTCAAAAGAAAGAGAAACTATTCCAAAAATATTGCAATAAAAAGAGGTATTACTAAATTTTCATTTCTTGATTAAACAAGGTAATAAATAAAGTTGGATTTATATACCTATCACTAGGGTTGGGCAAAAATATCCATACCGCCGGATTCCGGCCGTTACCAACACCGAATGATCCAATGATTATTGTAAAAAAACTGGACGACTTGTAGAAATGTATTTGTGTTAAAATGATTTGTTTAAACACGGTTTCATTTTTGTGAGGTTGTGGTTGTTGCATTCATTTTTGTAGTGAGTTTTCTCATTATTTTAGTTTTGAGTTGTTTACCGAGTTTATGTTTGTACTAACTCAAGAATGGTAATATCTTAGTAGTTTATTTTGACATACAATCTATTTAGTTTTTGAATCTGTGACATAAATTGTAAACTCATGTATGTGTGATGGTCATGTACTCATGTTAGTGTTTAAATCATGTATGCTATGTTAAAGGTCAGTTGGGATTTTTATTGCTTATTTTTTTTGTCCAAATATCAGAATGGATGGTTTAAACTAGAACCCGATCGGAATGCTTGATGGTCATATTTTTTTTATCCGATTTCCTAGTTCGAGTATTGGTGGTGGTGCCAAAAATCCCAAACCGACGTTGTGCGGTGTGGGGCTACCTGGGGGTGTGATGGTTGGTTAACCCGACCATACCCACCCCTACTTATCATATATAGTTGTATTGTTCAAACTCTTGAGAAATGATTCACTCATATAAGATGCAGATGCTTTCCGATCATTGATATGGAGATGTTCAACGGAAAGGAAAGACTAGAGGTCATGAACATTTAGATTATTTGTTTCAGATTTCTTAGTCCCGAGTTTGTTTGTAAACTTATTTAACATTTAGAAAGCAATAACAGTTAAATGAAGTTGGACATATATCCTAAGATAATCTAAAGAATGTGTTGGATTTGTCCAATCTTGTTTTTATCGATTAATCGATGAGTTTCGATATCGAATGTCGTTGGTTCTTGAAAAATCTCATCTATCTATTAGCTTGCTTCGTTAGTGTCGGTTATGACTATTCTTATTTTCCTTTACATTTTATTGATCCTATTTAGAAATTTTATTTAGTATTTAAAAAAAGATTTTAAGTGTGGAAATTTCTAGAACTTGATGATAAAACGAGTCATACATGACATCACATATAAGCTAACATTTTTTTTTGAAACGGGAAAGAAGTAGTATTACGATATCATTGTGCTTACAATGTGGGACCTAACAGTCCCTGACACCAGCTGTTGTCCCGATCGGCCGTGGCCCATCAGGCGCACATGGTTCCATATAAATAGTCTGCTTTGTTTCGCAGATCCAAACTCAAGAGTTCCTCGATCTGTTAGTCTTAGTGCCCGTAGTTCAATCCTAAATGTCCAAATGTACATATCATCGTTAGCAATAAAATTAAAGCGGCTTTATATTACTTATGTGTTGGAGTAATATATCGACGTGTGCTCTGATCTATGCCCACCATGCGAATAGAACCATAGATCGAGATAGATCACACTCGATGGGTCCGTAGTTAACAAAGCTTCACTAGAAGCGACTAGTATGAAAGATGGCTCTTTATATCTTACGTTCTGTTAGTCATTGGAATGAGATTCCGGAGTCTGATCATAGATATCATGTGGGACATGATATTGGATGACCCGCCCTGAATATGTGCCATAGATTAAGTCATGAACATATTCAGTGTTGTAGCTTGTCATGTATCCTTAGACCAATGAGTCTTTGTGATCGCTATGTAGTCAACAACTGAGTTTGACCTGAGCCTAACGTTGTCCGTAACAGGGCTTCCATAACGGCCAGGATTGGCTTGGGGACGGGCTACATGAGTGACACGAAAGACGGCTAAGGGATTTATCCCTTATCCTAAGGTATGGGAAAGATATCGGTTCTCGGCCGCTTGATCGAGAGTGACTGGAAGAATAGCATGGCCATGCACATGATACTGGGTATCATATCTTCAGTCATCTAACATATCAAGGAACGGTGATTGAGAATAATAAGGATGACGGCTCTATGCCTTATCTCAATCAGGATATCGGAGATAAAAGGATAATGACAGGGACGACGGAAAGGTTAGAATCGACAGGGTCGATTCGTTATGTAGTGTCAGGCAATACTAAAGTCTCGTTAGTTGCCACTTAAATAGGATCAAGTAAAATGGGATTTTACGTTGATCTATTGACATGCATAACCTAAGGGTCACACCGGAGGATGAAACTCATTGACACATTTATGGAGAATGGCCAAAAGGGAGTTTGTCTCGGGACATGACCAAAACTGGGTTTTGGGTCATGTGCCCGTAAGTGAATAGGACTTTACGGATCGAGACAAGGCTTGGAGTCTTGGGATTGATCGCGTCGGATAATGTTGGACATTTCCGGTATGGAAGGCTTGGAGGCGATGAGCGAATCACGGGACCTCGTTGGAAATAGCCACGGGCCATGTTCCAAGAGGCCCATGAAAGGCCCATGCAACCAAGGCCCATGGAACTAATTAATCAAGTCTTGATTAATTAGTACTAAGTAAGCAAGACAAGGATTAAGGTGTTGGTGATTCACCACCTAACCCAATCTTGTCTTGCCATACTTTGTCCTATTTACACCTTACTTGACACCATACTTGTCCCATGCCTTTAGTTGGACAAGTATGGGTTTTGTTATGTTTAAGTCATCTTTTTTCAACATAACAAACACAAGACAAGAATAGGAAACACATTTTCTCTCCCTCTTCCATGGCCATTTCGGGTTTGGCTAGTTTCCACCTCCATTTTTGTGTTCTTGAGTCCTCAAAGAGAAGAACTACGTGGCTTTGATTCCAATGTGGATACGTAGGCGTCTTGCAGACTCAAGCCAATCATTCGTTAACCGGTGTTCTTGTTTTGGTAAGAAATAGTGCTGAATTTTTCTCTTGTGAATCCATTCTTTGTTAGTTGTTTCATGGTTTAATCGTCTCTTGGTTTTCATTGATTTTCCGCTGCGAGTTGGTTCATCTCCAACCCTACCTCGAGACCCAACAGTGGTATCAGAGCCGTGCTACCTTCGGGATTCACAAGACGGTGTTCAAAGTTTCGGTTTTGCTTGAAAGTTTCGTTTTTTGGCATGTTGTTTTGCTAAATTGTTTGATAACATGTTTTAAATTCTTGTTCATGGATTTAATGCATGTAAAATGAATTTTTGAAAATGATTTCAAATCTGGAAATTTTGAAAAAAATTTGATTTTTCGGGTCTCGGGAGCGGGACTCTCGGGGAGCCGAAACCGGGACCGAACGGGGCTCCGTTGGACGGCGCTAAGCCAAGCATGACCATTGGATGGTTGATATGCCAAGGCTAAACCGTTTTGTTAGTTATGACGAGTTTGGAACCGTCATGACGAACTCGAAGATCAAATGTTCAAAAGTTTCATTTTTGAACGGTTTCGATAAACCGAGCATCAAAAAATTTCGAAACTTGGCTATTAATTAAAACCGGAAAATCACATGATGTTTGATAACATGCTTGTTTGATAACACGATGTGTGATGTGATGTTGGCATGGTGTACATAATAGCCCCGAGCTCGATTTAATTATTTATCGCTTTTCACGGCCTGCGAGCCGTTAGAGTTAACGTGTAATTATTCTTTCAAGGTGTGGTCGTCGAACCACTTGTTTGTAATATTTATTTATTCCCGACCTGCGAGTCGTGTATTAAATTGTAATATTTTACTCAAAACGAAGAAAGGGCGAAAAGGTCATTTGGTGGCTTTTCGGGTGTTGGAATCGGCTTGGAGTCAGTGGAGCTCAAGAAGATAGTGGGAGTTAGTTTAGGGGGCTATTATGTGCACATTTATCGCTTTATGCTTGGTTTAGTTTATGCATGATTAATTCTATGTGTTTTAGAATTGCATGCTTAACTTTATTTACCGAGCATATCACCTCACATGCAAAGATAAAATTGGAATTTTAATCCTTGTGTGTGAACCCTTAGAACCGTCATTGCATTGGATGTAGTTGACGGGCTCAAAGGAAGAATTACATTGGATGTAATTCGAGGCATCATTGCATTTGGAATGTAGTTGATGTGCTCATCGCATCTAGGATGTGCCAAAGTTTTGAACACAACTGGACAAGTAAAAGCGGGTCATGTCCGATACCTCCCAATCATCAACACCTTACTACCTCCCCGTCCTATGGGTGTCGTGCGCATTAGCGGAGCATCCATGGGGAAGCGGGGTAGTAGGTTTGGACGACATATGTGGGTGTCGTGCGCATTAGCGGAGCACCTACATAGTGACGGGCCATAGTTGAAAATTGGTGGACCCGACTACGATTCTCAGCCTGAGGTTGAGCTAGGGTAACAGATAGGGTAAGTCGTGTACATAAGTACATACCCTAGCCAAGAGTCACATTGGATGTGATTGGATGGAGTCCTACCTACATAGCTCGATTAAGTGGTGAGCATTAGTTCAGCTTAATCGAGTGAATCAAGGATCTTGGTTTCAGATTCTAAAGGTTTAGAATCGATTGTTGGTGTTTAAGCTTGATCTTCATAAAATTTATTCAGTTTACTGATTGAATTTTATCTGTTGTAGATCAAATGGAAAATTCAGCGAACATTAATAGTTTGTCATTAAAAACCATTCTTGACAGGGTCAAGCTAAATGGGACAAACTATTTTGACTGGTACAGAATTTTGAGGATAGTCCTCAAGTCTGAACGCAAAGAATATGTCCTTGACAAGGCTGTCTTTAAGACCATATCAGAGTTACATGAAGTGTCATTAATTGCTGAGAAGATTATATCAGGGATCTGGGATCCAAGGATATTCTGATGGTCAACAAGGGAATTAGAAGTGGCAAGGGCGGGGCCCATGCGCACTTGGCAGGAAAGATGAGACACCTGAGAATGTTTGCTTCTACTGCCAATAGCCTGGTCATTGGAACCAGGATTACAGGAAGTTCACGACTGATCTGAAGAAGGACAGTGGGACTACGCCTTCATCAAATAGCCTGGATGATCTGAAGAAGGACAGTAGGACTGCGCCTTCATCAGGAAACCTGGATGATCTAAGGAAGGGCGGTGGGACCGTGCCTTCATCCGGTATTAACTCTATAGAGCTACATCTCTCTACTTCCAAATATTCATGGGTATTAGATACCAGGACTGAATCTCACACTTGCACTTATATATGGTGGTTGAAAGTAGGAGAGGTTTGGAAAGCACGAAGTGGACCTCAGAGTTGTGGCAACTGTTGTAGGATCCATGAGTCTTGCTTTGCCAAGAGGCCTTGTCTTAATACTGTATAATGTATATTGCATACCTACTTTTAGTAGGAATATTATATCTGTATCCGTGTTTGACAAGGAAGGATATAATGTTAATATTGGAAATGGAGTTTTCAATGTTCTATGCAATGATATGTTTTATACCAGTACTGACTTGGTTGGAGGATTGTACATATTAGATATGGGTAACAGTGCCTTAAGTTCTATATATTCCGTTAATACCAAGAGGTCTAAATCCAACGATTTAAACCTAACTCTGTTATGGCACTGTCATTTATGTCGCATAAACAAGAAGCACCTATCAGCACTTCAGAAGTGCGGACTTTCAGGTTCATTCGAATTCCATTCGATCGATAGGTGCAAGGTTTGTTTGATGGGCAAAATGACTAAAGTGCCCTTTTATCGATCGCGATGAAAGGGCGGGTGAATTATTGGGGCTGATACACTCGAATGTGTGTAGACCAATAAGTTCACTTTCCAGGAGGGGTTTTAGCTACTTTATCACATTTACTGATGATTACAGTAAATATGGTTATGTCTATTCGCTGAGACATAAGTCTGAAGCTTTTGATAAATTCAAAGAGTTTAAGACTAAAGTAGAAAACCAGCTCGACAAAGGTATTAAGGCACTTCGATTGGATCGAGGTGGACTATACTTGACCACAGAGTTATTAGATCATCTAAAAGAGAATGGGATCCTTTTGGAATGGACTCCTCCTGGGACACTGTAGATGAAAGGTGTAGCCAAACGGAGAAATCGAACATTGTTAGACAATGGTCTGTTCCATTATTAGTTGGACTGATCTCCCAATCTCTTTCTGGGATTATGCTTTAGAGACGACCGCATTCATGGTGAATCAGGCTTCGACGAAGGGTGTGGAAGGGACACCATTTTAAAATGATATGGGATGATGCCCGCTTTGTCCTTCCTAAAGATTTGTGGTTGCGAGGCTTATGTGAAACATTTGGTTTCGACTAAGCTCGAACCAAGATATGAGATATGCACCTTCGTGTGGTATCCCAAAGCAACAAGGGGATACTACTTCTACAATCCCAGTGAGAACATGGTGTTCGTCGCATGGGGTGGGGTCTTTATGGAAAAGGAGTTTTGTTTCCAAAGACGTCATTGGGAGGACTGTGCATCTCGAAGAAATTCAGGATGGTACAGATCTGTCTAAACCAATTGGCAACCCAGTAGAAAGGAGCCAGAGATTGTCGTAGAGTAAGAACCAATTCCTGTTACAATTCCGGAAGGTCCAAGGCGATTTGAAAGGATCAATCTTCCACCTCCAATATATGGTATCCGGAGGTGACAATGAAGTCATGGTGGATCACGATGATCCAGCCACCTTTCAAGAAGTCGTGGATGGGCCCGACTCCGAGTTATGGCTGGGAGCCATGAGGGAGGAAATGCAATCCATGTCAGACAACCGAGTCTGGGAACCGGTTGATCCCATCAATGGTGTGAAGACCATCGGATGCAAATGGATCTTCAAGGTGTAGATGGGCATGGATGGCAACACTCTGACCTACAAAGCTCAACTGGTGGCGAAAGGTTATAGGCAGATCCAATGGATTGACTATGAGGAAAACTTCTCCCTAGTGGCTATGGTCAAAATCGATCCAAATTCTTCTTGACATAACTGCGTATTATAATTACGAGATATGGCAAGTGGATGTCAAAACCGCTTTCCTAAATGGAAATTTGACTGAGTACGTTTGTATGTCTCGGCCCAAAGGTTTTGACGATCCGAAGAATAAAGGAAAGATTTATAAGTTGTTGAAATCCATTTATGGATTGAAACGAACTTCTCGGAGTTGGATCTTTCGTTTTGATGAAGCTGTAATTGGATTTGGCTTAATCAAGAACGAGGATGAATCTTGCGTTTATAAGAAGGCTAGTGGGAGCAAGATTACCTTTCTGGTTCTCATTGAAAACGACATCCCAACCTTGCACGAGACTAAAGCTTGTTTGAGGAAGTGTTTTTCAATAAAGGACTTAGGCGATGCTTCTTATATCTTAAGGATTAAGATATGTAGAGATCGCACCAAGAGGGTCTTGGATTTAAGTCAGGGAACCTATGTGAACAAGGCATTGAGTAGGTTCTTAATGCTCGATTCAAAGAAAGGACTCTTACCCACTAGTCATGGCATTCATCTCAGCAAGACTTAGTGTCCTAAGACACCTGATGAGCTGAAAAGGATGATGAGAATCCTATGCGCCTGAGGGTAGGATCGATCATATATGCCATGACATGTATGAGACCAGACGTCTCGTAAGCCTTATGTTGTACCAGTAGACATCATTCTAACCCAGGGGAAAGATGATGTTGAACTAGTCGTCGAAGGATGAGTAGACGCTAGTTTTCCAAGACAAATCCAGATGACTTTAGAAGTCAATCAGGATATGTGTTTACGCTGAATGGTAGAGCTTTAGCTGGGAGAGCGTAAAGCAAGATATCATTGCCGAATCTACGAAAGAGGCCAAGTACATGGATGCTGCAGAGGCAGCTAAGGAGGCTATGTGGATTTGGAAATTCATGGCAGGGCTGGGTTTAATTAAAAACCCATCCAGCCCGGTGAATCCATCTTGCGACAACACAAGGGCCATTGCGCAAGCTAAAAGCCTAGATCGTATAACAAATCCAAACATGTACTGCGGCGTATCCACCTCATCAGATAAATACTGAACTGAGGTGAAGTGAAGATAACCGATATTGCAACAGATGATAACATAGCCAACCCTTTGACTAAGGCAGTGTCACTGCCTGAACATGTTAGACATGTAAAGTCGATGGGGACATATTGGAGTTTAGATTGGAACTAGGGCAAGTGGGAGATTGTTAGTCTTAGTGCCCGTAGTTCAATCCTAAATGTCCAAATGTACATATCATCGTTAGCAATAAAATTAAAGCGGCTTTATATTACTTATGTGTTGGAGTAATATATCGACGTGTGCTCTGATCTATGCCCACCATGCGAATAGAACCATAGATCGAGATAGATCACACTCGATGGGTCCCTAGTCAACAAAGCTTCACTAGAAGCGACTAGTATGAAAGATGGCTCTTTATGGCTTACGTTCTGTTAGTCATTGGAATGGGATTCCGGAGTCTGATCATAGATATCATGTGGGACATGATATTGGACGACCCGCCCTGAATATGTGCCATAGATTAAGTCATGAACATATTCAGTGTCGTAGCTTGTCATGTATCCTTAGACCAAGGAGTCTTTGTGATCGCTATGTAGTCAACAACTGAGTTTGACCTGAGCCTAACGTTGTCCGTAACAGGGCTTCCATAACGGCCAGGATTGGCTTGGGGACGGGCTACATGAGTGACACGAAAGACGGCTAAAGGATTTATCCCTCATACTAAGGTATGGGAAATATATCGGTTCTCGGCCACTTGATCGAGAGTGACTGGAAGAATAGCATGGCCATGCACATGATACTGGGTATCATATCTTCAGTCATCTAACATATCAAGGAACGGTGATTGAGAATAATAAGGATGACGGCTCTATGCCTTATCTCAATCAGGATATCGGAGATAAAAGGATAATGACAGGGACGACGGAAAGGTTAGAATCGACAGGGTCGATTCGTTATGTAGTGTCAGGCAATACTAAAGTCTCGTTAGTTGCCACTTAAATAGGATCAAGTAAAATGAGATTTTACGTTGATCTATTGACATGCATAAACCTAAGGGTCACACCGGAGGATGAAACTCATTCACACATTTATGGAGAATGGCCAAAAGGGAGTTGTCTCGGGACATGACCAAAACTGGGTTTTGGGTCATGTGCCCGTAAGTGAATAGGACATTACGGATCAAGACAAGGCTTGGAGTCTTGGGATTGATCGCGTTGGATAATGTTGGACATTTCCGGTATGGAAGGCTTGGAGGCGATGAGCACGTCACGGGACCTCGTTGGGAATGGCCATGGGCCATGTTCCAAGAGGCCCATGAAAGGCCCATGCAACCAAGGCCCATGGAACTAATTAATCAAGTCTTGATTAATTAGTACTAAGTAAGCAAGACAAGGATTAAGGTGTTGGTGATTCACCACCTAACCCATCTTGTCTTGCCATACTTAGCACCATACTTGTCTTACTTCACACCATGCTTCACACCTTACTTGTCCTTGATGGTTGTTGATGGTTTAAGTCATCTTTTTCCTACAACAAATCACAAGACAAGAATAGAAACACAACTTCTCTCCCTCTCACACTACAATTTCGAGTTTGGCACTTTTCCTCCCTCTTGTTGTGTTCTTGAGTCATCTAAAGAAGAACTATGTGGCTTTGATTCCAATTGGATACGTAGGCGTCTTGGAGACTCAAGCCGATCATCGTTTCTTTGGTGTTCTCTTCCTTTTCTTGAACTAGTTGGTAAGGAAACATCATACTGTTTATTCTCTTGTGTATCTAATATTTGGTAGTGTTCTATGACATGGTCTCGAGTTATTTCCGCTGCAAGTATGTGTTCATACCCTCCATCGAGACCCAACACAAGATCAAAGAGACGATCATGAGGGAGGTGGGTCGACGGCCACGGAGTCCGGGTGGGGTATCCATCGCGGTGGCATCGTTGGAACGGGAACACCATAATGATGAGGGAGAGGGAGAGCAAAAACGGAGAAAAAGGGCAGAACCAGGTGGATGAGGCACGGAGGATGGCAGCGAGCAGACGGCAGCGGCGACGACGGTTGGAACCCTAGAAGGGTTAGGAGAATAACCTCTGCGAGGTTTTGTGGAGAATTTTTATTCCGTAAGACCCATATAAGCTAACATAATTTGATGTAACTAAATAGTATTATCTTGAACCTATCATATTTGAACTTTGCATAAATGTATCTTATTTATAGACAAATGTGAATCCTTAAACTTTTGAATTCTTGTATAGAGTTATAGATGGTAAATCTTATCCATGGAAGTTGTTTTGTTAGAAATCAATCTCTACCATTTATTTTAGATTTTGATTGTTATAAGTAGATATTGAATCTCATTTTTTTATTACCATCTAGTACAATTTTTCTATATGAACAAATTTACTTATTTTTTTGTTATATTCTTTCGTAAGGAAAAAGGAATCGATCAAATTCTCGCTTTAGGCCTCAATAATGATTGGGTCGGCCCTGTACCGATCCATTGATTGATCATCTAAAAGTTTTCTGAATCTCTATCGGGTACTTTTTTTCAGAGACGGAAACTAATCTCATCTTAGTTGCTTTTGAATGTTACCTCAAAGTTTTGCACAATTTCAAATTTTGAATTGCTTCAATCCTAAAGGAATAAATGGTATTGTTGACATCAAAGACAATATTAGCATATTCATCATGGTTAACTCAGTTGACCAATCCCAAGTATAGTGAAAGAACCACTCCTGGTCAACGCCAGTCAAAGCGGCGAAAAACAGGAAAATTTAAAATTTTGGGACAGAAACTTAAATGAACCTAAATTTGACCCCGAGGGTCACACCGGTCTTAAGTTGACCCCGATATCGACCAAAGTGAGTTCTGGGGAACTCAGGGCAAGTTTTTGACGAATTTGGGAAAGGTTGACTTTTTGCAAGAAAAGTCAACCAAGCGACGTTTTGGTCCGTTCGAGGTCCGTTTTGGATCCAAAAAGCTTAGCCGTCGTTACAGCGATCTTAGTTGGGCCGTTTCCTTGTAGCCCGTGAAGTTTTGTAATTTCTTGGAAAATGGGACCGTTCGGGGGCCGAGACGGCCGAATTTCGCAAATATGACTGAAAAATATCTAGAAGATATTTTCCAACAGGGGTGGGACCCATTTTCGACATGTCATACAAGTGGCGGTGTTAGGTGATTTTGAACAAAACAAAAAGATGAGGTATGGGGGGTGTTCGACCATACTTAGAAAAAAAAGAGAATTAGAGAGAGAAAGTGGATAGAGGAAAGAGAAGGAGAAAAGGGAGAAAAAGAGAAGAAAGGGTTTAGGGTTTGTCGATCTCCCGACGATCCAACCGACGGATCGTCTCAACGATTGAAGAATCGAGCTCCCGTCATCATTCCCTACGTTGAGAACCTATTCGATTTTCGTTTTGATACGTTTGAAAGTTAGGGTTTGGGCTTAAACGGGTTCAATATGGATGAGTCGAGGTGTAGGGTTCGTTGGGAACATTTTGGAGTGAAAAGGATCGATTTCCGGTGACCGGAGGCTCGAGGGAGCTCCGGCCACCGTGGGAGGTGGCTGGCGGGAGCTGGGTGGTGGCTGGACGGAGCTAGGACCGGCCTCCATGGTGGTGAACCGGTCCAAAACCGGTCCATCCACCCACGGGTCTTGATGGCCGGGTGGGGCCCACGTGTTCGGGTCTCGGGTTTTCGTGTTCGGGTGGTTTGGGGCGAACCCCAAGTCGTTAATTCACACCCGGAACGAATTTTGGAATTAAATTGTGAAAGTTGAGAATTTCGGGTTTAGAAACTTTAAACGCGAATTAAATCGCTCGGAAGTCGGAAATTGATTCCGTCGAGTGCATTGGAACCCTTGAATTGTTCTAAGATCGTAGAAACGAAAACGAGAATTTTTGGAGCCCGGAAGGGCGTTTTCCAATCCCGGGAGGATTCGCCGAGCCGGGCGAATCGGGCCTTTCCGGGCCCGTTGTTGACAAAGTCGAGTAATTGGGAAGTTTGGGTGTGATCGACATTTTCGGGGTTGCATTTGGGCGTCAAGTGTATTAAAATTCAGTTTTTGCTTGCGAACTTAAAAAGTGTTTTAAGTGTGATCTTATTAGATCGTGCCGACGACCGCGGAAAGGGGAAGCTAGGCGAGTGATCGCGAGCACGCCGGAGCTTGGGCGTGGACCTTTGGGAAGCGTTACGAGGTAGGGAAAAGTAGCTGGATCTCGGCCTTGACTAGGGAAAGTTAACAGTAGAAATGCATGTGACACCTAGTGGTGTCGTAGGATGAGTACGTTTATCGAACGCTAGAAATGCAGGCGACACTTAGTGGTGTCGTATGATACGTGAACGTATCGAACAATAGAAATGCATGTGACACTTAGTAGTGTCGTATGATAAGTGAACTTATCGAACAATGGAAATACTGGTGGCAATTGTTTGTGCCCGGAGGTTGATTGAATTGTTTGTGTTTGTGGGTGGCCATGAGTGTCGTTGGGGTGTTGAACACGTATATTACTGTTGGTGTGTCGTGGGTGGCCATGAGTTCCATTGGGGTGTTGAACCCGTATATTACTATTGGTGTGTCGTGGGTGGCCATGAGTGTCGTTGGGGTGCTGAACCCGTGTATTACTGTTGGTGTATCGTGGGTGGCCATGAGTGTCGTTGGGGTGTTGAACCCGTATATTACTGTTGGTGTGTCGTGGGTGGCCATGAGTGCCGTTGGGGTGTTGAACCCGTATATTACTGTTGGTGTGTCGTGGGTGGCCATGAGTGCCGTTGGGGTGTTGAACCCGTGTATTATTGTTGGTGTATCGTGGGTGGCCATGAGTGCCGTTGGGGTGTTGAACCCGTATGTTATTGTTTGTGTCTGTGGGTGGCCATGAGTGCCGTTGGGGAGTTGAACCCGTATTTTACTTTTTTGTGTGTCGTGGGTGGCCATGTGTGCCTGTGGGGTGTTAAACCTGTGTTGTCGTTTTTGTTGAACCTTGGGTGTTGATTGTGATTGCCTGAGGTTGGGGGCCCGCCTGACAATATAGGGGTCCTGTGGTCGCGCGCGTGGGGGGTTGACTAGCCTTCCGACTAACCATCGGTAAAGTTGTGCATTCTTCGGCGATGAAGGGCGGCTCCCCTTCCGACCAGCTATCGGAAAAGTATTGCGTTATATGTCGCTAACAAGTCGACCGCCTGGCCCGACTGAGTGTCGGGGAAAGTTGCGTGGGGCAGGCTCGAGCCCAGCCGGTTAGCAACCGGCCTTGAGCAGCTGGAGTGCGATCCTTTGTGATCTTGTTTGTCGTGTGCGATCCTTTGTGATCTTGGGCGTTGCGTGGTTATTATTCGCGTTTTGGGTTGAGGTCGTAACCGCTGTGTCAAGTCTACATTACGTGTCCGGGTGTTGAGTTGGTTGGGGAAAGTGACATTTTTCGTGTGACAGTCGGGTTACGTGAGTTTGGGGATAGTAGTCCTCGGTGTTTTGTCTGTTGTTGGTGTTTCCAGCATTTTCTGCTAGTATGCCGTAGTCAGTCTGGTATCCGTGGTGGTGAACGAACGCTCACCCCTAGCTGCTTTTCCTACAGGTACTGGTCGCGAGACGGGCTAGGGGAGCTCCCGAAGCTTGAAGAGCTGGGAGCGGGAGTCGGGTTTCTTTTTGGGAGTCTAGTGACGTACTTGTTGGTTTTTGTCTGCTTGTTTTGGACGTATTTTAAGTTGTAAAATATTATTTTGATTAACTTAAGTGGTCAATTTAAGTGGTTTATTAAAATGTTTAAAATCGTTTTACTGTTTTATCGTTCGCGTTCCGGGTCTGGTTATACCGAATTCGAGGCGTGACAGCTTGGTATCAGAGCTCGAGGTTTCACACCTCGGACTGTACGTCAATTAGGTGGGGAGAGTCGAGTCATTAAAAGTACCGTCGTGCGTTGGATGCGCAAGTCGGAAACTGTGTGTAGACCCGTAGTGACAAGAGTCCTGTTTGTTGTTGTGTGTATGTGCAGTATTGCTGATACTGGCATAATGATTGTGTGCTGTTGCGTGAAATTTTTTTAACCTGTCGCGACTCGACTCAGGGGCGCCCCTGTGGTCGAACGTGACGGTGCTGATATCAAGTGGGTACAATTTAGTTCGGGGACGCCTGGACCGGGTTGTAACTACGTGATGTCAAAAATGAGATCTTATGATGAAGGGGAGAAAAGTTTTAAATTTGGTTGGCCCTGTGGACGTGTTTTTAAATTGTTGGCCCACTGGGCGTGTTTTTAAATTTGTTGGCCCGGTGGGCGTGTTTTTAAATTTGTTGGCCTGGTGGGCGTGTTTTTAAATTGGTTGGCCCGGTGGGCGTGTTTTGATTTTGGGTTGGCCTTGTCGGCTTGTGATTGAGGTTGAGTGACTTGATTTTTTCCGTGAATTGTTGGGCGTGTGTTTGTTAATTTGGTGATCGAGCGTGTGTGACGCTTAAGACTGTTTTTGGGGTTAAAAAGGGGTAAAAATCGAGTCTGAAACAATTTTGGGAAACAGGCCTGCACAAGCGTCACGGACCCTGTCACGGATCCGTGACGGAGCAGCGTGTTTTGGCAAGTTTTGGGCCTTCGTCACGGCTCCGTGACCCCAACCGTGACGGGGTCTGTCACGGATCCGCGATTCCTGCCTTGTTCCACCGTCTTGACTGTGCAGTTTGTGTGTTGGTTTTGCGTGGCTGTGTTTGTGTTGGTTTGTAGAGGTCGTAAGTTCTGTGTTAAAGGGTGAGGTCTTGGGTTAGAGACTTATCAATAACCTACGGTAGTGATACAGCGCCTTGGTGTGAGAGTCTCACCACGGAGAGGGGTTAGGGTTGATGCACTGCGGCGCCATACGAACTAGGTTTCCCCTATGTGAACGATTGTTCGAGGTTTCCCTCACGTGAACGGGCGGTTTGAGGTTTCCTTCACGTGAGTGGGTTATTTGAGGTTTCCCTACGTGATCGGGTAATTGGGGTATTGAGGTTGTGAGCAATAGTGGCTTGCTGAGTTGAGAACATGATCCCCGTTTGAGGTTTCCCTACGTGATCGGGTAATTGGGGTATTGAGGTTGTGAGAAATAGTGGCTTGTTGAGTTGAGAACATGATCCCCGTTTGAGGTTTCCCTATGTGATCGGGTAATTGGGGTATTGAGGTTGTAAGAAATAGTGGCTTGCGGAGTTGAGAACATGATCCACGTTTGAGGTTTCCCTACGTCATTGGGTAATTAGGGTATTGAGGTTGTGAGCAATAGTGGCTTTCGGAGTTGAGAATATGATCCCCATTCGAGGTTTCCCTTACGTGAGCGAGTATTTGAGGTGTTGATAGCGTGAGCAGTGTGACGTTTTGGTATCAGGTTTGAGGTAGTGGTTTGCCCTGGTTAGATTGGTAAGTAGTTAGTGCTTTACTAGTATGCCATAATCGAACGGGTGTCCGTGGAGGTCAGCAGAACGCTCATCCCCTTTACTACTTTTCCCGCAGGGGACGAGTAGCGAATACTGGTTTGGTTGCGGAAAGTTATAAGTAAATGCATATGGGATTGTGTGAGGTTGGTGTTATACCTTATCGGGGTGACCAATGGAATGGTCGTTCGGTCTCTGATTTGGGCGTCATTTTTATTGGATATCGGGGCGTCACACTCGTTTGCTTCGTCGAGTTGTGCTGAGATGTTGGGGCTGAGTTTAGAGTCGTTGAGTCCACCCCTGCGTCTGGACACGCCAGTTGGTGGTGGTGTGGTGTTGACTAGGGTCTGTCGTGCCTGCGAAGTTAGAGAATCGAACTGATATATGAGGTTCGAGAGAGGGCTCAAGAGCCCTGATGCTGGATCGAGTCCTCACCCCGAGGATTCGAGTATGTTCGGAGTTGGTGGGCACGACGGCAGTAGTGGAGCGAGGTCTTAGAGAGACTGCGAGGGTCCGTGAGGATCGGCAGCGACTGAGCTTGTGCGTGTATCCATGGGAAGGATACTTACGAAATGACAACCTTTGACGTAATCTTGGGAATGGATTGGCTGGAGAAGTACCGAGCCAATATCGACTATCACAGGCAACGAGTGACGGTGTCAACAGGCAACACGAAAGTTTCGTGTATTCTGGGCAGTAGGAGCGGAGTTCTCCTATCGGCTTTGTCCGCAGTGGAGGAAGTATCCGTCGCGCAGAGCCGAGAGTACCGCGAGTGGTGTTCGAGTGCCCCGAGGTCTTTCCTAAGGAGTTGAGCGGGTTGCCCCTAGTTCGTGAGGTGGAGTTCGGGATTGACCTGATGCCGGGGACGGCAACGATATCGATGGCGCCTTACAGGTTCGCGCAAGCCGAGTTGACCGAGCTGAAGCGTCAGCTCGAGGAGCTTCGGGAGAAGGGGTTTATCCGGCCGAGCACATCGCCGTGGGGAGCGCCAGCACTCTTCGTGAAGAAGAAGAGTGGAGAGCTTCAGATGTCCATCGACTACCGGAAGCTGAACCGGGTTACGGTGAAGAACCGATACCCGATGCCGAGAATTATCGACTTGTTCGACCAATTGAGAGGGTCGACATGCTTCTCGAAGATTGATCTGCGATCCGGATATTACCAGTTGCGAGTCCGGGAGGAGGACGTTGCAAAGACTGCATTTCGGATACGGTATGGGCATTACGAGTCCTTGGTGATGCCTTTTGGACTGACGAACGCACCTACAGTGTTCATGGATCTGATGAACATTATATTTTGGCCGTTCTTAGATCAATTTGTGGTGGTGTTTGTTGACGACATCTTGATCTACTCGCAGAACGAGGCGGCGCATGAGGAACATTTGAGGGGTGTTCTGACCCTGTTGCGCACACAGCAGTTATACGCCAACCTGGAGAAGTGCGAGTTTTGGCTCGCTGAGGTGAGATTTCTCGGTCACATTTTTTCTCGTGACGGTATATTGGTCGATCCGGCGAAGATCGACGCGGTTTTGAAGTGGGCACGGCCCACGAGCGTCTTCGAGATCCGCAGCTTCTTGGGGCTGGCAGGATATTATCGGCGATTCGTCCAGGACTTTGCGCGTCTAGCCGCGGCTATGACTCTTTTGACGGGCGAGGGAGTCGTGTTAGTGTGGACAGAGGATTGTGAACGTGCGTTCACGGAGCCGAAGGCTCGTCTGACTACGCTCCAGTGTTGATAGTGCTTGAGCGCGAGGTCGGGTATGAGGTCTATTGTGACGCTTTTGGGGAAGGACTGGACTGTGTAGTGATGCAGTCGGGTAGAGTTGTTGCTTATGGCTCCAGGCAGTTGAAGACACACGAGCGCAACTATCCTACCCATGGCTTGGAATTATCAACAGTCGTGTTCGCGTTGAGGGGCTGGAGGTATTATCTGTATGGCGAGCGATTTCAGGTGTTCTCGGATCACAAGAGCCTCAAGTACATCTTTTCCCAACGAGACCTGAACATGCGCCAGCGACGATGGATGGAACTACTTGAGGAGTACGAATTTGAGCTACACTACCTTCCGGGTAAGGCGAACGTGGTTGCCGACGCCCTGAGTAGGAAGTCGGTCCCGAGTCTTGCTAGCATATCAGTCCGAGAGTGGGACATAATGGGGGAACTGGGCACATTTGGGCTTGAGCTAGAGGAGGTTACTGGTGGTGTGGACATGTGCTTCTTGGTGACTCAGCCCACCCTGCTTGGCCGGGGGATAGAGGCATAGTCGGTGGATGTCGAGACGACAGAGATCCGGGAGAGAGTTGACGGAGGTGTTGACGTCGAGGGCTGGGATCGTCGTGCTAATTGGGAATTACGGTATCGCGGAGGTTTGTTCATACCGCGTAACGGTGGAGGCGACGAGCTGCGAGAGTCGCATCATTCGCGTCCGACAGTGCACGTGGGTAGCACTAAGAAGAGCGCGACATCAGGCGGCATATCTAGTGGAGCGGGATGAGGAGAGCGGTTGCGGAGTTAGTATCGCAGTGCCTCACTCGTCAGCAGGTGAGAGCCGAACAACAGCGTCCCGCTGGATTATTGCAACCACTAGGGGTTGCACAGTGGAAATGGGGGCACGTCACGATGGATTTCGTGAGCGGTTAGCCGAGTTCGCCTATAACAACAGCTTTCAGGCCAATATCAGGATGGCACCGTTCGGAGCGTTGTATGGTAGGCCGTGTCGTTCGCCTGTGTGCGGGGCGGAAGTGAGGAATGAGGGTTCACTGGGTCTAGAACTGGACCGAGAGACAGCTGAGTCGGTCGTGCCGAAGCGTGAGCGGTTGAAGACCGCGCAGACTCGACAGGAGCTATGCTGACAGACGGCGCCGACCTCTCGAGTCAGCATTCGGTGACCATGTATCCCTGAAGGTGAGTCCGAAAAGTGGACTGATGTGTTTCAACCGCGGCGGAGGCAGGTTAGCCCCGCGGTGTATCGGGCCTTTCGAAGTCTTGAGTAAAGTGGGAGCAATTGCATACCGACTTGCACTGCCACAGCAACTTGGGAATATCCACGTTTCCCAGTTGCGGAAGTATATGCGGACCCCTCGCACGTCATTGAGTGGGCAGATATCGAGGTAACGGATGATGTCTCGTATAAGGAGAAACCGGTTTGGGAAATGGATCCGCGGGAGCAGGTCCTGGGCGGAAAGGTTATCCGCTTAGAACGGGTGCAGTGGCGGCACCACGAGGCTTAGTCGACTTGGGAACGCGAGGACGAGGTTCGCGTGAAGTACCCCGATCTGTTCGACTCCTGAGGTACGTCTGTTTTAAATTTTGCGGACGAAATTCCTTTAAGGGGGTATATTGTAAGAACCACTCTCGGTCAACGCCAGTCAAAGCGGCGAAAAACAGGAAAATTTAAAATTCTGGGACAGACACTTAAATGAACCTAAATTTGACCCCGAGGGTCATACCGGACTTAAGTTGACCCCGATATCGACCAAAGTGAGTTCTGAGGAACTCAAGGCAACTTTTTGCCAGTTTGGGAAAGGTTGACTTTTTGCCGGAAAAGTCAACAGAGCGACGTTTTGGTCCGTTCGAGGTCCGTTTTGGATCCAAAAAGCTTAGTCGTCGTTACAGAGATCTTATTTGGGCCGTTTCCTTGTAGCCCGTGAAGTTTCGTAATTTCTAGGAAAATGGGCCCGTTTGGGGCCCGAGACAGCCGAATTTCGCAAATATGACTGAAAAATATCTAGAAGATATTTTCCAACAGGGGTGGGACCCACTTTCGACATGTCATACAACTGGTGGTGTTAGGTGATTTTGAACAAAACAAAAAGATGAGGCATGGGGGGTGTTCGACCACACTTAGAAAAAAAAGAGAATTAGAGAGAGAAAGTGGATAGAGGAAAGAGAAGGAGAAAAGGGAGAAAAAGAGAAGAAAGGGTTTAGGGTTTGTCGATCTCCCGACGATCCAACCGACGGATCGTCTCAACGATTGAAGAATCGAGCTCCCGTCATCATTCCCTACGGTGAGAACCTATTCGATTTTCGTTTTGATACGTTTGAAAGTTAGGGTTTGGGCTTAAACGGGTTCAATATGGATGAGTCGAGGTGTAGGGTTCGTTGGGAACGTTTTGGAGTGAAAAGGATCGATTTCCGGTGACCGGAGGCTCGAGGGAGCTCCGGCCACCGTGGGAGGTGGCTGGCAGGAGCTGAGTGGTGGCTGGCCGGAGCTAGGACCGGCCTCCATGGTGGTGAACCGGTCCAAAACCGGTCCATCCACCCACGGGTCTTGATGGCCGGGTGGGGCCCACGTGTTCGGGTCTCGGGTTTTCGTGTTCGGGTGGTTTGGGGCGAACCCCAAGTCGTTAATTCACACCCGGAACGAATTTTGAAATTAAATTGTGAAAGTTGGGAATTTCGGGTTTAGAAACTTTAAACGCGAATTAAATCGCTCGGAAGTCGGAAATTGATTCCGTCGAGTGCATTGGAACCCTTGAATTGTTCTAAGATCGTAGAAACGAAAACGAGAATTTTTGGAGCCCCGCAAGGGCGTTTTCCAATCCCGGGAGGATTCGCCGAGCTGGGCGAATCAGGCCTTTCCGGGCCCGTTGTTGACAAAGTCGAGTAATTGGGAAGTTTTGGCGTGATCGACATTGTCGAGGTTGCATTTGGGCGTCAAGTGTATTAAAATTCAGTTTTTGCCTGCGAACTTAAAAAGTGTTTTAATTGTGATCTTATTATATCGTGCCGACGACCGCGGAAAGGGGAAGCTAGGCGAGTGATCGCGAGCACGCCGGAGCTTGGGCGTGGACCTTTGGGAAGCGTTACGAGGTAGGGAAAAGTAGCCGGATCTCGGCCTTGACTAGGGAAAGTTAACAATGGAAATGCATGTGAAACCTAGTGGTGTCGTAGGATGAGTACGTTTATCGAACACTAGAAATGAAGGTGACACTTAGTGGTGTCGTATGATACGTGAACGTATCGAACAATAGAAATGCATGTGACACTTAGTAGTGTCGTAGGATAAGTGAACTTATCGAACAATGGAAATACTTGTGGCAATTGTTTGTGCCCGGAGGTTGATTGAATTGTTTGTGTTTGTGGGTGGCCATGAGTGTCGTTGGGGTGTTGAACCCGTATATTACTGTTGGTGTGTTGCGGGTGGCCATGAGTGCCGTTGGGGTGTTGAATCCGTATATTACTGTTGGTGTGTTGTGGGTGGCCATGAGTGCCGTTCGGGTGTTGAACCCGTGTATTACTGTTGGTGTATCGTGGGTGGCCATGAGTGTCGTTGGGGTGTTGAACCCGTATATTACTGTTGGTGTGTCGTGGGTGGCCATGAGTGCCGTTGGGGTGTTGAACCCGTATATTACTGTTGGTGTGTCGTGGGTGGCCATGAGTGTCGTTGGGGTATTGAACCCGTGTAATACTGTTGGTGTATCGTGGGTGGCCATGAGTGCCGTTAGGGTGTTGAACCCGTATGTTATTGTTTGTGTCTGTGGGTGGCCATGAGTGTCGTTGGGGAGTTGAACCCATATTTTACTTTTTTTGTGTGTCGTGGGTGGCCATGTGTGCCTGTGGGGTGTTAAACCTGTGTTGTCGTTTTTGTTGAACCTTGGGTGTTGATTGTGATTGCCTGAGGTTGGGGGCCCGCCTGACAATATAGGGGTCCTGTGGTCGCGCGCGTGGGGGGTTGACTAGCCTTCCGACTAACCATCGGTAAAGTTGTGCATTCTTCGGCGATGAAGGGCGGCTCCCCTTCCGACCAGCTATCGGAAAAGTATTGTGTTATATGTCGCTAACAGGTCGACCGCCTGGCCCGACTGAGTGTCGGGGAAAGTTGCGTGGGGCAGGCTCGAGCCCAGCCGGTTAGCAACCGGCCTTGAGCAGGTAGAGTGCGATCCTTTGTGATCTTGTTTGTCATGTGCGATCCTTTGTGATCTTGGGTGTTGCGTGGTTATTATTCGCGTTTTGGGTTGAGGTCGTAACCGCTGTGTCAAGTCTACATTACGTGTCCGTGTGTTGAGTTGGTTGGGGAAAGTGACAGTTTTCGTGTGACAGTCGGGTTACGTGAGTTTGGGGATAGTAGCCCCCGGTGTTTTGTCTGTTGTTGGTGTTTCCAGCATTTTCTGCTAGTATGCCGTAGTCAGTCTGGTATCCGTGGTTGTGAGCGAATGCTCACCCCTAGCTGCTTTTCCTACAGGTACTGGTCGCGAGACGGGCTAGGGGAGCTCTCGAAGCTTGAAGAGCTGGGAGCGGGAGTCCGGGTTTGTTTTTGGGAGTCTAGTGACGTACTTGTTGGTTTTTGTCCGCTTGTTTTGGACGTATTTTAAGTTGTAAAATATTATTTTGATTAACTTAAGTGGTCAAAAAGTGGTTTATTAAAATGTTTAAAAAATCGTTTTACTGTTTTATCGTTCGCGTTCCGGGTCCAGTTATATCGAATTCGGAGCGTGACATATAGTATCTCTCTTACATATATGTTGGTTCTTTATAACTTTCTATATTAACATATCGGTAGGGATGTTATCCATTATAAATCGATCTTTTATATGGTAAAATTTAAAAAGAAACTTCATGAACAAAAAGACTAACATAAGAATTAAAAAAAACGTAACAATAGAATTTTGGTTTTATAGTTGTCACAAAATTTTATGATTGATGTTATAAAATACTTAAACCTAAAATTCGGTGTTACATTTGTGTGATCCTTATGTCACAGTTTTTTTGTTCATGGTGTTACTTTGATTTACATTTACGGTACATAGTCTCCCCACCATCATAAAATTTAAAAATTAACATTCATGATGGAAGCTCAAACTTGGTGCGATAATCTTAGTCTTACATATCAAAATCTTCTATAAAGTGAGCGTTTAAATAAAGGGAAAATTAAGTAGGTATGCTTTAAGATGTAACCTTTCATTTTTATCATAAAAGTGAATATTTTTTGAAAATTATGTTTACTTTACCGTATTCTGTAAACACCTCTTGCATTTCATCAAGCATATTCTCAAACACAATTTCTCGTTTTACGGAGTTTCCATATAGCTCTACCAAGTTTGTTTGTAATAATACGTTTCAATAAACTAGTGGGTTTTCATACAACTTCTTTATCTTTGGAACTTATTGGGTGCTTGTATGATTCATTTATCGTCCGATAGCTGCGTGTTTGTGTCGTGTTCCTGGTTCAAATTTTGATACCTGCTTGTTTGAGTCGTGTTTCAGGATCCAAATTCTACGACAACGGTGTCATCTTGATGGGCAGGGCTGTTCGAGTGGTTATTATCTCGCCTTCTGTCATAATTTTATGTACAAGTGGCAAGTCATTCTGACGATACCTGTAATGTCGGGTTATACCGAGAGAGTGATCAATCGGCCAAACCCTTAGTATGATCTCTTTATTGCATACTCGATCTCAATCACTCCTTTTGTCAAACAAGTTTATACCTTGCCCATAGTGGTCATGCTGACAAAAGGACTACAAGTGCATAACTACTTTTGTTTTATCGGCAAAGCAAATTTAAATTAAATGCTCTCCGAAATGGAGAACAAGTGATGGATTACACACAAAGAGCATTCCCCATGGGAACCTCAAACCAACATCCTCAACAAGCTAAGGAGCGACACCCGCAACAAAGGATCACATAGATTACACCAAGAACCACCACAGCCACAGCCAACAAGGGCAACTTCACAACTCAAACAGAACAACTAAAAAAGGCCTAATAACCAGATTTCACTAACTTGAAGCTCGAATTTTGAAAACAGGCCTACAATGCCAGATTTTCCAACCTTGAAGCACAACAATCAACTACCAAAGACACCCCAATTCAAGAGCAAGCAGGAGAAAAACGGAGTACTAACAGCTATCCTCCAACAACCTGAGACACCCCTAACTCTAGTCCAAAACAGGATTTACCCCTACTTCCTTCTCTAGAGTACCACGAGCCTCCAAACAGAGATCGAAAGCCTCTAATGTCGGTGGCCAACACCACAACACGGCAGAGAAAATCCGGATGAAACATCCAGAACCCACAGAAACCTAACTAATTACCAGAGGGAATGAAAGGGCAAACAACCCCTTGTACTCACCGGTGGCCAGCACCGAAATCCAGTGAGACCTGGCAACGAGTGTGGCCAGGAACACAAACATCCCCAAAAGAAATAGAAAGGCTTGAGGAGAAGCAGGATACCCGAAAAGGACAAGAGCGGGATGAAAAGCTTACCGAACTCAGGAGCCAAAACAAACTTTGAGCTGAGTAGATGTATTGAAGAAATCGAACTCCTCACTAGAGCTGCACCCAAAACCGCATCAATCCACACCAGAAGGAAGTGCCACGTCCAGAGCTGGAAGAAGCTCCAACTGAGAAACCGATCCTTCACCAGAGCACCACCGCCGGAGAAGTCATTGACTCAGCTGAGGACTGCACGAACAAGCCTCCACCGCATACCCTGTCAGTTCCCCTAGCCCAGATCCCTCCCAGCTCTCCATCCACAACACCGGCCCGCCACTTATCAACACTAGTAGCAAGTACCAGTCCCCCAAGTCCACTCCAAAGGTCGCTGGAGAAAGCCGAACTAGGGCCAACACCGCCAGAGGCCTGAAAAGCCAGATATAAGCCAAATAGGTCAGATCTGAATGAACCGACGAGGAGAAAAGACATCGCTGGAGCACTTCAGGAAGCTCCCCACCTACGAACTAAGAGGCGGACGACCCAACAACGAAGGAGGTCAGATCTACACCATAGGGACTAGATCTGAGATGAAAGGGGCTTAAACTTCGACATCGCAGAGGGGAGAGGAGGAGAGAGAGAGAGAGAGAGAGAGAGAGAGAGAGAGAGAGAGAGAGGGAGAGAGAGAGAGGAGAAATCAGAAGAAGGGTTTTGGATTAGGGGAGGAAGGAAGAAGCTTCCCCCGTCGGTGACCTCCGAAAAACGCGAGGCGATCACCGGCGGAGGTGGAGAGGGGCGCGACTGCGAACAAGAGGGACGGTTTTAGGGTTTTCTAGAGAGAGAGCTCAAAGCGTCTCTCTCTAGAACCTGTGCATAACTACTTAATAGCTCAATATAATTTTACTGTAAAGTACCGGTCGATCCCACAATAAAGCATTGGGTGAATTAGTTCCAAGAGCTCACCTAGACTAAAGTTATCATTACCCTAATCTAGTTATCTTTATCCTAATCTAGTTATCTTTCTCCTATTTATAAATATACACATATACAAGTGTAGTTCACATGTTATGCTGTCGAAAGAATAGTTGAATGGGCTACACAAGTTCTAAGAGCTCCCTTAAGAGGGACCGAGGAGAAGCAGGGAGGCTTATGGGTGAGAATTTGGTGTAGGTAGAGACAATAGATAATGATGTGTACGATATATGCGTGCATTATGAATAAGGATATGTCATGTACTTGTGGTGTTGTGTTTTTTAAATGACTTATTGTGATATGTTATGGATTCCTTTAGGATCACCAACTTTCGCTATCAAGGTCATGTGGCAAGTCACATGAACCATCTTGGATAATAGCAAGAGGATTTCTACCATTTTTGATAATATTCCCTAGGTAAAACCAGGAAAAGTGGACTTATAAATTCCCGAACTCAGTTCCGATAGAACCTACTCTCTGAACCTTTCCTGAGCACCCATTTACCTAAGTTTATAAAGCATAAAAAATACCAGATTACCTCAATCAAGCAGAAGCAAAAAGTTTAAAACTTTGGAGTTGGCATGCCAAGTTCTATGCATGAATTCCCTAGAGAGGGGCGAGGTTAGGATCTCTAACAGATTAAAAATAAATTATTTCTTTCTAAAAATTTTTGGAGTGCTAAAACTTCTATAGTTCCTACCCGGTAAAGGAAAAGAGTTCCAACCCTAGTTTGAAGGACTTACGATTCAGAATCCGAGCAATGAACTACAAGTCTTTCAAGCTATGCATTGGTGGTTAGGATTGTCAGTCCTTTCTACGACTTCCCATCCCACAATGACTACTCTAGGGAGCTAGCAAACCATTCACAATTTCTTGATAGTGTGTCGATTTCTTCCATGGATGAAGCAACGGCTATAGCTTGGATTGACTATTCGTTAACCACCTCTTGTTCCAAGAGTCTCACTTAGCGTCCATTAGCATTTTCCTTCAAAGTGATCTAACCATCCAACTAGAGAGTTGGTCGACCGTATCATCTAGGTAGGTCCTTCTCGCACAACCAAACCGCTCTCATGAAATTTTCTTTTATAAAGCTTTGATTTTAAAGTCGAAAACATGTAATCAACCTATTAATGATAAATCACATGAACAATCTCCTAATTTTCATTCGGTTCCAACCTTGAGCAATATGGGCCTAGAACACAAAGGTGAAACCTTATTTTATAAGCGCTGAGAAATTTTATTGGAAGGTCGATCTCCAAGGTGGAGAAAGCCAAAAAAAAAAACATTACAAAATCTCCGATGGAGAAACAGGGGCATACCCCTTAACATAAAAACACGATTAACCACCCAAAAATAACCTATACTTCTTGTGGCGCAAACAATTAGAAAGATCCACTTGCCAATCACAATAAGAACGATCTCTCCGGATAGAATTAGAATTCCATAAGACATTAAACGAGTGACTTTGAATTTTCCCGAAAACTGTATCTGCTGACTCCGTCATCGAATTGAAAACCACATATTTCGGAGAATCCACAAATGCCAACAAACTAAATAAGCCACCTGAACCCAATAACGCCACGAGCCGGTCCGGCCAAAGCCCTTCCAAGCTAAAATGGACGCAACCACTGAATTTGGAGATACCCATGCAACCGCCCACCAATTATAAACCTTACACCAAATGAACCAAGACAGATCACAGTGAAAAAATAAATTCTCCACAACCTCCATACATCTTTTACAAAACCGGCAGTACATATCATTTAAGGGGATATTCACCCCTCACGCTTCCAGAAAAATAGATGTTGGTAAAGCTGCTTGACCCGCAAGCCACATAAATAAAGTATGTTTTGGAGGAATCCCCTTTACCCAGAGAATAGATGTCCACGGGACCTTAGGCATGTCTGAACCACACGGCCTTCCAAATAATACGATCCAATAGATCCACCGAAACCCGAACATTAGAAATAAGAGATAATAGACTATTTCTCTCAGCCCTCTCCCAATCCCATAACCTTCTTCGTAACTCAATAAACCACACTCCATCCCTCCAATTATCTGCCACCAAGCTTAACATGTTTTCCACGGCTGAATAAAATAACGAGAACTAAATTTTAAACGGAACATCTCCAAACCATAGGTCAGCCCAAAACCTCACTCGAGTACCATTCCCCAAACTCCACTTCATTCCTTGATTCCCAAACAAAGAGCTAAACATCGGGTCTGAATTCAAACTGATAATATGGTGGAAAAGGAATAAATTTCCCTGACGATCCAATGACGTTAAATTCCATCCTGTCACCGACCAGCCCATTCCCGAACAAATTACCATTTTCCATAAGGAATTCGATTCCAAAGCAAATCGCCAAAACCATTTTGCTAATGAAGAGTCCTTCATATCACTCAACCGGCGTAGGCCCAAACCGCACTTAGACTTCGGTTTACACACCTTTGACCAGCTGACCTTATACAAGATTTTGCCCGAGCCATAGGACTTCCACAAGAACTGACGCTGACATGCTTCCAACAATTTAATCACAGCCTTTGGAGCTTTTAATAAAGACATATATAAAATAGGCAGCCCTGACAGAGTACTTTGAATCAACACTACACGCCCTGCCACATACAAAAACTTTGTGCTCCATACCGCCAGCGATTCCCTATACTTTTTAATAATAAGATCCCAAGTTCCTACGCGTTTGGGGGATGACCCAAGACTGAAACCAAGATATGGCATTGGTAACGTACCAATCGAACGATCCCAGCAAGACTGGATTTGATCACCCGATATAGAGGTCGCGTTTAGAATAATGGCCTTGGTCTTCAAGAAATTAATTTTCAAACCTAAACAAGTTTGGAACTTTACCAGCAATAATTTCAGGCGTTCAAGAGCAGAAATATCACCTCTTACAAATAGCAAGGTGTAATCGGCGAATTGGAGATGAGAGATCGAAACACCATTTCCCACTTCCACACCACTAAACCACCCTTCCAACTTCCCTTGCTCCAAGAACCTGTGAAGACCTTCTGCAGCGATCACAAACAAGAATGGAGATAAAGGACATCCTTACCTGATCCCATTCATCATTTTAAACTCACTACCTGGAACACCGTTTACTAATATTGACAAGTGAGCATGAAAAAGACCAAGGATCCATTTCCTCCACCGGACAACAAAACGCATTTGTTCCATTACTTCCTCCAAATACCCCTAGTGCAACATATCGTATGCCTTCTCAAAATCGAGCTTCAACAAAATAGCCTCAACCCCCGACCTCGGGATCATATGAATGACTTCAAAAGCAATGAGCACACCGTCCACAAGCTGTCTACCCGCCACAAATGCACTCAGTGTATCACTAATCAAGTTAGCAATAACTAATTTCAAACGATTAGCTAATACCTTGGCAAGAATTTTGTAGGGTCCTGATATCAAACTTATCGGTCTGAAGTCGCTAAGATATTCCGCCTGATCATGTTTAGGGATCAATGTCACAAAGGTAGAGTTCAATCCCTTACCCAAATCACCGGTGAAATAAAACTCATCCATAAACCTTTTCAAATCATGTTGAATGACACCCCACGCCACCTTAAAAAATTTCATCGAGAATCCATCCGGGGTTGGTGCTTTCTCGCTGCCACACATATCAATAGCACTTTTGATTTCCTCCAAAGTGAATTTTGCCTCCAAATCACAGGCCTCCGCATTACCAAGTGTAGAAAAAGGCAGATTGGTATATGTTCTCTCGCCACATGAGGTTTAGAAAACCGGGCTTCAAAGTGAAGAGCCGCATCCTCTTTCATACAACTCGGCACCTGAATAATTTCTCGATCAACACGAAACTGAGAGATTTTATTTTTATGAGCACGAAAATTAGCCAAACGATGATAGAACCGAGAGCAACGATCTCCCCCTATAAACCATCTAGTTCTCGATTTTGCCGCCAAATTCTAGCTTGATTCTTACGCTTCTGAATCAACAAAGCAGTGTACCAGGCTCTATCGGCTTCTTCAGTACCAGTCAAAACCCGAACTTCCTGCAATGTATCAATCATGATTCGTCCAAGCATTAAGGAACTTATTAGGACGAGGAACCCAATTAATAAGATCAGAACTTAGCACAATAGGTCCATGATCCGAAATATCACGAAATAAACTAACCTGGTTTAAAGGACCAAACTTAGCTAGAAATTCTGACGACACCAAGAAACGATCCAATCTTGAAGCTTTTGACTCTCTACCATACCAAGTATAATGAGAGCCTGACAGAGGCAAATCTATATGGCCTGATCGAGATATAAAATCTTGAAAATCCCTCATATCTACACGAGAGGATGACCCATTTAGCCTTTTAGATTCTACCACAACAGCGTTAAAATCACCACTGATAATCGATAACTCTGGTAGAGTGTCCACGACTTGGATCAGATTAGTCCACAACACTTTTCTGGTTCTAGTACGCAAAGGAGCGTACACGTTTATAAATGCCACAGATTTATCAGAAGATAACCATATCCCCTTCCATACCAGTGCCCGATCAACAGGAACAACAAAATCCATAACCAACATTGAAGTTCTCCACAAACTGAGAATTCCCCCAGCACTGCCTGACGCCGGAATCAACTCACAATTCCACCCACCATTTAAACCACAGCTTCTCAATTTACTGTAATCAATAGTTGTCCACTTAACATCCTGCAACATCACAAAATCAGGTTTAACCTGCATAACAAGACCTTTCAGACTGTGAAATTTCTTACAGGTGTTCATTCCTCTCATGTTCCATGAGAGGACAATCATACTTCGCGACACAATAGCTAAGTCACCCCCCACCGTTCCTTCTAAACTATCACACTCTTCCCACTCTTCTTCGTCCACAGAATTTTTGTTCTTAAAGAGTTTACGACGAGAAGAAGCACCCACATCCTTACAACTCAAAGAGTTCAATACTGCATGACCAGACAATAAGGTTTTATCACTAACCTTGGGAGCCAGCTTCGATATAGACTTCAACTGATTTACCGACTTGTTAGTCGCTGGTGATGTACTCTACTTTTCAGTTGAACGTGTGCGAGACCTTGTGTGGTAGAAAGCCTTGACGAGAGACGCATTAGGATCACGAATAGTGACTTTCTGAGCATCAGCTATCTGCAGAACCGGGTTCATGATCACCAAACCATTGTTTACAGTAACACTTGGACCAACCTCATGATTCGCCTTTGTCTGGGTATCCCCAAATTCTTGGGAATTAGAAAATGCAACAAGGATTTCTCCCTCCTCAATCGAGTTTGAAAATCCATTCATATTCAAATTTGAACCCGATGAATCCGTAGAATTCTCCACGAAAGAAGGAGGATGATTAACCAACGATTCTCCGACCGGTCTCACCGCCGATCTGAAATTGAGCTTGAAATTTCTTTCTCCAATTTTGAACTCCACCGCGTCTGCAAGGGGACGATTCATCCGAATCAGAGATGTAACAGAGGAGTAAAACTTCCCATCATCTATGTCCAGCATCATCCAAATCAGAGTTGCGTCCTCTCCTAACATAGCCTTCAGAGAGCTTTCAGAACGCCCATGCCAAGGAACACCATTGATGGTAACCCAAGACCAACTCCTACCCCATAAAGCCAAATCTCCATTAAAACTCACAATTCAGAACCAGTTTTCGATCCATTTTCAACCCGTTTCTCGTAGCGTGGCTCCAAAACAAACGTCCGAACAATTGATTAAATAAGCCACACCTCCAACGTGCCTAAGCTCCATCCCAGTCGCCCCGTTCGAAGAGAAGGCCGACAAGAGCTCATCCCTCGTCAATTGAGTTCGATTTATCGCGAGGATACTGGATTTAATCCAATTCAGTCGAATTTCGTCCCCCTAGCCTCCGGAGCTACCTCCTGAGATGGAATCGGAGCCCCCTCTTCCATTCAACTCCTCTCTCCTTCTTCTGATCCTTATTCCAGGCCAACGCCACCAACAGTATATGGCCCTTAACCTTCTTTCCATTTTCCCGACTGATGATCTTCTTAGCTACATCCAAAGATGTTGCATGAAGGAAACCAAAAAACCTACCTCTCATATTGGGCCTGTGGATGAAAATCGATTTGGAAATCTTCTCGCAGCTCCCAAAATAAGAGGTGAACCACTCATCGGTCGTGTCAAAGGGCAAGTTACTGACGAAGACCTTGGTAGTTTGATCCTCTCTCTCTTTGTGACCGAACCCAAAGATCCTTCTTCGGGGACAGAAGAACCACCGGAAACCATCGCGTCCTTGAAACCGAGCCAGACATCGGACCCTAGAAGCTTCTTCGACCCACTCTCGCTGTCTCTCATTTTTTTTTAATGTGCATAAATAATTTTTATTTATTATATATGTGAATATTAAGGGACTCACAAAGGTGAAACCTTTAGTTCATAGACTAAAAAACTAAGCTAAAAGACTTTACAAAAATCATCAACAATATTTATCATTACACATGAACATAACCAAAGTAAGTATTAACATAGTATAGCCATACACCCATGGAGTTTTCAACACAAGATAGAAGAAATAAGATGAATAAAAGAAGATAAGAAATAATACTCTAATAGAGGGTGATGAGTCCCTCTTAGAGCACAAAGACCACATTCTTCTTCCTTTCTCTCTCAAGACTTGGCGTGTTTACACATGTGGAACTCCTCTTTTCGGAATGTGAGGGGTTTATTTATAGGTTTCTAAAATTTCCCCGCCCCATGCCGTGAAGTATAGCTCCCACATAGTAGGACGTTGTCTCACGACATGGTCTCTATGATTCCCACGCCTTGAGATATAACCCAGAAATATCTGCGATGTACTTTCCATGATGTGGATCATGGATTTCCCACGACGTGGGAGATCTTCTCTACGCCTTGGTAACGTGAGCTAAGGAAGTTTGTCTAAGTTTCGCAACCCTAGCTGAAATGACTGTTGGGTTTTGTGCCTTAGTGATTAATAAAAATTGGAAACCGTTTAGTTATCATTAAGATGTAATGTTAACTAACATGAATATACAAATATTTTTAGGATACCGGGGCACCGTTTCCCGATAGTAGAACTAATAGAAATAAAAGAGTAAGTCTATTCGTTCGTCCCTAGCCTAGACCGATAGTTAGATCTAGTTTGATGGTTGATTAGAGGATCATGTTTTACTGATCATGCTTATAGAGATATGAGTCAACATTACAAATGTTAAGGAGTTTAACATTGGATGAGCAACCTAGATAATACTCCATACAACATAAGACATGAGTATATCTCAACTACCAAAAGTAAATCTTAGTCCTAGACCCATGAAATCACCATATTATCTATATGTATCGATTCATGTCATTGACACAATCAAACTCTATTCCTAATAAGATGGTAATAAAGATTGTGCTCAGATATGGATATGTGCATATGAGGTATATGGGTGATTATCATAAGGACTTGTCACATGTGTTTCCAATACAAGTCAGATGTTATAAGGGCCCCTTTGATGAGTAAGGATTGTGAGACAAAAGCATGGTCATACAAGTGAACAAAGAAGTTTATGACTTACAATCCAAACTCGAGACCAAGAAATACAAAAACCAAACTGGAACAAGGATGATGCTTCTATGCCTTTTGTTCAGTTGTGACATCGCCAAAACGATAAAGGATAAGAATACTTATGGTAACAAGTTATGAAAAAGATAAAGTTCAAATTCATATGACTTGGGTAGTTATGGTCCTTGTTATGAGTTACCCATAACTTGTGGACGAAATGGGAATTACGGTCCCACTACCAATGTCATGTGAAACCTAAAGAGTCATACACATAAGAGTAAACCCCCCTACGAAATGGACCTTGGAAGTTCGACTCAAATAAATAATGAAAATTATATTTGATATAATAAATGTATTTATTTAATACTTGTTCATGAGATGATGTCATTATTTTTTACTTATTTAAATGTCTTGCATGTTATTTATTTAAATCAAACGAAGCATTAAAATATACAATATAACTGGTGTAGGCCGAAATTCACCATTCATGTTGTAAATAGTGATTTCGGCCAACCCAAATATTTGTACGTATTTGATATTTTATTTTATTAGAATAAGGAACGAAAATTCTAGATTATCTACACAAAAGGGAAATTCTAGTTGGACTAGAATAGAGGAATCAAGACTCCTTATGATTTCCCTTTTTCTAGTTTTCCTAATTTTATTGGGAGTTTATTTATGGGAAATAAAAGCCTATAAATATAACATCGTCGTGGCTGATAATCGTAATCTTATTTGCTACAAATTTGGGCCACCATATAGAGGGAACAAGAATGAGAAGTTTAAGAGCTACTAACAAACTTCGGTGGTGAAATTGCTTACTCGTGTGGATTCCGTTAGAGAACAAACACTTGAGTGCCTCGACAAGTCTTCACCATAGCCTAAAGGTCCCAATCTCGAACCAACTATTTCTCTACAACGAGGTAATCTCTATTAAATATGAGCACTAGATTAGCCATTACATGATGCATGAATCTAGGAATTCAAGGATTATGAATAAAAAAATATCCTGCATTGTTTGTGAAACATATAATCCTACAACGACGTCGCATTTTAGTCCTCCACACCAAGGGGCTTCTCTTCCACCCCGTGGGGATGCAGGGTCATTCAGCATTTAAGAGTCCATGTTTGCTTTCTTCGCACCAAGCTCACTCTTGAGGTTCCCTCTCATTTCTCAATATGCCCAAAGCTTCAAGTTCATGCTTAGTTCCATTACCTAGAAAAAAGACACAAGGAAATCGCATGTGGATCAAATCTAAAAAGGAAAATAAGTGTATCTATATGTGCTTTTCTAAGGTCAAAACACTTAAATGGGGTGTATTTTTTTATCGGCAAGACGAGCCTCGTCAGATGTGCATGCTCTAAGGAAGATGCAATGTTCAAATTGATTCAAAAAATGCATAACACAAACAGATTTTAAAGGCTGAATTAAAAAATAAATAAAACTCGAGTTTTTTAATAAAAAATTATTTAGATTTATAATGTACAATTAAAAAATGATTTTATATAATTAATTATTTTATTTAATAAATATTTTAATATTATAATTCATTTTTAATAAAAATAAAAATTAAGTTGGATTTAGGTAGTAGTTTCATTTTAGGGTTGAATTTAAGGTTGTGTTCTATATTAGGTTGCAATAGTAAGAGAAAATTTGTCATATAAAGAAATTAAGGGTAAAACCTAACATAAATAGGCATGTTATTTAGTGGTTAGGTTAGTGTACTCTTCTAAAATTTGGAAACATTAGAATAGGCATGTGAAAAATGCATACAAATTAGTGTAAATATGCATAATCATCTTTGTTTTTTTTTAAAGAAACATGCACTTTGTATTAATTATTTAAAAGGACAATACAGTGAAGTACATCAGGGAGTAAGTTCCATGACCATTGAAGAACAAACATAGAATGAGCCTCCATGATTAGCCAATGAGATGCTTCGTTCGTAGTTCTTTTAAAAAATTCGAGGGATTCACCCTCTTTTAAAGAAGAAGAAGATGTCGAATATCCCGGATGATCGTCCCCACTGAAGAGACGAGATTCGCCCCCTCAAGGTCATGTTAACCAGGACTTGGGCGTCTGAGCAAATCACAATCCGTCCATCCCTTATAGCCGCAATATTCCTTAGCACCGTACCTATGGCATATGCTTCAATCATAAAGGGGGACCATACACCCCGGAGAATCCTGTTTGCCAACAATTTGACCTCCCCCGTGAGCTTAGGCTATAGTGCTCCATCCTGATTGATCAGAATCCTGGAAAACCGCCCGATTCACATTCATAACAATGACCCCCAAGGGTGGGTTGATCCACCTAGAAGGGTGTCGTCGTGTCGATGGACGGGCCACATTGGTGGCTTGCTTTGCCTCTCTCCATGCTAATAAGGTTGTTCGTGCTGCTTAATCCACCCCCATTGTCGAGGGGGTTGAATTGCTTCAGACCATGTTAGCGTTAGTTCTCATAGCTCAATCGTAAATATCCAAATGTATAGATCATCATTTGTAATAAAAGTAAAACGGCTTAATATTACTTATGTGTTGGAGTAATATATCGAAGTGTGTTCTGATCTATGTCCACCATGCGAAATAGAACCATAAACTAAGATGGATCACACTCGATGGGTACCTAGTAAACAAAGCTTCACTAGAAGCGACTAGTATAAAAGATGACTCTTTTTTTGGTCAGTTCTATTAGCCATTAGAATGAGATTATGGAGTTTGATCATAGATATCATGTGGGACTTGATATTGGACGATCCGACCTGAATATGTGCCATAGATCAAGTCATGAGCATATTTAGGGTCATAGCTTGTCATGTATCCTTAGACCAAATAGTCTTTGTCATTGATATGCGGTAAACAACTGAGTTTGACCTAAGCCTAACGTTTCATGTGATAGGGTTTCCATAACGACCAGAATTGGTTTGGGGACGGATTACATGAGTGACACAAAAGACGATTAAGGGACTTATCCCTCATATTACGATATGAGAATGATCCCGTTCACGGCCACTAGATCAAGAATGATTGAAAGAATAGCATGGACATGCAAGTGATACTAGATATCATATATTCAATCATCTCACATATCGAATAACAATGATTGAGAACAATAAGGATGCAGACTCTATGCCTTATTCCAATCATGATATTAGAGATAAAAGGATAGTGACATAGTCGATAGAAAGGTTAGAATTGACACGACTCGATTCATTATGCAGTGTCATGCAATACTAAAGTCTCGTTAGTTTCCACTTATGTAAGATCAAGTAAAATGGGATTTTACTTTATCTACTAACATGCGTAAGCCTAAGAGGGTCACTCTGGAGGATGTAACTCAATAACATACCGATGGAGAATGGCCAAGCAAGAACATTGACACGAGACATGACCCAAACTGGGTTTTGGGTCATGTGCTCGTGAGTAGTTAGGATCTTACAAATTGAGATAAGACCAAAAGTCTTGGGAGCGATCTCGTCGGATAATGTTGGACATGTTTGGGATGAAAGACGTGAAAAGCAATGAGCACGTCACGGGACCTCGTTGGGAGAGATCGTGGGCAACTACACAAGAGGCCCATGGACGGCCCATGTCACTAAAGGCCCAAAAAATCAATTGGTCAGGGGTTGACTAAAAGATTCTAACTAGATTAGTTAACTTAGTTAGTTAGTAATTAGATGGAACCTACCATCCACTAACTAACTAATTAACAAATAATAATTTTTCATCCACTATCCTAATATACTAATTAATTATGGTTGTTGATGAGAGATATATGATGGAAGAGACATTACTTATCTAAACATAACACTCAACTCATATGCAAAAGAAAGCTTGGAGCTTCTCTACTTCCTTGCTTTGGTTGAAACCCCCTTTCCTCCATCCCCTTGTTATGTTGTTGAGTCCTAAAAATCAAGAACTAATTTGCTTTGATTCCTTGGAGGATACGTAGGCGTCTTGGAGATTTAAGCCCGATCATTCCTTACCTGGTGTTCTTGAATTGGTATGAACTTGTGATTTTGGTTTTGTCTTTTGTTTCTAATCGCGATAGTGTTCCAATGCATGTGGTTTCGAGTATTTTCTACCGTTGTTATTTTCTTCATATAGTCTCCATCGAGACCAAACAGACAAAACCAATATGGGCTTTCCATATCTCCCACATAAAAGTAAAGGACCTCTGCCACCCTCTCCGGAGAACTTCGTACAATGAAAATTTTCCACCAGTCCTCGAATTGCATTTGTGGTTCCAGAGGGATCATACTTCCCAACGGGTTCCAACAAGTCTTCGCAAAACCACAGTGCAGTAGCAGATGGGCAACCGTCTCCGTGTCCTAACCACAGAAAGCACAAAGGGGAGAAATAGGGACGTACATTGTTGGAGGTTCGAGGTTACTTGTAATGTGTTAGATAAACAACTCCATAATAAGATACGTAGACGTGGCTGAGCTTGGATGTTCCACAGGTCCGACCACGGTTTTGGTTTCTCTAGCAATCGTCCCCTCTACCTGATATCAACGAGAGTGCGATATCTCGCCTTGGTAGAGTATAATACCTTCGGGTCATCCGCCCCGTACATCCAAATTCATGTCCGACGATAGAAGGACTTCCAGTATACGCTCTTGGTTAATGTTATAAAAAATATGATGAATAAGGGCACGTCCCAACAGCGCGTACTTGGTAGGAATTAGCAAGCACCGAAGAGACGGTCTGCACCCAGGCCTCCGGTCATATTAGACATGGTGTATCACTAATGGTCGGACCACGACCATCTCCTATTGCAATCCGCAATCCCTCCACGAGTAATTGTTGTTCTGCGTATATGCTGGACCATGTGAAGCCCGGAGCGGATCATGAGGGTGCATGTAAGAAATCAGTTTTGGGGTAATACCGGGCTTTTAAGACTCTCGCCACGAGTCGGGTTTGTGAATGAGGCCTTAGGCTTGCTTCCCAAGTAAGGTCATGTACATGTCTTAGAGGTGACGAATACTCATACCCCGTATGCCTTAGGTGTACATAAATGATCTCATTCCTGTCATACAATAGGCTTGCCCTCATTGGATTTTCTACCCCACCAGAACCTAGCCAGCGACACATGAATCTGAGTAATGATACGTTTGTCAACCAAAAAACAGACATAACATAAACCGGAAGTGATGTCAAGACCGACCTTATCATAACCTCCCTGTCAGCCGATGATAATAGTTGCCCGTCCCATGAGCGGATCCTTAAGATAATACGGTCACCTAGATAGGCCATGGCATGACTCCGGTTACTTCCCATCATGTTTAGAACTCCAAAGTACATGGACATTTCCGAGGTTTCCTCAATTGCCAAGATTTCGCAACACTCCCGTCCTTCTTAATTAATACATTTCCTTTAGATTATTATTTTTATTTAGTCTCGGTCAAACTATTTGCATAGAGTGACGGTTTCTAATAGCCTCCGCTTTTTTACTCTTTCCTAAAAAACCTAATTAAGCTCTGCCAATAGTCCCACGAGGAGTATTTGCGTTGAAGATTTATTGCACAGACCAATCGTTGCTATTTTAGCCACAACCAGTCAAGACCATGTGACCGCATGATTGCAGATCCTACATCGTAAGAACTTTTACCAGCAAGAATCATACTCATAGAGCTTCTGGTAAGCCAAAATCTTAAGGTTCGTATCAAGTCACGATAAATCTTAGCCTCCAATCAAGTCCAATGATGTTGTCGCTGATAAGGATAATTTGAGTGCACTTAGTCTCGATATTACAGCTCTCCAGCAATTACGAATAAATACGACGGAAGGCCATAAAAAACTATATCACTCGAGGGTGATCCCAACACCGGGCAACAAGAAAGAGTCCAACTGTAGTGAAGATGACCCATGGCGGAGCACTCAAGTCCGGGAAGGGGAGTTTAGTTAATTTTGCCTCCACTTACATGACCTGTTCCAAGCGCCCACATGTGACTGCAATTCCAAGCTTTAAAATCTTTCCTAAGCCTTTTCAGTTGCATCCAGAGAACAATTCTGAAACAAAATGATATTCCCAGACAGAATCTAATTAGAGGAATCCACCATGAGTTGCAGCAGGACCAGGCAATGTAAGCCGATTTCATACAATCCAAATGTTATTATTAACAAGGTTATTTGTTTACAACTCTGCCGGGTCCATGAAATCGTTCCGATAACTTTTACAACAATGCATCTAGATCTGGACAATTGATGATAATTATGGCACAGGTGGGCTAAGAACCTAATAAGACACAAAACTGTCATTTAAGTCTTACTCCAAACTTACATGCTTCTCAGTAACTTGATAAATAAAATTTCGACCAAGGATAAGAAAATAAAATAAAAGTCGTGTAGTAATGCTCAGGAAGTGGCAGTGGGTTCCGCCAACCAACTCCAAACTCTCACTTCACCTGTTCCATCACCAGTAAAAAACAGGCCACCAGGACCGATCTGAATGGCACGAATCTCCTTTTTAGCAAAGATTTTACCTCTCTCGGCAAATCTGAAAGAGAACATGATAAAATAAGGAGCAAGCTCTTGGAAACAAACGACAAGAGAACAAGAACACGAGAAGATTCACTTGAACAACAAATTAGAGAACAGGCAATCAGACTCACGACGGTAAATCATAGGCACGGACAGAATTATCATTGCAAGAACACAGCAAGACTGGCTTGGCCTCAGAATCATGCATCCCACAAAGAGTAAGCAAACCCTGCAACAAGCAGATTATAGATTTGCATCCAAAGTCATTCTTATATTTAATAAGGTACAACTACATTTATGAAATGCACCAGTAATGAGTACGTTTTAGCACAACACATTTTCATTAAAATTCACATTCATGAGTGAGTAACTAGCCGTACTAACAGTAAGACATGTTTCGCAATACTTCCAAAAACTCCATAAAAGACTAAAGATTTCCCTCCACCTCACTGAATATAGATAAAACCTCACATTTTTAAGAATTCTCAGTTTTGGTAGCCCAAATATATAGGTGCATTGGGCTAATCATGATATAGAATATAATTATTCCCACACACAAATTCAAATCCAAAGTCAGCACTTATTATCCTACAATATATAAGTAGCAGTGCATAAGCTTTCAACTAAACCACCAGTACTTCTTGGTCTTCGTTCATATTTGACAATCTGACACATAGAAAAGACTAACCAGCCATTTAATAGAAAACAAGATAAGCAGGAGACTTCACATAATCAACCAATTATTACTGTGAGCACATTGATATACTAAGCACCGGAAAGAAGGTAAGCAGTCCACATAAACTCTTGATTCTCCAAGCTTTGCTTCTTGTAAAATCAATGATATTTGTACATGAACTTCCCCGAGATTTTTATATTTTCTTCATGGCATATTAGAGCTGAGAGAATACCTACTTCCATCTCCCCTTAAGGTAGAGCTGCATTTGAATTAAGTTCTACGAGAATAGTATTACACCTGACCTAGTACTCCAGGGTGGTAAGTAAGACTAAAGGCCTAAAATAAGAAATCTCTACTAATGTCCGTATGAATTCAATGCCAGGAATAAGGATGACTCAATAATCCCATAACATTGTTGCATTTCACGATATGAAGGCATACATAGACTGTACAATATGTCAGGAACCATAGTATTTAGAAAATAAATCAATCAGAATCGACACACCAATTACAAACAGTTCTAATAACTACCCCTTAGCCCACTATCAACATTTCCACACTCCCCCTTGAGCTAAGCATATAGCTCATACATTCCAACCTTACTGCAAATGAAACTCAATATTGAGGCCCATGAGAGATTTGCTAAGGATATCTACCAACTGTTTGTTGTGCTCTACATCACTAGGTATTATACATCCGTGAAAATTCTCTTGGATGAAGTGGCAACCAACTTCTACATGTTTAGCCCTCACTTGGAACTGGATTGACGGAAATATGCTGTGCAGCTTGATTGTTGTCACATTTCAACTCCATTTGAGATGCATACGTGGATTTCATGTCTTAAGTGCATCGTTCAACCCAAATAAGCTTGCACGTTCCCATGGTCATTGCATGGTATTTTGCCTCAGTTCTTTATTTGACAACACCTTACATTTTATTTTTCCAATATATCAAGTCTGTTCTAATCATAACATGAAATGTAGAAGCAGGACGCCTACAAAAAGAACTTGCCAATCGGGATCAGAATATCTTACTAGAGTATAACCCTTGTTTTCATTCAATAATAGAAAGGAGAACTTCCCAATCACATTCAGAATGCCTTATTCGAGTAGAACCCTTGTTTTCACACAATAATCTTTTTTTCCTGGAGCTCCCCTGGTAGACTGTAGAATCCAAATAGTGGCACCCTAATGGTTGCCATGTGACAATAGTAGAAAACGACTCACAACACTAACCGCAAAGGCATTCCCCACCAATCTCTAGGATATGTGAGGCTCCCCTTGTCCAGGAGGAAACTTAGAACTTGAATCCAGGGGAGAGAGTATTGGTTAGCAGAATTTCATTTGGTTTTCACTCCCAAACTTGACATCGAGGAAACCAAGGTAGTCGGGGTAATCATCCTTGATGTATGTTTTACCATAGGTTGGGTCATGGACCCACAACATCACGATATATGCCTCAACGGACTCTCACTTGATCAAATCATGAAGAGCGTCGCAGTTATTGTGTTGCAAAGCAATTGTCTTCATCTTTCCATTATGGATCACCCACAAAATATAGTTGCTTGTCTTAGACAGTTCCCTTCTCCTAGCCCATGGGTGTTTTTTGTTGCAGTTTCTCTAATCACATCTCTAGTAACCCCCATTTACTCTTTCACCTTAGTAGTTCCACCTCCATGTCATCCATCACAATGGAAAATGATCCCCCGTTACATTTAGACTGTGCTCTTTACATTTTCCTGACATCCACATAATTTTATGATCGTTCGTGAACTTATTTGTTCCATAAATTTTTCTATCACTTCTGACGTTGAGTCGATGCGTGAAACAATCAACATCAGAACAGCGATGTAGAGTCTTAAGGAATAGACTACCAACATAAGGTCCTTCTCCTCTTGTCAAAATAGAATTATGAATGTCCTAATGCAAGCTGAAGATTCTCATCAGCAGAAGTAAACTACGTCAATTCCATGTAAAGGCGAAGGAACAAGTAAAAACAATATTTCATAGCCCCCAAAAAGACACTACATGAAACAATTATCTTGTTCTACGCTCAGCTTTTAAATCCAATGTTTCACACTTAATCAATAACATTAACATATCAATAAAGTGCATTACGATATATGTAAATATAAATGCAATGCTCAAGAAAAGTAAATTCAGAAGACCACATACATTTTCCTCAGTGTGGGTGTATGTTACTTCCAAATTCCCGCTTTCTGTCGCAGCCCAAATCTGCACAAATTGTCATACTGAACAGATGAATAATTCCATAGCAATAGGCAAAACATATCATCAAATAAAAATCCAACGAAACTAACCTTTATTGTTTGATCTAATGAACATGATAAAAGAAACTGCTCCCAGCAAAGAACGGACATCACAACATTAGTATGATCATTAAGCGTCTGTATACATTGCAGAGTTTCAAGGTTCCAAACCTGGAAGAGACGACAGTAAGAAATGACAAAAACACTATACATGCAAGTTGAAGTGTATCCTGACCCTTATTATTTCATAAGAAAAAACACCTAGTATTGGACAATATAAGGTCGACGTACTCTTATAGAATGATCCATCGAACCAGAATAAAGCCTGTTAGCTCCGACAACAAGTGAGACAACAGCAAGAGTGTGCCCCTTCAGTGAAGCAGCTGGTTCAAAGGTATTAGATAATGCATTAAATTTCCAAACCAATATTGTCCCATCCTGCAAAACAGACAATATAAAATTTGAAAAACTGTATGTGTGTTGACAGCATGCAGAGAGTCCACAGAACTCTGCAAGGACCACGTTGTGTGGGAATTTGAGGTGCCCATGTCAACTCTTAACTCAGCAATAACTCAATTATTTCACATGTTACAAAATCCTTGTGAAAGCAGAGTGACAGCATAGCCCTATCCACTTAAAGAAAACTAGGCACCACCCAAAATATTGAATACCATTACATTCTACCAGGGGTACAGTGTGTGCAAATTGCAATAGCTCACTTACAGTGAAGTTGCAGCTCTGAGGAAGTTAAACACGCTACTGAAACCCACACCGAGTGGACATGTACATTGTGGAACAAGAGGCAAAAATAATATCTAACCACATATTGATAATAAGCAACCACCAGTCAAAATTACCTGCGTACCAGCAAAAAGCAAATCGCTACCCACAACCATTGCATAAACTTGTCCAACAGGTCCACTAAGACTCAATTCACTAAGGGCTTGGGTGTTCCATGCCTGCAACATCACCACCAAAAACATATAAGAACCATTCTCTGAAATAAAAGGACCAATAAGGTTTTATATAATCCCCAGATGCTAATATATGCTCATATGAATAGGTTCTAAAAGAACAGAAAAGCACATTATAAAATTTAACCTTACCTTCACAACATCAGGTAGACCAACAAAAACCCATGGACCTTCACTAATCATAGAGCCTACTTCACCACCAACATTGATCACTCCAGTACACTGCAAAAATATATATATATATATATATACATCAGAACTGAACATGAAACCAACAATCCACTAAAAACATATTGTGTGACCCTTCAAAGTGGCAAATATATATATATATAAAGAATGTTAGCAATCTTATGCTCTATATCATTTGCATAGTTAAAACTAAGGTAATCTTACACGAGCAACAGTAAGGCCATCTTGGGGTTATTGATTAATAATAACAGTATCTGACTGATGTGGCATGCATCTACTGTGCACCAACTGCTGTTTATAGAAAGTATTGATAACTTGATTCTAAAGTTTCTCCTTGATCGGCTAGTTTAGAAAGCTAGCCTAGTAGTCTAGTACAAAGAGCAGTCTTGTCTGGAAACGCCACCATTGATAGCAGACATTCGGCCACATATCAATGAGCTATGACGCGATAAGCATAATTTTTTTGTGATATCAATATGTTGCAGCACACTACGAACTATGGAAGTATCAGAATTAGCTTCTGTTTGCAATAGATTGACAAACAACTAAAAGAACACCCAAATTGGCAAACAATGAAAGTCTTGGTTACAGCCAGGGGAGGTCAATTAAGTAATGTTAAAAGGTAAACACACACATTCACTGAACAAGCTGAATTGAATATAGTTAGTGCAAGTACATTTAGATTACAATACATTACAAAACTTGATTTACTACGTGACTTAGTAGATGACATTTGGCTGGTGGCATATACTTTTCAGATACAAGATCCTTTCTTATTATATATTTCCTTTCTTTTTTTCTGTATTGGTATGGTGTACGGCACAATCTATAAGAAAAACACAGCTGCACAACAGTGTTCAAAACCAAAATATGATGTCCCTAACATCAAACCCTAGTCAGCCAAACAAAATGGTTAAAACTGTAACACAAGTGTCCAACATAGAACACTGTATCTAGTTCATAAGGAATAGTGTAACACAAATTATAAGAGAACCTGCCCAGATTGACAATCCCAAACCCGCACAGTCTCATCTTTACCCCCTGTATACATCTTATCCGACCCTGATGGCAAGGCTATCCCAGTAACAACCTGATACAGAACAAAAAAGGAAATTTCAATCAACCCATTAATTAAACCATCATAAGAAGATACAATTAGGAGAAGCATTTCAAAATTAAAAACAAAAACGGAGTTCACCTTCTGATGACCGTCGAGTTGGGTTAACAAGGAGAAGCAATCCCCCATGGTCCAAGAATGCAAATACCGACACTTGTCTCCATAAGTACAGCTTCCCTGAACCCAATAACTACAAACCTTCTCCGTCTTCCTCACCACCCTATTATTGCCCCCATGAACCCGCCCCCAAGTCGAAGATCCTCCATTGAAGTTCGGACCCCTCCGCTGAGATTGAGAACCCCTAAACCCCGAATCGTCGGCGAAAACATGCGGCCGTTTGGAAGACGCCCCATTGGCCGCCTGTTGCTGGTGAGGCGGAGGAGGCAATTCTCTGTGTAGGTAGGGACAAGGGAAGCGATTGCACTTGCCCGCCCTCCAATGAAAGCAGACCTTCTGGAACTTGGAGGAGTCGTTACTCGCCGTCGACGGCGCGCCCAGCCGCTGAAACACCCGCCTGTTACCGTCTCTGCCCTGGGCATCCAAATCCATTGTAGCCCGATTTGATCAGTTTACGGCGCACTCTTGTCGGCGGGAAAATCCGAAGACAAAAAAATCTAAGTTTTCGAATCAGAACTCCGAAAGCTGAGTAACAGGATTAAATCGAGTCTCTGTACAGTCAGTTATTGATCTCAATCACGCACTATACTGATAGTACTTGGAATTTACGGAAATGAAAAGCCTCTCAGCTTCAGCTGATCCGTGGTTCTGTTGCAGAATTGAATCTGAACCCTAACTAGGTTTACAGAGAAGAAATCGCACTGAGGAGCAGTGAAGAAGGAGCGAAGCAGAAGGGGACAATATCGCGTCGTCACCGATACGGACCAAATTAACGTGAATTTACAGAACTATCCTTTCTCATTTCATTATTTAAGATAATTTTACAACAGTAATCTAAATCTTTCGTGTTTATTAAGAATAATCTAAAAAGAATTTGTACCACCTTATTGTTCTAAACTTTTATTAATTTGTCTAAAATACTTAAAAAAAAATTGTCATTTCAGTACTTTAAACTTTCATTAATTCTAGTATATCGTTAATTTTATCCTAAATCTGGTTGTTAGTGGAGAATATTACTGGGATGTACGGGGAGGCGAATCGAGAGCTGAGGTGACAGACGTGGGAGATGATTAGATCCCTTGGAGTGAGGTCGGGGGTGTCGCAGAAATGGCTCCTGATGGGTGACTTTAACGGTATCCTGCGAAATAAAGAGAAGCGGGAAGGTCGGCGATACCCGGAACGTCTGATTGCTGGTTTTCGAGAAGCAATGCGGGATGTGGGGGTGCAGGATGTCCCGCTTCAGGGATATGGGTTCACTTGACACAGTGGGAGTGAGCCGGAGACGAGGATGGCGGTGCAGTTGGACAGGGCGTTGATGTCTCAAGCGCTTAGATCAATGTGGCCAGCGGCGCATTTGGCCAATCTGGGCATCTCGACATCCGATCATTTGCCCATCCTTATAGACTCGGACAGGCGTGGGGATCCAGTTGGTTCACGACAATTTCGATTCCAGAACATCTGGTCGGAGGACCCGGAATGTGGGCATTTGATTCACGTAAGGTGGGGTGCTCCGGAGGACAGAGATATTGGTACAAAGATAAGGGAGACGGGCACTGAATTGGAGGCTTGGGGCAAAGAGGTTTACAACGCCTTAGCTAGGAAGATTGCAAGATATGAGAAAGATATGTTGTGGTTGAATGGCAGAAAGGATATAATGAGTATTCGGAGACGCAGGGCTCTACAGAAGGGCGAGTTTTGGAGACAACGGGCTAAACAACACTGGCTCACGGAAAGTGATCAGAACACGAAGTTTTTCCAGGCTTCAGCGTCGTAGAGGAAGAATATCAACAAGGTGTCCGAGTTACAGGATGGTGATGGAAACATTCTAACTTGGGAGTCGGGATTGGGTGACCATATCCTGGAGTTCTACAACACGCTATCTTGGAGGTCAAGGGGGATGAGGCTAATTTTCCGAGATTCCGACAACAACTAACGACGGAGCAAAACAGAGTCCTGATGGGGGAGGTGACATCGGACGAGGTGCGGGAAGGGACTTTCTCTATGGAACCTAATAAGTCGTCGGGACCGGATGGTCTCAATCCGTTTTTCTACCAGAAGTACTGGGGAACGGTAGGGGAAGATGTGACTCGGTGGGTGCGAAGGATCTTCGCGGGGGAGGATATACCGAGGGAGATGAACAAGACAACGTTGGTACTGATTCCGAAGATAGAGTTCCCGACGTCGTTGAAGGACCTTCGACCTATTGTGCTATGTAACGTGATGTTTAAAGTGGTATCGAAGGTGGCCGCGAACAGATTAAAAGGGTTCTTGGATGGTTTAATTTCAGAGTCCCAAGGGGCGTTTGTGCCTGGTCGGTCGATCCAGGATAACATTATCCTCTCTTATGAAACCTTACACTACCTGAAGAATAAGAGACAAGGGAAGGAGGGGTGGGTGGCTCTGAAATTGGATATGAGCAAGGCCTATGATAGGGTGGAGAAGGGGTTTATGGGATATAATGCGGGGATTTAGTTTTGGTGAGGAGTGGATATCACTCGTTCGCCGGTGTACGTATTCGGTGACGTATAATATTGTAGTGGGGGGACAGCAGACGGGGTTTGTACAACCGGAAAGGGGAATCAGGAAGGGGAATCCGTTATCCCCACATTTGTTCCTCTTTTGCATTGAAGGCTTCTCCCGTCTACTCCAAGGAGCTGAAAGTGGAGGGGAGCTACATGGGGTACGGGTGGCTACCGGAGCACCACCGCTTACACATCTATTCTTTTTCGATGACTGCTACGTGTATTCCAAGGCGACACCAGAAGAAGAGATGACATGTCTGAGAAATCTTCTTCGGATGTTTGAGGAAGCTTCGGGTCAGGTGGTGAACCAACAAAAATCGTCTCTATTCTTTAGCCATAACACTCCGGAGACTCGGAGGATGGAGGGAGTGCAGATCCTAGGAATACCGGAGTTGGACAACCCATCTCCCTACTTGAGAATCCCGAACATGATGGGTCGAAGTAGGAAGCAGGGTTTACAGTATGTGCTGGATAGAGTCCTTCGGAGGATCCAAAGCTGGGATGGGAAATTGCTTAACGGGGCGGGGAAGGAGGTGTTGGTCAAGTCCGTGTTACAGGCAATCCCGACCTTTACGATGAGCGTTATGAGGATACCAAGGGGAACCCTGTACAAGATGAATGTCGTGTTAGCTTGGTTCTGGTGGAAATCGACAAGACCAGAGGGGGAAGGTGTTGTTTGGCAGTCATGGACGGCTATGTCGCGGCCGAAGGAGGAGGGAGGTCTGGGATTCAAGAATCTATACGACTTCAATACAGCTCTTCTAGGAAAACAGTTGTGAAAACTTGTAACGGAGGAAGATAGTTTAGTAGCACGAGTACTGAAGGCTAGGTATTACCCGGGATCCTCGGTATTGGAGGCAGTCCGAAAACCGAACCAGAGCTATGTCTGGAAAAGTATCTTGTATGCACAGGAAATGGTCAAGAGCGGGCACGGAGATCAATTGGGCCAGGAACGAATACATCTATACGCGACCATCCATGGTTAACAGGGGTGGTGGCGAGAGTGCAGTCGTCGGATCCAGGCATTGATGGTAATTCTGTGTCGGATCTGATGAGACCTAACGAGAGGAGATGGGACACAGAGGCTATCAGTACGTTGTTTAGCCCGGAGGATCAGTGGGCGATACTGGCGGTTCCGATAAGTAGGACGGCCACGAGGGACTCTTGGTACTGGGCGGGTGATTATCTGGGACAATACACGGTGAAGTCGGCGTACAGCCTGGGTCATCAAGACCAAGCGGCCTTCCAAGCCCAATCAGAAATCTAGTCTGCTTTCTGGTCGATGGAAGTGATGCCAAAAGTACGGTCTTTTCTATGGCGTACATGCTCTGGTTGTTTGCAAGTGACAGTTAATTTGAGGAGACGTCATGTGGATATGGTGGCGACTTGTCCGGTCTGCTTTGGGGCGGAGGAATCTGCACTACATCTGCTGGTCCAGTGCCCGGTGGCGGCGGAGTGCTGGGTCAAGTCGGGACTGAACATTCCCCAAGAGGCCCAGACTATCATTGATTGGGTGCATGGAACGCTTGACATCAACCCTCTGACAAGTGGAGGCTTGATAGGATGTATCTTGTGGGAGGTGTGGAAGGCTCGGAAAAAAGTAGTCTGGAGAATACTGCTCAACCAGCTGCTAGTATCTTCCAAACAACATTCCATCTACAGACATGGTGGATGGAAGCCAGGAGGAGGAAATTATAGGCACAGTCAAATCCCCGTCAGTCAAAGGTACAAGTAGCGGAGGCTTGGGAACGCCCCTCTCAGGGGACGTGGGCCATAAATACAGACGGAGCTCTGTTCGCGACGACAGATAAAGTAGGAACGGGATGGGTATGCAGAGATGACAGGGGTCAGCTTAGGGGAGCCCGATCCACATCGTTCCATGGTGCTCAAAACCCGGGTCTAGTGGAAGCCTATGCGGTTTGAGAAGCGTTAACGTGGCTACAACAGTATCCTCGACAGAGGGCAGTAGTACGGAGCGACTACAAGGTCATAGTGGATATGATCAGACGAGGAGGGCGGTTGCTTTCTCCTCTGGGAACAATCATTACAGATTGTAATTCCCTTTTATCTACACTCGAGTGCGTGCAACTCGATTTTGTAAAACGGACAACGAACAAAGCAGCTCATTGGCTTGCCAGGGCGGCTTGTTCTAACCCTGTCTGGAATTGGCAAGGGGGTCATATCCCTGGGCCTCTTCAAAATATCATTATTGCCGATATTTAAATAAAATCTCATATTTCCTCAAAAAAAAAAAACAAATTAAAGTCATTATATCTATTTTGGATGAAAAGTTAATAATAAGTATTAAAATGGAATGAATGAAAGTCAAGGATATTGAGGTGATAAAAAATTATGTTACTTTAAATGAATTAATAAAAATTTAGAGTATTAAGGCGACAAAAAAAATACTCTAAATAAAATATGAAAGATTTATGGAACTAAGGTGGAATTACCCCTTAAGTATGACCACATAAGGGTCATGTATATGTTCAGATTTACTATTGACATGAAATCGGTTAATTTTCACATCGTAGATTTTTAGTAGGGCTTTATTAGGGAGTTTTATTTGTTGACTAGATAATTAATATTGTTTTGTTGAATTTATTAAATAAAAAATTAAAATAATAAACAATAGAAAAGGTTAAAATTAAATGAACAAAATAAATTAAAAATAAGTCGGTTCTATAGATCAGAAAAAAAAATCTTCCGTAATTCATTATCATTATTTTTGTAAAATTCTTAATCGTCCAATTTTAATATAGATGTGACATTTGAGAAGACAATTTGTATAGAAAGAAAGCATGGTGGATGGAGCTTTGTCAAAGCATGTATAATTGTTTTACTGAAGTTTTAAATACCGAACTCAAACATTATTATTTCATTAAAAAAACAAGTACATAGAGTTAATTGTCTTGTTCGTACTTCTCCCGGTTATCGAGCCCGATCTACTCGACTCTTTTCCCTATCTCCTCGCCTATCATATCTGCTTCAAAGCGATCTCATATGTGCTCAATAAGGTCAGCTTGGAGTTGTCGGTGGGTGTTATCATTCCTGACCTCTATTCGAATAGCCAAGTATTTTTGGTAGGATAAGGGTCATCCCTGGTGCCATCGTTCAGGTAGTGTCCAATCAGGTATGTCCAAAGGGCCTCGTAATACCATTCTTCAGCTCCTTGTTCGTACCGTTTGCATTCATCCTCTACAATTATGTTGTGTAGAATGATATAGGTGTGGATGATATCAGACAACGTCCTTATGTCCTAAACTCGAACGGGTCGGGAAATTATATGCCACCGTGTTTGGAGGACTCCAAAAACTCGTTCAATATCTTTTCGAGCACTTTCTTGGACTTTAGCAAACAATTTGTGTTTGCGTTGAATGGGATGTCGAATCGACTTCACAAGTCGACTCCATGTTCGATAACTATCGTTAAGCAAATAATAAGGTCGGTCATATTGATCTCATACTCCACGACATGGTCATGACTGACAAGAATGTCGTTGAATAAATGCTCGGTTTTTATCACGTTGATGTCATTGTCTGCGCCCTCCATTCCGAAAAACGCATGCCAAATCCATAAATCATGTGACGCTACAGTTTCTAGCATTAAGGTTGGACATCCGTGGCGATCTCCCCGGACAAATACTACTTGCAACTCAGTTGGGAAATTCTTCCATAGTTAATGAATGCAGTCAAGACTCCCAATCATGTCGGGGAACCCTCGCCTATGTTTCGATTCCAATAATCGGGTCAAGTCCTCCGCATTTGGTGCTCGCTCGTACTCGTCCATTAAAAAATCTACATCTGCCTTGCAAAACCGACGCACACATTTGAGTATGGTACTTACCACAAGTCATAGTGATTTGGCTGAGCACCCGTACGCTAGAATTCGTATCGCAACGGTGCATTTTTGGTACGTTGATAACCTCATGCATCCAAAAGCGTCCGACTTTTGAATAAAGGAAGCATCATGCTCCGCTACCTTTTCAATCACCCGAATGAAAAATGGTCGAATCATACGATATTGACGTCTAAACATCTCGACCCATAGGTGAGGTTCTCAACAAAATAATCCTACATTAGTCGTTTGTGGCTTTCGACACGACCTTTGTTAATCTCTCTTCAGGAAGGTTCCCCGTTTTCGAGCTTTCGCCTCATTGCGTCGAATTGCGGCTAGATTCTTGATCATTCATACTCCGCCCTTCGTCGGATTCGTGCCGCCATTTCATGAGTGTGGGTTCTAAATCATCCGTAGATCGAACAAAAAACAATCGGAATGCAAACTTTGTGGGAAATGGAATTTTAGAGAATTTATTAAGGTGAAGATAATTTGTTGATGCATTGATTAAAGGGATTGGGTGGTATTTATATGTGGTAAAAATTATTATTTTCAACTATTAAATATTAATTTTAATTAAAAAGAAAGAAAAAAATATTGTCAACGACTCTTTTTGCCATGCGGCAGTTGACACCCTGAGAATTAACTCACAAAGAGAGTGTGGCAAGCGCACCTGTCGTCAAGTAGTTCTTTTTATAAGCTAAAAGTTTATTAAGCAAATGTTCTAAAAGAAAGTAGAACAAAGTAGCAAAGCAGTCCTCAAACAAGGACCTCTTGCTCAGACCATTACAGCTACTAGAGCAAAAATAGATAGCAAAACAAACTCAAGCAAGACAAAAACAAAGGAAGCCGTTCAAAACTGCCGCTTATCCTGCTTGCGTCCTACCCGAGTTCAAGCACAGAAAACGATTAGAAACCGAAATAGGAGTTATAGCTTTTCTTGAAGCCGTACCAAGGATCACCTCGTCCTCACTAACCTCGACATCCTCCTCATGACGCTGTTGGACGTCTAAAGATTGTTCAAGCAACAAAGGAGCAAGATCAAAAGCCTTTTTACTAATTTTCGTGATAAAACTCCGATCACCCGAACTATCCTTCTTGACATTATCAACAATACAGCTTCTCGCATTGCCTCCTCTACCAGCAGAAGTTTTATCTCTTGTCTAATAGAAAACAGTTGGAGGAATAATCACCTTTGACTGACCCTTTTTAGGACGGCCACGTCTTTTTGGTTGAGCTATAACATTTTTGTGAATCGTAGTGATTGGCATCGGAGGTTTAAGGAGAACCTCCTTCCACGGACTAATTTGTTGGTCCCCAGCCAAAACACTAGCCTCATTATGAGTTCCAACATCCATCTCCCCAAAAGCCTCCTGTTGGGCTTCATGTTTGAAGCCCGTTAGACTCTCAGAATGAGCCTCAGCTTCGTCTATACCATGTACAATAGAAGGCCCTGCATTTCGTTCTTCTGAGTCAGCAGCATTCGAAACTGAAACATCACCATGCTCTATTCCATTGGAACCCAAACGCATAGATGATGTTACCGGAGTCGGCACCGGAGCACACCTGATTTCAGCATTCTCGGCTCGCTTGGAAGACGGTCCAACGGAATCAGCCTGAGCTTGTCCGAGCTTCGTATGGCTTGGAGACGAAACCTCGGCACTAGACACACGAGGGTGTGCCAGATCTAAAAAAAATATGCGTCCATTAATCGTATACCCATTGAAGGTCTCCACTACCACGGACGCAGATTTTGGTGTCGAAAACGAAACAAACCCAAAAATCTTTTCGCCCCTGTTCTGACGCTTCATATCAGAGCATCCGGTAATCTCACCAAAAGCTCCAAAAGTACGATGAACCCAATCCTCCGAAGTCACAAAGGGTAAATTTCGAATATATATTTCGTTCGGAATTGCCTGTGCAGGATCGCATCCCTTGCGACCTGGAAAGGCCTGCTTCTTCTTCTTCTTCGAAAGTTTCGTCCTTGCAACTGGATCAGAAGAAACACCCATCTGTTCAAGCTCCCCACCAGCAAGCCCGACTTCGCTTCCCTGTTTCTCGATCGCAACTCCAGACTTGTCATGATCCTGAACATAGCTCGACTGCACTGGTTCCACTTTCTTCCCAACCTGACTGACACGACCAGAAGCGTATTTAGACGTGAGCTTCTTGTCCCATACTATCGCCTTAGTCGGTATGGAAGTACGAACTCGTTTGGCTGAAAACTGAACTCCTCCTCTGTTATGCCTCTTTCCTGAAACAAAAAGTCTCCTTACCAACAGGATAAACGATGTCGTAGTAGGTAGCATAGCTCAAAATCAGCACGGAGGAAAAAGTAGAAAATGAGAGAGGTTGGATCGCCGGAACGATGGACTCGCCTGAACTCATCTCTCTCATTTTGTCCCCTTCTCTGTTAATATCCCCTCTCTATTTTTGATCACGCCCTACCAAACTGATCCTAGGAGAGTCAGATTCGCTGATTAAAGCAGTAGTGATCAAAACGCCGGAACGATCCTGAACCATGCGAAACCGAGCTCCAATCACACGATGACGGCACACAGGCATGAAAGGACGAACCTGACCCATGCACAGACTGGAGCATGACGAACGTCAAAGGTGAGGCCATGCCTTGTGATTTATCACTCACCGGAAAACACCGAGAAAACCAAAGCTCAAAACCCCCACGTCCGTCACGAATCGGAGTCAAAAGTCACCGGCGCCCAAAAACCAAAAACACCCGACCAAACCAGTGAAGATCACGCAACCATGTAGTAAGCAGGAAAACTCATCGGAGAGACGAGGCTGATCACCGGAGAAACAGAGCTGATCGGCGAAGCAACATCGCACGTGTGGGAGGCGCATTCTAGGGCCCGTCGTATATTGTCAGGTAATATCGGTCATCAAGTAGTAAAAATTTTTAAGTTCCGGTTATCGTACCCAATAGAGCAATAAAACAAGCACTCGATTTAAAATATGTTACTTAAGTTGTTTCTGAAAAGATTTTATTTCGGTTTTGGAAAATTTAAATGACATTATATAATGTAAAGTAAAAGAAATTGCAATTAAGTAAAAGGCGAAATATCAGGTGTTATGAAGTTCATATGAAAAGGCGATTTAGGACTTTAACTGGTTACAATATGACAATTAATTTGCATGGATTCGTGTTTAAATGTGCACTCAAGATTAGGTTAAAGGCAATGGAAGTTCTCTCATCTTGTCCTAAACATCTCGTGAATGAATTGGGACCTTATTTTTTTTTTATAAGCTAAAGATTTTATTAAGCAAATATTCTATAAGGTTATAGAACAGAGCAAGAAAGGATCCAAAAAGATCCAATCCTCAGACCATTACCAACTTCAAAGAGCGAAATACAAAAAAAAACAAGAGAGAAACGTCAAGCCTGCTTCCTATCCGGATTCAAACAAGTGAATCGGTTAGCAACCGGAACGGGGGATGAAGCAAGGTCTGAAGTTGGTTCCACACACTCCTTGTTTTTCCTACCCTCGACGTCCTTAATCACCAAAGCACAAAGATCAACAGGTTTGTGGCCAACCTTTGAACTATAACTCCACTTTCCGAAGCTATCTTTTTTGGCAACGTCCACAATAAAACGTCCCATTTTATCCTCGACAAAGGTCTTGGCTCTTGTTTGATAGACCACGGTTGGTGGGACAATCCCCTTCGAGTGTCCCTTCTTAGGACGTCCACGTTTCTTTGGCTCGGTAGGTTTTTCCAAGGCTTCCTTCCATGGACTGTGATGCAGCCCGACTTCCAAAAATGGGTCACAATCCCGAGAAAGGACATCGATTTCCACTAGGTCCGAGCTCACATCTGACGGGCCTAAAGCATTTCCAATACGGTTAAGGACGGTAATCAGGCTTGGATCCTCACGGGCCAACGAATTGGGACCTTATTATAATATAACCGCCTATTTATTCCTAATCTAGGTGTGGATAGATATAAGACATTAAGATTCATGAACTTCTCTTTCTTTTGGGGTTGTAATCCTATAGTTATCGCGCTCGTGTTAATCTAACTGTATTAGAGACTAGATTTAAAACCAAGTTGCATAATCCCTAGTCATTTTAGCAATTCTCAATCTACAATTATTGAATGCTAAAACATAATCATCTATCAAGTGATCAATTTGACAAGAATTAAGTTTAAATAATGCAAACATTAACCTAAACAGAATTTGCACATTGTAAAAATGAAACCCATTGAATCAACTTCTCATATTGCTTCCCTTCACCTCAGATCAATGGAAATTTACCTCATAGTGATGAAGGAAGAACACAAACAAGAAGTAGAACAATGGATAAGCATTTTAAAGGTAAAGTAGATACTAATACCAATATCACGGTAGAATCTCCAAGTTGTGCTTCAATATTTGCTCTCATGAACTTCTCTCTCCTTAAATCCCAAGCCCTAGCTCTCAGTCTCTCTGAAATGTGCTCTCAAACTCGAATCTCCCAAAATAATGATCTAACTTTTCTATTGGAATCCCAAATAAAATATGTGAAAACAGCCCAGAAGCGCGTCGTAGACTATCGGACAAACCGGGCTTGACTTTGTCGTAGAGTGGAAGCCGACCCGAGTTCCAAATAAAATCAAGACAGAGAGAATCGAGGACGCTCACTTGTAGACCTCCTGCATGTCCGCCATGGGGTGGAGGTCGGACCACCTCCGAGTCCGTCGCGATTTTGAGGTCGGACCGCCTCTAAGTCCGTCGCAAGATGGGTACTTCGTGCTTTCACTCACAATATGCTTCTTTTTTCTCGAAATTCTCGACTACACCTGAAGAACGAGCACTAACATATATGGAGTGAAAAATTCATAAAAAACAACAAAACGGGATTGAAAAGCTTAGATATGTAGGCTAAAAACATATAGAAATGATGCGCATTGTGTCCACCTCAACAACTTCCGATTGGTCCATTGCGGTTCGCAATCGTCCGGTTCCGATTCACGATCGCAAACCATGAATCACGGTTTGCGATTCTGGTTCACTAAGTAGTGAATCGGAACTGAGTGATCTGTGCTTCACACAACACGACTCACGGTTTGCGATTCACTATTTAGTGAATCGTAGTCACGAACCACGTACGATGTGCGTGCTCTAAGAGCACCCACAACATGGGATTATCGTGGTCTATACTCCTATATAGGAATACAGAATCAGAATCCCAACGTAGAGACAATGCTCTGTTTTACTCTTAAGTTCGATTTTGTACCCCCCTTGAGACCTAACGTAGAGACAGTCTGCACAAAAGCCACAAACAACAGGTACCCATCATACTTGAAGCCATTGAGGCTATCAATGGATTGGGAAGCTGCTATCGGTGACATATAAGAGACGAACCCAAAACAATGACCTCGACGATTCAGACATTTTAGGAGTTGGACATCTTTCAATTCTCCAAATACGTTATGTATCCATTCCTTCGACGACTCATACGGAAGGTTGTAGACGAACAAATCTCGAGTTGGATCCTCAAAATTCGCCGAAACAGGATTCTCTGCCTCCGCTTCAGGCTTTAGGACCCTGCTTGTTGAGGAAGAAGGTACATCCGATGGAAAACCGGTGGAACCGATCCTTTCCTCCTCGGTGTGATTGACTCCCCAAATCTCGTCGCCAGGGTTTGGAGATCAAGAACAATGACCGGAGATCCATCGAGGAGAACGACCATGTCCTTCATTCTCTCCACCTCCCTTGTCGCAACGCTGAGTCATGAGCTAATTACCATAACAACCGAGAAACAAGTGATCTGAGGAGATGACGTGAAGACGATGTACAGAGTCGAACGGAAAAGAGGGAGGCCTTAAAGGCGCGTGAACAACGCGTTCATTAGTTTTTTTCTCTTGAAGACTATATACGAGTAAAGGACTTGGTTTTTGGAAAATCAAAAGCCTGTATATACAAGGCCATATGGCCGAAAATCAAAATCACCACCATATTGATTTTCAGCCACCATATTGAGAGAGAAGTGAGGTTTGTTCAAAACCTCTAGCAAACCTAAAGTTGTGAGAATTACTTTGTTCATATTAATACCATTAGAGAGTGCGCTTTGTTGAGGACGCCTTGACAAATCTCCATCATAATGAAGGTCCCAGAATCTCTATATTGAATTGAAGAGAAGATTGGCTACAAGATGTAAACCAATCTATGTTATGTTTGTAAGATTAGTTGTTCGATGTACAAGTAATCATGTTAAAGATTATGTATTAACTTTTTTGTTTTTCGCTACGTTTTTAAACCCATAATCCTTCATGACCATGCAACACCTGCTACAAGTTATTATTTTTTACATAAGCAACAAGTTCTTATTAAATAATTGTTTCTTCTCTTGGAGAAGAATTGTCTATCCTCTAAAAGATCTTTTAGATTGTGTGCAAGAAGCCTCATGTTTCTGACTTAGCGCCTCGACCGTTCTACTTTTTTTTATCAACGAATGCAAATTTAAATTATACCTCTTCAGAGGGAGAAAAGGAGTACATAGAGACGGCCTAGCTATAGACCAATGAATGAGTACATATGTATGAGTCGAGTGTTGGCAGGACAGCTCAGCATCATGACAATCCCGACAAGGGAAGAGACCTGATACATGAAAGATCATTCCTATACAAGGAACCTCGATATCTCAGCATGGGAGCTACACAGACAAAGAAGGTCTAGAAACCAGATATTACAACCATAAAGCGCTAAAAAAGTAAAAGTAGCAGGTCTGACACCTGGATTTTACAACCATGAAGCTCACAAAAAGATAGGTCTTTTACCCTGATTTATCAACCATTAAGCACATGAAATAATGGCATAAAAACCAATCAATAGCCTAAGAAAGTAAACATCCTGTCTCATTAGGACCATCAACCCGTCACATATACTAAAAGACAGATCCTAACACGTAGGTGGCTAACACTGCATGCGACAAAGACAATTTCAATGAATAAAGTCCACCCAAACACAATATCCCAAAAAACGAATCTGAAAGTATACAGCTGAGAGGTACAATGGCCAAACCACTCACCGACGGCCAACACCTCAAACCGGCGAGTCCTAACCACCAAGGTTGAAGGAAGCAGATGTATATCCAACAGAAAATGGAAAAGGGACAACGCGGGTACACTAATCATAAGCTGAAGAGAGGAAATACCAGTATCAGAGCCTCGATGAACCGCTAGAACCACGACGATCGACATCCAGACGGATGAAGAAAAGCGTCCCACAACCAGAACTAAAATGGAACGCCATGTAAACAAACGAACCACCAGATACAGCTAGAGAAGCTCCGCAACGATCCACACTCAATTGGATAAAGAAGAAGCGAGTCCCATGACCTGAGCTGGAACTAGACACCTCAAATGACCCGTGAGTAGCTCCTCAGCCAAAACCGCTCGGACGAGATTGCAAGAGACAGAGTAGACGATGAAGCTCGAACTCAGCCCTCCAATACCTAATTCCAATCAACACCAAAAAGAGGCCTAAAAGGAGGAGGACATGTATTTCTATTGAGAACGAGCTCAAATATCCTATCCAAGAGCAGCAGATCAACATTTTCGAGAATCCGGGCTGGAATGCGAGCTGAGCGTTCCAAAACCGTGACCGGTAACCCCTCGTCGCGAAAACGAGGACCCATAGGGGAAGGCCTATAATGATACCGAGCACAATCCAACCCGACCTCAAACAAAGGTGACGCCAAAAACAACAAGAAGAACAACAATCAACTATGTCGGAAAAACCCCCGTAAACCACATGTCAGCCAGATTGCATCACACCACGGCACAGGACCAACAAAACGTTGGGACCAAAACCAAGGCCCCAAATCATACATATCTTAAAGAATACAGCACCCCGGCTACCCCGGCCGATTAAGGAGAACCAATGTTCAAAGGTGTCACGCCCCAAATCCGGTTTTGACAGTACTCGAGACGTGAGCCTTGAACAAGAAATAATTTAAGTAAAATTAAAGCAATAAAGCTTAACTTATAATAATAATAAATTGAACGAAAAGTCAACAGCTCATAAAAATGATGTACAAGGTTTAGTTCCAAAAACAATTGCACGTCTCTAGACCTACTAGCGTAGAAACCTCGCCAGCTCCCAAGCTCAGCTGTGTCCTGCTAGCACAAATCCCGCTCAACACCTGAAAATCAACAATGTAAGGGGTAAGCTTTCGCCTAGTAGAGAAAGTAGTTAAGGTAATGAACATCGGCTCACCACCACGAGTAACCGTCCAATTAGGGCATACTAGTACAACATAACTAACTGCCAATTCGGGGTTCACAACCAAACTCACAACACAATCGAACGACCACGTTCACAATAAATCATTAACCAAACAGTAACAACATCACACACACACACAAGTAACCAGCACACGTCCCGTACCGCAGTCCCCTACTCCATCATGACATACCGGAAATTCACCGCATCATCTCGGACAGCCCCTCGATCCAAGGGAGACACATGCGTCGGGGCGACCGAAAACGTTCTCTAAGAATGCATCTCATCGGGGGGGGGGGACCCGGAAATGTCTCCAAAGGATCATAGATCATCGGGGTAGAACACGACCCATGGCCCAACCACGACCCTTAGGCCCAACACACTATGATATGGCACGTCGGCTCCGACCCATCGGCCCAATGCAATATGATGTGACCCATCGGCTCCGACCCGTCGGGCCAATGCAATATGATGTAACCCGTCGGCCCAATGCAATATTATGTGACCCGTCGGCTCCGACCCGTCGGCCCAATGCAATATGATGTGGCCAGTCGGCTCCGACCCGTCGACCCAATACGACCCGTAGGCCCAATCAGGACATCGGCCTAGATGTCCTACACCGGCATACCCCTCGATGTAGGCATCGTACCGAAAACACTCTCTTGGATCACACATCAAGATAATATCACGCATCGCAATGCCACAGATCAAACACGGATCACAGGCCCAACAATCTTACCACAACTATACAACACGTCAGTCTATCACTCACCCGACCATATCGCAATCAAGGATTCACCATTCCTCAAACACGACACACTTGCCCACACATATCAACAACATGTTACACCGAATATACTAGTTCTTAACTCTTAAACTTATCGACACTAGGGCACACAGCACACATCTCAAACAAAAACATGCAATTCAGTCAGCACACTATTGGGTCTCGATGTCGTGGACATGTTAAACACAAAATGCAGCGGAAGATTAACCACGAATCAATCGAGATGAGTCTACCAAATATGAAAAACAAGTCTGAAAATTCAGCAAAGGTATGTGAACATCATCTTTGCAAGTGCCTCATCTTGCAGCTGGTGTATATCGAAAACGAACCGTTGAAACTCAAATCCCTTTGGTCAGATTGAAGACCCATATGTGGAGAACGTTCACTCAAAAAATCAGCCTCATCGGACATCGGATGAACCTCCGATAGAGCTCCTCAAAGTGACTGGTCGGACAAAATTGTGCTGAAAATCAGTACCCTCTACTTGTCCGAAATTGGTTCAATAACACCCAACTTTGAATGGCTTGAGCCCCTTGGACGCCTACATATCCTTAACGGAACCAAAGCCAACGTAGTTCTTGAGTTTGATGACTCAAGAACATGAAAAACCAACCTTGAAGCTTGGAGGGGAGTTTGGCCAAGGTAGAGGAAGAAGAAGAAGAAGAAAACTCTCTCTCTAATTCTCTACACTTGCATGTTGTCTTCTCCAACCTTTCTTGCATGCTTAGTTAAGTGGAATCACTTAACTCTCAACTTAAGACAAGTGTCCATGCCAAGATGCTAGGTGGAGCTAATACACTACCTAGTTTATTAGTTTAGTGGAAATTGGGTCCCACCCAATTTTGGTCAACAAGACTCATTGTCATCTAATGACTTAAGTCTTTGTTGGGCCTAGCCTATATGGGCCGGCCATGGGCCTCTCCAAGAGAGCCCATGCCGAGCCCAATATGCTAGCCGGTCCACTATGACGATCCCCGCCACAATTCCCTCCAACTTAGGTCCGTCATGTTCTTATCGAGTATCAAACTATCGGTGTGACCCTTAGGTCTATGCATGTCGGTAAGATCAACGTAAAATCCCATTTTACTTGATCTTACCAAAGTGGCGACTGACGAGACTCATTATTGCCCGACCCTGCATAACGAATCGCGCCCTGTCGATTCTGACCTTTCAGCCGTCCTTGTCATTATCCCTTTATCACCGATATCCGGATTGAGATAACGCATAGAGTCATCATCCTTATTATCCTCAATCCATGTTCCTTGATATGTGAGATGATTGACCTTATGATACCCAGTATCATGTGCATGGCCATGCTTTCTTGTCAGTCACTCTCGATCAAGCGACCGTGAACCAGATATCTTTCCCATACCGCAGTATGAGAGATAAATCCCTTAGCCGTCTATCATGTCACTCATACAGTCATTCCCCAAGCCATACCTGGTCGTTATGGAAGCCCAGTCACGGTGCAACGTTGGGCTTTCAGGTCAAACTTGGTTGTTTACTGCATAGTAATCATATAGACTCCTCGGTGTAAGGATACCTGACAAGCTACGACTTTGAACATGTTCATGACTTAATCTATGGAACATATTCAGGTCGGGTCGTCCAACATCATGTCCCACATGATGTTTATGATCAGACTCCGGAACCCTTTCCTATGGCTAATAGAACGTAAGCCATCAAGAGTCATATTTCATACTAGTCGCTTCCAGCGAAGACTATTGACTAGGGACCTCATCGAGTGTGATCCATTCTGATCTATGGTTCTATTCGCATGGTGGGCACAGATCGGAAACACACACGACATATTACTCCAACACTTAAGTAATATAAAAGCCGCTTTATTTATATTGCCAACGATGATAATTACAATTGGACATTTACGATCGTACTACGGGCACCGAGGCTAACACACACAACCTACGGCTCGACATGGCCATTCTACCAGCACGACAATTTCCCAGAATTATTGAAAGCGGCTAACACTAGTGAATCACATCCTACATGTTACTAAGACTCGTCCGATTATTTATATCATAAAAACGTTCGTTCCAGTTTTATTATTACCTAACATGCATACTAGTAACTTTCCGCAATTAAACCGGTATTCACTACTTTCCCTACCTCAAGACGATCACAACAGCTGCGTCTCCTCGCTGCTGACGTCCTGGCCTAACTCCGGTCTTCTCGAGCGAAGTCCAAGTCTAATTTTAACAGGTAAAACTTATAATCAGTTCTGGTACAGCCCAAATTAAATTCAACAGTTGCCTTTTTAAACCCGAAAGGGTCAAAAGCGGGATTAAACGACGAATCGGGTTCGAGCACCCGAACCCCGAGCATAGAACCCGGTGCATGTTTTCCGAGGCACGGTTTCCAATGCACGGATCCCAATGCACGGGTTTCGAGGTAGGATTCCCGAGGCACATGTTTCGCGGCACGAACCTCGAGGTGTCCGGTTCAGCGACTCCACTTTTAATTCCCGTTCTAAGTCCGATTAACACTCTGGTTTATTCGTCCAGGTTCCAAATTTGTTCAAGAGTCCAAAAACCGATTTAATTTAACACTTTCCTCTTTAATTTAAATCCTTTTTTTAATTTAACACTGATTTTCGGTTTAAAATCGTTTCCCTTAGTGTCTTTAGTCAATTTGTTCATTAATCTCTCCAAATCCAAGAATCGCACGGGAAGAACAACAAAAGAAAGGGGAAGAAGAAGAGCTCGGGTTTGAGTCCGGACGGCCACCAGCGAAGACACCGCCGGCGACCAAAACTCACGGGTTCGTGTTCCTCACCTTGGGGGAAAAAGACGACGGCGGGGAGGGCTTAGCACGGCGGAGCACGGTTCTCTCGCCTCAGATCTGAACCGGCTCGGGTTGCGTCCCGGATCTGGTGAGCTCGGCAGAACGCTCACGGCGACGGCGTGATAGACGGGAGCTCCGGCCTTGAGGAAACGAGCGATGGAGGCCAACCTTGCTACTACCGAGGACGGCGGCGAGAAGGAGGAGTGAAAGGGAGAGTGGGTCGGAGATGGAGAGGGAAGGTCGGAGATGGAGAGGGACCTGCGTGAGGGAAGGACGGAGAGGATGAGAAGACGGTGGCGTGAAGGCGGCGGCGTGGTTCGAAGGATAAGAGGGAGAGACGAGAGGGTCGGAGATGGAGGAGCTCGATGAGGGAAGAGGAAAGGGAGAGAGAGGAGGCGGGAGGGAGGCTGCGCGATTCTGAGGGGAATTAGGGTTCGAAACCCTAATTCGCGTTCTTAAATAGCGCGGGCCTGACTCTCAATAGGCCTCATTTTAGTGTTGGGCCGCACGGCCCAAATCGAGGAGCAGGATCAGGGCGGGCCTGGCCTGGCCGGGTCTGCTGGTCGGGTCTGGTCCGGCCCGGTTATCTTCCCCCCCTTTCTTTGCACTCGATCCAAATTTTCGATTCGTTTTCCAACCAAGGCGTTTTAAGGAACACTTTTAAATAATTAAATTCTTTCTAAACCGAGGCGGTCTTCACAAAAGGAGTCCCCGATTTCGGCCAAAGGGGCAATCAACACACGAGCAAGACCTCAACTCCTAAGTCCACCAAAAAATTGCTCCTACCCGTGAAGGACCACCCAACACACGGTCGACGGACAGTTCTAACAGACCTCTTCGGCAAGGACAGAGATTCGAGATCTGAAAAAGCAGCTTACAGATCTGAGAAGGGAGACGAGGACAAACAGCTCGGGCTTCGGCGAACGCTCCTACTGAAGATGCCAACTCCGGCGAGCAGAGTAGCAACCGAGGAATAGTCTGTCTCCGGTGAGGTCTTGTGAGGATGAAGGAGACGAACCCCAATGAACCGGCAACGCTTCGGCCACCCTCCCAACCACTTGCCGGAACCACGAATCCAGCTCAAACCAAGGTCGAATTTCTCGTTCGCAATCAGATCTGGATCCAAGCACGAAACCGACGGGGCAGCAACGACGAGCAAGCAAACGGGGAGACGAAGAGAGTCTCCCCACAACCCGTTGCCGGCGGCATAGAGCTCTGGCCGCTACCACAAACCTTCACAGGCGAGCAAGAAAACGGAAAAACTAGGTAAGAACTGAACAAGGAGAATGGACAGAAGGGAGAGAGGGAAGGAGTCTTCGCTGACAGTAGCCTAGGCCGGAGCCAAGACCGTCATCAATGAGGGGGCAAAGAAGAGATGGTGGCGGGGTAAAAGGGTGTAGGTTTTTCTTTTTGAAAAAGATGAGAGCTTTTGAAAAGCCTAGATCTACCGCTCTACTTACGGTATCTCTTGAGGGCATTTTTTGCACTGATCCAAACCCGGAAAGGTAACCCAACAACGAAGAAGAAGAATCTCTCATCTAATTTGCCAGTGATTGAGAGTAACTTAAAAGAAGAAGAATCATCTCTCAACCATGAACTCTCCTCCCAAATTTGTTTCTGTTTCAATTTATGCCTCTCACAGCCAAATGCCCCTTTCAAAAAAAAAATATAGGAAAAATGTCCTTAATTCGAAATTGTGTTACATATCATGTGCAGTTTTGTTTCCTTTTTTTTTGTTGGAAAGATTATGTGCAGCTGACATCGTTTTTTTCACACTTTCGGCACTAGCACAAATACATGGCATAAAAAGATTCGTGCACTCCTTGACCACCAACAACAAAAGATAAGGTTCAAACGCAAGACACAGAGCAGCCTCACGTTCTATACAAGTGTATTTCAAAACCCAATCGTTTCTCCCGCAAAGGACCAACCAACCATGAAAATGGGTTGCAAGATAAACCCCACAAACACCAGAGTTCTCTGGAGCATCTCAACAGAGAAACCAAGGCTTAGGTCAAGCGTTGTTACCTTATCAGTGAATCAAAACCAGGGGCCCATCTCCACCACAGCCACACCAAGAACCGATGTTAACTTCAAGACTCTGGGAGCTTGCAAGCTTGCCATCTCCAGATACCCGGACTTCGACTACAATGCCGATGGAGGGGCAGGAACAGGGACGGCCACAAACAGTCTGGCCAGCTTCGATATCAAAAGTCTTTACATCCCACCACTAACAAGCGCCACTGCTAAGTTCTTGGGGTTGCCATTGCCACCGTTTCTCAAGATAGACATAGTTCCTCAACTCTTTCAAGGCACCATCAACCGAGAAACGGGCCAGGTAAACGAACCCTTTCTAACTTAACCCCATTCACGATCTCAGTTGATCAATCCTGTTTTGCAGGTTGATCTAGAATTCAAGGCTAAATTTGTGTTTAGCGCGGGAAGTATTTACAGGGCGGCTCCACTGCAAGTAGAAACCGTACTGACATCGGAGGAATCCAAGGGAGCAACCAAAAGTGGGAAAGGGCAGAGGCTGGACAAAGAGGGGAGGTGCAGACTTGTAGGGGTCGCAACGGTTGAGCCCATCGATGATCTATTGATGAACTCTTTCCTCGGCCTTCCTACCGAATGCCTTGCAGACCTCAACGCTCTCATTTCTTTTTCGGATTCATCCTAAACTACTCAAACAATGTCTATTTCTATTCATACATAGCTTGAAAAGCAAAGACCGCCTGTTCGTGTGACAAAAGGTTGCGTTTATACAATTAAACATCATTTTACTAGCTTTTCCATGGGTATGTACATCTTTAGGGCAGGAAAACTTCTAAGAGCATGTACAACAGAAAGGTCCTGGGTGAAGCCCTGGTCCTGAGGCCCTCGTGCTGATTGGACAAAAGTGATGGAGTGGGAGTGCAGAAAAGTGAGTGTTTTGCAACAGAAAGGACCTCTGAGGTCCTGGGAGTGCAGGACAGTGCTGACTGTATTATTATTTGATATTTTCCTCTTTTATTTAATTCGTTATCAGAAACCGTTTAAATTATTTATAATTTAAACAATTTTGGAAATAAATAATTAATGACAATAAATAATACATAAATAAATTTAACACGAATATAATTGAACTTTAAATTTTATTCAACCCCTTTGAATACAACCCAAAACAAAATACAAGTTCAAGAATCATCGTCTGTTGGGCCGACATCTGGTGGTGGGGCTTGTCGTCGAAGATCATCGATTTGGGCTTTAAGGGTGGCTATGAGTTGTCGCAGTTCGGACTTGAAAAACTTATGGTCTGCCATAGCCTCTTCGTCGTAGGAAGATGTATCCGCCCCCAACAGGGACTTGTAGGTGGCGAGGTTTGTTTCCCACTGTTGGGTTAATGTCTGTATCAGGCGATGTCTTTCTACATGTTGTTCGCCACGTGAACGTTCAACATCCACCCGTGAACGTTCCAGCTCGGCGAAGGCAGACATTTGGGCCGTGAGGACGGTCCCTTTCTTTGCGGCCTTCGCTGCCTTCTTCCCTTGCGGTCGGCGAGGGGGACTTGGGGCGGCCTCAGGGGATGGGGGTGTGTCGCTGAGAGGGACCCGAGTCCCCTCGTAGTTGTCGCTTCCTCCCCATTCTGGTGGTTGGGACTCACCACTGAGATGTGTGCCCTCCTCCCGTGTGCTTGTGGGTGGGGTTGAGCTGTAAGCCCCAGCCTCATCCAACCGTTGTCGTTGTTGGCGTACTTGACGGCGGACATTTCCCATTGTGCCCTCCTGGGCAGTGAACTTCGAGACGCCCTCGAGCCTCTCCACCCAATGATCCAGGTCGAACTTTAGTGGGTGGTCTCTCACCACTTTCCCTGCCTCCTCCCACATTTCCTTCGCACGTCTCATGTGCTCCCCCTGGTTGGCGCCGCTCGGATTCTCGTCCTTGGACCTCTTCAAATAACCGAGGAACCTCCTTGTCTGAGAGGAACCTCTGCCCCAACGTTTCTTGATAGCTTCCCAGCGGCGCTCTGGGAAACCTCCCTTCGAGTTGTATTTCTTCGTAACTTCGCACCAGAATGTGGTGCCGGTTTAAGAGTTGCCCTTGATGGCGTCTTTCGTAGTACTCAACCAGCAAGTTATGAGGTGGTGGTCCTCCTGCTTGTTGAATGTCCGGCCCTCCGGGTCTGGTTCTTGGGGTTGGCCTCGGGGTTGGCCTCGGGCACGGGCTCGGGCTCGTCGTTGGGAAGGTCCGGCAGAGGATGGTTGGGGGGTTTGTACGTCGGGTAGTGGGTGCCCCTCGTAGTTGTAGAATTGAGTTGGCATTGAGAACCCTTGCGGGGGCATCCCAAACGGTGGCGTCTAGAACCCTTGTGGGTACATACCAAACTGTGATCGCACCTGAAACCCTGACGCCATTTGAAATTGGGGACGGTATTGGCCTATTGCAAAAAATTAATACAATAAATTAATTAACAATGCATTAATAATATAAATTACTAAAAAAATAAATAGAATGCATTAATATAATACATTGAGGAAAAATCAAATAGAAACCACTCCTTAACGTAAAAACTGTGTGAACCAATCCAAGCCATTCATTTTAAGAATGAATGGATGAGATGCAATTGATTTGTTGACTGCAAAAAAACAGCACTTTTTAGTAAGGGGTAAGGGCTTTTTAGTAAAACCATCATTTTTTTTTACCAATTCACTAATTTAATTTTTCCCGCTTCGTTTGAACTTCGATTGGCTTCAAACTTGCGCCATTAGTTTTGTTTTTTCAAGGGCTTTCTATCAAGATCAGTCATGAATATATTTTGAAGCACGAAAAAAAATTATTTTCGGGGTTGATTTAAAAAAAAAGTTAAGTCTGGGTAATTTTTATCAACACTATACACTGGGTTTATCAACACTATACACTGGATTTATCACCTCATTTTCCAAAATCGAACATGATTTTTATCACATCATCACATGTTTTTTTATGAACACTAAGCACTAGTTTTATCAACACTAAACACAATGTTTATCATTAAATTACATGTGTTTTTATCATCCCATCACATGTTTTTTTATCAACACTAAATGCTAGGTTATCACCCTTATTTCGGGGCTGATTTAAAAAAAAGTTAAGTCTGGGTAATTTTTATCAACACTGAACACTAGTTTTATCACCTCATTTTTCAAAATCGAACATGATTTTTATCACATCATCACATGTTTTTTATGAACACTAAGCACTAGTTTTATCAACACTAAACACTATGTTTATCATTAAATTACATGTGTTTTTATCATCACATCACATGTTTTTTTTATCAACACTAAACTCTAGGTCATCACCCTTATTTCGGGGTTGATTTTAAAAAAAATGTTAAGTCTGGGTAATTTTTATCAACACTATACACTGGGTTTATCAACACTATACACTGGATTTATCAACGCTGAACACTAGTTTTATCACCTCATTTTCCAAAATCGAACATGGTTTTTATCACATCATCACATGTTTTTTATGAACACTAAGCACTAGTTTTATCAACACTAAACACTATGTTTATCATTAAATTACATGTGTTTTTATCATCTCATCACATTTTTTTTATCAACACTAAACTCTAGGTTATCACCCTTATTTCGGGGCTGATTTTTAAAAAAAAGGTTAAGTCTGGGTAATTTTTATCAACACTATACACTGGGTTTATCAACACTGAACACTAGTTTTATCACCTCATTTTCCAAAATCGAACATGATTTTTATCACATCATCACATGTTTTTTATGAACACTAAGTTAGTTTTATCAACACTAAACAATATTTAGCACTAGTTTGATACTCCGATATAAAAAAATTATTAGTGAAGATTTATCAACACTAAACATTGTTTTTATCACCCCAATATAAATTTTTATTTTCGTGCTTCAAAATATATTCATGACTGATCTTGATTTAAAGCCCTTGGAAAAAGAAAAATATTGGCGCAAGTTTGAAGCTAATCAGAGTTGAAACGAAGCGGGAATGATTAAATTAATGAATTGTTGAACAAAAAAATGGACATTTGTCCACATGGCACCATACTATTACAATTTTGCCTTGCTTGTGTGAGAAAGTAAGAAAGTGGCGTGAATTTTGGTTGAATTGGGGTGATGATGTAACATTATGGTGAATGTTGGATCTAAAGGGTGTGTGGATAGGATTGGTTCACACAGTTTTTAGGATAAAAGGAGTTTCTATTAGATTTCTCTTCTAATACATTACTAAAAAAAATGAATAGAATGCATTAATAAAATAAATTAATTAACAAAATTACGTTACATAAATCATGGTTGTAAAAGGCGGGCTAGGCGCCCGCCTAGGCGCTGAAAACGGCCAAAACGCTTCGACCTGAGCTGGTCGGGCGGCTTCAGGCGGCAATCCGACTAGTGAGCGCCTGGGCGGGCGGGCGCCTGAAATTGGTCGGGGACAAGGCAAGGGCGGGCGGGCGCCTGAAATTACTTTTTTACAACTCCCACAGACGTTTCAGATCTCACAAATGCCTATCGAAGATGAAATCTAAAAATGAGAGAGAGGGATTCATGGAAGCCATCGCAGGCTTGTTACGATTGCCCGTTAGAATGTCTCCGAAACCTCGTGCCAGTTCGTCCTCGAAGAATCCTACTTCGTCACCAGCTGAATGTACACGAGACCGAGCGCCGCCCGGCATTTTTCACGCGAATAATTGAAACGAGAGAGGAGAATTTGGGAAGATGAGAGTGAAGTTGGAGAGTGAAAGTATAGAGTGGTGTGGAAAAAATGAGAGTGAAGATGGGTATTTATAGGGTTTTTTTTTTGCTGATTTTTGAATTAAAAAAAATAGCCGTTAGTTACCGTTGCCAACGGTCGGGACACGTGGCGGCACCATAGACTGCCAGCACAGCGAGGACGCGCGGAGCGCGGCAGCGGCCAGCGGCCATCGATCGGGGAGCGCGGAACACGGCGAGGGGAGCGGGACCGCGATTTTTGGCGTCTGCAGCGGAACGGCCCGCGGCCCTCGAACCGGGCATGCGCGGAGCTGGGCGCGGGTGCGTTCCGTTGTACGTGCTCTAACTTCTGACTTCCTATAACTAGATTTAAGTTAATGGACTCAGATTATCATTTTCCACTAAAATATGTGTCTTACATTCTTTATTTTTTTCTAATGTAATTGTACTGAGTTAATTATTTGGATGTAAAAATGATATGACAAAAATGTTTTTTCCACATGATAAACACCATGTGAACTCATCCGAAAATTTATATGGACGAGTTTTCTACGAACCTCAAACATAAACCTCAATTTTTTTTTGTTTTCTGATTTTATAATTTACTATTTGTTTATATTTTTGTCTTTACCTCAACAATGTCCGTTCATCCCATTTTCTTTGACGGTAGAAGAAAGATAATCGGCTTCGCAAAAATGGACATGATCAGGCGAGCTGATGAAGAGAGAAAACTAAAAGTTGAATAGGTTGTTGTGTGTTGGATTGAGCTGATCAGCAGCATATATGTTAGGGTATGTGAGATAAGTACAAATAAGAGAGTCACTATACAATAGAATTCTATGTCAAGTAATAGTGTAACAACAATACACGTGTAGAGTGATAGAGTTGTACTCTAACACGTCCCTACAGTCGAAGCTCGAGGTGGAAAGACGCTGAAACTGGACCTAAAATCCCCAAAGAGTGTTGATGGTAGACCCTTCGTAAAGATGTCTGCAAATTGATATGATGATGGTACATGGAGCACACGAACCTGACCTGCAACTACTTTCTCACGCACAAAATATAAGTCCAACTTGACATGTTTAGAACGTTGGTGCTGCACCGGATTACCGGACATATATATTGAACTAAGGTTATCACAAAAGACAATGGTGTCTGTAGAGAAAAGGAGAGCAATGTAGCTCAAGAAGAAGGTTACGTAACCAACAAGACTCAACCACAACATTAGCAACCCCGCGATACTCTACTTCAGCACTAGAACGAGAGACAACAGGTTGTCGTTTAAACGACCAAGAGACAAGGTTAGGATCGAGAAAGAGACAATATCCAGAAGTGGACCGTTGGGTATCGGGGCATCCTGCCAGTTAGCATTAGAGTAAGTAACAAGAGAAAGAGTAGTCGAAGGACGGGGATGAAGACCATGGGAGATAGTGCCTTGTATGTAGTATATGATACGCTTGAGGGATGAAAAGTGAGGTTCACGGGGATCATGCATAAATAAGAAAATTTGTTGGACAACGTAAGATATGTCGGGATGAGTGAATGTGAGGTATTGGAGAGCACCCGCAAGACTACAATAGATCGAAGGATCGGAAACTAGAGAACTTAAAGATGATGATAGTTTAGATTTGATGTCGACAGGTGTAGGACACGGATTACAGGAGGACATGTCTGTTCAGGTAAGAATCTCGCGAGCGGATTTTTCTTGGGAAAGAAGAAGACTAAGCGTGTGCGAGTTACAGATATGCCTAGAAAATAATGGAGAGGACCAAGGTTGGTCATAGAAAATTCCGAGCTAAGGCAGGAGGTAATATCCGAAAGAAGAGTAATTGAAGATGTCGTGAGGATGATGTCATCGACATAAAGAAGAAGATAGGCAGTAAGAGTGTCACGCCCCAAATTCAGTAGAACCGAACACAGAACGCGAACGGTAAAACAATAAAACCATTTTCAAACCTTTTAAATAAATCGCTTAAAATCACCATTAGTTAATCAAAATAATAATTTACAACTCAAAAGTACGTCCAAACAAGCGGAAAAAAGACAAGGCGTACGTCGCTAAACTCAAAAGGAAACCCGGACTCCCGCTCCCAACTCTTCAAGCTTCGAGAGCTCACCTAGTCCGTCTCGCGACCAGTACCTGTAGGAAAAGCAGCTAGGGGTGAGCGTTCGCTCACCACCACAGATACCAGACTGACTACGACATACTAGCAGACAATGCCAGAAACACCAACAACAAACCCAACACTGGGGACTACTATCCCCAACTCAAGTAACCCGACTGACACACAACTGTTACTTTCCCCAACCGACTCAACACTCGGACACGTAATGTAGACCCGACACAACGGTTACGACCTCCACCAAAGACACAAAAGATAACCACGCAACACCCAAGATCACAAAGGATCGCACACCAAACAAGATCACAAAGGATCGCACTCCAGCTGCTCAGTGCCCACACAACTTTTCCCGACATGCAGCCGGATCAGGCGGTCGACCTGTAGCACTTTTCCCGACACGCAATCGGATCAGGCGGTCGACCTGTCGCACTTTTCCCGACACGCAATCGGATCAGGCGGTCGACCTATCGCACTTTTCCCGACACGCAGTCGGATCAGACGGTCGACCTGTCACACCCCATCCTCAGGCAACCACAATCACAATCACAAGCAAAGTTCAACAAACAACAACAACACCGGTTTAACACTCCACAGGGACTCACGGCCACCCAAGACACCAACAGTAAAACACAGGTTCAACAACCCCACGGGCACTCATGGCCACCCAAGACACCAACAGTAAAACACGGGTTCAACAACCCCACGGGCACTCATGGCCACCCAAGACACCAACAGTAAAATATGGGGTTCGGGTTCAACAACCCCACGGGCACTCATGGCCACCCAAGACACCAACAGTAAAACACGGGTTCAACAACCCCACGGGCACTCATGGCCACCCAAGACACCAACAGTAAAACACGGGTTCAACAACCCTACGGGCACTCATGGCCACCCAAGACACCAATAGTAAAACACGGGTTCAACAACCCCACGGGCACTCATGACCACCCAAGACACCAACAGTAGAACACGGGTTTAACAACCCCACGGGCACTCATGGCCACCCAAGACACAAACTAAACAATCAACCTCCGGGCATAACCAAATGCCTCCAGTAATTCTAATATCGATAAGTTCACTGCTCCTACGACACTACTAAGTGTCACATGCATTTCTATTGTTCGATACGTTCCCGTATCATACGACACCACCCGGTGTCGCCTGCCTTTCTATTGTTCGATAAACTTACTTAACCCACGACACCCAAGTGCCACATGCATTTCTACTGTTAACTTTCCCTAGTCAGGGCCGAGATCCGGCTACTTTTCCCTACCTCGTACGCTTTCCCAAAAGCTCACAATCAAGCTCCGGCGTGATCACGATCACTCGCCTAGCTTTCCCTTTCCTCTGTCGGTGGCACGATCTAATAAGAACACAATTTAAAACACTTTCAAGTTCACTGGCATAAACTGAATTTTAATACACTTAACGCCCAAATGCAACCCCGACAATTTCGATCACTCCCAAACTTCCCGATTACTCGACATTGTCGATAATGGGCCCGGAAAGGCCCGTTTCGCCCGACTCGGCGAATCTGCCCGGGTTTTGAAAACGTCCTTCCGGGGCTCCGAAAATTCCTGTTTTCGTTTCTACAGTCTTAGAATAATTCAAGGGTTCCTAAGCAATCGACGGAATCAATTTCCTACTTCCGAGTAATTTAATTCGCGTTTAAAGTTTCTAAACCCGTCAATTACAACTTTCACAATTTAATTCCAAAATTCGTTCCGGGTATGGATTAACGACTTGGGGATCGTCCTAAACCACCCGAACACAAAAACCCGATACCCGAGCATGTGGGCCCCACCCGGCCCTTAAGACCCGAGGGTGGCTGGGCCGGTTTTGGGCCGGTTCACCATGGTGGTGGCCGGTCCTAGCTCCGGCCAGCCACCATACACGGTGGCCGGAGCTCCCTCGAGCCTCCGGTCACCGGAAAACGATCATTTTTCGCTCCAAAACGCCTCCAACGAACCCCACACATCAACTCATCCATAAACTACTAGTTTTAACCCAAACCCTAAACTTTAAACTTAACAAAATGAAAATAGGATAGTTGCTCATCGTAGGGAATGACGATGGGAACTCGATTCCTTGATCGTTGAGACGATCCACCGGTTGGATAGTCGGGAAAATGGCAAAACCGTAAGCCCCCTTCTCTTTTTCTCTCCTCCTTCTCTCTTCTTTCTAACTCCTTTCTCTCTCTTCAAACTCTTTTTTTTTTCTATTTTTTGAAAGTGGCCGAACCTACTCTGCCATTCACCCTTTTGTTTGTTTCAAAAACACACCCCTTTTTCATAATTACAAAACTACCACCAACTTCCATTTCCTTTAGTTTTGTTCAAAAATCACCTAACACCACCACATATTTGACATGTGGCAAGTGGGTCCCACCCCTTTTGGAAAATATATTCTAGATATTTTTCAGTCAGATTCGCGAAATTCGGTCGTCTCGGGCCCTGAACGGGCACTTTTTCCAAGAAATTACGAAACTTCACGGGCTACAAGGAAACGGGTCAATTAAGATCGTTGTGACGACAGCTAAGCTTTTTGGATCCAAAACGGGCCTCGAACGGACCAAAACGTCGCTCGATTGACTTTTCCAGCAAAAAGTCAACCTTTCCCAAACTGGTCAGAAAGTTGCCATGAGTCCCCCGGAACTCCCTTTGGTCGATATCGGGGTCAACTTAAGTCCGGTATGACCCTCGGGGTCAAATTTAGGTTCATTTAAGTGTGTCCAAAAAATTTAAATTTTCATGTTTTTCGCCGATTTGACTGGCGTTGACCGGGAGTGGTTCTTACAAAGAGAGCCTGTATGGTAGATGAAGAGAGAGGTATCAACCTGACTACCAATAAATCTGATGGAGATGAGGTACGACGCAAAACGTTGATACCAAGCTTGAGGTGCCAACTTAAGACCATAAAGAGCCTTCTTGAGATGACATGCATGATTCAGAAATGATGAGTCGTTGAAGTTGGGGGTTGTTTCAAGTATACAATCTTAGAGAGATCACCGTGAAGGAATGCATTCTTGACATCGAGTTGGTGAATGAGCCACGAGTGAGAAAGAGAAAGATACTGAAAATGGTCTTGATGGTGGAAGGTTTGTCGACAAGACTGAAACTGACATCATAGTCAATGTCGAGTTGTTGATTGTACCCTTGAGCAACAAGACGAGCTTTGTAACGCTCAAGGGAACCATCATATCATAATTTATGACGGAAGATCCATTTGGATCCAACAACGTTAACATTGGATGGGCATGGCACCAAATCCCAAGTGTCGTTAGCACAAAGAGTCGAGAGCTCAGCTTCCATGGCTTGTCACCAGTGCAAATCATGAAGAGCATGAGTCGAAGAACGAGGAACGGAAGACGGAGTAGAGTGGGAGATATGAAGATCAAGGATACGTCGTGGTTTGACGGTGCTGACACGACCACACGTGGTCAAGGGGTGAGGGAGGTGTTGCGGTGGAGCGAGAAGAGTTAGGGGAATGGGAGAGGAGTGGGGAGGAGTCTCGGTAGGCATAATGGTCGAGACATACGAGTGTACGAGTCGTGAGGGAGAAGAAGGTGCGAGCAACACCCCACACTTGAACTTTTCTCGCCTTGAAAAAACTAAACTAAGAAAGAAATTTAAAGACATGTCCTAGTTAAACCCCGAGGTTCACCTCGATAGAAGAAGTCCGGACCTCCTATATTCAAAAAAATGAAAAATAAAGATGCACGTGCAATGCATGAACCTAAATCTAATTCAATCCTAAGACACACTATATGATGCATGAAAAAAGGAACAAAAGTAGGCGACGGTTGAGTACTTGTGTATAGAGGATCAAAAATATTTTCTCTGAGTTAAGACATGCCAAAAACCCTTACACACGTCAAAGAACAATATGGACCGATGAATACAGTTAAGCATAACGCTATTCACATTAAAGGATGACTCTTTCTATTTAAACTTGCATTTCCTCATTCACTCTAACAGTGTGTTTCCTATTTTTCCTATACACGAAGTTTAGAGATTCATATGTTATCATGCTAGACTCATATCCACTAAATGTAAGGAATCATGGTCATTAAAAATCAGAAAGGTCTTTAATTAAGCTTGTAGTGTAAGGCCAAACAAACGGTAAGAAAGAATATGAAAAGAAGATCAAATAAATATCGCAAGACAAAAATGCTTCAATCTCACACCTAAAAGTGTTTCACACATCTCAAACTCCGTTTGTGCATCATCCAACTTTTGCATTCTCTACTACCATTTTCCTCTCATTGAATAGCTAAGTGTAACACTAATTCGTCAATATAAATTTTTTTTTTTAACATTAGCTATCCAAAAATGAAACACCTTTATCCAACCCATCATGCCTTACCCCACACTTATATTTTTCACTAGGATGATATAATTGTCTAATTTTCCCTCTTTTTTCAAATTTATTCTTTGTTGGGTAAGATCATAATAATGATTTTTTTTGCAATACAATCCAATGGCATACAAATACATCATTTCTTTTTTCTCTTTTGCTCACTAACATCCCAAACAATAACCCCTCTCAAAGAAACATCTAAGCCAAGATATATGGGTTCAAACAATACATGGACATATAAAGGAAACGAAAAGCACATAGGATTATAATGTTCGGGTTAGAAACGAAAGCCTAAGGCTCAAATGGGGTGACTAAGAGATAATACATGCAAAGGTAGGCAATTTGGCTCAAACGGTCCATAGATGGCCTAAAATCATTTTCTCAATTAACTAGGCTCCTTATTCTTATTTCGCCTCAAATGGGTCATATGTGTAGTTTTAGACACATTTTACCATGCATAGAAATCAAAGGAATATAACATTATTTCTAGCAAACACTCAGAACACAAATGGAAGAGCTATTCCTAATACACGTGCTTTCACTACTCATTTGATTCATTCAATGTTCATATAATAATTTAATTTATACAAGGAAATAAGAATATGAAGCAGTAATATCATTGAAACCTTAAGACCACACACACTTGACTCGTCAAATGACCAGAAAATATTTTTTTGATTTGTTTTTTCAAAAAATTTGTAACACGAAATGATGCAATGTAAACACAAAATGCAAGACATACCCCACCTCACACTTTAAAACTAAGCATTGTCCTAGTGCGACTCTATACACATATGCTCCTAACCACATAACTAGTAACCCCACACTTGTAATCAGTAAATACATAATTCAAGAAATCCTATATGCATGTTCTGTCAGCACGGTAATTCGGGCGCTCAACACCCACCAGATAACATAGAGTAAATACAATAGCAGTATACAATAAAAATAGGAAGGGAAGAGATACTGCCCCTCGAAGAAGAGCTATGCGAACTGCACTGATTGTGGGAATCCTTGGCGTATGGTTGGATGGAGAGCCATCTCACCCAAGTGATTTCACAAGAACTCGGTGCTAACAAATACAACTTTAATTTTCATACTTCCATCCTGTATCACCAACTTGCACAGATAGTCAGAAAATAAGAGCAAGACATAACATATACAAAACAAAGAGGGGTAGGGATATTGGGTTGCCTCCCAATAAGCACATTTGTTTAACGTCATTAGCTAAACGGGTATGAGGCTCAATCCGGAGGCCTCCAGAACATCTCATACTTCCATTGCGTCCTTCTCTTCAAGTGTGGATGTGAAGGTGGAAATAGGAACAAAATGTAGCATAAAAACATTTTCCTTGAGTTTTGTGAGAGCTCCAAACTCAAGGCTAACTTCATCAAGCTTGCCTTAACTGAATAATTGTGATCAAATTCATCTTGGCACAACTTGGTAGGGATATTGATACCATGAATTGGAAAATGCACCTGTAAACAAGGGTCAATAGTTGTTGGGTCTCGAGGTAGGGTAGAAGATGAAACAACTCGCAGTGGAATGACAAATAAAACCAAGAGGCTATTAAAATAATGAATCAACTACCAAAGATTAGAATCACAAGAAAAAATCAGCATTTTCATACCAAAACAAGAACACCGGATAAAGAATAATTTGGCTTGAGTCTTCAAGACGCCTACGTATCCACTTTTGAATCAAAGACACGTAGTTCTTATGAGGACTCAAGAACACCAAAAATAGAGATGGTAGCTTGCCTTAGCCGAAATATTGGGGGGAAGGAGAGAAAAATTGCTTTCTATTTGTGTCTTGTGTTTGTTAAGTTGGAAAAGGATGACTTAAACCAAGTAATTCCAATCAACATAATAAACAATAGTATAGGACAAGCATGGTGTAAATAAGACAAGTATGATGTTAAGAGTGACTAGACAAGATGTGGTTAGGTGGTGAATCACCAACACCTTAATCCTTGTCTTGCTTCCTTAATACAAATTAATCAAGACTTGATTAATTATTTTCATGGGACTTGGTTGCATGGGCCTCTCATGGGCCTCTTGGAACATGGCCCGTGGTCATTCCTAACGAGGTCCCGTGACGCGCTCATCGCCTTCAAGCCTTTCATGCCGGAAATGTCCAACATTATCTGACGTGACCAATCCCAAGACTCCAAGCCTTGTGTCGATCTGTAAAGTCCTATTCACTTACAGACACATGACCCAAAACCCAATTTTGATCATGTCCCGAGACAACTCCTTTTTGGCCATCCTCCATAAATGTGTCAATGAGTTTCATCCTCCGGTGAGACCATTAGGTTTATGCATATCAATAGATCAACGTAAAATCCCATTTTACTTGATCTTATATAAGTGGCCACTAACGAGACTTTAGTATTGCCTAACATTGCATAACGAATCGACCCTGTCGATTCTAACCTTTCCGTCGTCTATGTCACTATCCTTTTATCTCTGATATCCTGATTGAGATAAGACATAGAGCCATCATCCTTATTATTCTCAATCATTGTTCCTTGATATGTGAGGTAACTGAATATATGATACCCAGTATCATGTACATGGTCATGCTATTCTTTCAGTCACTCTCGATCAAGCGGTCGAGAACTGATATCTTTCCCATACCTCAATATGAGGGATAAATCCCTTAGTCATCTTTCGTATCACTCATGATGCCTATCCCCAAGCCAATCTTGGCCGTTATGGAAGCCATATTATGGATAACGGTAGGCTCAGGTCAAACTCAATTGTTGACTGCATAGCGATCACAAAATCTCCTTGGTTTAAGAATACATGACAAGCTACGACACTGAATATGTTCATGACTCAATCTATGGCACATATTCAGGGCGGGTCGTCCAATATCATGTCCCACATGATATCTATGATCAGACTCCGAAATCTCGTTCCAATGACTAACAGAACGTAAGCCATATAGAGCCATCTTTCATACTAGTCGCTTCTAGTGAAGCTTTGTTGACTAGGGACTCATCAAGTGTGATCTATCTCGATCTATGGTTCTATTCACATGGTGAGCATAGATCAAAACACACATCGATATATTACTCCAACACATAAGTAATATAAATCTGCTTTAATTTTATTGTTAACGATGATATTTACATTTAGACATTTATGATTGGACTACGGGCACTAAGACTAAAAATCTCCCACTTTCCCTAATTCTAATATAAATTCCAATATATTCCCATTGACTTTACATGTCTAACATGATCTGGCAGCGAGAGTGCCTTAGTCAACAGATTGACTATGTTATCATCAGTTTCAATATACGTGATCTTCACTTCACCTCAGTTCAATATTTCTCTAATGAGGTGGATATGATGCAGTACATGTTTGGATTTGTTATGCGATATGGGCTTTTAGCTTGCACAATTACCCTTGTGTTGTTGCAACATAGATTCACCGGGATGGATGTGTTTTTAATTACACCCAACCCTGCCATGAGTTTCCAAATCCACATAGCCTCCTTAGCTACCTCTGTAGCAACCATGTACTCGGCCTCTGTCGTAGACTCTGCGATATTATCTTGCTTTACGCTCTCCCAGCTAAAAGCTCTGTCATTCAACATAAATACATATCCTGACTGACTTCTAAAGTCATCTATATTTGTCTGGAAACTAGCGTCTACATATCCATTGACAACTAGTTCAACATCATCTTTCCCCAAGGTTAGACCGATGTCTACTGGTATAGCTTAAGGCATACGAGATGTCTGGTCTCGTACATATCATGACATATATGATCGATCCAACCCTCAGGCGCATGGGATTATCATCATCCTTTTCAGCTCATCATGTGTCTTAGGACACTAAGTCTTGCTGAGATGAATGTCATGACGAGTGGGTAAGAGTCCTTTCTTTGAATCGAGCATTGAGAACCTACTCAATGCCTTGTTCACATAGGTTCTCTGACTTAAACCCAAGACCCTCTTGGTGCGATCTCTATATATCTTAATCCCTAAGATATAAGTAGCATCCCCTAAGTTCTTTATTGAGAAACACTTCCTAAACCAAGCTTTTTGCCTCATGCAAGGTTGGGATGTTTTTTTCAATGAGCACCAGAATGGAAATATTGCTCCCACTAGCCTTCTTATAAACACAATGTTGCTTCTCATTCTTGATAAAGCCAAATCTATTTACAACTTCGCAAAATGAGGGTTCCAACTCCGAGAATTTTGTTTCAATTCATAAATGGATTTCAACAACTTACAAATCTTTCCCTTATTCATCGGATCATCAAAACCTTCGGGTTGAGACATACTAAAGTCCTCAAGCAAATTTCCATCTAAGAAAGCGGTTTTGACATCCACTTGTCATATCTCATAATCAAGACACTAGACTATGTCAAGAAGAATCTAGACAGATTTGACCATAGCCACTGAGGAGAAGGTTTCCTCATGGACAATCCCTTGGATTTGTCTATAACCTTTCTCCACCAATTGGGCCTTGTAGGTCTGAAGACTGTCGTCCATTTCCATTTTCACCTTGAATATCAATTTGCATCCGATGGTCCTCACACCATCGATGGGATCAACCAGTTCCTAGACTTAGTAGTTGGACATGGACTGTATTTCCTCCCCTATGGTTCCAAACCATAATTCGGAGTTAGGCCCATCCACGACTTCCTGAAAGGTGGCTGGATCCACCATAAGCTCATGTCACCTCCAAACACAAAGTAACCATATCTTGGAGGTGGACGACTGATCCTTCCAGATCGCCTTGGACCTTCAGGAATTTTTGATGAGCCTCCACCAATGTTTCCAAGTGAACTCATGGAACTACTCTTGTTTGTACATTGTCTCCGTTTGAGACATGAGTTAGTCATCATATCTTCCTCTTTGGTGGATGTGCTCGACTTCAGCTAACAACCATAGATATTGGGACATTGAGAAGCATCCAATGGTCATTACAATTCATTCCACTCCAAATGGGTTTGAATTGGTTCTTAATAATTGAACCTTTTTGCTGATAGAGTCCCAATTTGAATCGATGTTTTTTACCATTCTTATGGACTGAATCGACTACATTGTTGAATCATGTAGACATGAGACGTTCTTCTTTAGTTACGCTCCATTTAATCTTCGAGTTTTTGGGTTTCTCATAATCAAGCGTAACGAGGGCTTTGAGGATGAAGATGGAAAGGATGGTACTCAAAAGTGTATGCCTGATCAGAAGGCTTGTGAGGACCAAAGAGTTGGCTCTTTCCTACTCGACTTAGAATCTTCTAGGGTTTCGACTATGGGAAAATCATATTCAAGATCATCGAGTAATTCAAGGGGTTGGTTGATTGAAAAGTTGAGCGAAAAATGGATCATTCGCATACATGGAGAGAGATGGGAGTACTAAGGATAACAACATGAAGGGTTGTAGAGAGAAGGTTGTAGGAAGTGTGAATGAAAAGGGTTGGGAAAAGGGGGTTTTATAGTGAAAACTAGGGCTGGGATCCGAATATTTTTGGATTCTTCTTTATTTTTCTGAAAGTAGGACACATTGCGATTTTTACTGACCTGACTACTAGCCGTTGACAATTTGACTGAGCATCGACTCATTGTCTGAGATGATTAAATGGTTTCCCCAGCCAATCCACTCACCTAATTCATCGCTCAATTGTTAGCTCTACATTGATTCACCGCTCTTAGTTCACTTTCCCGTCGAATTTTCCACACAATTCGCCATTAGTTTGCCCTACATTACAAGTGTTCTCACAAGGAAATAGGGCTTGAACTAAAAAGAAATAAAAGAGAAAATTAAATTAAATTATTTATTTGTTAATTTGATAGTTGACAATGATACTTTGGTTATTTTGTATCATTTTAATTTCTCTCCATCCAAATATTAAACCTCGTTGGGATAAACGAGATAAAAATCAAGAGCTATAAGAAACTTGTTAAATTGGGTGGAGTATCCGATCAAATGTTTAATACAATCAAATTATAATCTTTAATCGCGTGCCTCCTATCTCTTTTCTCTGAATGCCTTAGGTGAATATAAATAGAGGTTGTAACAGGTTACAACTGTATGCATTTCTCGACAACAATGTCGAGCTTCTTACCGACATAGAAATGAGTGACGGGCGTTGGTCCACGACTTTTGAGAGCGGTGAGGACGGTCCCTTCCCCGTTTTTGTCACTGAATCTAAAACAGGGGAGTCCTCACAACTCCTCCACGATGTCGACGAAGACCTTCTTTTACCAGGAGAGTAGCTCCCAAGAGGAAACAAATAAGAGCCCGACAGAGATCGGGACGGAGGGCACGTCATGATAAAGCTGAGGGCCTCAACTATCCTGGTGATTGAAGATCCTCAACTGTAGAGGAATTGAGATTCAACGATCGATGGATTGGGACGAGGACAACGAGGAGGTGGTGTTTTCGAAACCACCATCGGTACTACAGGACACAATGACGGTGGTTTGGCCGGAGAGAAGGAGATCTTCGCGGGTTCAGGGAGACGATATGGTTTCGGTAGGGATGCAACCATCACAACTCCAAGCAACCAATAGGGATTGTCATTGTCGGAAAGGGATGGTTTGGGCGTCCATTTCCCTCATCCGGTTTTGCCTGGTGTGGAGTCTTTAGGGCACCGCATGGATGGTCTCGCCATCCGGGAAACTATGGTCCCGCCAATAAAGTTATATGGTCGGGGCCTTAATATTGTGTATGTTTTGGTTACGAGGTATTATCTCCACGAAAATTCCAATAGCAATCCTTGTGGCATGTTCGGGGGATATTTGGAGGTTACCGGAGGCCATTGTCCGACCTTTGGATGCAGGGATGGTCGGATTCATTTTTCGGACTACTAGAGTGTGCTCGGGTACTAACGGGCGAACCATAGTCTTTCCGGGGGTCATTTGTTCAATTCCCAGACCTAAGACCACACATGTGACCAAGGGACTAGTTCTTTACTCACTTTTTGTTGTGGGTTCGTGTTTCGAACCTTCCGGTGGGTGCCATGAATTGGGGAGTAGGGTTTTAGTTGTTGGAACTTTAGGCACCCTCTACCTGATCATTGTTTAGATTGCGACTATGTGGTCCATATGGACAATGTTTTCCCGACTAGTACGAGGTCCTAAGATATCTCAATAGGGGCGTCCGCAGAACCTTGAGGGATTTGGATGACCACGAGGGATGCTCGAGACTGGCAAGGACATCCAAGAATCGAGCGAGGCGGGGCTTCGCGATCCCCAAACCGCCGAGAGGGGGTACATACTACTCCAACACTTGGTGGTGGAGGAGGACCTCAAAATCCTCATTCACTGGACTGCAAAGGAAAAGTAATCTACATGAGGAAGATATCAGGCCCTAAGAACGTGAGATGACATGGCCCGTTACGCACCCGACTACCACTACTATACCACCCTCACAAGAGAAACCACGTGCCGTTAAAGGGACCTCTCCCATAGGGAGTTGAGAAGGCATCTAGAGTAGTAGACAACCCAATTCACATGCGCTGGTGGCTCGAAGACCTTCCCAAACCTATCTAGAGGCAGGGTGATGATAGGAGCTCTGGTTCACATCATTTGTCACTAGCTCCCTCCGGGACTAGGAAAATGACCAGTAGAAGACCTTCTGGGTTAGGACGGGATGACTCATCGAAGTCAGTGGACGACACAAGAAACAGGTTGTGGCTGATAAGCATCTTCGCCTTGATCAATGAGTCAAAAGATGTCAATGGAAGGGTCTCTGGTATCTCTCTCATTGGCTGCTAGATGGCAGTGGTTCCACTAAATACAGGAACGAGTTTCCCCCACCATGTCAGGGGTTGGCACCCATATGTTTTTAGAGCCCTCACTGACTATCCGAAGAAGGACGACATCAACCAGTATTACAAGGAAATCGTATGTCCAATAGTGCACCACCCAACCTCAGGTCTTACCCCGGCCTCACCCCGACTTCCAGATTCCAATGACTTTATAAGTGGTATCGACCACTTCAACAATTCCCCTTTGTCTCTCACACACCTGAGCATAACGGCCGTGACGTTCCAATCCCTGGGGTTGCGAATATTGTTATTTCACCATCAAACCCATGATATTAGAACTTTCAGCGTTATTTAGTTAGTGGTTCTACTGTGGTTTGTACCTTCGGGCCTTTATTTATAATATGCATACTACCACGCTCAAGCAAAAGTCTAATGTTTCCCTGTATGCTAAAACGCATTTTCTATATATGAATAAAATCAGGACGATTCAAGAGAATGATAATATGCATAGGGATCGGAAAAACTTGGGCATCTCCCACCATTGACACATAAAGGAAGGGATAATTCACATTCCACACAAAACTATCCAAAGGCAGCATAAATTCAGAAAACTAGATATCACAAAATGGCTAAATCCATCAGCACAATTATGTAAATAATCGTCTCCCCGTATGACAATTTAGAATATGTAAAAGAATTACAGCCAACTTAGCAGCATACTCTTCTATCACTGAAGACTGGATAGTTCCAATATATTCTGTTCATCTGATAATTCAGCATTCTGTTCTAAGACAAGTATAAAGATAGGAAACTTTGTGAGATATGCTAATTTTCAACTGAACCAGCATAGAATCATATTTATGTCAGCATATCATGTAACACTCAACCCTGTTGTTATTAACTTGTGCACTTCAATAAATTACTAGCAAAAGGTGCAAATAGTAACTCCATCTGAATAATGCAAAAGATTCAACAAGGATAATTGAATAATGAGAGTAAACAACCATTGCACCCCCATCTCCTGCGGTCCTGCCTCAAAAAACTCACCTACTTCTCTCTCTTCAGTCTTTGATCTTTAATTGCTGTAAATGCGATGTAATTGATTACCCTTGCTCTGCATAAAGGGGATGAAAGAATCAGGGGGGTGAAAGAATCAGAGACGGAAGTAAATTTGAGGGTACAAGTAACTTTATTTGATTCTACAACTCACATGTATGCATTCAGGTTATTATAACAATTTGGGGCAACAGAAATTCCTAACATCATTCAAATGCCAGCCTCTGAGTGCCAACCAAGGAAGCGTATTGACCCTTACTAGCCAATAACTCAAAATGCGTCCCCAGTTCCACAATCTTTCCATCAGAGCAAACTGCTATTTGATGGGCATTCTGAACTGTGCTCAACCGGTGAGCAATCACCAATGTCGTCCTGCCTTTCATCAGATGGTTCAGAGCATCCTGGACCAACCGCTCACTGACTGCATCTAGTGCACTTGTCGCCTTTTTGCACATTAAATATACAAATGTGTTAATCAATTGGGGAGATCAAACTTGCATGGAAGACACGAGAGATGCAAAAGTTACCTCATCAAGTATAAGGATTGGTGCATCTTTAAGAAGAGCTCTAGCAATAGCAACTCTCTACCCACAAGAAATAACAAATATTAGTGTCCTCTCTCTCTCTCTCTCTCTCTCTCTCTCTCTCTCTCTCACACACACACACACACACACACACACACACACAGAGGTTGTCATAGTACCTGTCTCTGGCCTCCACTTAGTAGGCCTCCACGCTCGCCAACTAATGTGTCATAACCCTTTTGACGAAAACAACCCATTATAAAACAATACAACGAAAACAAAAACTAGGAGAAAGGACACATGTTTACAACACAATGAACCTGTGGAAGAGAAATTATGAAGTCGTGGGCATTTGCAGCCTTGGCTGCCTTAATTACATCATCCTTGGACACCTTATTATCTGGTAGCCCATATGCAATGTTTTCTCCAACAGACACAGAAAAAAGAACAGGTTCCTGCATCATGTTGTTTCTTAGACATGGAGAAAGGTAACAACAGTAGGGCTTAGCCCACCATCTATACTGAAAATAGTAAATCAATAATCACTGATATGTTTAGATCTAACCATCATGGAAAGCATTGACAAGCGGTCGAAACTGATCATATCTTTTGAATCGATAAAGCAAACTCAACCATATTTCCTAATTCTACACCCAATCTACCCCAAAATTCTAGTAATAACCCAAGTAAAGCTACTTAGCAATACCAGATAAAACAGATTCATAACTAGAAACCCACTAGAAATGTTTGCATGTCTAGATCAGTTGGTTCTTGGATTTTGTCATCCATGGTAAAACAAAATCAAACTTGTAACCTCTTACTGCTCACATTTGTCAAACCAAGACAAATAGGGGACTATCCCTAAGTGCGCCATAAATTTGGTTACTACAGTTCTGCCTAGAAACTGTATTGATTACAGTACCGAATCATGTCCATGCTGAGAAGACAAGAAAGATGGAATATAAATATAGTATATATTGGATGCTTGGAGATTGAAGAAGGTACTTGATTAACAATAGAGACAGCCCGTGCCCATTCGCTCTTGTCAAATGATCGGACATCTTCCCCACCAACTGTTATACGTCCTCTGGTTGGCTGCAAAAGTAAGACATTAACTTATCTCATTCAAATTATCCTTTACCCAGTGACAAGGAAATGAGAATTACATTTTAAGAAAAAATGAGAATGATAGGAAAAAAAAAATTAAACCTCATAGAAACGAGCCAAAAGTTGTACTACAGTGCTTTTTCCTGCTCCACTTGGGCCCACCAGAGCAGTTACGGTTCCACATTTTAAGATCAGATTTAGATTATTCAGGATTTCAACATCAGGTCTCAATGGATAAGAGAAGGTCACATCTGCAGAACAAAAATAGACACTCATCACTACAATGGAAAGGAAGTAGCTAGCAAACACATTGGGAGAATCACAAGAAGTGACATTCATAAAAGATAAACTTAATATCTCTCCATGCCTTCATGGAAAAATTTGTATATAATGTTATAATGGTTTTATTAGAGGAAGCATAATATACAGACGGGTATTAGCTATGTACTAAGTTAATCAAAATCACAATATAGGATGTGTTTAACATAGTTAATATTTGATAATAATGCATCTCAAAGACAGTGTAATACTTCTTACAGTATACCTTCTAAGCAAATATCACCCGATCGTGCTAGGCGACACACATTACTGGATGATTTCAAGGCTGACATGTAATGCATGTTTGAAGATTGCCTCTGTTCATCAGATCCATTGGCAAAGAACAATTTATAATCTACATTATGCACATCATTGTTCTTCATCTCTTTTTCTAAACCATAAGCAAGGGCTTCATCAATTTCTACCCCAGATATAACAGAATTAATCCTCTCGACAGCAGCAAGAGATCCCCGAAGATCTCCAAATGTGTTAACTAGACCTTGAACCTGGAGACTTCTTAAGTGAGCTTGCATGAAAAGAATGAACGGAAATTACTTGATTGCAATATGATAAAAAGAACTCACAGCAAAGGTTAATGTGAAGGTGTATCCAATAAAAGAGGCCACAGTTCCAACAGAGAGTTCACCCTGACAGCAAAAACTTCTAATTTCGTCAGGTACAGCGGATACCACAGAAAATTTTAGAATTTAAAACTGTTCAAGCCCTGTGGAGTCCAATTTCATCAGTTTCTCTAGCAAGTATCCCCAAAAAGATTTGTTGCTAGACGAGTGATTCCAAACATTATTGTATAAGAAATAAGAGCTGAGTCATTGAAAAATGGAACAAAACCAAACATTTTGATATAGAAAATAGAACAGAGCTGCTGTATGAACCAATCTGCACTTATATTAGGTAAGCTCAAGGTTCTAAAAATCGGTAGGCGCTAGTCGGGCGGCTAGGGCCTTTTGGGGATTAATCGGGACTAAATGGGGATTAATCGAGGATTAATCGAATTAATCGGCGATAAATCGGGTCGGCCAACAAGGAAATGGTGCCTAGGTGGGGCCTGGTCGGGATTTTTAGAACACTGGGTAAGCTAGTCAAACTCTAAATGCTTTAAAATAACAAAATTCATTTATATTTTGTACGCAAGATAGATCTAGAAGCAGTTTGCTACTCCTGACTAAGATAAATGACAAATATAAGAGGCGATGCATGAAAATATGCAGAAACGGAAAAACTATCATGACAAAAACAATGAAGCAAAAGGTCAAAAAAGCCTCTAATATAAAGGTTTGAAAGGATAGAAGTGCATACAGCTTTTACTTTGCTTCCTCCAAGACAATATAAAGCTAATAGAGATATATACACAGCAACTCTAGTCAACGACTCATTTATGGATTTGAAGGTCCCAAGCTTTATGCCACTACTCTGATACGCAAGAACCTGTCAGGTTCACAGAGAACTGTTACATAAAGAATTCTTTTATCTTCAGGAAAACAACAATATGATCCTTCCACAATTTTACCTGCCTTCCAAACATTAACATTTGACGCTTTTCACCACCAAAGGACCTTACCTGAACCATATATATTATTAGTTCAATTACAAAGTAGACATCTAGCTTCAACCATTTCCCACCATGAAAGAATATTTCTGTTCTCCAAGGACCACATTATATTTCTATTTTTTGTAGACAACATTAACTATTCATTATACAAACATGATGTTTGTCCACGTGCGAAAAACTACCCTATGCATTGTCCACGCTTTTAAACTACCCTATCTTTTGACCATGGTTGTCTGTTAGTTTTCTCAACGAAATTTCTACCCTTATGTATTGTCCACATGCTAAAACTACTCTATCTTTTGGCCACGGTTGTCTGTTAGTTTTTTCAACGAAATTACTACCCTTATGTATTGTCCACGTGCTAAAACTACCCTTATGTATTGTCCACAGCCCTAATTTTAACGGAATATTCCAAAATTTGTCAATAAATGACCGTGGTCAAAATATAGAGTAGTTTAAAAGCGTGGACAAAACATAGGGTAGTATTTCGCAATTAACCCAAATTTTTTTGAGAAGAGAATTATAAACTTACTGTACGAATAGCAGACAATGTTTCTGACACACAATCTGATATTGATGCTTGAGCCAATCCATGAGATTTAAAGACAGGCACAGTAGACCTCTTGTATATGGCTTCAGAAAATGGATGGTAATCATAAGTAAAGCACAGAACAAAAGTTAAAATACCATAAACTTCCAGATCGAAAGAACCACCTTGAGGTGTACAGAGAAAGAAATATCTATGTATTATTAGCTATAAATTGCATATACATTAGAACCTGAGGGGGCAGAAAGAAATCTACATAAGGAATAGTACCAATACTGAAACTACGATTTGCCAGAATAAATTAGGTGATAAGATCATGATATATCCCTACTTAAGGCTACCTCCATATTCCAGCACTTATCAAAAAGGTAATCAGATTGCATCCTACTAATTACTCAAATAATATAAGTTTGCAGAAGAAATTGTAAGAAAAGGCAGCAAGAAGTGACGATAATACTTTTCTTGTTATCTACCACAAAATGTCGTCCTTGAAATAGAAACCTATATAGGGTAAAGGATATATAAATAACTTCAAGGAGAAAATATTTACCAACAGAAATAGACACAGCTAGCATCAACAGACCCAGGATTGGTGCAAGCTGTGGGGATAGAGTGAATAATATGCAAATTGTGCCAATAACCTACAAGAAGACAAGGAAATAGAAGGTATAATGACCCTGGATAGAAATAAGACGGATCTACGATGTTAGGCTCAAAGTGGAAATGGCAGCAACGCCTCAGTAATGGGGAATGCACAAAGATAAAGAACAATCAAACTGGTATGAGAAAATCCTAACAGATCCCAGAGTATTGTTGATTATTCGAGATAATGCGTTTGGACTATTAGCTCAAGGTTAGAACAGTGTGATTGCAGAAGCGTAGTGAGCTTAAATCCAATGCTGGAATTTATGAACTGCTGAATTCATAAAAACACCAACAAATGGAAGGCTATTGCTTCACAGTGAACACACAAAAAACAAGACTGAAAAAAGAACGTGATTTATCTGCTTCCATCATTGAAATTGCCTTGCTTTGAGAATAAGTGCGTCAAACATATACGATATGACCGAGTTCTCTTAAAATTATTGCATTCTCATATAGGAACTAGATTGTGACAAAAGCAGAAGAAATTCTGGGTAAATTTAGCAACTGTATAAGTGAAAAATAAGTCAATTTTTTTTAGTACAGGTAATCTTGGACATGCTTAAATGCAGGAAAAATAAAGCTCACTTGTGCTCGGGGTAGAGTAGCTTGCCTCAGAAAGTGCCCTGAACCCACGATCCCTTGAAATGTTGTCACTGACAGCATTTTTGAGGGAACCCAAATCAGACGTCAAAAGGCCTGTGAGTTCTCCAACCTGTGCTTTATGACACCAAAGATGTTAAAATAAATGTCACTTCAACAATCATGTTAAGGCGTACAGTTGTACAACAGGAAAACAGAACCAGTAAGTAATTAAACTTGCAGTAAGGATATAGAATGAAATCATTTTGCAATTAGTAAAAGTAGCAGGTAGGGACAAAGGATCCTTTAGTATTTTGTAAAGGTGTACATTTAACATATAGGAAAACGAATGCCGAGAATTTGAAACACAGAGGCATATACATGCTCTGAAATGTTGCTGCATCAGCACCCGATGCAGGTTACCTAGGTCAGTACATACTTGACGAACTTTAAGCAATCTACAGCCCACTAGATTGTGTGCAAGGTCTCCAATTAGCACAATGCTCACTAGTAGATATGAACCTTACCAAGGAACGGTGAAAATAGTAGCATTGCTTTTCTGTCCATTTCTTTGACTAAAATTATAGCCAAGTACACAGTGGTGAACAGTAGCACTGCAATGCAGTTTAAAAGAGAATTACATAGAAATGTAAGGTCTACAAGTAATAATCTCAAAACCATTTTCTCTCAGAGGAGAGTATCAAAAGAAGTCAGATTCAGAAAACGCATTGCTTCACAACACACTTGACCTATGTATGACACGAAGACAAACAATATTAACAAATTCATGATATGAAACCTCATGCGGGGGGCTGTAGAAAAGTTAAGAGGTTGAGTGCACATACCTTGTATCGGTCAAAAAACTCCACCTGCATGGATCAAAGAACAGTGACATATTAAATAAGCAATATACATATGGTTAACTTTTAGTGGCAGAAGTGTTAAGTTTCATAATCAAACAGTGGCAACTGTAAAATAGCGGGGTCAATAACAAACAGCAAAATCAAAGCTTGGGGTTTCACCTTTTGAATCAACACCCTCCTAAAAATTTGAGCTCTGAGTGTTGACATGACCTTTTCCCAGATAGTATACATGTTTGTAACAAAAACAATGGTCAAAATGGGCTCCATTGCATACAATACTCCAACTTTACTGAGCAATCTCCACAACGGCTCATTTCTCACCCCTATTAGCACTTCAAAAAACCGCCCTAGAACAGATAATCGCAAAAAACGAAGGGTTAATTATGTTGATCATAAAATTCTTATCACCAAAAGTGGGGCCACCTACCAGAGAATATGGGCATGGAGAGAGTACATGAGGTGCAACCAACGAGAGCCAGAACCGAAAGGGCGAGCCTCACCTTGTGCTCCATCAACAAACTCCATACAAGGCTCCAGCTCACGGCGGTCGGCGACTGGACTTTCTGGATCTCGGGCTCGTCTATTTTCGGATCGGACTCACTGATAATCGGGTCCGAAGCGGGCCCGGTCACGTAAGCGGAGGAGATGGTGCTGGTGCTTCTCGACAAATACGGAGCAATTAGCGCGAAACGTTTCGATTGGTTGGTGATGGAAGAAAGGTTGTGCTGCTTGGTGCGCGCGTGGAGCTTGGGCACGCGAGTGGGGCTTATCAGTTGGAGAAAGGCAAGAGTTGATGCCATGGATTTCTCTGTAATTGAGACTTGCGAGAGAAACTGTGACTTGTATTTTCTCACCGCCCCAACCGGACTCCTATATTCGGCTTTGATGATACGCGCTGGCCTCACGAAATGTTCGCCTCTTTGCTTCTACGGCGTCGTTTCCCCTGCTGGAAATAGAAATGTAAGTTTGTGCCACGTGGCTAGACTCATCGTGACACCAAAGGCCGTTATTTGATTGCCCCGATCTCCTCACTCGGTAGATTGGTCAGGAGCTCAACTCAGTCACTGACTCCTTGTTGAACTCGGATTCTATGGACCATAACCAGTCGCATGCTCTCTCCAACACATCAATCCAGGCGTTGATTCTGTGGTAGATTTGTTGAATCTTTCCTCGCTTCTTCTCCAAAACAATGGGTCGACACACCTGGGTTTTGTTTCTCGCCGCATTTTTCGTGTCTCGTCCGGGTCCTGAGCGCAAGTGCCGGTGATGGTGATCCGATTTACGAGTAAGCTCCTTCATTTCCTTGTTCAGCCCATGTGGTTCCATGTAATTTTACAACAGAATTGCCAGAAAAATGTTCGATTGAATCCCCCTTCTGGGAAATTGGGATCAGATATTTTCAATTAGGTGCTGGGGCTGGGGATGGAGCCTGGGAGTGATCCTTTTGGTTAAATTTTGATGGGGTAACTCGATCCGTACCCTCACCTTTCCGTTATTACTAAATCCTAACCCGAACAAACTTTGTTCTGATGTAGTAATGTTGACAGCAACATTTGGCATTTTCCGTGTTGTTAAGTGAGTAACATGAAAAGTTGATAGGATGAAAAGTTGATAGGTCAGGTTATGATTTGAGAATAAACGAAAGGTATACTTACGTTATAACAAGCATGTGACTGTATTTGACGGAGTCAGACACACTTAATAGAATTTGATACATTTTGAGAATTAATTTGTCAAACTTGCTTCTATGTAATACGTTTCATATGTATGGGTTATGATTTAATAATGGAAAATTTTCATTTTACCACCCTGACAAACATTTAACTTCAGTTTGATACCCTAGCATAAATTTTTAGAGAAATTTCATAAAATATGCTTCATAATGGTATAAATTTGTTTTTTATGCTAGTATAGTTTAAAATTTGAAAAATATGCTTTTATTCTGATTTTAAAAATTAAAATCTGAATTTTTGAAAATAAAAGTTGATTTTATAAAAAAAACTGATTTTATTTTTAAAGTAGTGAAATTTTCAGTTTAACACCCTAAACAATGAAGGGTAGGTATTATTGTCATTTCACTTCTTTTCAAATTCTGAGTCGATGACATGAGATGAAAATTTGAGTAATAGTTAGGGGTATTTTGGACATTTTACCCGTCTGGGTATGAAAGTGAAATTAAAAGTTTGGTTTGGGTATGAAACTGATAAAAATTTATGCCAGGGTATCAAACTGAAGTTAAATGTTTGCCAGGGTGGTAAAATGAAATTTTCCCTTTAATAATTGATCATAGTACAATGAGGTGACATAGCGTTTTTCCAATTTTGATTGATGTTTTCTACTTTTGTTCCTATGTTGCTAACGGTTCGATTGATGATTCTGCAATTATTTCTTGTATTAGAAGTTTGTGAAGATAAAAGTTGGCATAACATGGTTTCTAGATTAGGTATCAAGTAGTAGTATCCACCCACCAGTTTTTACCTATTCTGCTTATACAACAATGACAACAACTGCAGAGATGGTTGGGCGTTCCCTACAGGGAATGGCTCATGTGATCTGCATTTGCTTCATGGAGCCTATCCCAAATGATCGGGGGAAATGGCTAAGTTGATGTTTGCATATGAAAAGAATGAACGATAGAGGGTTGTTCTGTCGTTTAAAATGGATTTTGGTCAAGTGTATCCAAGGCCTAAACTCCTAGTATTCAAATTAAAGGAAACGAAACAGTTATGGTTTGTAGTGACTAAACCAGTGTAATGTACCTGAATTTTTTATGTAATTGATGATCTATTAGGTCCTGTGTGGAGCAATGCGAGACAACTGGATGCGTAGGGGGGAGATGCTTCCAACACTGCAAATTCTCATCTGATGGGCAGCCTATTCACGGTCCATGGTACATGCAAGAACCACTTTACCAGCGATGGAAGCAATGGGACTGCCAAAATGACTCCCGCTACCAATGCATGCTTGACAGAGCAAGAAAGGGAGAAACTAGGTGACAAGCCTGTTAAGTATCACGGGAAATGGCCATTTCTGTGTGTTTATGGAATTCAGGTTACTATACCTAATTTACTAGAGCTTTAAGTCATTATGGTCTGCTCTGCTTATATTTAGAATTTAGATGATCTTATTATTTCAGGAACCTGTTTCTGTTGCCCTCTCTGCACTCAATCTTGCCATGCAATTTCACGGCTGGCTATCCTTTTTCATCCTCCTTTACTACAAGCTGCCTTTGACTCAAAATAAGAAGACATACTATGAATTTACTGGTTTGTGGCACATCTATCGAATACTTTCAATGAACTCCTTATTCTAGAGTGCTGTTTTCCATAGCCGGTAAGCGATTCTTGTCGTTTTTATTTTCCTTGTATTCCTTAATGTCTATATGTCTGAAGTGTTGGGTTATCTAAGGAAAAAAAAAAGTCTTCAAACAGGCTTTTCATGTGTTAATATTACTCCTTGATACCCCAATGTATCGATAATTTGGAGTTGTGCAAAGCTCTACATGAAGTGGAAGAAAGCTTCACGCTTTAATTTGTTTGTTAGGTTTATATTCATTTTTGCTTGGGTCCCTTGTGTTCCCGCAAAACGCAAGTCATTTATGGTTCTCTACATTATCTGAATTTTTCATAAAGAGGATATTTTGGAGATACTCAGCATTGATGTGGACATAGCTAGATGAGGCTGAAAGTTGCCTTGGTGCTTATAGATTAATGAGGTTATAGAGAAAAGAGTTTAATTTGTTATCTTTTGTTTGGAATAATGGTTCTCCCAGTCCTAGATAATGTTTGTTATTGTTTTTTTGTTTTCAAGTGATGTCTGGATTTCTAACTGAATTATGTGCAGTCATGTTGAGTTGACAGAGAAGCTAAGCTGTATTATTCATCCACAGTGGCACTACTTGGCTTTAGTCTTACTGTAGCAATAATTAGGGCTCTTAATGTGAGAGATGAAGCTGCAAGGGTCATGGTTGCTGCTCCTCCCCTTGCATTTGTGACAACACATATCATGTATCTCATATTTTACAAGCTTGATTATGGTAATTAATAAATTTCTCATGTAAACGTGTGGATGCTCTCATTAGCAAAGGTTTGATACAAGTAACAATGTGCAGGTTTAAACAGGAAAGTCCATACGGGCTTGGGAATAGGTCATCTGCTTATATGGGGAATTTGTGGTGGTAGGACTGGCCATCCGTCACGCTGGAAGTTGTGGGCAGTGGCGGTAAGTGGAGGTCTATCCATGCTTCCAGAGATATATGACTACAGGATGTTTGTGGATGCACATGCTCTCTATCATGCTACCACCATCCCTGCCCCCTACCTCTGGTGGAGTTTCATCAGTGATGACGCCGAGTTTAGGACAATAACACTCATCAACAAGGTGAAGTAGCATAATTAATCACATCTTTTTTCTGTTTGTTTTCGTCATGTCTGCTCCAGGCTTGCCATGATGGGTTCCTGCTCTTTTCTTTCACTTGTCCTTTTTCCTAGGAATTATTGTATTCTTAGTTGAATCCAAAACGATTTTAATATTTGTTCCTTAATTGCACCACCAAATATTGTATATGTCACTGCTGCGCTGCAAGGAGCTCCGAGTGTTCGCAGTCCCAATCGCCGGCCATGCTTTACAACCTTCACGGTGATGAAACGAGACAGTTTCAGTCTTGTGCATTCAGGCTTACTGTACAACCGATTTTGTCTGTGGTAATGCTATCTTGCTTTGACTAATCTTATAATATGCGATATCTTTGTGCAATGCTTTCTTCTGCATGCATTATTAGCTAGATTGCTTACAATTATATCATATGGGTGTTTAATTTATCTAGCTAATAACCTGTAAGTATTTTGGAACGGCGAGGCAACCAAGTGGGTTGATCTCTTTATATTGGTTCGTCCTTTTTGCATGTTTTGCTTCTCAGGATTTGAATTGATTCGTTGTGATTTTCTGTTTGATTTTCAGGATTTGGTAAGAGGTACTGGACATTTAAGTTTGTGTAATGATTATTTACCCACACAACCAAAAAAAATGAGGATCATTCGGATAAGATGGACATGAGTTTCTCTTCATCTCAAACGGAATAGCTCCATAAGGACATGTCGGCATCATTTGAGAAGTCGTCTTTGGCATAACGGGGTGGAGGCAACATCATCCCCTCCGCCATACTGGTGAGAAAGCTTGGCATCCCAAAATCCTCCTCTTCGTCCATGTAATGAAGCATCTCCGGCGACTCTTCCTCCTCGTCTTGGGCTCTGAACTCCCTGGCGGCCTCGGCGGCCGCCTTCTGTATATCCTTGGGGTCCTTGGAGTAGGGGATCTTGAGCCTCCAGGCCGAGTCCGCGAAGTTCAAACAGGCGGACCTCCCCCTGAGAGCCAGGGTGGCAACGTCGTGGGCACGCGCCGCCATCTTGGCAGTGGGAAAGGTGCCGAGCCATATCCTGGCTTGCTTGGTGGGCTCCCGGAGTTCGCACACCCACTTGCCGGAGTTCCTCCGCCTGACGCCCCGGTAGACCGGGTGGCGCGTCTCCTGGAACTTCTTCCGGCCCGCCTTCTTCTTGGGATGAGTGGAAGCCAGCATCAGGTCCTGGAAAGAGTCCGAGTGGCAGTGGCCGGAACTAGTAGGAGACTGTTGATGGGACAAAATATCCATCAGATTTCTCTAAACTATAAGAGGCAAGTTGTGAGTCAAAATAGTAGGCAGTTGAGTGAAGTATATATAAAGGAACAAACACGCTATTGCCTATTGGAGAGACAGGCTGGTTAGTTTACTGTGGTCCCCACCTCTTTCCCTTAAAGTAGTGATGTTGCGGCAGCCAATTGGATTGCCATCGTGGAAAAACTTGTGGCTGTTTTTCTGCCACGTGTTGTTTACCTTGCGTGGCTCCAGTTGCTGCCTCGGTCTGAAACGCATCAGCTGTCCGAGTCAAACCTTGATGGCTTGTTGGATTCCGAGGAGACATTTTCATCGCCTATTTTTATTTGAATTATTACTATTTTTGGATATTTTGGGGCTGATTATGACCCTAAGATATTTTTTTTCGCGTTTACCAATACTATACAATGCTCTTCTTTTTCAAGATCCTGTACTAAAACAGTTATTAACATTCTTAACAAAATAAACATATCATTTTAAAAGGTTACGGCTTATTTTGTTTTAAGATTAATTAATTATTATTTATAATATATATTTTTATAAATTATATATATACAAGATAATAATATTATAGCATTATAGATTTTAGAGTTTTTTTTTTGAAAAGTAAAACGACAGATTGCATTAGATTAATGTATGAGAACCAGTAAAAGTGGCGGACTAAAAGTCCTAAGAACAGAATAAGTCTGGGTCTCCCGCAGGACACACAGCGTTCTGAACCCGTAGAAACAGTCCAGTTTACATCCTATATAAAAATAAAAATCCCTACGATCAGACCGATCATGAAAATTGAAACCTAATATCCAATAACGCAAATAAAAACTGAAATTCAGACTGAAATACAACCAAATAAAACAATTGAAAGGGGAAAAATCTTGCGTTGCTCTTTGTTCTTTCCCGAGACTTCCCAGCACTAGCTGCCTCGGGTCCCCTCCCTGGGTCCTCTCATTCTCCCTAGCGAGGCTGCTGCTGAGCCTTCGCTTGTTGATCTTCGTTGTCCTCCTCATCCATCAAGTGACAGGTCGATGACACCATACCCGAAAGCTCCAGTGCTTTCTTCTTGGCATCCAGTTCTTCGAGAGAGAGAGCGCGCCTATGAGTGATAATGGATCTCCGCAATGGAACTTGGTGCAGAGATGGGGTCGATCCCACCGATGCATGGGACAATCGGAGTCGGGGCCATGCCGGAGGACGGGTCCCGTGCAGGTTTATGTGTTGCCGGTGGAGTCTCGGCCATGCTAGACTCTTCTCGGTGATGGCCTGCCGACGCGGAGAGGCCACTAGCCCAGGGAGACTAGAGATCAGATGGGTGAAGGGGCTCGATAGTTCTCCGAGTGAAACCTGTACGGCCAACGATGGTGGAAAAGGCGATCCTCGGAGATCAAGATCGTTCTTTGTCTCCACAGCTCGATATGCACCGATTGAAACCGGCGCAGGGGAGGCACGCTCGGTGGAAGGCTTCAACGGAGTGGTGGCAGAGACCATGTTAGACATAGTGGTGGTGGCGATGGAGGCTGAGGAAGCAGCGGCGTGAGAGAGCAGGAGGAAACCCTAATACATAGTCTCTGAGACTTGAGTGCGAGAGAGAGATTTATCGAACGAGAGTTACTTACTCGTGTACCGTAATTGATTTTAGAGTTAATGACAAAATAATTCTTACTATAAGTTTTAAAATAACATAGTTTGCATATTGTAACAATTAGCTTAGTCTATACAACGCAGCCAACACACTCGAAAAATAATCCAAGGTGATCAAACATATGCAAACACAAATAACAATAATGATATTTTCTCATTTAATATGTTTTTAAAATGGATTAATTAACAAAAACCATATCACGTGACCATAAGTAGATCAAATATTACACTAGGAAAAAAAGTGAAGTGGTTCAAATGAATAAAATTAGTATCGGTTGAGTGAGAGGTGGAAGCGGAGGATGAAGAAATCGGCGAGTAATTGAGAAGCACGGGTTACGGAGGAGAAAAATGGACGTGACGGAAAGTAAGGACAAACAAACAAAAAGACAATCTTTTCAAGTGACGTCGCGCATGTAAATCATGCTGCTGCCACGTGGGTCTCGCAGACGAGTCGCTCACTGTGGGATCTTTGGCTCCGTATAAGAAAATATCAGCTCTCACTAAAATAATATCTTGGCTCATTCGATATCACCCACATATGAAAAGCAGTTATTTCAACTTATTGCACTTTCCTTTCTACTCTCCCTTTTCACCATTATATCAGATGTACTTATCAAACTTCTATGAAATCTGTAACGAATCCCGACCCATAACCAACAATTTACGGTCATAAACTCATAAGTTGGATCTCAAAAATCAGATTTTTTTTTTTACCGCTGAGTCATAAAAGGACATGCGTGTCTCTGTTAGGTTTAAAAAACCTCCATTTTCTTTTCTTTTTCACAACGCCATACATCAACTCCTTTGCTTCTTCACCAACAAGCTATGGCTTCTCCCTCTCTCTCCATGCCAGACATCCCCACACCAGATAAGACCCATATCCCTCTATTTTTCCTGTCAGACATGAACTTTCCTCCGGTCTCTAGTTTTTTGAATTCGCAATCCGCGCAAAATCAGGATCTCCCTCAATCGGTCGGGATTATTATCAGAGTCTACACCTTACATGCATGCATGCATGCCGTCCCCGATTGACCGCCCCTTCGATTGTCACATGCAGAAACGGGGACAGCTACATCGAGACCCCGAGGGACGGCCGAGGCCTTATCTACTACACCTCTGACCTCGCTGGCGATGATTGTGTCAAATCGAGCAAGGGCCAGGGCTACTAGTATGAAGAAGGTTCAGGAGCTTTCGGGCCTAACCCCACCAGTCCATCAGTTGAGGGATGAGGAGGAGGCTCAAGTTCCATGGGCAGAGGTGTCACAACCTCCTTCGGAGCAATGTGAGGAGACCCGGCGGGGGTGGGACGGGCCCACATGGGCCTATACCCGCAGACCTGGGAAGTCTCGGGGAAGCTGCAATCAGAGCGCTCTACTTCTTTCTGTTATATGAGTTCTATCATTTTAGTTTGGATTGGTTTAGTTTGGATTATTTTTGGACTAGTTCTTTCTTCTTATGTAACTTTGAAATGTTGGTAAGGGTATGTCTTGAGTTAGTGTATGCGATCCAAAGCAAGCTAATTCTACGGGTCCGTGAGCCCCATATTGGCTACGGACAACTTGGACATATATATGGAATCCATGGCTTTTACGTCATACTTTGTATAGTTTACGTTTCGTAGTAATACACTTTCCCAGTTACTCGTTTCAAAAAAAAAAGAATCAGATTTTTCAAAATGATAAATGTATAAAGATAACATTATTTTTGTTATGATACACATGTTGCTTGGGTGGCCACCACCCTTGCATGAGACACGAGTCTATGACTCATCTTCGTGTATAAGCTATATATACATCACAAATTGTTCATATGAGAGATACGGAAATCAAGAAGAGAAAAATGATAAAGAAAGTTTGCTTTTGAATCTCTTTATCTATTGATATATGAGAATTTGATACTCGAGATCCGTTAATAATTTCACAACACGTTATCAGCACGAGTCCGCTCCGTTTAATCGTTTAGCTTTTCCAACTCGTTATTCAGTACGAACGCTCTGTTATACTATTCAGGATATGGATCCCAACTATGAGTCACGTATTTGCAGAAATGATGGCGACTTATGTATTGTTGATTGCGCGTCGACGCACACAATCTTAAGAGATAAAAAATATTTTTCTTATCTAACCTTGGTTGAAGCAAATGTTAGCACAATTATGGGTACTGAAAATTTAATAGAAGGCTCTGGAAGAGCTACCTTGATATTAGAAAATGGAACAAGGTTAAATACCCATAATTCTTTATATGCAAGTAGATCCAAAAGAAATCTACTTTGCTTCTAGGACATTCGTAGCAACGGATATCATGTCGAGACCAGAAGCGAAAATGAGACTGAGTTTCTCTGTATCACTTTTAATAAGTATGGTGAAAAGTGTGTATTTGAAATATTACAGGTTCTATCATCAGGTTTGTATTATACAACCATAAGAACCGTTGAAACCTACGCAACAATGAACCAGAAGTTCATTAATCGAAATGCTTTTATGCTTTGGCACAATCGTCTTGGTCATCCGGGATCGACCATGATGCGTAGGATTGTTGAAAACTCATGTGGGCATTCATTAAAGGACCAGAAGATCCTAATGCCCAATGAGATATCATGTACAACTTGTTCACAAGGAAAATTAATGGTCCGACCATCGCAAACCAAGATTAACATTGAAATGCCATCTTTCTTATAGAGGATTCAGGGAGATATATGTGGCCATATACATCCAACTAGTGGACCATTCAGTTATTTCATAGTCCTTATAGACGCATCCAGCAGATGGTCTCATATTTGCATGTTGTCAACGCGAAATGTTGCATTCGCTAAATTGTTGGCACAAATCATTAAGCTGAGGGCACATTTCTCTGATCATCCCATTAAGTCGATTCGTCTTGATAATGCTAGTGAGTTCACATCAAGAGCGTTTGATGATTATTGCATGTCTTTGGCGATTGATATTGAACATCCTGTTGCACATGTCCATACCCAAAATAGTTTAGCATAATCGTTTATTAAACGTATACAGGTAATTGCACGTACATTACTAATGCAATCACAATTACCTATTTCTTCTTGGGGACATGCTGTATTACACGCTGCATCTTTAATTCGTATAAGACCAAGTGCATACCATCAATATTCTTCTGTACAACTTGTGTGTGGACACCAACCTAATATATCCCATTTGCAAACCTTTGGTTGCGCAGTGCAAGTGCCGATCACACCTACTCAACGCACAAAAATGGGACCCCAACGTCGGTTGGGGATTTATGTTGGTTTTGATTCACCGTCCATTATAAGGTATCTTGAACTTCGAACGAGTGTTTTGTAACTGCAAGATTTACAGATTGTCATTTTGATGAGACAACATTTCCACCTCTAGGTGAGAAAGATAAGCCTCCTGAAGTAAGGCATGAACTCTCTTAGAGCACCCACATCAAGGGGGGCAGAACCCTGGACCCTGAGGCAAAACCCTCTGCTGACTGGGCAGGGTTCAGGGTTCTGCCCCCCTAAAAAAAGTGTACTGCACATCAGAGGGGCTTGTATGGGGGGCATGATTTTCAGAAATGCTGACTGTGTAATTAATTAAGTTGTTAACTGAATTGTTAACGTTATTTTTAAATCGACAATTACTAAAGAAAATAGAAATAAAATTTCATTAATAGAAATAATAGTTCATTAAAATAAAATGCAAATTAAAATAATACATAACTTAAAAAAATACATAAAAAAAATTACATTATCATTCTTCCCCATCAACGTTGTCGAGTTGTTTCTGAAGCTTTTTTATTTGATCCATCCATACACGCACCATTTCCAAATGTTGCTCCTTCTGTTCCGGGTCGAAATCGGACGTGTCCGCAGCCTTCATTTCTTTAAGTTCCTGCATATATTTATCAATTTTCTCGTCAATCTTCACGGCAAGCTTCGCCCTCTCACACCTCCCCTGATCCATTTGGATGACATACGATGCCCTTTCCAACAAACTCTTCCCCTTCCTCTTCGCGGCCTTATTGCCAATTGGGCGTTCGCGTGGAGGCGGCATGCCAGTTGGGGAACTTGGAACCACGAGTGGGGATTGTGGACGTCGGGTTGGGGAACTTGTACCTCCCACCGGGGAAGTTGAGCCTCCCAACGGGGAAGTTGAGCCTCCTGCTGGTTGCTCGTCACCACTTAAATGTGTGACATTATCATCGTCGGTGGGGAGTGAAGTGGGCGGGGTTGTGCTGCTATAACTGCCAGCCTCGTCCAATCATCGTCGAACTACCTCGACTTCGCCGAGTTCCGATACCCAGAACTTCTCGTCGTTTTCCAATGGCTCTATCCAATGGTGGAGCTTGAAAATCTTCGGCTCGATTTTCATATTCTTGACGTGGATTCGATATTGTTCCATCACCCGCTCCCTAAACTTTTCTTCGTTCCAGCCGCTATGATTTAGCTCTTTCCTCTCCTTCTTCATGAGTGCGATATACCGCTTGACTCTTGTTGCACTTTTGTTGAAATGGCTCTTGACGGCTTGCACCGTCCACTGATCGATTGGGAAATTCCCAGCTTTGCACAAGCGCCTCCTCACCGTGGTCTAGAACGTGTTCCCATCTTGAGAGGTTCCGTGTATGGGGTCGCGCTTTGTCCTTCTCAAGGCGTTGATCAGGAGCAAATCCACTTCAGGGGGCCATTTGGTTCGCCTTTCTACAGTCTCCCAGGTGCTCGGTCCCACTGAGGATGAAGTAGACGACAGTCGGGTTCCGGTGGCGGCCGGCATTGAGAATTGTTGGTGGCCGAAATAGTTGATTCCCATGTCAAACAGTGGGCGTGTGAATACGCCAGTCACCGGTGGAAGATTGGACGGTTGGTAGGTCGGTTGTCCCGGTGGGTAAACGGTTGTCCTATTCCACCTACGTTGACAATTATATTTTAATTCAAAGTACAAATGGATAATGCAGACTTTGATAATGGAATGATTAACATTTTATTTAATAAAATGGATAAAATTATAATTACCTTGGCCTAAAACAGAGATCATGTATTGGTTGAACATATCAGGGTTCCAACCACCGGTTGGGGTGAAACCGGTTTGCAACATCTGTACGTAGTTCGCCCCGGGTTGATTGGTGGTCGCATCTTGTTGATTGGTGTTCGCCCCTTCTTGATCGGTGTTGTCCTCCTCATCAGTATTGAAAACTTGGTGTTCCGGCGGTTGAGTGAAATCGTCGTCTGACATTATCGATCGGATTTTGCAAAGACGGTATGAATTCGAGAGAGTGAGGGAGGGTTGAGAGAGTATGAAGTTTGTTGTGTGGATTTTGTGAAATGGGGTGAGGGGTATTTATAGTGTTGGAAAATTGATTATTTTGATGTATTTTGTATTTAATAAAAAAAAATCAGAAGTAGCCGTTTATAACCGTTGCGCAGCAACGGTTATTTTTTTTCTTCGTTTTGGACAGGTGTCAGCGTCCAAATGGCGGAGAGAGAGGCAGAGGGGCAGCGAGGCAGAAACAATCCTCGCGCCCCTCTGCCCCGAACCCTTCCCCTTCTCCCCCACGCCCCCGCCCCGCACGCCTCGTCCGCTTCGCACGCCACACCGGACTGGACCCCGAACCCCAAACCCTCCTCCTCTGCTTCTGCCCCGGCCTCGCTCGCAGGGTTCGCCTTGATGTGGGTGCTCTTATAAGCCTCCTAAAGTTGGGCATGAAATTTCTTGGAAAGTGAGTTCCTTGTCTCATTTAGACCCACACACATAACAATGTGAAACAGAAGTACAAAGAATAATTCATTTGCAAAATATTGCAAACCAAATGTCTGATGCATTTGCAGACACGTCAAATATGACAAGGTCTTTAGTGATGCAGTCAATGTACCAGCTAGAATTAAGGTCACTGGTGATACTGCAAAAACAGCTATCGATTCCTCTAGTGCACGCCAGAAGCGTGGGAGACCAGTTGGATCAAAAGACATTGTTACCCGGAGGCGGAAATGTCAGACGAATTTAGGGGATAAGAAAACGTTGGTTCCGGAAGAACCGACCGATGAAAAAGCCTCATTACCAGAAGTAGTTCTAGAAGAACTACCAGGGCCGGTTCCAGAAGAACCAATCGGTCCAGAAGTACCAGAAGACTCTAATACTCTTGAAGAGTTCAGAAATGAGAAAATTATTGTTGATGAAGTCTTTGCGTTCACGGTGGCCAACGAGATCATAAATGAGTTTGATTTTGAGCCCCGAAGCATCGATGAATGCTGTCACATGGATGACTGACCTATGTGGGAAGAAGCAATTCAGGCAGAATTGGCCTCATTGGCGAAATGCCCAGTTTTTGGGCCCGTTTCCAAGACACCGGAAGATGTCAACCCTGTTGGTTACAGGTGGGTATTTATAAGGAAACGAAATGAGAAAAATGAAGTCGCCCGATATAAGGCTATACTTGTGGCCCAAGGATTCTCTAAAAACGACCAGGAGTCGATTTTGATGAGACATATTCCCAGTAATGGATATGATCACTTTCAGATATTTGATCAGCCTATCAGTCTCTGAAGGACTTGATATGTGCATGATGGACGTTGTGACTGCTTACCTGTATGGTAATTTGGACACTGATATCTATATGAAACTCCCTGATGGGTTGAGATTGCTTGAAGCATTTATCGATATCCCCATAGATCTTTGTTCAATAAAGTTACAGAAGTCTCTGTATGGAATAAAGGAATTTGGTAGGATGTGGTACCATCGCCTTAGCAAATACCTTACCAAAGAAGGCTGTAAGAATAATGTTATATGTCCATGTGTGTTCATTAAGAAAACAACCTTCGGGTTTGTTATTATAGCAATATACGTGTATGACATAAATCTGATTGGGACTCTAGAAGAGATCCTCAAAGCTTCAGATTATCTAAAACGAGAATTCGAAATGAAAGATTTGGGAAGAACTAGACATTGTCTCGGCCTACAGCTCGAGCATCTATCTGATGGAATTTTGATCTATCAATTTGCATATGTTGAAAAGCTCTTAAAGCGTTTTAGTATGTATAATTCTCACCCTCTCAGTACTCCAATGGTCGTCCGTTCTTTAGATCCCAGAAGAGATCCATTCCGTCCGAAGAAGGCAGATGGAGAGATACTTGGTCCTGAAGTACCATATCTAAATGTTATTGGGGGTTTTTATATTTGGCACAATGTACACGATCTGACATAGCGTTCACAGTAAATGTACTTTCCCGGTTCAGTTAAGAACCCACTCGACGACATTGGAACTGTATCAAGCATGTACTTCGTTATCTGAGCGGGACCAGAGATTTGGGACTTATGTATTCTAAGTCCAGGGGGAGCGTTGGCCTGGTCGGATATGCGGATGCAGGCTATTTATTAAATCCTCACAAAGCTCGCTCCTAGATAGGATATGTCACGCCCCAATTTCAGTAAACCGAACTCGGGACGCGAACGTTTAAAATAAGAAAACACTTTGAAACAATTTCCATTAAAACACTTTACAATACCAGTTTAGTTTGACAAAATAATAAATACAATTTAAAACACGTCCCAACAAGTGGACCAACACATGGTATCCGTCGCTAGACTCAAAAACACCCAGAAACCCGCTTCAAGCTTCAGAAGCTCACCTAGTCCAGCCTACGAACGGTACCTGTAGGAAAAGCAGCTAGGGGTGAGCGTTCGCTCACCACCGCGGATAACAGACCGACCACGGCATAATTAGCAGACAATGCCGGTAACACCAATAATAAAGTCTACACCGGGGGACACTGTCCCCAACCCAAGGACCCTGACTGATCATACACCCACTGTTACCTTCCTTGACCAACTCAACACTCTGACACGTAAAGTAGACCCGACACAACGATCACAACCTCTCCCAAGGACTCGAAAGAAACGACGCAACACCAAACAAGATCACAAAGGATCGCACACCAAACAAGATCGCAAAGGATCGCAAACCAGCTGCTCAGTAACCTCCCTCACCAGACTCAACCCCAAACTCGTAAAGTAGAACCGACACAACAAACAATGACGACCTTCCCCAAAGACACGAACACGGATCAGGCTAGCCGAAGAATGCTCAGAACCTGCCGAGTCTCGTACGCGGATCAGGCCAGCCGAAGAATGCTCGTAACCTGCCGGGACCCGGTCACGGATCAGGCTAGCCGAAGAATGCTCATAACCTTTCGGGATCCGGACACGGAACAGGCTAGCCGAAGAATGCTCAAAACCTGCCGAGGCTCGAGTTTGGTCAGGCCAGCCGAAGAATGCTCGTAACCTGCCAAAATCCACACCACTCCCCAACACACAGTCGGTTCGGGCAAACACAACCACAAACACAAGCAAGTTCAACAAACAGGCACTCAAGGCCACTCAAGACACCTCAACAGTAAAACTCGGACTCAACAGCCCACAGGCACTCACGGTCTCCCAAGACACACCGACAGTAAGACACGGACTCAACAGCCCCACAGGCACTCACGGCCTCCCAAGACACCAACCATAACTCACGAGCTCAACAACCCCACGGGCACTCACGGCCACTCAAAACCACCAACAGTAAAGACACGGTTTCACAACCCCACGGGCACTCACTGCCACCCCAAACACCAAAACGACAATACGGCTCTCATGGCCACCCAAGACGCAGCAATAGTAACACGGGCTCTCAAGGCCACCCAAACTCAACAACAATTAAGACGGGCTCTCAAGGCCACCCAAACTCAACAACAAATAACGCACAACAACCTCCGGCATAAACGATGCCTCCAACAGTCCTAAGATCGCTAGTTTCACAAACAACCTCCGGGCATGGTCATATGCCTCCAGTAAACAATTATCGCTAAGTCCTCTGATCCTACGACACTACTAAGTGTCACATGCTTTTCTCATAAACACTACAATCCCGTATCATGCATTTCTAATATTCGATAACCTACTCAACCCACGACACCCCGGTGTCACATGCAATTCTACTGTTAACTTTCCCTAGTCAGGGCCGAGATCCGGCTACTTTTCCCTACCTCAACCGAAGAACAACCGCTATGTTTCCTAGCTGCTGACGTTCTGGCTTGCTACCTCCGGGCTTCACCTCGATCGAAGCCGGACGCTAAAGATAACACGAAAGCCATAATTAAAGTCGGTTCTCAGGTTAATATAACGGTCACGATTAAACCAGTTTAAAACCGACAGTTGTCCTTTAAACTTGAGCGGGATAAAAGCGGGGTCACGGCGAATCGGGTTTGAGTACCCGAGCACCGAAATCGGTGCATGCGAGGCACGGTCCCAATGCACGAGGTCCGATTCAGCGGTCCTCTTTTGTTCCTTTTTAAACCCAATTAGCAGTCCATTTTAACTAGAGTTCCAGATTCGTTCAACTGCTCAAATTCCGTTTTAAATCCGTTTAACATCTAGTTTAAACGTTCAGGTTCCCAATCTCAATCCAGTTTCGATCCAATAATCTTAACAAGAAAACCTTTTGCTCGACTCTGGTTTCGTTTTCCTTTTTGATTAAAACCGTTTTATTTTCAAAATTGATTCTTGTTTTTGAACCCAAATTGATTTTAAACCCTTCATGGTATAGATCTGATTTCGTTTTAACAGAAACCCTTTAATCTCAAAACTGATTTCTTTTCCCTTTCCTTTCAAAACTGATTTATTTCTTTAATTTAAGTTTGTTTCTGTTTCGATCCAACACCACCCAAAACCGATCTCAAAATCCTAACGGTTTCAAAACAACTTCCTTTTCTTCTCTTATTCCAATCTGATTTTTGTAAACTCAGTTTCTTCTATCTTCCGGATTCAACAGAACCGTTCCAAAATGTCCAGTTTAATCGTTCCAAAACGTTCCAAAATCAAGCCACGGTTTTGTTCAATCAGTCTCAAATCCGTCCTTTCTTTTCTTAAAAAAATATTTGAAATCGTTTTAATTTTATTTTCCCTTTAACAATTTATTTTCCTTAAAATTTCTGATTCCAAAAACTTCACAACGTCAGATCCACAAACAGTTTCCGATCAACACTAACCGGATCTCAAAAAAAAACCCAGATTCAATAGAAAATCGAAAACTGGAAAACAAAGGTTCGGTTTCGAACCGGTCGGCCGCCGGTGAGGGCGGCGTCGGCCGGGGCCTAACCGTAGAGAAAGGGACGGTGGCGTCGGCGAAGAACGACGGGACACGGCGGCTTCGCGCCCGTGTCAGATCTGGACGCACGGTGGGGTCTCGACGGAGCTACGACGCTCCCGATTCTGCAAGTCTTCCCGGTGGCGGGGCAGCACCGGCGTGGACGATCGAGGGAGAGTTAGAGACGGGCTTGGTGGTGGCGCGGTGGCTGGACGGAGAGGGAAGGGAGAGGCCCTTTAGGTCAGAGACGTCGATTCCGGCGCGGGTGAGAGGGAGGGGTTCGGCCAACGGCGGCGGCGACGACGTGAGCTGGAGAAGACGGGGGCGGTGGCCGTCGTGGTTGGACAGAGGAGAAGACGGGGCGAAGGGGAAAGGGAGGTCGGGACGGCGTGGAGACGAGGGTGAGAGGGAGGTGTGGCCGGACTCGGGACTGTGGCGCCGGCGACCGGAGTTGAGAGAGGGAGACGGGATCGGTGGTGAGAAGCCGAGAACGAAGAGAGAGAGAAGAGGGGTGGGTGAGGTCGGCTGCGTGAGGAGAGAAGAGGGGTAGCACAATTTTTGGGTGAAAACCCTAAAATTTGGGTATTTATACCCAGGGTTTTGGGCCAACTGGTTGGGCCAGGCCCAAAGAACGAACCAGCCCTTTTTTTTACACAAAACAAACTCGTTCCCAACCTCGACGTTATTATTTAATAATTTAAACGTTAAGTTTTTCTCGGTCTTTACAGGATATGTTTTCACATGCAGTGAAACAGTAATTTCGTGGCGCTCTACGAAGCAGACTTTGGTTGTGACATCCTCGAACAACTCGGAGATTGTGGCGCTACATGAAGCTAGCCGAGAATGTGTATTCTTGCGATCCGTTTTGAAGCATGTGTTATGCTCAATCGGCATTCTTCTGTCAAGCTCTCCTTCCATTATATATGAAGACAATGCATCTTGTATAGCTCAAGTCAGAGAAGGCTATATCAAAGGAGACATAATCAAGCACATCTCTCCGAAGTTCTTTTATACTCTTGAGCTACAGAAGAGTAATGAGATAGATATCAAGCAGATTCGGTCCTGCGAGAATCTTGTTGGTTTATTTACTAAAGCTTTGCCAACTTCTACCTTTGAGAAGCTAGTTCACAGAATCGGCATGCGTCGCCTCAGCAAGAAACCAAAGTAGTCTGCCTGAAGTCAGGGGGAGACAAATTTTGTGCGCTGCACTCTTTTTCCCTTATCCAAGTTTTGTCCCACATGGTTTTCTTGGAAAGCTTTTTAACGATGCAACATCAAGCACAACATGAAGCATGTTTTGCGAGTTGCAATATTTTCCTTACAAGTTTTGTCCCACCGGGTTTTCCTGAGGAGGTTTTTAACGAGGCAACTTAAGGCGCATTTGATGTATTCGTTAATGGTGGTGTCCAAGGGGAGGTGTTGTGAGACACATGTTGCTTGGGTGGCCACTACCCTTGCATGAGACACACGAGTCTATGACTCATCTTTGTGTATAAGCTATATATACATCACAAATTGTTCATATGAGAGATACGGAAATCAAGAAGAGAAAAATGATAAAGAAAGTTTTCTTTTGAATCTCTTTATCTATTGATATATGAGAATTTGATACTCTAGATCAGTCAGTAATTTCACAACAATTTTGTCTATTATTTTAGATACTTTCTTCATAATAATAAAACATCATGGATGTATATTTTGTATCCAAACACGTGTCAAGCAAATGTAGGAAACTATATTTTCATTCATACTCTAAAACATATAAGTTATGAAAAATCAAAACTATTGTTGAAAAAAATATCTAGCATTGCCTCTGATTGATCTGCAATAACATTTAAGAACAATTATGCCTTCAAAGAAAATTAGAGATTGTGACATGAAACAAACTTTCCTATGTACATATTTATCGACTTATTATGTTTTTTTTAACTGCAAACATGGTCGTGTATTAGAAAAATAAAAAAACTCGACCAAAGCAGGCAAAACATAGTTCAAACGCAAAAATACTGAATAATTGGTCCTAACATCATGGGATCAAAAGGAAATAGAAACTAAAAACTGAATATAAATACTTAAATATCGGAGTTCTTCATTGAGATGTTTGGAAGGTGATACTGTGATATCGTTCAAAAAAACCGATACAACGAATCCAAATAGAAAGTTAGGTTAGAGCCGACCCATTTTTGGAGTGGCGTCTAGGCAAACTTTATACTCTCTCATGGTCTCGGCATGCGTCGTCTTACTTAATATGGTAGACTAGGGCGTGTTGGTGCACGAGGTGGTAGGCGAGTACTATGCCAGAACTTGGTGGAACCACTCCCACCATACACCAGTGAGATGGTGTTTTTGGTCGACCCCCACTATACCACGAGCTCTTCATTGACAGAAGTGAGGGTGCTTGTGGCCCCTACCATAGCTTATGGCACTCCATCGGAGTGTGGGAATCCTTTGGATCCTGCGTCCAGAAAGTCCCCCACAAATCGTTTTCGTTCCCAAGAGGGACCACAGAACTAGACCGGGAAGTCCCTCCAGCCTCACTCAGGACAGCCACTGTAGCGTCGTACCAAGCCGTCCATTTTGGCTTTCAGATTTCTTGTTGTCCGGAGTCTTTGTTCCTCCCCCGTTTTGGACGCGGAGAGGTCCTTTGTCTCGACCACCATTGGCGTAGATTTGGGATTGAACAAGCCAATCCCAGTGATGTCAACCTATTGTCCTGTTCCCCAGTCACACCACTCATCCTCTATTGGTGCTCTCCTTCGACCACACCCCTTAGGATGATGCCCAAACTCAAAGGAATCGCTAGGATCCTCCAAACAAGATGGCTCTCACACCCAATGGACGTCGTAATGCCGTCACCCAGAGTCAGACTGCCACCACCACCACGTTGCGTGGGCAACTTGGTCTTCACCGATGTCGATATAACCAGAAATAACCGAAAAATGACTGAGGCTCGTGGATTCTTCTCTCCAAGGACAAGGTCAAATTTACAATCTTAGGAACGTCATAAACCTTTCCCGATCGGCAGTCGAACGCCCTCACACTATTATCTTCGAACATATCTCCATTGGTGTAGGAGCTTGGGCGGCACATGATCATGGTGGTCTTTCCATACGTTGGAGCCCTTTGGTCAAGAAGAAGGTATCACCAGTGGCTTATGTAGTGGACAAGGAAGCACAAATTCTCCTTTGTAAGTGTTGATTCTCGCAGCCGTCATAGCTAGGGTTCCTCTGCTTAAGAGAAAACATTAAAGTAGTGCCAAAATTATTATGGTTTGTGATTCACATCGACTATTATGTGGGTTTAATATATTTGATGTTTCAATACACAATGATACTTTTAATAAATATACGAGTCTAAAGTACGAAACTATCATAATTCAACATATATATAGCACATGTAGACAAATCGGCTTAAGAAAATATATGCAAAATCATAAACACAAGGATTAGTGAAGACGTTATTGATCATGCAAATCATGAAATTCAGTTGAGCTTCGACCTTTTCTTTTGATCAGAAGAGAAAATGTTGATTAAACCTCTTTTGAGAGGAAAAAGGAGTACAAATATCTAGCTACAGATCTAAGAACAAAATATTACAAATGAACAATCGAACACACCTGAGGCAAACAACCCATCCCAAAGAGAAAAGAAACTAAACCAAAACACTAGTGAAAAACAAACCGAGCACCTCAAAACAGGGTCACTTAAAAGCTTAAACCTACACCATCCAACACCCACTTCAACTAAACCAGCTGATGCTGAAACAAAAGCTGAAACACCAATAAACCTTTACTGCACCAGGCTATCCCAACCGGCTTCCAAGACGAAATCAACTTCCCGAAATGAAGATCATCCACAACAACATCAGCAACCGGAGAATAAAGGGCCAACCAAACACACAAGAGCCTAACGAGCCCTAACCAAACCAGAGCCCTTCTCAAAGGGTATTATAAAAAAAAAACTAAATTTATAAAAAAAACTGATTTTATTTTATAAATAATGAAATTTTCATTTTAACACCATAACAATGAAGGGCATTATTGTCATTTCACTTATTTTCAAATTCTGAACCAATGACATGAGTTTGAAAATTTGAGTAATAGTTAGGGGTATTATGGTCTTTTTACCTTTTCTCATCCAAACTAACAGAAAGTTAACAATTGGGTACTAAAGTGAAATTAAATGTTTGGTTTAGGTATGAAATTGCAAAAAAATTATGCCAGGGTAGCAAAGTGAAATTAAATGTTTGGCAGACGTGATTTTCCGGCCTTCTCAGACCATTTCAATGGGGGAGAAGGGATTCTTGGTGTCACTGGACTCTCTGAACTTTCCTCTAGCTCATTAGCCAGTTCCTCGTGTGAGGGGTTTGGTGCCCAGAGCTTCTGCGCTGCAAGTTGAGGGTCAGCGATGCAAGAGCTTCCAACCCGGTTTCCGGCCGTATCAAGGTCAATTCTGATGGGGGTTTTCACCGTCTGCTCCCTGCGTTAACTCTCTAGGTAAGTCCTTGTGAGCTTCGCTTCTGCATTCTCGAGCCTGGGTCTCATTTTTTAGGTTTGTTCTCGGGGCTTTGTGGTGGCTTTCCTCTTCTCTGGTCATCTTCAATGAGGGAGGGTCAAAAAAAATCTGGAGATTTTCCTGTACTGGAGAAGATTGTTTCGGAAGAAGAGGAGTCTTCCTGTATCCTTAGGAAAGCTAAGCACCTCAAATCAGTAATAGTGGCTGACAATTTACAAGGACAACTCGAGTCATCTTCAATGGGCTATCCTCCCCCTGGATTTGAAAATGTGCTACCTCAAATAGCTATGAAAAAGAGGAAGCTTGTTCAAGTTTTACAAGGGCAGAGTTCATATTCAAGAGCCAACAAAGAAAGATTTTTCTATACGGCTTTCATTTGCAGTCTTCCTCCAAAGACAGATACAATCTGGTTGGCCAACTTATTTGGAGCTTCTTTTGGATTTTGCAAACCTTTAAAGACAACAAGACCAAACAAAAAGAGGGAGATCTTGTGGTTTTGTTTATTATAATTCTCCACAAGCTTTAGAAGAAGCAATTCAAAAGTTTAATGGTTATCAGATCTATAACCATAGATTGTTTGTAACAAAGGCCTGGGATAGGAGCAAAGGACAGACAAAGGCTACTGCAAATAGTTCATACCCTCACTATGAAGATAAGTATTATCTCACTTATGCAGATTATACTCTTAGAGGCTTAGTTGTATCAGCTTAAGTAAAAATATTTAAAAAGGCACATCTAGCTATAACTCATCTTAATTTAAGTGTGGAGGCAGTTATGAGGGAGATTGCTATAAAAGGTGTCTATGATTTCCAATTCAAAGCCATGGGAAACAAAGTTGTTCTAGTGTATTGTCCAGATGGAGATCTTAATGAGGACTTGCAGAAGCAGGAGGGAATATGGCTACAATCTTGGCTCACCTTCCTACCTGGTTTTGAAAATTTGTGTGACAAAGGTGGAAAGTTTGTTTGGGTGGCCATTCATGGGATCCCCTTCAAAGGATGGTGTGAAGAAACATTTCAGGCTGCAATTGCAGATTCTAGTACGGTTGTCTATACTCATCCTATTTAAAAAATGGGAACTTTTGGGGATATAGCTTATGTTCTAATCCATACATTCAAGCTGAATGCTTTTTCTGAGGAAGTGGAGATTTTTTTGGGGAAGAAACGTTACAAAGTTTTGATCACTACAATTGAAGTACATGCAGTACCTATCTTTCCCCCAAACTATGATTCTTCTACTAGTTCAGACTCTACAAGATCTTCTCATTCAAAAGAGAAGACTGGTGATGATACATCAGAAAAGAATTCAGATGACTTGATGTCTTCTGAATTTGAAGTTACTCTCAAAGAAGATATTTCAGCTACAAAGGGGACAAAGGCAGTTTATTCTATTATAGTAGCAGGAGGAGTTAATACTCAATTACCACAAAATTTATTGTCTGGTGAAAATCAGGATATCTCTGCAACTCTGGAGAATTTATTAGTGAAGGATACCTTTGATACTGAGTTGGTAACCAGCTTGCAAGAACTTCAGATGGAAAGTTCAGAATCATTTCTTGTGGATAATCGTGAAGAGTTAAGGCATAAAGTTCAAATAGCTACTTCTGAAGTTGCAATCTCTACAGTACATGCTCAATTACTTGAAGATCCAATTCAAATCCAACCTCAGCCTTTCATCTCTTCTACTATTCAGCTCATAAGTCCTGTCAACACCTTGGCTCTTTCTAAGTTGGATGAGACAGAGTTACCTTCTCCCTACATTCCAAAGGGTAATTCTACTATCCAGTTATCTACTCAACATCAATCCTCTTTTATCTTGCTAGAAAGGACAAATGCAGTTGGGTATTTATTAGGGGGAGAGGCTAAATAACCTTTGTCATGCTCTCCTTGCTATACCCCTCTGAAAGCTTTATTTTCTTCTGACATGGAAAAGAATTTTGGTTCCACACATTCTCAATCAAAGGCTCTGCTAGGGTTGGACTTCTTGAACAGTGCAACTGATATTTGTAATCAACATGAACAGTCCCAAGTTAACGAAGTGGCTGAGTTATTAGGTCTAAACAAAGCAGCTTCATTTCCAAAACCTAAGACTTGTTTAAAGAAGAAGAAAATTTCCAGAGGACCCCCACCTCATGCCTTCAGCACCAGATCGAAACTTAAAGAAAAGGCTCCTGCAGACACAACCCCAACATTTTCAGAAAATCAAGTAGCAAGTTTGAACAATAAGAAGTCTTTCTGGAGGAAAGTTACTTTGCCAAAAAAAGCTTGGGGTTTTGGTAAAGCCATAGGACTGAAGGTCAAGGTCTCAGATCAAGTTATTTTGAATCAGCTAAAGGACCTAGAAGATCTAAAAAATAATACTATAGATTTTGAGGGAGGCTCTGAGTATGATTCTGTAGATCTTGAGAAGGATTCAGACATAGAAGGTCAGTTGGATAAAGGATCCAACTGCATTATCTCCAATTAAGCTCTCATGATGGTTGGAACAAAAGATCAAAGCTCTTGGTTGTACCTCAGTGATGTTCTGGGTAGTGTTTGAGAAGTTTGGTGGTGTTCAAATCCTTTGTAAATGGAGGGTATTTGGGTGCTGTTTGGTTTTGGAGAGGGTAGTGAAGAAGCGCCCTTCGGTAGTTGTAGTTTCTGTGGCTCAAGGTTCCTTCTCCTCTTATATATTGGAGAGATATTTTTGTTTGTGTTTGGTGGTTTCATCCCTTTATGTTGAGGACTCTCTTCTGGCTGCTTTGCTTTTGTTGGCTTCTCCCTGTTTTTGTATCTTCCTTGGGTCTTTCAGGCCCTCAGTCTTCTTCTCTTGGTGCTGGTTCTTTATTTTGTCTTTAAATCATGGGTTGGAGTTCAGGCGAGGACTTTGAGTTGGTTTGGGTTCAATGGTTCTTTGCTTTTGGTGGCCTAGCTGGGATCACATCTCTTTCATTCTGGTCATAGTTGGTGGCTTCTTGGTTTGTGGGCGGGGTTTCTTGATCCCTAAGTTTCTTCATTCTGTTGCAATTTGCCCCCTCTTGTTCTGTTCATCTCTTTCTTAGTTGTAATTTTTTCTTCTTCTGAACGTTGTAACCCCTCTTTTCCCTCGAAAGAGGCTTAATTTAAATTCGCTTTGCTGATAAAAAAAAAGTTTGGCAGGGTATTAAAGTGAAATTTTCCCTTAATTAAAATTAAAGAAAAATATTTTTTTAAGAATTAGGAAAAAGAATAATGAAAATAAATAATAAAATAAAATAAATAAATAAAAATTAAGAAAAAAAGAATTAAAAAATATTAAAATAGAATGTTCTTTAAAGAAAATACCATGTGGTACGTTTTCATTGGACTCTCCCGGTTCATGAACCTGTTCAAATTCATAGTAGTAACATTAAAATTTGGGTTCATGTTTAAGGTTCCTTATTTAAGGAACTTGAATCGTCCCTATATTTATTTGTACCATGCGTTTTTCGATTTAGGTTTATTGTATGAGTGATCTGAACCCCTAAAAAGTAAGATGCGCATGCTCTTAGTCTTCCCGAAACATCAATGGTATAGAGAAAATTTAATGTTTGATTTGTCTTTTATGAAGCCAATAACATTTTATCCTATTGCTTATTAACTGAGCACAGTGGAAAAATCAAATAAAAACCACTCCTTAACGTAAAAACCGTGTGAACCAATCCAAGCCATTCATTTTAAGAATGGATGGATGAGATGCAATTGATTTGTTGACTGCAAAAAAATCCAACACTTTTTAGTTAGTGGTAAGGGCTTTTTAGTAAAACCATCATATTTTTTTTACCAATTCACTAATTTAATGTTTCCCGCTTCGTTTGAACTCTGATTGGCTTCAAACTTGCGCCATTAGTTTTGTTTTTTTCAAGGGATTTCTATCAAGATCAGTCATGAATATATTTTGAAGCACGGTTTTTTTTATTTCGGGGCTGATTTTTAAAAAAAAGTTAAGTCTGGGTAATTTTTATCAACACTATACATTGGGTTTATCAACACTATACAATGGGTTTATCAACACTGAACACTAGTTTTATCACCTCATTTTCCAAAATCGAATATGATTGTTATCACATCATCACATGTTTTTTATGAACACTAAGCACTAGTTTTTATCAACACTAAACACTATGTTTATCATTAAATTACATGTGTTCTTATCATCCCATCACATGTTTTTTTATCAACACTAAACTCTAGGTTATCACCCTCATTTCGGGGCTGATTTAAAAAAAAAGTTAAGTCTGGGTAATTTTTATCAACACTATACACTGGGTTTATCAACACTATACACTGGGTTTATCAACACTGAACACTAGTTTTATCACCTCATTTTCCAAAATCGAACATGATTTTTATCACATAATCACATGTTTTTTTATGAACACTAAGCATTAGTTTTATCAACACTAAACACTATTTAGCACTAGTTTGATAGCCCTATATAAAAAAAATTATTAGTGAAGATTTATCAACACTCAACATTGTTTTTATCACACCAATATAACTTTTTATTTTCGTGCTTCAAAATATATTCATGACTGATCTTGATTTAAAGTCCTTGGAAAAAGAAAAATATTGGCACAAGTTTGAAGCTAATCGGAGTTCAAACGAATCGGGAAATATTAAATTAGTGAATTGGTTAAGAAAAAAATGGACACTTGTTCACATGGCACCATGCTATTACAATTATGCATTTGCTTGTGTGAGAGAGGATGAAAGTGGCGTGAGTTTTGGTGGAATTGGAGTGATGATGTGGCATTATGGTGAATGTTGGATCTAAAGGGTGTGTGGCTAGGATTGGTTCACACAGTTTTTAGGATAAGAGGAGTTTCTATTAGATTTCTCCTCACTGAGCACATGTCAGATCTTTCAGGTGCAATGGTTTAGTCTCGAATACAAATGGTAGACTTGTTTAATAATATTGACTTACTATCTAGACAAGATTCAACGACACAATAATTCACACGTTATTGTTTCAAATTCATAGGTACAAGGATATAACACAATATTTTCGTACTTTCACACCGGAATCAGAATACTATCTAAACATTTAGAGCACCTCCAACGGTCGTGTCTGGAAGGCGTGTCAGGGCGGTCGTGGCTGGTTCTGGCAACGACGCTGCTGGTCGTGTCTGGCGCCAACGGCTAGTCGGATGGCCAGTCACGACCCGCCACGTGGCGACGCCGACCCCCAAAAAGCCCTAAATTCCTTCCTTTATAAATACAGATCCACCCCCAACTCAAATTTTACCCTCTCTTCACTTGTTTTTAGCTTCCCTTCCTCTATTCTTCATCAAATTCTCTCCAAAAAAATTTCCTAACACTCGTTATGGATCCGAATGAAGCCCTCCAATCCCTTTCCGACTCCATGGATGATGAAGACGTGAGTTCTCAACACACCGAAGAGGACTTCTTGGGGCACTACTCCTCCTTTTCCCAACTCCTCCAATCGGGGCACTCAACGCCGCTTCCTCCATACACCCCGCCGACCCAATGGCCAGATTCCCAAGTGCAACCTTCCCAACTCGTTCCGGCCACCCAACCTTGCCAGTCAGCTCCGACGCAAGCGAGGAGGAGGAAGGGGAAGGCGGCGGCATCTTCAGCGACGCCGAGACCACTTCCGCGACCGAAGTGGACCGCTGAGGAGGAGACCAGATTGGCCCGAGCGTGGCTGAACAACTCGCTCGACCCCATCAACGGGAAGAACCAGAAGAATGACAAGTACTGGCAAAAGGTGCATGCCGAGTACGAGGCGGTTAGACCGGCAGAGGACCCACCTCGGGCGTGGATGGCGTGAAAGGACCATTGGCATAAGGTTAAAGGCTTCATCACCAAGTTCCAGGAGAAGTACACCAACTTTGAGAACACGGTGACAAGCGGGAGGAACGAGGTTGACGTGCTGGCAGGCGCTGAAGCGGCGTACTTGAGGGAGGAAGGGCATGTGTTCAAATTCAAGCATATGTGGCTCATCGTGAGGGGGCAACCGAAGTTTTTCACGAAAAACGTTCCAGAATGTGACATCCCCGACCTTGACCTCAACCTCGACGCCGACAGTGATGGAAGCAAGCGCACGAGGATGGACGAGTCTCGCACTTTTGGAGACGACTTCGACCACGAGTTGAACTCGTTTACCACCGAGGATCGTCCGATCGGGCAGAAGAGAGCCAAGGCCAGGGCTCGAGGCAAAGCCCAATCCTCCCAATCCTCCCAGTCGGCGCCGTCCGGGCTACCTCCCGAGCAAATGCAGTTCCTCGACACTCTTTCACAAAGGAAAGGGACACAGTTAGAGGGCAGAATTGCGATGCAGAAGGAGATCATGGACACCCTGAACGCAGTTCTTCGCCAAGACATCACCAACTTGACCGCGGATGAAAGGGTGTCTCGTGCCTCGCTCATTCAAAGTCTCGGGAAGTGGTTGGAGTTCTTGGGTTAGCCAACACTTCAATTTAAATTTAGTTTTTAAATTTATGTTTTCTTAATGTACTTTGCGTTTTCTTAATAAAAGTTTTAATCTAGTTGATTTGTGTGTTATTCAAAAAAAAAATTATCGAATTATCGGAGCCTCGAGGAGCGTTCCAAGGTTACTATTTGAAATAATAACCCTAGGTCGTGGCAGCCGCGCCGACCCCTCCCCCTCCCCCTCCTATAAATACCCTCACCCCCCTTCTCATTTCTCACACCTCTCAAATTCTCTCTCTCCCATTTCTCTCATTTTCTAGCATTTCCTCTTATTTTTCTCTCAAGTCGATATGTCTACTTGGGCAACCGGGCCTCTTTGGTCACTTGAGGAGGAAATTCATTTGGTGGTCAACTGGCTCACCCACTACGAGCCCGGGGGTCAGTATTGTCATGGTCTGTACGTTGCTTACGTACAAACCGGGAACGATGCGTGGCCACCGCGGACAGAGAAGCAAGTGAATGACCACTTCCAGAAGATGAGCAAGAAGTGCAAGTGGTTTGAGGAATGCTACCGGGAGAAATTGGCCGACCCTAGGAGAGGGGCAACAGATGACGAAGTATATGCCGCGGCCGTTTCTGATTATGAAGACAAACACGGGCTGTGGAATAAACGTCCTGTGTGGGAGATGCTCAAGGACGATGCGAGATGTCGTCTACATATTAGTAGAAATAGGAATTAGTTTAATTGTATTTTAATAATTATGTTTTAAATTATCTACATATGTATTAGCGTTTAAATATTATGTAATGTTTGTGTGGTATGAAATAAAATTAGTATTAAAAATGTGGGGTGCTTTTTTAATTAACTAAAACTGTGTAGACACTGCTCCTAACACTGCGTAGACACTACCATTGGAGGAGCAGTGTCTGGAAGCATTTTCTGTAACCCAAAAACAATGGTTAGACACTGCTCATAGACACTGTGCAGTGCCTAACCATTGGAGATGCTTGATATGGTTGTTACGTTAAATGGGTCTTTTGTAATAGGGATTTTTATATTTCATGTCTTAGTGGGCTTATGTAGGCTTACCACGACCCATTATTGTATTTCCTTCATACTTAACGCATTCATAGGGCTTTTCATTCATACTTAACGCATGAAGCTTGGCTGGGATCGGTGACTCCGATACAGTCCAATTTAGCTGTACTATCCCTCCCTCACTCTCTCTCTCTCTCTACCTCCTCTCCCTCCTTCTCTTCTTCTCCAATTCCCTTCTCTTGAGGTTACAAACCCTAATCGCCGTCAACCCAGATTGGGCCATATCATTGGTATCAGAGACTCCCTTTCAGACACCATGACCAGCGCATCCCAACCGCGCCACCTCATGTCGGAAGATCTGGCCGTTACCAACGCAGAGGTTGCTCAACTCAAAATCACCATGACAAGCATGGATGAGAAGCTTTCTAACCTCACAGCTTTGGTGGGAGCCTTGGTTGACAAGATTCCGGAGTCGTCGCACCATCCAGTCACGCCAGCTCCATCACCATCGTCTGTCACAAACCAGAATACACGGCGTAGTATTTTGGGAGCTCCACCTGAACAACCACCAGACCCTCCTGCTGAAACACATACTGATTCCCTTGTCAAACGAGAGCATCGCTCTCGGAAGCCTCCTCAGTTCGACGGTACCGATTTTGGAGGATGGGAACTCAAATTCGAACAATATTGCATCGCAGAACATGTTGTTGAGGAAGAAATGGTGAGAGAAGCCATGCTGGGCTTCGAAGATGCTGCACTCCGTCACCATATTCATTTCACCCAGCAACAGAAAGCTCTGGGTATCCTTTCCACTCCGTGGTCGGAATACTTGCCGGCGCTGCGCCGCCGTTTCACCGATGGTGAATATACTGACTATATGTCAGAGCTCGCACACTTGCGTCAAGATGGGTCGGTGGACTCATATTTTCAGGCGTTTCAGAGCATTGTTACTCACTTGACTCTATCAGAAAAAGACAGTCTTGCTATGTTTTTGAGCAACCTCAATCCCGACATTGAAGATAGCGTTCATATGCATTTTCCCAAGGATATTGGGCAGGCCTTGTTGATGGCTAAGAGAATTGAAAAGAAGCTGGGCACCGTTGTGAAACCAAGATACCCTTACTCCCCAACTCCCCCTCCTCGTTACATCCCTCCAAAATTGGAAAAATTGAAAAGACGGTGCAAAAAATGGCATAAATTTGAAAAAAAATGGCATAAATTGCACCTTTACCACAGAAAACGATTTCCCAATCGTTGGCACCTAAACCACCATATTTACAGCCTCGTAACCAAGGACAGACCCAGAACCGTGGTCCTTCACAGGATCAGCGCCAACTACGAGATGAGAGGTATCGTAAGGGCTTGTGTGTTTGGTGTGGCGAGAAATTTTCAAGAGAGCATCGTTGTACTAAGTCTCAGTTATTCCAATTGTTGGTGGAGGAAGACTCAGGTTCTCAATCTGCTGGTGAAGAATTTGTGGATCGTTTGGCAACTCTTGATGCTTCAGATGAGGAGACAATGGCTATAGTAGGGCAACCCCTTATTTCACTCCACGCCTTGCGAGGCACGGCAGGCTTTCAAACTATGAAGCTCTCGAGATTCATTGGCCAGATGCAAGTGATCGTTCTTGTCGATTCAGGAAGCACTCATAATTTCATCCATGCTTCTGTTGCCAAGCGCATGAATTTCAAACCTACTCCTACTCCAGATATTAAGGTCAGTGTAGCTAATGGGGACACACTTACCTCTATGTTTCGTTATGCAGATCTCTCTTGAACCATGCAAGGTCAGTCCTTTACTGCAAATTTTCTGGTTCTTCCCATTCATGGGTGCGACATTGTCTTGGGGATTGAGTGGTTGATTACGCTGGGGCCGATTTTATGGGACTTTGGATCCCTCACAATGGACTTCGTCCGGAATGGTAGTTCAGCTCGTCTCAATGGATTGGGACCAGGTCAGATTTCTTGGGCGTCTGATCGCCAGTGCCATAAGCTCTTCACAACTACACTGACAGGAGTAAACATTTCTATCTCAACTCTTATTACTGGCAGCCCAATTTTTCCAATTGTGGGCACTGAAGCAGATGCAATTCCTTCCAACATTAGTGCTCTGTTAGCTGAATTTCAGTGCCTCTTCGAAGCTCCTCAAGGACTGCCACCTACTCGTTCACATGATCACTCTATTCCTCTCGTGCCAGATGCTAAGGCTGTGAGAATTAGACCATATCGATACCCAGCTATGCAAAAATCAGAGATTGAACGTATGGTAGATGAAATGTTAGCTTCGGGAATAATCAGAGATAGCAATAGCCCATTTGCTTTTCCAGTCATCCTTGTTCGGAAAAAAGACAATTCGTGGCGGTTATGTGTTGATTATCGACGCCTTAATGCAATGACACTGAAGGATAAGTTTCCCATTCCTCTTGTGGATGAGCTGTTGGACGAATTACAGGGTGCATCCTATTTCTCAAAGCTGGACTTGCGCTCCGGATATCACCAAATTCGTATGGAAGAGGCTGACATCCATAAGACTGCGTTTTGTACTCATTCCGGCCATTACGAATTCCTGGTTATGCCTTTCGGCCTTACAAACGCCCCGTCTACGTTTCAGGCTCTTATGAATGCGATCTTCAAGCCCCTATTGCGAGTCTTTGTGCTCGTCTTTTTCGACGACATATTGATATACTCTCGGACATTGGAGGATCATTTATATCACCTGCAGATTGTCTTTGAAATCCTCCGAGCAGAGCACTTATTTCTCAAGCGATCCAAGTGCGTCTTCGCCACACGAGAAATAGAATATTTGGGCCATGTGATATCATCAAATGGGGTAGCTATGGATGCTAAGAAGGTTGGTGCTGCAATGGCCAATCCCGACTACACTGAAGCAGTTGCGTGGATACTTGGGATTAACGGGCTATTACCGTAAGTTTATACGCCATTATGGTGTTCTGGCCAGGCCTCTCACCCAACTCCTCAAGAAAGACTCATTTTCATGGTCTGATGAGGCAACACAAGCTTTCCAAAGCCTTAAAGGTTCGATTTCCACTGCCCCTGTTTTAGCTCTGCCAGATTTCAGCTCTCCTTTTACAGTAGAAACGGATGCCTCCAGCTATGGTATTGGCGCAGTGCTTTCCCAGAACCACCGTCCTGTGGCATTTTTCAGTAAGGCTCTTGGTCCTCGGCATCAAACGTTATCTGTTTATGAAAAAGAAATGATGGCAATTTTATTGGCTGTGAAACGTTGGCACTCTTACCTCTTAGGACGCCATTTCATCATACAGACGGACCATCAAAGCCTAAGGTTTCTATTGGATCAACGCACCTCTACTCCGGCTCAGATGAATTGGGTCATTAAAATGATGGGTTATAACTATGAGGTCCATTTTCGTAAAGGCCACACAAATACTGTTGCGGATGCACTTTCTAGACAACCCCATGAATGCTCTGTTTTGGCTCTTACATCAATTGGTTCTGATCTGTGGCAGCGAATTGCTTCTTCTTGGAGTTTAGATCCTAAGCTTCTCAAGCTTCAGCAACAATTAAAGGCTCACCCAACTCATGTGCTGAGACATTATGAATGGAGACATGATCAACTACTGCGTAAAGGAAAACTGGTGGTGGGTAAGGATGAGACACTTCGCCACGAGCTGCTCACCTACTACCATTCCTCGTCCGTTGGTGGCCATTCGGGCATTCATGCTACCTACAAAAGAGTAGCCTCGCAACTCTATTGGAAACGCCTCAAGAAGGATGTAGCTCGATTTATTGCGGAATGTGGCACTTGTCAGAGGAACAAGTCGGATTTACAAGCTTCACCTGGGTTATTGCAACCTCTTTCGATACCGTCTCGCATTTGGTCGGACATCTCCATGGCTTTCATTGATGGGTTACCCCGTTCGCATGGCTATGAGGTTATCTTTGTGGTGGTGGACCGTCTCACTAAAGCAGCTCACTTTCTCCCCCTCAAGCATCCTTATACTGCAATTTCAGTGGCACAAACATTCCTTGATCATGTTTTCAAATTGCATGGTATGCCTCAGAGCATCGTGAGTGACCGGGACAAGGTTTTCGTTAGTAACTTTTGGAAGGAACTTTGTAAGCTGCAGAACATCACCCAGAACCTGTCGTCGGCATACCACCCACAAACCGATGGTCAAACGGAGGTTGTAAACAGGGGACTTGAAACCTATTTGAGATGCATGTGTGGTGATTCTCCTAAGGATTGGTCGAAATGGTTGCCTCTGGCGGAATGGTGGTACAACACGTCGCACCATTCGTCGATCAATACCACTCCATCTGAGGCTCTCTATGGCCAACCTCCTCCTTCACTCCTGTCCTATGTTCCAGGCTCCTCCGAAGTCGATACAGTTGATCGTAGTTTGACAGCTCGAGAGGAAGCACTTAAGTTGCTGAAATTTCACTTGCAGAGAGCTCAAAACAGGATGAAGAGTCAAGCGGATCGCCACCCGCACGGATCGGAATTTTGCAGTGGGGGATTTGGTATATATCAAACTACATCCTTACAGGCAATCATCAGTGGCTCGTCGCATCAACCAAAAACTTAGCCCAAAGTTATATGGTCCATTTGCCGTTCTCTCTAAGGTCGGGTCTGTTGCATATCGCCTAGATCTTCCTCCCACATCCAAGATACATCCGACCTTCCACGTGTCCCAACTGAAGAAACACGTCGGTCCTCACATTGCTCACAGTGTTCTTCCGGAGGTCCTTTCCGATGGTTCTCTACAACGATCCCCGGCCCTCATTCTGGATCGCCGCATCACCAAAAGAGGTAATCGAGCTGCTACACAGGTTCTGGTGCAATGGACAGACTCATTTCTGGAGGATGCCACTTAGGAATTCTTGCATGATCTTCAGCGCAAGTTCCCTGCATTCAGTTATGGTTCGTGAGGACACGAACATGCTTGAAGGAGAGGGTGATGATATGGCTGTTATGTTAAATGGGTCTTTTGTAATAGGGCTTTTTATATTTCATGTCTTAGTGGGCTTATGTAGGCTTACCACGGCCCATTACTGTATTTCCCTTTCATTCATGCTTAACGCATGAAGCTTGGCTGGGATCGATGACTCCGATACAGTCCAATTTAGTTGTACTATCCCTCCCTCACTCTCTCTCTCTCTACCTCCTCTCCCTCCTTCTCTTCTTCTCCAATTCCCTTCTCTTGATGTTACAAACCCTAATCGCCGTCAACCCAGATTAGGCCATATCAATGCTCTTATTATTGACTTTAAATAATTGTAAGGTAGATTTTTTGTGACTAAAACTAATGAATTGTATTTATGTCAAAATAAATTTGAGACCCTACCTTTGAATTTATAAAGATATTATTTGATCTCTCTTAAAATAGATATTATTTACATTATTGGAGTCCATTCGGACGATGGAGAGAACAACTTTTCTTCTAAGACATGTGACCAATATGTTTTGTTCTGTCCTTTGTCAAATCATATAAAGGAAAGACTACTCTGTCATATAAATTATTTAAACTTATCAATTGATATGATATTTATGATTTTTTTTTTTGAACTAGTTAAAGATTTACTAATCAAAACAAATCTTACATACTTAACAAACTGGGCGTTCTCTCTAAAAATTAAGAAACGATCAATGAGATGACAGCTCTCGAACATGATCAATGAGATGACAGCTCTCGAACATGATGACACATCGTCTACATAACCATCGATTAAATCGGTCTTTCTTATTGACGCTCTGAAAAAAAATCGTCGATAGAAAAATCCAACCGATCACACCACCAAAAAGTAGCAACCACACAAAGAGACCCGCCAATCAAAGACAAGTCTTCGACGTTGATGTTCCGGTAAATAGGAATTATAGGAAAAAAAATCAACAAATAAATAACAGTACAAAACAACATAACATAACAACAAAAATGAAGGTAAAAAACTCGTGCTCGACTTCAGATGGTCAAGGCCGGGATCGAAGTGCGGGGGAGATGGACGGTACTGACAGTGCAAATCTGATCCTCTTGGGGCGATGGCACGAGACTGGCCGGGTCAGCATGTAAAACAGGAGCATGACTCGGACTACGGTTCTCCGGTGGACAGTGGGAACAGGTCTGACTGTTTGGCCGGATAAGAAACAAGGCGTAGAGGCTCGTCTAGAGTAAAACGGGTCGTTATCGTTAGGAGATAAGGTCGGAGATGGGGATAACGGACTGCCAGCCGTCAACGACGGTAGATGAGGCCGAAGGAGGGCCGAGAAGGGTGGTGGAGGGTGGATCTGGGCTGAGGAGGACAGATGGTAGCTGAATTGATCGGAGGAGACGGGCGGAGCAGATTGGCGTTTCTCCGATGGTTGGGCGTATCTGTCCAACCAAGCTACACACACGGTTGCACGAGTAGAATGGAGGAAACGTCACTGGGCAGAGGGGTGCAGGAAACGACGGGGCGGTACGAGTTCTGGAGATATTTATGATTTAGAAGTTGTATTATTAACATTTTAAAAAAAAATGTCATAATATTTTTTGTTTCTGGCGGATGTGAGGTATGGGCTCTGTGGAGACCACTTGAATTAGAAATGCGTAAACATGGGTCTATTTATTATAGTAGGGTCAGAGAAAATGACTAGCGAGGGATGATGTGGCAGTTTCGGTGGTCACAGTACTCTACCAGCTACAGAATGAAGAAATAACCTGATCATTGCATTATAATATATAAACGTATAATTTTTGTTTACTTAAGTTAAAAAGTTAAATTATAAGTATATAAATAACAAAAAGTAAAAAAGGTCCTCGACCTTTGAAAAGAGAAAAAGGAAGTCGGAAAACCTCTCTAGCCTTTCTTCCCCAAACCCTAAAGCCACTACCCGCAGCTTTCCTATGCCTCGCCGGTGACGGTCACGGCCTTAGCCGGGGTTGTCACCGGTGAGGGTCTCCTCCTCTCCCTTCCCCCCTTTTCTTTCCTTCTTCTTCTCCAACCTTTGTTCTCCCTTCCTCTCTTCTGTTTTGCTTGAGTTTGATTGTGCATGCGGTTGTTGTTCGGAGCCTCACTGCCCGGATCTCCTCCTCCTTGCTTGCTCGCATGGCAGATCTCAGACGGTCGTCCCGTTAGTGGCCCTGGTTCAGTGCGAACACGCTGGTGTGCCGACAGGTTGCGCAGGTCCCGTCCGGTGGCCTTTGTCTCGTGTCCGGCGTGTCGCTTCTCGTCCAGATCTGGTCGTGGTCGGAGCTGCAGCTTGTTTGGGTGCTCGGCGTGGATCCATTTGCTTCTCCGGCGTGCTCGTCGCAGTTGCGGCGGCTCCGGCGTGCCGTCTCTGTTGATCCGGCTTCGACGGCGGATGCCTGCTCGGGTCTGCTCATTGACCCAGGTCCTAAATCGGGTAGGGTTCCTGCGGTTTTGGATCTGTTTCGGGGGGGGGGGGGGGTCGGATCCTGGGTTCTGGGTCGACCCGGGTTAGAAGTTGGGTTTCGGGTCGGTTCCGGTTTATGGGCCGGGTCGGTGCCGGTTTATGGGCCGGGTCGGGTCTTCCAGCTTTGGGTCGGGTCAGGCCTCCACCACAGCCTGCTGGTTTTGATTTTTTGGGCCCTGTTTTTGGGCCTTTGTGGCTCTTCAAGGTTCAGACAATGTTTGGATCAGGTTGCTCTTTTGGATTCAAAGGTGACGCCGCCTTCTGGCCTTCATCCTCCCCGGTGGCGCGGAAGGTTTTCCCGGCCTCCTCGGGCTTCTCTGGGGCAGAACCGCTGCTCCCCTTTCTCGGCTCCGGTTTGAAGAAATTCTGGTTCTCTTATTGCGCTCTCGGTGCTGGCCGAAGCGTCAAGCGGACCCTCCGTGAGTTCGAAGTCGTCCGAGTCTGCTATCGCGCAATTTCACTGAATCCCTTCACCTGCACCATGTCGGACTGGTTTGAGACAAAGTTCTCACTAAAGGGACTCTCCGGCGAAAGTTGGGGCACGTGAGGTTGTGTGGTGTCAGCTCGGTTCGTTGCTAGGGAAAGCTCTTGGTTCTTTGATTAGGCTTTGGGTGGCTCTTTGTTCCGGAATTCTCGGCTGTGGTTGGTGTTTTTGGATCTCTCCGGTGATAGCCGATGTCTGAAAAAAAGGCATGCCTGGTGTTCGGTAGAAATACCTGGTCCCCTTCAGGAGATTCTCGGTGTTGGCCGGTTTCGTGTTGAGGGCCGACACGGGACCGGGCGCTTTTGCTGGTTCGTTCTCTGGCCCGATGGCTCTTCTCAGGTCTGGTCGTGGGACGCGTTTCTTCCTCCACCCGGAGGTCGATCGTCGTGGACCTGGTGTTTCACTGAGGCTTTCTGTGTTGCTAGCTGTTTTCTGGACCTGATCGTAGTGGCTCTCGGGTGTCTTCGTCCAGTTTCATCGTGGGACGCGTTTCCGAGCTCGGATTCGTCGTGCTTCTGGCCTCATCACTCATCGTCGCAGATGGTATGGTTCTTTTCTCTCCTTTGGCCCTATCTGTAGCTTGTGAGATTTCTGCTCAACCTTAGATTTAGGCTCTTTCGATTTCCTTTGTACCCCTGTCTTGCTTGCGGGGCCCGTCATCCTTAAGGTGTTGGCCTATGATGGGTTGTACTGGGTCTTTAGACCTTGGAAATCGAGTTTCCCTTCTTTATTTGGGTTTTGAGTTTCAGTGTTTGCACTATTATATCTCTGCCGGTTTGCGATGTTGGTCGGCGGCGTGTTGGTTTCCTTTCACTCGTTGAGTTGGGATGCCGATGAGATACAGTTTCTCCTCTAGTTCAGGTTAGGTCTTTGGTGATTACTTTTGGAAGACGGCTAGCCTCTCGAGCTTTATGGTTCATATATGGGTATTAGACCTTTTTTAGTGCTTCATGGTGGCTATATTCGGGTGTGAGTCTCCTTTTTAGCCGTCCTTTTTATTTTACTCTTTTCATATTGGATCTGCGTACCCCTTCACTTTCGGGTTTGCATACCCGTGCACTTCAGGGTCTGCGTACCCATTCACTTCAGGGTCGGCGTACCCTTTCACTTCCGGGTCTGCGTACTCGTGCACTTCAGGGTCTGCGTACCCATTCATTTCAGCATCTGCGTACCCATTCACTTCAGGGTCTGCGTACCCATTCATCTACAGGGTCTGCGTACCCTTTCATCTTCACCCAAGGTATGCGTACTCATTCATAACTACCTGGGTTGTAATAGTTGTGGTTGACTTTTTTGTTGGTGAGTCTGTAGCTGGACTCCCTTACTTATATGTACAAAAAAAAATTGTCGATAAAAAAAGTATATAAATAACTAGATCAAATAAATGAATGTTCGGTATTTAGGGTTTTCTCTCAACTCCTTCGTCTTTTTTCGTGTTATGTGGCATGACCCCATCAACATGGTCTCTCTCAATGTCACTGCCATCAAAGCCTCCAACCAAGCATCGATCCACCTTGATCCCTCTGCTACCCATCACGTGATCCTGTTGCTTGAGACGTATCGGGGCATGTCCCCTACCCCACCGGTGATGACGCTGAAAGTCCTTCATGGGCATCGTCTAGGAACACCTGTGAAGGAAGCCCCTTGGCCCGTGCCGCTACCAGCAAGAACGCCTGCATCCGTCGTCCCGACGTTGGCTCCCCATGACCCTCGTCTACTGTTGCCACCGTCCGAAGTATTGCCACCACCAACCACATATCTTCCTCCTCCACAGGTGACGCAAGCGGAGGAAACCTCCTTCGTGGACGGCGTTCTCACTGTGGCTTCGGAGGTTCACGATCTGCCCTGCCCCCGACACGATCCAAAGGTAGAGGCACTACTTTCACCGGTCCCTGTTTAACCGACCAATTCAAAGGATTTTTTTTCTCCGCAATGGCGGATGCGAGGCCCGTCAAGCAGCCTCGCTGGTCTCCATGTGTACATTAAGGCACCACAAGGGGTCCATGAGGAGCCGCACCCCGACCTCTACAAAACAGGCTCCACCTGTTCTCTAACCTCTTCTTTTCCCCGGTGTACTCCTTGGACATCTATCAAGACAAAACATGCCATTCTAGTCGAGACAGGGAAAGCCTCTTGGAATTCATGCACCGCTCACCTTACGAATAGAGACCCACCCTCTATAGTTCTCCCTGGTTTTTCTGGGCACCTAGTTATATGACTAGTGTTTTGATTGTCAACGAAACTATATCTCGTCATTTTCTTGTTTTTCCAATATTGTATTATCTTTATGATCTAACTTATTTCCATTCAATAAATTTTTACCTAATATGTTAAAATAACTACATCAAAAATATAAAACCAAAAAATCGGCCTATTAGGGTTTTTAAAGTTTTCTCTCCCTCGTATTTCCGCCTCTGCTCCCTCCGTGATCTACCCACCATAACTTTTCCCCCACCACCACCGTTCACGCCTCTTTCCTCTCGCCTCTCCATGTGCCGCCACTCCACACCACAACCAATGCAATGAGGACCTCAAGTTCAGGTGACGGATGATAGAATTGCCTTACACCGATCTCGCGACGCCTTCTCCCCCCGCCGGCCTGGCCTACCCTACGCTATTGAATCTCCTTCCTATGAATGCTCTAAGGGTGATGAAATTATTCTGAAGATACCACGGGAGGGAGGAAATCATACCGAACCTCCAATTGTTGCCCTTTGATGCGATCTTAATGATGTGGGATCATCCGTCAAGACGACCTCATCTGAATGATCCATCAATGCCCGTCCACCAAGGAGGAGATTGACACCAATCATGGCCTCGCCTCCTTGTGACATCCATGGGAGCCACCCAACCTCGATCATAAGAAGCCACTTTGACCGGTTACCCAATGAAAAATAGTGACCCTCTCTTTTGAAACTACACTCATAGAGACCGATCCATCAAGATGAAATGGTGGTCGAGGAGGAAATCGGCGTTGAAGGGTCTATAGGGAACGAATAAGAGGCATCACGACCACAAATCATTCTTTTTCACATCCGTACCCTAGTGGTTGTACGTCCCCGTATGTACCCACCAAATGAAATACGGGATCAAAGAGGAAGCTTCAAGATTCGAAGAATTGGTCCGGGGAATGGGAGACACCACAGTAGGAACAAGGAACTGATCTACAATCACCCTCTTCCGAAATAGGAGCTTACGGACCTCGCCTCTATGGAGAAAATGATCGTACCTTGTCCAGGGAAACTGGGCCCGATAGGGTAGAAGTGAGGCCAGCCAAGTAGCCTCGTCGGTTCCCTTAAAAACGTTTGGGCTCCACGGGGTGTCTATATGAACCACGCCCCGACCCTCATGGGACGGATACTAGACATCCCTCAACCTCCTTCTTTCCCTATCATACTCCTTGGACGACTGTCCCGAAAACACAAAAATGTTCAAATCGAGACGGGGAAAGACTTTATAATCAATTGTGCCAACCCTCGAGTGAACAAGGAACCACCCCTATTGTATTCCCTGGTAGTACATGGTTTTTTCTATAGGATTGGTGTTCCGACCGTCATTGAACCTCAACTCTTCCTTTACAATCATCTCCACAATTGTATGATCAGTTTGTTATTTCGTTTCTTGAATTAACAACATTTCATATTTATGCTAAAATAACTATATCAAATATAGAGAACCCATATGTCTTGTGTTCCATCATGATATCACCAAACGAAAAAGGATAAGGATACTTATGGTAATATGTTCTAACAAGAGAAATGTCAAACTTCATATGACTTGAGTGGTTATGGACCTTGTTAGGAGTTATCCATAACTTGTGAACAAATGTAGAATTTGGGCTCACTGCCAACATCATGTGAATTTAAAGAGTCATACATAATAGAGTAAAGCCCACGACAAATTCGAACTTTGAGGTTTGACTTAAATGAGAGTGATTATATTTGATATTATTAGCCCATTTATTTAATTACGTACTCATGAAATAATGTTGTTATTTGCATTTAATTAAATGTCTTGCATGATACTTATTTAAGTGAAATAAAATATTAATATATATAAATAATGGGCTTGGCCGAAAACCCCAATGGGTATTAAGAAAACGTAGTTTGACTAGAAAAGGGAAATAAGATTCCATTGAGTTTTCCTTTTTTTTTTCAAGTTTCCCTAATTATACAAGGACTTGATTTGGGAATCAAAAGTCAATAAATGCAAGACCCCTTAGCTGAAAACCACAAGCATTGTGATAGCAATTTTTGGCTACCATAGTGAGAGAATATGAGGAAAGAGATCCAAAAGATCTAGCAAGGTTTTAGTCGTGGGGTTACTTTGCTCGTGTGAATACCGTTACAGGTGGCACTATAACAGGGTGCCTTAACAATTATCCATCAGAGTGAAGGTCGCAAAATCTTCATTGAAGCAATTCTAGTTGCTATACAACCAAGTAATCCTATCACATACGTGTTCTAGATTAGTATTTGAACATGGAGGGAGCAAAAGGAAAAGGAGCAGGGGATGTGGAAGGATCCCTTTCACCGGAGACTACCATCAAGGGTCATGGTGGAGAAACGTTGGTGAGGGTGTACAAGGGATGGAACAGCAAGATCTACAAAGGTGTGTTGCTGGACTCGCAAGAAGAGAGAGAATTGGTATATCCAAGGTCGAAGGCTGATGCAACCATCAAAGCTAGGTAGAAGGTTGGAGAGCCAATCAGGACGAGGACTCAGGATCAAACAAAAAAAGTTTGTGTGTGCATTCTACCACAAAATACCCTGGAAGCTTGGTTAAGGAGTGTATTTGGCAGATGGGGAGATTGGAGAAAGGAGAGCCGGTACGTAGACCAAACAAAAGGGGGAAGTACTTTGGTATTCTGTTGTACCGTTCGTTGAAGTATGCGGAGGGAGCGATGGAAAGGATGTATGGGTACAAAGTAAGAGGGTATACTTTCTTTGTAGCGTTGGCCTGGTCTTGTGGTGTGATAAAGAAAAAATATAGGTTGAAGAGTTGGGTCAAGATCGAAAAGAGTTTTTTGAAGCCATTAGGGGTCTTGGTCCCGGATTGAGTAGAAAATGTGAAGAAGGGAGATCCATTAAATTGCTTTGGGGAAGAAGTGAAGGAGATAAAAAACGTGGTTGAATTAGGGAGACTAGAGTAGCTTAACAACCTGTAGCATAGATATACTTGATAATATGATGGAGAGAGAAGGGATTTGGGGTCTAGAGGTCAGGAAGTTTGGAAACAGAGTGTGTTTGCTAAATGCGCCGGAGAAAACTGAAACCCTGGACCTAGGTTGGATCAAACCTTGGGTAAAGGTAATTGAGGCTCCTGGTATGACTTGTTTGTTGGGAGGAAGCTTTCAATGTCTATGCGTGGAGGGTTACCTTTTCAAGTCTGGAGCAAGGAAATTGTGCTCAAGATTATGAAGTCGGAAGGATAGATGTTGTACGTTCATGATAAGTTTGATCGCCAATTTGATAAGGTCCGAGTGTTAGTGCTTATACAAAGTAGGTGAACGTCTAAAGAATACTACTTCGTGATTGGAAATGATAGCTATCCAGTGACATTAATCCCAATTGAGGAAGCTCAGGTACCAACAATTCGGTCGAAGAACGTGGAGGTGGAGAAGAGGTCGGTGGCTCGTCACAGGATGGCACAGGGCAACTGATTTTTGTGGTAGCAGAGGAAAAGAAAGTGTGTCAGAAAAGGAAACTAATGAGGGTGTTGTGGAAAGATATGATTCAAATAGCAATCAAAGTTCAAAAGGAGTTAATTCGCATCAGTCAAGGGATTTGTTTTCTGTAAAAGAGACCTAATCAGGAGAGTTTCCATTTATAACCGATTTGGAGATCAATCTTAGTTCTGGTAGTGGAGGGATGGAAGCAGATTTAGTTGTAAAGAAGGGAGGGGTAGCAGGATCGATAGAGTTGTCCGGGAAAAGGAAAATAAGGACATAAGAAGGAAGTTAAACCGGTAATTTATCATACGCATTCAAGGAGAAGAGAATGTAAGAAACTTGCGGAGAAAGAAAGGGGTATCGAGTTGGAGGTGCAAGAAGGCCGTTTAGGGCCAAAAAGAATAGGTTTCAAATCCATAGCAACAAACGATTTAGTGATTGACCAACTGCAAAATCTCCACGCCGAAGTTAACAACCGTCTGGAATTTGGGAACGATTCGGATGAGGAAGAGTGGGAGGAGGAAAGGGAGGGTTGTGACACTATCGATCAGGCCTGAACTAAAAGTATGAAGATCTTCTCATGGAAAATGAGAGGAATGAACTCTCTCCAAAAGAGGAGTAATTTGAAAGACTTGGTTAACAAATAGAGACCATATTGTGTTTTACTTCAAGAGTCGAAATTATTGATCAATAATGATAGACTTCTTCGTGAATGTGGTTTTGGGATAGGGTGGAAGTGGGAAGCAGTGTCGGCGGAGGGAGCGGCAGAGGGAGTGATTATGATTTGGAAATTAAGTGTTCTGATTGTGGAAAATGTTATAATTTTATTGAAAGTAATAGTGTGGTCTAGGAAATATGTGGCAAAACAGGTGAAATTGAATATTTTGAATGTATATGCCCCATGCAATGATAGGGACAGAGCTGTGTCGTGGGATGATTTGGTAGTTTTGCAGAGTACTTTGGAGTGAGTGGTGATTGTAAGTGGAGATTTTAACGCGGTGTCACACTCTAGTGAGAGAAGGAACTGTTATTTGTCAAGAAGAAATAGCAGAGAATTTGCAGATTTTGTTGCTGCACTGGATTTGGTTGATTTGGATTTAGTAGTAAGCTCATTCACCTTTCACGTGGTATGGACCAGGGTCGAAGGCCTCGCAGATCGACAGGCTTCCAGTGATGCTAGAAACCTTAGCTCAATTAGGGATTTTGAAACAGAATGCAAGATTGAGGTTGATATCGGATCATATACCGATTGTTTTGGAACATGAAGTAGTGAATTGGGGACCGGTACCTGGGCGTTTTGTCATTGCGTGGGAAGATCATAAAACCTTTGTTCCTACTTCTAAATTTTTTTTAGGGAGCTTTGCAAGTGTCTAGAGCGCCGAGTTTTAAGCTTTGGAAAAGTTACAGGCTATGAAAGGAGCTCTGAAATTATGGGGGAAGGATGTTTTTGGGGATATTGACAAGGATGTGGGGGAACATGGAAAGGTCATAGAAAGATTGGATAGTGTCCTGGAACAGAGAACTTTAACAGAAGGATAATGTTGTGAAAGGTCGCTAGCTCATGCTAAATTAATTCAAAAAACAAAAGTATTAACCCACATTTGGTGTCAAAAGGCGAGAAGTAAGTGGTTTAAGGATGGGGTAGATGTTTGAGATACTACCATAGACTCGAATATCTTAAAGCAACAAGGAACATGATAAGTCAATTACGTGCAGGAGAAGTAACACTATTTGATCCTGTAGACATAAAGGAGCACGAGAAGGTTCATTTTGAACAACGGTTTGCAGAGACTGAAGTGAAATTGGCTTTTCTGAACTTTCCGTTCCAATGGTTGACAAGCAGTCAAAGTGAAAGGCTTGAGATTATTTTTTCAGAGGATGAGGTCAAGAGGGAAGTGGATAATTGTGGAGGAGACAAGGTGCCCGGCCCTGACGAGTTTACCTTGCGATTCTTTCAGGTGGATTGGAAAGTAGTTAAGTATGAAGTGATGGATTTCGTTGCGACTTTCCACGAAGAAGGTATTATTGGGAAAGGGTTAAACTTGAGTTTTGTAGCTCTGATTGCAAAGTCTACAAGCCCGAAAGTGATTGTGAATTACATACCAATTAGTCTGGTTACGACCCCATATAAAATCCTTGCTAAAACGTTGTCTCATAGATTGAAGGAGGTTCTTCCTGATCATGTGTCTAACTGCCATAGTGGATTTGTAGTAGAGAGGCATCTAGTGGATGGAGTGTTGATAGTTTCGGAGGTGATACATGTGGTAAAAAAAAAGTCCAAGGAGGAGGAAATCTCAAAATAGGACTTAGAAAAGGCCTATGACAAATTAAATTGAGGTTATGTGGACTTAGTGACGACAACAATGAATTGTGGAGTTCGTTGGAGGAAATGGATGCAATTTTGTTTTCGTGCTTATATGTCTGTAATAGTGAATGACTCTCTAACAACGGATTTTTCTATGTATAGTGGGATTAGGAAAGGTTATCCCCTCTCCCCTTTCTTGTTCTTACTGGCAGCGGAGGGGCTCCATCAAGCTTTGGAGGCGGGGATAAGAAAAGGAGAATTCAAGGGAGTTAGGGTGGGAGATTCACGATCGGTTATATCCCACCTGCTGACGATACACTTATAATTGTAAAATTTAGCAAAAAGGAGCTTCAAGTTTTGCATCGAACGCTATTCGCTTTAAAATGTGTTCAGGTTTGAAAATCAATTTCGCTAAATCAAAGGCAGTTTTGCTAAATGGTATGTCTAGGACACAAGAGGAGGTGGTTAATTATTTGGGTTGTTTATCTAGATCTTTTCTTATACCATACTTGGGATTTAGCCTAGGGGTCAATACCCGGCTTTTGTCCACTTAGGAACATGTGATTTTAAAATTCAAGGCCTCTTTTGCACTTTGGAAGGCTCAATATCTGTCAATAGGAGGGATGATTGTTTTGATCAAATCATCCTTGAGTTCGTTGCCTCCATTATTTATGACTCTGTTGAAAGCACCAAAAGGGGTGATAAGGGAGATAGAGAAGTGGCAAAGGATTTTTTTTGTGGAGGAGTGCTGGGAGAGCCGAGCTTTCTGCAAAATACGATGGGACATTGTTATAACTTCAAAGGAATAGTGTGGGATTGGGATTAGGAAGTTGGAAGAGATGAACAACAACCTTCTTGCCAAGTGGTGGTGGCGTTTTGCGGTGGAAAAATACACCTTTGAAAGTAGGTGATTTGTCCAAAGATGGGTTGGGAGCTTTCTAAATGGAATCTGTCAAAGGTGGATAGAAGTGGCAATGCTTTTTTGTTCAACCACATTCTGGCTTTATCTAGTGAGCCACGTTTTACATTCTTGTTTGGGGATTAAGGGATGGAATAGAGATCGGGAAGGGGTAACAGAATTTCGTTATGGCATGATGTATGGTTGAGTGCAGAAGCTTTGCAGTTTCATTTTCCTAGACTTTACTTCTTATCGGTGGGCAAGTCAGGGAGAGTAAGGGAGTTCTAGGAAGATGAAGGTTGGTTTATTGAGTTCAAGAGTAGTTTAAGGCAGTGAGAGAAGGACCTTCTTTGGGATCTGGTGGATGAATGATATAAGTTAGCGTTGACTATTCAAAGGAGGACGGAGTGGTTTGAATTAAGGCTAGGGTTGGTTTTACGGTGGTAGAGGCATATGAGAACCTGGTAGTACCGGCGAGTAGAGATTTTCCTTGGGCTAGGTTTTTATAGGTAGCGAAGGTTCCCCCGAAGATTTGTGCGATGGTTTGGTTGGCTGCTCACTGTGCATTACCAACGACATGTTTCCTGGAGGACAGGGCATGCAAATTCCATTGAGTCAGATATTGTGCGCGATGTGTAGGTCTGACTTTGATTCTACATATCATCTTTTATTGCACCGTCAGGTGGTGTGGGCGGTCTGGGAAAAGGACATGGAATGGTGGATACTTTTTTGGGTGATGTCGTCAAATGTGGGGAGCGTATTATGTTATTGGCAGGGGTTTGGTAATAAGAGATGGAGATTGTCTTAGACTCTAACAGGGTACATTGTGATGTGGGCATTGTGGCTTCTCATGAACTCATCGCTTCATAACAAGTGCATGTCCTCTTTGGAGGTTGTGATAGTCAAGTGGCAACATTATACTTTCGGGTTGGCTTGGGTGGCGAGACTTTTAAAGAAGGAGGTGAATTTAAAAAAAATTGAGGAGTGATCCGGTGCATGTCTCAACAACAGAAGCTCATTTGGCTGATGGAGTGGATGTGTGGTTCTAGTTTTGTAGGAGATTAAGGGAGTTGTTGTCGTGTAAGACTTGGTTTTTGGGTGTTTTTTTTCAGTTCAGACAGTCCTACCGTGTTGGGTTTGTTTCAGAACTTTAGTTGTTTTGGTGTCTTGGTTTTAGGAGAGGTTTGGTTTTCCTATCTTTAGGTTTCATCTTGTAACCTAAGGTTGAGTGTGTTACAATTATTCGCCTTTCTGAAGAAGAAAAAATTATTACTTGAATGATGCATGAGATTAGGGAAATATGATTATGAAAAAGATTTGTTTCCGGTCTTGTTTATGAAATACATAATTAAAAAAAATTGATTCACACCCTAAATCTCCTACATTTAAGTTTCATTCAAGTCATATTTAAATCAAACAATTAAAATAAATTTGATTTTAAGGGTATTTAAATTGACTTACCTTGCTAGAAGTCGATGATGGATACAATAGGAAAAGAGGGACTCGACGGTGCAACGGAGGCGGTCCTTGGTGGTGAAGAGAGGTCTCGATAGTGGTAGGACTCTCGTGGACGATAGTAGAAAGACCCAGTAAAAGGGATATGAGTCTTGATGAGGACAGGAAACAACAAACCGGGAGGGCCGAGGAAAGAGATCGGATGAGAAGAGGACGATACAATATCGTCCTCTTAGTTAGGGGGCTTGAATTGTAGACAACTGGATCTAAGAGGAATTGTAAAAACCGAGAAGAATGAAGATGAATTAGGTCATTGTTCTGATATTGACCCACTTGGATGACACAACATCTAGAATGTTTTATCTCCATAATGGTTTACTAAGGAGACACAATAATTAAATATTTCATCTTGCAAAGTGGAAGTTATACCATTGTGAGTATTTATGCTCAAAGTTTCCAAAAAAATTGTAAGTATGGGTAGTTAGAAGACATAACCTTTAGCAATGAACATTTCGGCTCACAATTGCCAAAACATTTCTAAGTGTGTCCATTTGGGTAACTAATATTTGTTTGATTCGATATGCCAAGTTTTTTTCGAAATATAGTATCACCAACTTTTCCTTCGAATAATGGTCACCACCTCAATTGTCATTATGAAGTCTAGTTTGTTTGGTACATATTATAGAATATCATAGCCTCGTGAGTGATATGCACTTAAACTATATAATGTTCTAGGAACCATTTGTTGCAAATGGAATTTTTGTACTCCCTAAGTTTCAAACATATAATTATACAACACAATTATGAATAAAAGTACAACATACAGATGAAACAAGCAATTACTATAAAGTTTCGTATATATACCTCTCAACGGGAAACATGCATGAGTAATGTACATGACTAGTTTGCAATATCTAGTGTAGAAGGTGTTTGCATAGATGAATAATGATTATGTGAAAGGCAGGAGAAAAAAATACTTTTCATCTTACTCTATATAGTTATTATGGAATTTTTAAACTAGGGAATCACTAACTCTCGTGCAGAAATAATCTTACACCAATTAACGTGATTGAATAGGACATCCGACACATGAAGTGTTACGAAAGATATGTTGACTATGACAAGTATCAGTTGAAGCATGCCATGTGTGTCATGGGTCATAAGACTAGAAATATTCTAACTTAAGTCAATCTTTCTTTTAAAACTTCCAATATAACCAGACGGATAACAAATGGATGCAAGTCTATCCAGTAAATCAAAAAGTTTGTAAGAATTAACCGTGTATGGGGCAATGGGTAGTATAATTATCATCCTTCTCCTTCTTAGGCCATAAATTTAGTTTAATATCACATCCATGCTCATTGACCTAACACAACCATCATTCTTAGGTTGTGGAACGGTTAACTACGAGTTCAGTTACATTGTCTTTTGTGTTCACTCTATATATTATTGCGTGTCCTTCCGAACAATTTCTCGGATAGGATGAAACATCTCAATATTCTCTTGGACCTCTTGGTGATCCCTTCGACTCCTTAGCTTGAGTTATTGCTCCGTTATTATCTCATAACAAGTTCACCTAATTTGTTATGTTGGGTATGACGCCCAATTCGGTGATAACGCTATTTGTCCAAACTGGTCCAATAGTTGCATCACATGCAACTGTGTACCAATATCCTATTGTAAACATTAGCAATAGTGTCTATCTAGGCTCTCTAAGCATATTGCACCATTTTAATCAAACAAAGTACTCAATCAAGCATTTATTCAATAACCGCCTAGTCAATTTAGAAGCGTTTAACTCTCTTACAATCGTCTTATTTCCTCGACCCTCCTATATGAAAAACATCCTTAGTTTTTTTTACCAATCAAGGATGTTACTTATAGTATGTTGACTTTCACAATGGTCTGATTAGTAACTAATCATAGCATTCTATGCATTCGATGATTGAGCATCTAACATCATATGTATGATTGAGTAAATGACTGATGCATATCTCAATCAACTCATATGGTGTTACTAAGATAAATGTACAATTTATATTGTCACAAACTTTACCTTAGATTCTTACCACTTAACCTGGTCTATATCTTATTACTACAAGTTCTCTCACTTGTGGAAATGTTTCTTTTGTTCTATCCATATAGATCTTAATGCTTATTTATAAGTGACGATACCCAAATATTTATTGTGAAATAATTGGTTAATCGTGCTTAAACAATTGAAGTTAGATTCATTATTTCCAATACAAAGGTATGTCTTTTACATACAACTTTGTATAAGATTGTGATCCCATTAACCTTCTTGTCACTTAGAAGGTTTATTCTTGTTCTTGATAAAATCTAACATTTTGACTTTTTTTTATCAGAGTAGGAATTCCCTAACTCCGTAACACACTTGATTGAATCCATGAATGAATCCTTCAATCTACCATTGTCAGAACCACTCCCGGTCAACGCCAGTCAAATCGGCGAAAAACAGGAAAATTTAAATTTTTTGGACAGAGACTTAAATGAACCTAAATTTGACCCCGAGGGTCATACCGGACTTAAGTTAACCCTGATATCGACCAAAGTGAGTTCCGGGGGACTCAGGGCAACTTTCTGACCTGTTTGGGAAAGGTTGACTTTTTATTGGAAAAGTCAACCGAGCGACGTTTTGGTCCGTTCGAGGTCCGTTTTGGATCCAAAAAGCTTAGCCGTCGTCACAGCGGTCTTAGTTGAGCCGTTTCCTTGTATCCCGTGAAGTTTCGTAATTTCTTGGAAAAAGTGCCCGTTCGGGGCCCGAGACGGCTGAATTTCGCGAATCTGACTGAAAAATATCTATGAGATATTTTCCAAAAGGTGTGGGACCCACTTGCCACATGTCAATTATGTGGTGGTGTTAGGTTTTTTGAACAAAACTAAAGTAAATGAAAGTTGGTGTTAATTTTGTAAGTATGGAAAGGTGGTGTGTTTTTGAAACAAACAAAAGGAGATGGCATTGTTAGTCTCGACCATTTAACAGAAAAGGAGAGTTTTGTAGAGAGAGAAAGTGGAGAGAAGAAAGAGAAGGAGGAAAAGAAAGGAGAAAGGTTAAGGTTTTTCTATTTCCCGACGATCCAACCGGTGGATCGTCTCAACGATCAAGGAATCGAGCTCCCACCGTCATTCCCTACGGTGAGTACCCTTTCGATTTTCGTTTTGGTATGTTTAAAGTTTAAGGTTTGGGTTGAAACGAGTAAACTATGGGTGAGTTGAGGTGTGGGGTTCGTTGGAGACGTTTTGGAGCGAAAGATGAACGTTTTCCGGTGACCGGAGGCTCGGGGGGAGCTCTGGCCACCGTGTATGGTGGCTGCCGGAGTTGGGGTGGTGGCTGGCCGGAGTTGGGGTGGTGGCTGGCCGGAGCTAGGACCGGCCACCACCATGGTGAACCGGCCCTAGCCACCCACGGCCAAGGATGGCCGGGTGGGGCCCACATGCTCGGGTATCGGGTTTTCGTGTTCGGGTGGTTTGGGACGATCCCCAAGTCGTTAATCCACACCCGGATCGAAATTTGGAATTAAATTGTGAAAGTTGTAATTGACGGGTTTAGAAACTTTAAACGCGAATTAAATTACTCGGAAGTCGGAATGTGATTCCGTCGAGTGCATAGGAACCCTTGAATTATTCTAAGACCGTAGAAACGAAAACGGGAATTTTCGGAGACCCGGAAGGACGTTTTCCAATCCCGGGAAGATTCGCCGGGTCGGGCGAAACAGGCCTTTCCGGGTCCATTATCGACAATGTCGAGTAATTGGGAAGTTTGGGAGTGATCGACATTGTCGGGGTTACCTTTAGGCGTCAAGTTTATTAAAATTCAGTTTATGCCTGCAAGCTTAAAAGTGTTTTAAATTGTGTTCTTATTAGATCGTGCCACCGACAGAGGAAAGGGAAAGTTAGACGAGTGATTGAGATCACGCCAGAACTTGATTGTGAGCTTTTGGGGAAAGCATACGAGGTAGGGAAAAGTAGCCAGATCTCGGCCCTGACTAGGGAAAGTTAACAGTAGAAATGCATGTGACACTTGGGTGTCGTGGGTTAAGTAAACTTATCGAACAATAGAAAGGCAGGCGACACCGGGTGGTGTCATATGATACGAGAACATATCGAACAATAGAAATGCATGTGACACTTAGTAGTGTCGTAGGAGCAGTGAACTTATTGATATTGGATTTACTGGAGGCATTTGATTATGCCCGGAGGTTGATTGTTTCGTTTGTGTCTTGGGTGGCCATGAGTGCCCGTGGGGTTGCTGATCCCGTGTTTTTACTGTTGGTGTGTCTTGAGGGGCCATGAGTGCCCGTGGGGTTGTTGAGCACGTGTCGTTATTGTTGGTGTGTCTTGGGTGGCCATGAGTGCCCGTGGGGTCGTTGAGCCCGTGTTTTACTGTTGGTGTGTCTTGGGTGGCCATGAGTGCCTGTGGGGTCGTTAAACCCGTATTTTACTGTTGGTGTGTCTTGGGTGGCCATGAGTGCTTGTGGGGTTGTTGAACCCGTGAGTTCCTGTTGATGGTTTGGGTGGCCATGAGTGCCTGTGGGGTTGTTGAACCCGTGAGTTACTGTTGATGTTTTGGGTGGCCATGAGTGTCGTGGGGTTGTTGAACCCGTGCTTTACTGTTGGTGTCTTGGTTGGCCATGAGTGCCCGTGGGGTTGTTGAACCGGTGTTGTTGCTGTTTGTTGAACTTTGCTTGTGATTGTGGTTACCTGGGGCTGGTGAGTGACAGGTCGACAGCCTGATCCGACTTTGTGTCGGGAAAAGTGCGACAGGTCGACTGCCTGATCCAACCGTCGTGTTGGGAAAAGTGCAACAGGTCGACAACCTATCCGATTGGGGGTCGGGAAAAGTGCAACAGGTCGACAACCTGATCCAACCGTCGTGTTGGGAAAAGTGCGACAGGTCGGCCGCCTGATCCAACCGTCGTGTTGGGAAAAGGGCAGGGGTACTGAGCAGTTGAAGTGCGATCCTTTGCGATCTTGTTTGGTGTGCGATCCTTTGTGATCTTGGGTGTTGCGTGGTTATCTTTCGTGTCCTTGGAGGAAGTCGTAATCGTTGTGTCGAGTCTACATTACGTGTCCGAGTGTTGAGTCGGTTGAGGAAAGTAATAGTCGTGTGTCAGTCGGGTTACTTGAGTTGGGGATAGTAGTCCCCGGTGTTGGGTTGTTGTTGGTGTTACCGGCATTGTCTGCTACTATGCCGTAGTCAGTATGTTATCCGTGGTGGTGAGCGAACGCTCACCCCTAGCTGCTTATCCTACAGGTACTGGTCGCGGGACGGACTAGGTGAGCTCTCGAAGCTTGAAGAGCTAAGAGCGGGAGTCCGGGTTTCTTTTGAGTCTAGCGACGTACGCCTTGTATTTTGTCCGCTTGTTGGGACGTACTTTTGAGTTGTAAATTATTATTTTGATTAACTAAATGGTGGTTTTAAAGCGATTTGATTAAAAGGTTTGAAAATGTTTTATTGTCTTAAACGTTCGCGTTCCGGGTTCGGTTCTACTGAATTTGGGGCGTGACAACCATACTTATCCGTAATTTGATCAAAACATTCGAGTTGTATCATATACACGTCCATTGAATGGAAGTTTCATTTAATAAACTTTTCTTGATGTGTAATTGTCATAGTGTCAATATACAATTTAGGACAACGCCAATTCTTTATAGATTATAATACAATTACCGGTGAAAACATCATTATAACCGTAATTCTTCTTAGGGATGCCATCTTTGTCCTTCAGTCTTATTAAGGTGACTATGTACATTTGAATTGTTTACATAACTCTCAAAAGCATTGACAAAATGAGTTGGTGTTGGTATCAAAGCTTCAATCCATTGTGTTCTGGATCAAACCACCATTTGTACCTTTATGGTTCTTTAACCACATGTTGGGTCAATAATAGTTCTTACTTGATTGTTGTGTGAGTTGAATCTCTTTTCAAGGTTTCTAACAATGAGATAGAGTCTGGTTCGGTCATAGGATGAGGACTATTATAGTCTTTCTTAATTCATTGTTCTCGGCAGTGAGAAACCCTTATCAGATTTAGGTTTGACTTTGTCCCTTTAACATTTATTTATCTTTAAGATACATTATGAATTCCCTCATTTTGTCGATTCGCTGTACAATTATAAAGTTATTCATGGCCTGTTGAATTGCCTTGGGTAGTACTGTACTCCCACTAGCTCCTTTGGAAAGGCATAGTTCGTTTCCAAATGACACCGTTTCGAACAAAACACTTTTCTCTTTTTAACACTTATAAAAGTGATCTTATAGTTCCATACACCTATAACACTATTTTATGGCATTTGAATTGCCTTTTGGATCATACGGTACTACCACTAGTTCCTTTGGAAACGTACATTCCAAATGGTGCCATTTCGAGTGAAAAAAAAACACTTTTTTCTCTATAGCACTATCAGAGTTATGTCCTTAGTTTTCTTAGGACATGACGCGATATGGTACTTATTTGATTTTGGGTGTTTGACATATTTGGAACTCGGAGTTCCACATATGTCTCATAGCCTTAAATCGTTTAAGACAAGACAACTAGGATTTGTTCCTATCCATATCCTAATGGTGTCTCCACTACTATCTTTGAACGAACTTTGTTTGAAATTAGTGTTTTGGTTTCTAGAGTGTAGCCTTAGAATGAGATTAGAGAACCAACATTTATCATGAGCCGAATCTTATTTATAAGGTTCGATTCCTCGACTGGACATCCCATTTCGATTGTGGTGTTCCTTGAAGAGTTAAGTGCTATCATAACCTCTCACATGATCTTTGACTTCTTGATTCAAACATTTTCCACGTCGATCAAATCGCAATGCTTTAATATTTTGGCCAAACGGTTCTCGTACTTTATCTTTGAAAAATTTAAACTTTTCAAAAGATTTCAATTTTGTTGAAGTGTGAGTCCCACATCGATAGTGTGTGGATAAATTGATCCCTTGATATACAACTTGATGCCTCTACTCATTAGTTCAAGATTTTGGGTTGGATTGAGCTTTAACATGGTATCAGAGGTTGTTAGGCCTAAGGCATGTTTTCACCTCCTCCTTGTGGTCTCCGGTCCATATGCAGATGTCCAGTCCTGCTATGGCCTACATGTAGATGTCTAGCCCTACACGTGAGGGGGAGTGTTGAAGTGTAAATCCCACATCGATAGTGACGCCCTGAGAATTAACCCACAATAAGGGTGTGACAAGCGCACCGGTCGTCAAGTAGTATTTTGGTTCAAGTCCGGTTATCGAACCCAAGGGAGCAATAAAACAGTCACTCGATTTAAAACCCATTATTAATCTATTTCTGAAAAGGTTGGTTTTGAAAATTTAAATAAAATCTTTGAAATACAAGTAAAAGAAATTAGAATCAAGTACGAGACAAAAATATCAGGTGTTGTGAAATTCAGAAGAAAAAGTGATCTAGGACTTTAACGGGGTTACAATGTGACTAATAATTCCCATGCATTCATATTTACACGTGCAAACAAGGTTTGTTTAAGGGCAACGGAAATTCTCTCAACTAGTCCTAAACATATCTCGATCGAATTAGGACCCTATTATAATCTAACCGCCTATTTATTTCTAATCTAGGTGTAGAGAGACATAAATCATCAAGATTCGTGAATTCTTTTAGCTTTCGCGGTTGTAATCCTATAGCTATTGCACTCGTGTTAACCTAACTTTACTAGAGACTAGATTTAAACCCGAGTTTGAATCCCTGTTTAGTCCCCAATTAATCGCTAAAAGGCCCTAGCTGTCCGACTAAAGCCTAGCGATTTGTAGAACCCTGCTTTTAAATAAAGAATCACATCACATAATAAACGCATATAAAATAACATACTTTTTTTTTACATTGAAAACCCATTAAAAAAGGTGATCAAATATGCCTAAAAGCCCTCATCTTATCCTCCTTTAATGATGAAAAAAACCTGTTTTAGAACTAATACATCAATACTACTTAATTGTTTATCTTTTGTGATATGTTCATAAGCATTACAAGTAATGGTGAGAGGTAAGGTAATGATGGATAACTGGTTATAATATATATCAAATTTGAAAATACCTAAAATTTCAGAATTAATCTAAATTTTAACAAAACTATATTTGAACTAATCTAACATACAAAAAAACATAAAGTAAGCAAAAATTGTCTCGTCTGGGTACCTCGACCTAGTCCTAGACCTACTGCTATGGTGCTCCTGCCTGACGCCACCGCCGTTGTGCCGCCTGGGCTCTCGTCAGTCAGCGCCGCTTCTCTTGGGAAGGCCGACCTGAGGCTTTCCAGTCCCATCTGGTCAATCCTCTTGCAGACCGCACCTGGTGCGGAGGATAAAACTTATAGGGTTTGGTCCTCACCATCCGCCTTTGCTTCCTCCTCCTCCCTCACATCACCGATTACGGTTCCGGGTCTCATGCCACCCTGGTTATTCCCCACACCGCGGACCAAACTCTTCTCATCAATAACCGTGGAGACCATAGCTCCAACCTCAACAACATTACCCTGAAGAAAATAGAGATTGGCATGCCTAATTGCCGATAATAACAACCTCTCACCATGATAAACGTTGCAATAGCCATTCTCACCAACGTACCTGTAACCCTGAGCTTCAAGTACCCCAACAGAAATCAACCCTCTTGCAAGATCCGGAATAAGACGCACCTCGGTAAGCTGTCTACATGACCCATCTGCTAGCTGGAATCTGACTATGCCAACACCTAACATCCTGCAGGGTCGAGAATCACCCATATACACTGAGCGACCTTCCCAAAATTCAGTAGAACCGAACCCGGAACGCGAACGTTTAAAACAATAAAACATTTTCAAATCTTTTAAATAAATCACTTTAAAACCACCATTTACTTAAACAAAATAATTATTTACAACTCAAAAGTACGTCCCACAAGCGGACAAAATACAAAGCGTGCGTCGCTAGACTCAAAACTAAACCCGGACTCCCGCTCCTAGCTCTTCAAGCTTCGGAAGCTCACCTAGTCCGTCCCGCGACCAGTAACTGTAGGAAAAGAAGCTAGGGGTGAACGTTCGCTCACCACCATGGATAATAGACTGACTACGGCATACTTAGCAGACAATGCCGGTAACACCAACAACAAACTCAACACCGGGGACTACTATCCCCAAACTCAAGTAACCCGAATGACACACAACAGTTCCCTTCCTCAACCGACTCAACTCTCGAACACGTAATGTAGACCCGATCCAACGATTACGACTTCCTCCAAGACACGAAAGATAACCACGCAACACCTAAGATCACAAGGGAACGCACACCAAACAAGATCGCAAAGGATCGCACTCCAGTTGCTCAGGAACCCCCTGCCCTTTTCCCAACGCGACGGTTGGATAAGGCGGCCGACCTGTCGCACTTTTCCCAATGGGACGGTTGGATCAGGCTGCCGATCTGTCGCACTTTTCCCGACCCCAGTCGGATCAGGGTGTCGACCTGTTGCACTTTTCCCGACACAAGGTCGGATCAGGCTATCGACCTATCACTCACCAACCCAGGTAACCACAAACAGTATCCCTGCCCTTTTCCTAACGCGACGGTTGGATCAGGCGGCCGACCTTTCGCACTTTTCCCCGACCCCAGTCGGATAGGCTAACGACCTAATGCTCTTTTCCCAACGCGACGGTTGGATCAGGTAGTCGACCTGTCGGACTTTTCTCGACACAAATTCGGATCAGGCTGTCGACCTGTCACTCACCAACCCCAGGTAACCACAATCACAATCACAAGCAAAGTTCAACAAACAGCAACAACACCGGTTTGACACTCCACAGACACTCATGGCCACCCAAGACACCAACGGTAAAACACGAGCTCAACAACCCCACGGGCACTCATGACCACCCAAGACACACCAACAATAAGGACACGGGCTCAACAACCCCACGGGCACTCATGGCCACCCAAGACACACCAACAATAAGGACACGGGCTCAACAACCCCACGGGCACTCATGGCCACCCAAGACACACCAATAGTAAAGACACGGGTTCAACAACCCCACGGGCACTCATGGCCACCCAAGACACACCAATAGTAAAGACACGGGTTCAACAATCACACGGGCACTCATGGCCACCCAAGACACTCCAACAGTAAAGACACGGTTTCAAAAACCCCACGGGCACTCATGGCCACCCAAGACATCAACAATAAAATACAAACAACACAATAAACCTCCGGGCATAACCAAATACCTCCAGTAATTATAATATCGATAAGCTCACTTGTCCTACGACACTACTAAGTGTCACATGCCTTTCTATTGTTCGATACGTTCCCGTATCATACGACACCACCCGGTGTCGCCTGCCTTTCTATTACTCGATAAACCTACTTAACCCACGACACCCAAGTGTCACATGCATTTCTACTGTTAACTTTCCCTAGTCAGGGCCGAGATCCGGCTACTTTTCCCTACATCGTATGCTTTCTCAAAAAGCGTACAAACAAGCTCTGGCGTGATCTCGATCACTCGCCTAGCTTTCCCTTTCCTCTGTCTGCGGCACGATCTAATAAGAACACAATTTAAATACTTTTAAGTTCGCAGACATAAACTGGAATTTAACAAACTGGACGCCCAAATGTAACCCCGACAATGTTGATCATTCCCAAACTTCCCAATTACTCGACATTGTCGATAATGGACTCAAAAAAGCCCGATTCGCCCGACATGGCGAATCTGCCCGGGTTTTGAAAATGCCCTTCCGGAGCTCCGAAAATTCCCGTTTTCGTTTCTACGGTCTTAGAATAATTCAAGGGTTCCTATGCACTCGACGGAATCAATTTACAACTTCCGAGTCATTTAATTCGCGCTTAAAGTTTCTAAACCCGTCAATTACAACTTCCACAATTTAATTCCAAATTTCGATCCGGTTGTAGATTAATTACTTGGGGAACGTCCTAAACCACCCGAACACGAAACCCGAACACCCGAGCACGTGGGCCCCACCCGGCCAACCTTGGCCGTGGGTGGATAGGGCCATTTGGGGCCGATCCACCATGGTGGTGGCCGGTCCTAGCTCCGGCCAGCCACCCCATGGCCGGCCAGCCACAACCCACGGTGGCCGGAGCTCCCCCCGAGCCTCCGGTCACCGGAAAACGCTCATCTCTTCGCTCCAAACACCTCCAACAGACCCCACACCTCAACTCATCCATATTCAACCAATTTCAAACCAAACCCTAACTTTTAAACTTAGCAAAACGAGAATCGGTTAGGTGCTCACCGTAGAGAATGTCGATGTGAGCTTGAATTTTCTATCGTTGAGACGATCCAATGGTTCGATGCTCGTGAATAGTGGAAAAACCCTAGCCAACCCTTCTCTTTTCTCTCCTTTTCTCCTTCTCCTTCTCTCTCTAAAACTATCTTCTTCTTTTCTATTTTTTTCCTCTTTTTTGAATGTATGGCCGAAACCCCCCTACTTGTACTCATCTTGTTTTGCCCCAAAAACCTAACACCACCACTTGTTTAACAAGTGGCAAGTGGGTCCCACACCTTTTTGAGAAAATATCTTCTAGATATTTTCAATCAGATTCGCGAAATTCGGACGTTTCGGGCCCCGAACGGGCACTTTTTCCAAGAAATTACGAAACTTCACGGGCTACAAGGAAACGGCTCAACTAAGATTGCTGCGATGACGGCTAATCTTTTTGGATCTAAAACAGTCCTCGAATGGACCAAAACGTCGCTCGGTTAACTTTTCCAGCGAAAAGTCAACATTTCCCAAATTGGTCAGAAAGTTGCCCTGAGTCCCCCGGAACTCACTTTGGTCGATATCGGGGGTCAACTTAAGTCCGGTATGACTCTCGGGGTCAAATTTAGGTTCATTTAAGTGTTTGTCTAAATATTTTAAATTTTCCTGTTTTTCGTAGGTTTGACTAGCGTTGACTGGGAGTGGTTCTTACACAGATGATCACTAAAACCCATTGTCAAGGCATGCGCTAGGTCACCGTCGATATGAATATCCTCAACTATCTTCAGTGCCTTAACCACATTTACCACACCTTTTCCCTTATCTTGTTTGGTGCGATTGTCCTTCAACTCTACACAATCCTTTTTGTAATGGCCTTTACGCTTACATTTATAACATTCAACCTTAGAAAAATCTCTACCACTCGACTGAGATCGACTTCTTCTATTTTTGTTGTACTTCTTGTTTTAATTTCTTCCCCTTGAAACCGAGAGACCATGTGCTAGAACATCCTCACTCACAACACTTTTCCTAGATGCCTTTGCCAGTATAGATTGAATAATGTCACTATACACAAACTTCTCTTTGTTCATCATAGTCATCTGATCAACAAATGGTCCCATTCCGATAACAAAGAAATCAACAAGAATAAAGCCTTTTGGCTATCTTCAAACTTAGCTCCCAAGCTAACACAATCCGAGTACAAGCACTCAAACTCAGTAATATGATCAGTCATACGCTTACCTGACTGTATCCTGAAAGTGAAGAGCTTCTTCTGCAGGTACATCACATTCATCTGATCATTTTGAAGATACATAGCCTGAAGCTTATCCCAAATACCCTTGGCGGTCGTCTCATCTGCAAAATTGTAAGCCACATTCCGAGAATGTCTTTACAAGCCTTCAGATCCATCTTGTTTCACCTCTCAAGTTGATCACCCCCTAATGGTTTATCTCCCAACGAATCAAATTGATCCAAACTAACAAGAATGTCTTTACAATCCATCTGCCAAGCTTTAAAATTGTTCCGTCCATTGAATCGAAGAATATCGAATCCATGGACCTTCACATAACCCTCATCCCGAGATTTGGACGCTCTACTAGACATATTCACAAACACAGCAATAACCAATCAACTAGCCAAACAACCAGGATGCACTGACACTACTTGTAGCTCAACCAGTAGCTCTAATACCACTTGTTGTAAATCTAGTACCCCTGAAACCGGAATAAAAGACTTACCCCGGAAAATCAATCGGATCCGTGGAAAAGAGCCAACGCGATTCAATCCACAACGGACACCGATAACCTGACTTTCCAACTCCCGATCCTAGGACTCAGTCGATAAATGTTAAATGGCTTACAAACCGAAATTACCAGAACAAATAATAAAGTACAGAAATTAAACAGAGAGCCCGAGATTTTTACGTGGTTCGACAATGTGCCTACATCCATGGGACAACGGCGAACTCCTTGTATTTGCCGAAAAACAGTCCGAGAATTACAACCTTAATTCCCTATTTCTCAATACAAATCGATAATCTGATTTTAGATGTTTACACTCTCCTTTACACAATCACACCAAATCAACCAGCTACTGGAGCATCTTAAAGTCATGTAGATTTACTCCAAGAAATCTAGAAAGAGCATTAAATGCTCTTAAAACAACAATTTTCTTTGCTACCGTGAATTGATATGGGTAATAAATGACCCTGCAAGATCAATCAAGCAAAAGGAAATAGGAGCACACCTTATGATGATTCCATGCTCATGCAGACGCCTCTTCCATGTCCAATTTGTTCCCTGTCAACACTCATTTGCCCTCACATAGAAATGAACATAAGGCTCATAATCATCACTTTTCACTGTAGCTCATCAAGACAAGCATCAAAACATCTTTATTTTTTTTCAGTGTTTAGTCGCCACCCAACCTTGATCTGTCTCAAAACATGAAGCTGTCGCGCCAAATCAAAAGGGAGCAGATCAGGGGCGGATCCACATGGGTTAAGGGTATGTCATGGCATACCCTTAACAAATTATAATATAGTGCGGTGGTAAGAACTAACCTATTTTACCTTGTCAACTAGAGTTCAAGTCTCAGGGTAATTTTTTTTTAGTGTTTTTTCTGCCTTTTGGCATACCCTGAAACCAAATGGGCTATTTTATTTTCTTATCTTTTGGCATACGCTGAGACTAAATGGGCTTAGGTAGAAAATACAAAGTATCTTTTTTTTTAGTTTTTTCCTACCTGTATTGGGCTTTAGTCCAAACTTAAAAGTTCTCTAAATTGACACAACGTTTTGTGTCTCGGTTCTTTTCGGCTTGACTAATGCGATATTTGAAACGGTGGAACCAAAAGGATTGTTGTTGTAACAAATCGTCTTCTCAATGTCTCCAACCATCAATGCCGTTAGCTGATCGGGCCGAACTCATCAATTAGTACTCAGGTATTTATTTGCTTCGGCTGAACACATAAGATTTTACCCATGTTTTAAGAATCCATGGAATTCATTCAGTTATATTGTAATGAAAGAGCATGTAAATTCACTCAGAAACCACTTTCTTCTGCTCTTAAGTTCATTTATAAAATATTGTATTGAAAGATTGCAATGCTAGACTTTATAGAGCATGTAAATCCATACTCCAGACGGGCATTAATCAAGTAGAGCAAAAAAGATGATGTAATTAAGTAGGCTAGAATATAGTATCGAGAGGGTGTAATTAAGTGGTACTAGGTATTTGGCACCGCGCGATGCGCGGTTCAAGGCGTGGGAAAAACGCGATATTTGTGTAGTAGAGATGCAATATGTTTGTTTTTGTACATGGAATTGGAGCCAGTGATTACGACGGGTGAATGCATGGTGTGAGAGAGGGCGTGTGATATTTGTGTGTTGGAGATGTGATTTGGTTGTTGATATGGTTGGTATTCGAGACGTTGATTAGGGTGGGGGCATAAATTTGACTTGTATTGCAGTAATAGTTTGAAGTAATAATTTGTGTAGTTCTATCGTTTGCCCATGCAGCCCCAAGTTTCTTCCTCCCCACTGAACTACTGGCCTCATTTTTTTTCGCGATGCGCGGTGCTTGGTATGAGGACTTACATGTAATATTAAGATGTTGTAGTTGTACATTTAAATTATGCAGGATGAAAACGTTGACTATGGTCAATATCATACATAAATGCAATGTTGCACCCATATAGAGGCATTTATTTGCATACAAAGACGAAAATGAAAACGATGATTAATAATCGGGTAAATATAAATGTCCCAAATTAAATTGACAGTGCTATGTGAGACATTTAAATTGTACTTAACCAAGGCTCTCTGCTCAACCAACTTTCCATCTATCTTTTCGTTGGTATTAAATCGATTTATTCGTATTTACCTCTGCTCAACCAACTTTTCATCTATCCTTTTGTACTGTCGTTCCTGAAAATCAATCAAGATAAATGATCCAGTAACAGAACCACTTATAAAAATAGTCGATCAATTAATCATCATAGTGAGAATGTTTTACCTCTCAACGCTAAACCAAAACTAAAATACAATAAAAATCTAAGTGTATAGGAAAAATAAAGATTGGGGCTTGATACTATAACTTAAGATACTCGTTTCAAAAATAATAATAACTTAAGATACTGGATTCACTAAGAAAATACTTACTTTTCAGATAATCTTTTAACTCATGGACTACTTTAGCATCCTTCACAAAAGAGATAGCATAAAAATCAACATGGTCATCTACTCCACACTTAACATCTCCCCCTCAAGTTGGCATTAGTTGGCAACGAACTTGTAAGGGCCCGTCATGCCATATGCTTAACCTTTGGCGGGACATCCACTTTCCAAAATCCCCTCCAAAACGCAGCCAAAATTGATTCTGCCCATCTACCCTGCTTCCTCTGCATAGTTCTGTAGACATCACGCACCTTGAACTCACCATGTCTCTAAGTATTGGTGGGGCTCTAACTGTTTTTAATGTTAAAGCACACAGATTCACTATTTGAACATGAGTACACGCTTGCACCCAATTCACATCTTTATGTTCTTATAAGCCATCCTAAAAAGAAATCAACAAATATAACAATTCATGTTCACCGAATGTTTTCATCAAAAAGATTCTTGGCACCCAAATCTAGACTTCACAAACAGAACATTAAGAAAAATTCTTAGCCAATGTTAGGCAAATCTCCCTGAAACCCCAAATAGATTTGTTTTCATCAAAGACCAACTTTTTTTTATCCTTAGACATAAAAATGTGAAACCCCAAATAGATTTGCTATAACCAACTTTACTTCACCATGCAATATGACATTGAATAGTAAAAATTTGAGATTTAAATATGAGGAACATATTTCTTCTCTAAAATGTTAGTAAAATGGTGACAATCAATGTAAGAACCACTCCCGGTCAACAATAGTCAAACCTGCGAAAAACAGGAAAATTTAAAAAATTTAAGACATACACTAAACTTAACCTAAATTGACCCCGAGGGTCATACCAGACTTAAGATGACCCCGTTATCGACCAAAATGAGTTCTAGGGGACTCAGGGCAACTTTCTGATCAATTTGGGAAATGTTGACTTTTCGTTGGAAAAGTCAACCGTGCGACGTTTTGGTCCATTCGAGGACCGTTTTGGATCCAAAAAGCTTAGCCGTCGTCGCAGCGGTCTTAATTGAGCCGTTTCCTTGTGGCCCGACAAGTTTCGTAACTTCTTGGAAAAAGTGTCGGTTCGGGGCCCGAAACGTCCGATTTTCGCGAATCTAATTGGAAAATATCAAGTAGATATTCTCCAAAAGGTGTGGGACCCACCTTGACACTTGTCCTAATTGTGGTGGTGTTAGTTTTGGGGGGAAACTAAGAGGGAGAGAAGCATGGCCGGCCACACATGTGTAAAAAGGAACAAAAAAAAGGAAATGTGAGTTAGTTGTTTGAAATAGAAAGAGAGTTAGAGAGAGAAAGAGAAGGAGAAGAAGAGAGAAGGATAAAAGCTAGGGTTTTGGAAGTTCATCCAACCCTTGGATCGATTCAAAGCAAGAAGAAAACGTCTTCCCCTCGTCTTCCTCTACGGTTTGTACTAAACCGATCGTCGTTTCGTTTATTTTCAAAAGCTATGGTTTCGTTTTAAATGATGAGTTAGGGTTGTAGTGAATTTTGGGGTTTGTGGGAGAATTTTTAGAGGTGTTTGGAGGGTTGTTTGAACGTTTTCCGGCGACCGAGAGCTCGGGAGGAGCTCCGGCCACCTTAGGTGGTGGCCGGCCACCATAGGAGGTGGCTGGCCGAACCTAGGGCCGGCCACCACCATGGTGGCCGAGCCCCCCTTAAACCCTAAGGCTCACGGCCAAGTAGGCTGGGTGGGGCCCACGTGCTCGGGTGATCGGGTTTAGTGTTCGGGAGGTTTTAAACGTTCCCCGGACCATTTATCCTTAATCGAATCGAAAATTGGAATTAAATTGGAAAAGTTGTAATTAACGGGTTTTAGAAACTTTAAACGTTAATTAATTGACTCGGAAGTCGGAATTCGATTCCGTCAAGTGCATTGGGTTCCTTGAACTATTCTAAGACCGTAGAAACAAAAAAGGGGACTTTTGGAGCCCCGGAAGGCAATTTACAAAACCCGGGCAGATTCGCCATGTCGGGCGAATCGGGCCTTTACGGGTCTTTTATCGACAATGTCGGGTAATTGGGAAGTTTGGGAGTGATCGACATTGTCGGGGTTACGTTTGGGCGTTAAGTTTATTGACTTTCGGTTTATTCGTACTAGTTTAAAAGTGCTCTAAATTGGTGTTCTTTTAGATCGTGCTGCGGACCGAGGCAAAGGGAAGCTCGGCGAGTGACTGGGATCACATCGAGGTTTAGTGGAGCGCTTTTGGAGTTATATACGAGGTAGGGAAAAGTAGCCGGATCTCAACCCTGATTAGGGAAAGTTAACAGTAGAATTGCATGTGACACCGGGGTGTCGTGGGTTGAGTAGGTTTATTTAAATATTAGAAAAGCATGATACGGGATTGTAGCGTTTATGAGAAAAGCATGTGACACTTAGTAGTGTCGTAGGAATAGAGAACTTAGCGACATTAGAATTACTGGAGGCATATGACCATGCCCGGAGGTTGACTGTTTAATTTATGTCTTGGGTGGCCATGAGAGCCCGTATTTGATTGTTGGTGTCTTGGGTGGCCATGAGAGCCCGTATTTGATTGTTGATGTCTTGGGTGTCCATGAGAGCCCGTGTTATTTAAATTGGTGTCTTGAGTGGCCGTGAGTGCCCGTGGGGTTGTTGAGCCCGAGTCTTGACCGTTGGTGTGTCTTGAGTGGCCGTGAGTGCCCGTGGGGTTGTTGAACCCGAGTCTTGACTGTTGAGGTGTCTTGAGTGGCCTTGAGTGCCTGTGTGATTGAACTTGCCTGTGATTGTGATTGTGGTTACCTGAAGTTGTGAGTTAGAAAGGTCAACAGCCTGATCCGACTTAGTGTCGATGAATTGCGATAGGTCGACAGCCTGATCCGACTTAGTGTCGATGAATTGCGATAGGTCGACAGCCTGATCCGACTTGGTGTCGATGAACTGCGATAGGTCGACAGCCTGATCCGACTTCGTGTCGAGGAATTGCGATAGGTCGATCCTGGACCTGATTGAGATTGATTATTGAGCAGCTGGTGTGCGATCCTTTGTGATCTTGTTTGGCGTTGTGTAGTCCTTCTGTCGTGTCCTTGGAGGAGGTCATCGATAGTTGTGTCGGGTCTACATTAATTTATCGAGTGTTGAGTCTGTGAGGAAAGTAACGGGTTGTGGGTCAGTTGGGTACTTGAGTTGGGGACTGTAGTCCCGGTGTTGAGTTTGGTTTTGGTGTTTCTGGCTTTATCTACTAATTATGCCATAGTCAGTCTGTTATCCGTGGTGGTGAGCGAACGCTCACCCCTAGCTGCTTTTCCTGCGGGTACTGATCACCAGACGGACTAGGTTAGCTCTTGAAGTTCATGGAGCTTGGAGCGGAGTCTGGTCTTTATTTTGTTGAGTCTAGTGACGGATATTGTACCTTGTCCACTTGTTGGGATGTTTTTGTATTGTAAATATTATTATTTTGATGAGTAAATGGAAATTTCAAAGTATTTATTCAAAACAGGTTTCAAGTGTTGTTACGTTTTTAAATGTTTGCGTCCCGAGTTCGGTTTACTGAAATTGGGGCGTGACAATCAAGCTCTCACAGGGATTAACACAAACACCTTGAATGGACACACAAGAAATAAGAACATTCACCTGAAATCAAAGAAAAATAAAGACAACCCAAATTGATTTGTCATCAATCAAAGTAAAGAAAAAGTTAGACTTTGTTTAAACTAATCATGTTTGGGATGTGTTTGAGTCAGAGTGCGGGTTTGATCAGTTGCAGGATCAAATTTATACATGGAATCAAATATTTATTAATTTATGGATAGTAAAAATCCGAACACATGAAATGCTAAGAAAACGTGTATTCTGTACTTGTCCATAAAATAAAATGAATACAATAATATATGCACCTACCATTTTGATGTCTCTAGTCAAAAATAATTTAAGAGTAAGTTAGAAGAACAAAATGAGCTAATAGGATAGGATAGACATTCAATCAACAGAAAATGGATATATCATTGCAAAAGTGCTCTATATTTGTAGTATTCAGATCTTGGTATAACAAAACCTTAATTGCAACCACTGTCCCACTCCGTATACCATGAAGATAATTTCACAATAATGAAATGAGGTTTCTTTGAGTACTTTGTTGAACCAAACGCACACCCTTGAAAATAAGATTGGTGCATAAAAACAGACCCAAAAGTTGCAAATGCAATGCAAATTAGGAGATCACAAGATATTAATATGAAATCACACCTACATTAGACCAAAATATCTCTAATGTATTAACATTTTAGGTTTTCACAAGATGTAAATATAAAAATACTACTTTCTAGGTTTTCAATACTCATATTCTCATAATAGGGGCTTTAGGTGCCACACACTATCTATGAGGTACAGAAAATTAAATTACGAAGAGGGATGCGAGAGTGGTTGCTTGCAAAGAAGAAAACCACGCCCAAGAAAGATTTTTTTTTGTTCTTCAAAACACCCTAATTCACTAACCTTAACAAAGAGGCAAAAGAGACCGTTGAAAATTTACTATATACATATGAAATTGAATACCAAAAATACACTATTACACAACAAATTCAATTTTAAAAAACACAATTTTTCAATACCCACATAAAAAAATCAGATTCAACCATGGACATAAATAAATTACAACACACATATGAATCCACAAGTAATAAAAAAACAGCCAAGGCACATCTTAAAGATCAAAAACAGAACATTGAGATATATTCACAATGGCTTAAGACATTCAAATTTAGGAGCAATGGAACTAATGCTTACCTGAAGGTTGAAATCATGGCGTGAAGAGAGAGCTCTAGCAAGTTCTGGTAAAGACATCCAATTAGAGCCTTCCCACAATGCAGCCCTAAAAGCAAGTGATTCACTTCTTGGAAAACATGAACGGTATAAGTAGAGAAGTTTTCGAGTTAGTATATATCATAAAAACAAACACCAAGAACACACAAAATGCAAGAGGAAGCTACCATATGCTACACAGAGTCAATTCTCAACCAAAGACACCAGAAAATCAAGGTCCCTCATGGTTGTTTCAAGAACTAATCTTTGGGAATTATTTCATTAAATTGTACAAATCCTATCATCCATGTCAAAGGCTTTATCAGTCTCAACATCGATGTATCGATCAACAACCAAGAAGCAACAAAAACTGAAATGATGGCCAAGAGTAAGCAGCAAAATTTAGTGTTCATGAGCAAGACAACAATGGCCATAAATACGATTTCATAAGTATACATCATCAGATTAATTAGGTTGGAAGCCCTATATACGACCATTTTACAAACAAAACCATCAACCCTATATACATGAAGTCATGAAAAAAGATATAATGATGTCAAATAACTTATGACCTGAAATATACAGGAGTAGCAAATCAAATTCATCAGCATTCTGGATTCTCCTCCTTTACATGAATCCAATTAACAACAAAAACGATCAAACCTGGTAGTATCATCGAGTACATTTGGAATCAAATCACCAAAGAAACTATTAATTGCATTCTGACTATATATATATAATGATGTACAAAGATTGATATGAAAGCCTTTATACGATTAAGATACAAAAATTTGTCCTACTGATACTCAAAGTCTGCATATCATTAGCATTAACAAATGGAATTAAGGTAACAATTTTGTTCTTACTGATACTTAAGGCATATGATTAACATTAACAATTGGTAGCTTATCTGCTTACTATATCAAATTCATATGAGTTGGGGCAAAATTAATTTAATTTAAATGAACCATAAACCATCTGATGCCAAATATATCAGTTACCTGAACAATAGGCATCAATGTTGGAAGAATCTCATCTCCAAACACATTTGAAATCACGTCAAGAGCAGCTGCACTGCATTTCCGTAAAGTCCATACATTCACAATGTCATCATCCTGTAATCAACCAAAAATATTATTACGTATATAGCTTAAAGATCTTGCCTTTTCAGAACTAATCCAAGGTTTAGCCATAGACACACTTAACAACACTTATCAGTAGGCCTCAACAATATAAATAGGCAATTAGAGAAAATATGCAGTAACATACATCATCTTCCTCCACATTATCGGATCCATGAAATCGTGATGAATAGAAATGAGGTTTAAGATCCTGCAATGCAAATTGAGAAATTGAAGGATCAAAATAATAATATCAGAATCCCCAAAGCATATCAGAGCAAATGAAGTCGGATCTACACTCTTAACCGCAATCTCTACTCAATTTACAGTATATGTCTCTAGAATTAATCATAAGCTACAAATCATGCCGTTACCATCGAAGCTACAAATCTGAATGTTGACTCACCAACAATCTAAAAATAAAATTCAAATGAAAACTGAACAAAACAAATTAAATCTTGACAGATTGAAGAAAAATCATGTTGATCAACACATCTTCAGGTAAGCCAAAAACTAAATCAACTGTACCCCAAATCAAAGACTCTATATCACAAAATTGAGTATGGTAATGAACGCTACAACACCTAAAACTAACTATTTTTTTTGTTTCCTATAATCATGCTCAGCATACATAATCCACCAGGATACGAAACCAAAATTGGATCTAACAATTCATCCATCCTGGCTACGGTTTTGTTCCGACACAGTCAATAAACATTAACAACAACCGATTATAGAGACATACATTATTCAAACTAAATCAATTAAACTTCATCTAAATCATAATTAAATTGCAAAAAACAATAGGTATGCAAAGCAAACAATCAAATTCAAATCGAGAAGATAAGAGAACAGACCAATACCTTTCGAGAGGAGAATCATCGGGAGATAGAAAACAACATAGCCATACAATCCACTCTTCTTGAACTTTCTTAAATTGCAAAACCCATGAGTAATGGTAGTCTCAATCTCTTCCTTGGAGAAAATCAGAGAGACAATCCATATATAATAGTTGGGAAAACTGGTAATTCTAGAGTAGCTACCTCTAAATCTATAACATCGTGCTTTCATTTTTTTTCACGCTCTGCATATCAGAAATCGAATAGTAAACTTCTGAGAGAAAGTGAAGCAATAACTGAGACGGGAAATAAGAGAGGGAGTGAGTTTCATACCTAGAGCTCTCTAGAATAAGATCCTGACACAAATAGAATGACCTGATCAGATGAGTTACATGAAGAGTGAACAAAATATTGAGAACCAGAAAGGAGAATTAAGGTCAACCAAAAAAAAATAAGAATTATAAAACCAATCAGTCTCATACCCAAAATCCCAAATCAGACAAAACTTCCATTTTTTTCCTGATACCCGATTCAGTGTGCTTCGGAGACAAGCTCGAGATCGAACATGGAGGACAGGCGGACAGAGGATTCGACCGAAAAGAGCATCGGTTACTTGTCGGAAGACGAAAGCACTGAGGATTACCAGCGGGGAGGCTACCACGCCGTTCGAATCGGCGACACCTTCAGGCCCATCAATACGTGCTTCTCTTATCGTCCTTCCCTCTCTATGCCCATCAATACGTGAGGTTCCTTCCCTTCATGGCCGCCACAGCCGAGTTCGGTCGAAGGAACTGAGTTCGCAACTGACTGGAAGGAAGGATTTGAGTGGGAAATGAGGGTTATAGGAATGGATATATGCAGTAGCCGAACCCATTTATTGGTGGAAGGCATTTAACCCTAGGTCAAGGGTAACAGAAATCGGGCTTCAATACATCGAGAAACGGCCGGTCTGAGTTAAATGCATGGAAGCCGAAGGGAATGGAGTGGGGGCGTAAGAGAAATGGATGGAAGGCGAAGGGGACTCAGTGGGGAGGATTTGCGAGAGAAGGCTGTGGAAGAATAGTGTGCGAGGAACAGTGCCACACTGGCATAGTTCATCCTATTCCATTAGTAAGGATTTAAGTAGGCTAAAATCATTATACACATATAGAGGTGTAATTAAGTGCTATTAATCAAGTAGAGCAAAAAAGATGATGTAAATATAAAGATATAGTTAAGTGGTTGCAGGTTAAATATAAAGATGTAGTACTTTTAATTATATAATAGTCGGATATTTCAATACCGTTGATTTTTATATGTATATTAATTGATTATCGTAGGCATACCCTGAAAAAATTGTTGGATCCGCCCCTGGAGCAGATCCCCTTTATTTTCACTATTCGGCTGTCATTTCAAGAAACCGTATTGTTCTCCTTTTTATCAACATGACACAAAAAGATGATGGGCTTAAGTGATTGGGCCTCAAGGTCATGGACTTTAGAGCCCAAAAAATAACAGAAATGACTCCATGCTCCAAATTTGCTTCTGTCAACACATCGATATCAGGGATTGTCGTACGAATAGGGACAGTTAGATTGACTACTAGCCCAATCTTAATCGGACCTACCAAGGAAATATCATGCCCAAGATCCTCGGGTTCAAACACGACCAAACCACAAACCCCAACTTCCTCATCCAAGTCAGCCCTTAACACCAAAGAATCAGTCGTAACTGGTTCGTCAAAACCCGAATACGTCGGCGTGGGATCTGAAATCACGACACCTTGTGTACCTATAATTGTGTTTGGGCTCCCATACTCCCAACATGCCCAAGATAAACATGCGGCGAAATCATCTCAACGGCCATTCATTCCTCCAGATCTCCAATTGAAATCGAGGATTACAACCAACCGCCAAAGAAATCTTCATATGTTGAACTATATTCGAATGTCTTCAAATCGGATCAAATTCATCACACTTAATCTCAGACGCGATCTAATGATGCGTGATCGTAGGCTGCGCATCAGGCAACAAGAAGTGAGCAGACTCCCCAACGAACGGAGGTTCCGACGAACCCACCACCGGAGCACCATTCTGATCCGAATGAAAAGCCTATTTCTCCAATGTCCCAAACTCATCCTACTTAGCAGACTACTCAGAACACTACAAAACGGAGTGGGGCATACTCTGTTTTACAACCTTCATCGGGTGAGCTTGATTCAAAAATTTGTCAGGACATGCGAACGCTACAAAGAGTTTGAAACCCTTTTACTTGAAGCAATTGAAAGATTTTATAACCTTCAGAGCTGATTATGGGGATTGAAACTCCATATAACCAAAATAACGAACTTTTCGATTTGGTCGTTTAAGGACGACGACAGAGACAATCTCACCATACACCACAAGGAATTTCTCACCCACTCTGTCGTTATATAATTTGGTAAATTATATAGAAAAATATTACCTCATTGAACCTTGAGCTAGGACTATGCTCTAGGAACCTTGTCGGTCAAAACATGTTCAGGCACTATTTCATTAAGTGTCTCCACCACAACAAACTTCCTGGCTTGTAAAGCAGGTTCAGAGGCTCCAATAGACCCTTTATAGCCAGAGTTGCTGCATGAACAGGGCCAACTCTCCTTTTACCGGTCACCCTCCTCTTTCGTGAACCCTTCTTGACAAGGTCAACTCCCCATATCTTAACAATTGAATCCTTCTTAACCACCGAGCCCAAGACGATGTTACAATTTTTATTATACAAAGATAGCAGTACATAACAAAAAGAAGGAAAAGAGATATGGGTTGGATCTATGCTGCTCTTTTCTCTGCGCCTCATGTTTAATTCTAAGAAAATATCAATTCTCTTTTCATTAGTGTTTTGATTATGCGTTTGTCGTTCATATACCCTAAATGATGATAGTAGAGAAGCGTAGGGTTTGACTCATTAAACCCTTATGTTTTTTTTATCAGAGAATTTTTATAAAGGCCTCTTTCAAATAATTGAGAAAGAAGCAGCCTGCAAGAAATAGGCTAAAATAGACTAAAAGATGCATAACGCAGACACCCTATCAGGACTAATGAAACAATACCAAAATAGAAACCACATTGACAAAAAATCACAACTCCCAGCGTTCTAACAGCAATAAAACACGGGTATCATCAGCCCCATAAACAAAAGCACCATTCCACGACATAACCAACTGATTGAGGAAATAAAAAAGATGAAGGAGGATCGTCCTCGTCTCTGTGATACGAGGAGCTCATGCCATCTGACTCAGAGCTGTCGAATCCTCTATCACTAATCCAAGGATTAAGCTCGGCATCGAGATGCTCTAACTCCCGCTGAAAGACGTCATCCGCAACTTTAGATTTGAAACCCATTTTGCTGCAATAGGCCCAAGCGCTCGTAGCATATTGTCCCTTACTACCTTTTCCCGTACTCGGTCCGTAGGTGTCCTCCACTAAAGTATGGTCACTAACCGAACATTGACTTCCCCGATCTCCTTATGTATCAATGCTATAGACATACCTCTTCGCCATTAGTTTCTTCTATGCCAATACATAAATACTGATAACTTCTAGCGTAGTTCATAGATTACTCTATTATGATCAATATTGCATTTATTATGAGTAATAAATTAAAGTCTTCCTTTGTTAGGAAGCATAGGTAATAGTCATGCATCGTAGGTACATGATAACTTTTATTTAATTAGGAATAAGTCCACTAGCCTTATATGACTTCAAGATTAAGGAAACAACTTTTGTTCCACTTGAAGGTAAAACCTATCATGCATAAGTTACTTTTGAGATCTTACATGTTCTTATACACATGGATATTAATATATGGCATTTGAATACCCAAGAGCCAAAAGTATATATAAGCTAGTCTATAACATGGATGGTAAGAGATAGTCTTACTAAATTTTGTGAGTATTAGATCATCTTTCCTCAATCATGTCTTTTCTTAGAACATTTCCTTGAATTAGCCAATCATGAAGTATTTATTCATCTTTATTGCATCTGAGTTCAAAGCTTCATGCTTTTAAGCATGCATGCAATGTTTATTTGTATGCTTACCATAAGCATCATATTGAACTCAAATCATATTAGAGTAATCATTTGAGTGAGATTTGTTTAATGACACTTTTTCCTTACCATTTTGTTAAGAATATTTCTTTGTTTTGTGTGAGCAGATACTCTTAGAACTGATCTTTTGTGATAAGATAAATAATATGTTTGACAAGATAATCTACAACAACAGTATATGAAGATATGTATAAAGTAACCAATAAAATTAAAATTATTTTCACTAATCATCAACTATATCTCAAAGATAAATCCCATGATCCATATTTTACCATATATAGAGTGAGGTTTGACCCATCTCCCTAACTATGGTTATATAGGTAGGTTTCATAAATGCATCTTGTGAAACTCTTGGATAGAACAAACACATCATCATGCATTGTTTGGAAATGTTCTATCTTGATGCCACCGAATGAAAACTCTCATTTCCTGCTCGGGTTAGGTTCAACCACATCGAGCTAGAAAACTATTTATACATCATCCCTTACCTCGACGACTATATGCCTTACATTTTGGCGTACTAACATATAGCCCTTTGGTTTTTTACCTTCCTAGACATGGAACCCTACGTATCTCATGCTTTGGCGCGCCAATACATAGTCCCCTCGCTTTTGGTTGGCGCTCGTGCTAGTGGAAAAGTTTCGCTAAAACGTAATATTAAGTTTGAGGATTCCAATATTGATTTTATCTCATAAAATGTACTTGTTATGCTAAGTGAGGTTTGTACCTAGTCATGTTACTAAGCACAAACATAATCTAAGAACAAGCCTAATCTTGTTACAAAGTAGGGGTCTAATCATGTCTCCAAGCGAAAGCATAAACATGTTACTAAGCATGCATAATAATAAAAATCCTGACATAGCATAACTCATCTAGGTTAATTTTACCATTGGTCAAAACTTAGTCAAAGTCCTTTACAACATGGGTAAGCCGATGCCTTTCTCCTCCTTCTGCTCTACACTACTCTCCAATTACGATGAGTATTGTAAAATTGTATCGGAGACACGTAAGGGTAAAACGGTTAAGAGGAGAAAGAATGCCCATGTTCGTCGTGCAGCCAAGACGAATCGTAATGGTTTGTTGTCGACGCCGGATTTGAGTAACTTAGGTGAGATTCTAGTCAAGTCGGATAATGTTGCGAGTGGTGATCTGAAACGTGTTCGTCGCTCCTCTATCCCGATGTCGAGTAATGGACCGGTCAGTACACTTGCAGAGGAGGTTCTCTTCTCTGCTTCAGATGTTTCAGAGAAGAAAGGTTTTTCTGATCCAAACCCCACTGGTACGGAGTCGACAGTGGGGGAGGAGCATCGATCAGAGGAGCTATACATCTGCAATTTACAACCTGCAACCAAGAGTACCTGGGTCCACAACGTTTTCAGCGTTTTTTGTGCAATTGAAGAGTGCTTTGTGTCGTGTCGTCCATACCGTAAAGGCAAGTTCTTTGCTTTTATTCGAGTCCGGTCGTCCAAAGCGACAAGGCAGGCGATCTCCAGTCTAAATGGCTTTAAAATCAATGGCAATACCTTGTTGGTTGCAGTGGCCAGACGCCAAAAAGAGGAGTCTGAAAAGTAGAGACCTTGTGAAGTTGTGTCAGGTAGCTCGCCAGAGAGGTTAAACTTGAAATCGCCGGTGCCGATGAAAGTGGGCCGTAGGGAATCGATGGAAAGCGACAGTCAAGGGATTTCGCATCCAATCTCACCTGTAAATCCGGGATCTGATTCGATTCAGCTAATTCTGGTGAGTGACTCGTGCTTGTCGCCTGAAAATCCGGGAGTAAGGCTGGCAAATCCATCACCTATTTTTTCGGATGGGAAAACAAAACAGCAATAGGAATTGGATCGATCTAATTCCTGCGTCTGGACCCAACAGCATATGGGCTCCATTTTGGAAGTCTAAAAGGCTACTTCGGATCGAGAAGCCCAAGTCACGAACCTGGAAGATTTAAGCCCGACTGATTCTCGGTTGGTTTTGCAGTCAAATCCTGTAGAGATCTCGGGTGTGTCCTTAGACTCGAGCGAGATTCAATCGGCCCAAACAACAATTCTAGGCTCAGTGGACACCGTGAAGGTGGGTTTGGATCAAACGAAGGCCCAACTCGAACCATGAGGGGTTGGGCATACGATTGGATTTATTCCAGGTGATGACCATGTGAATGAGCCTACGCAAGTGGGGGTGGATCCCACACATCCTAATCCATGTTTTGGAGGACAAGGCGGGGATTGTAGGGATAGCCCTTAGAAGGACATCCTCCTCAGATCCCACAAACCGGTTGTGACTAAAGGGACTAGGGGAAAAACACTCACAAGGTTGTATCTACACTATCCAAACTCGATCTACTCAAAGCGAACAAGAAAGGCTAGCAGCACAGCGTAGAACAGAGATCTGGAGACAGTTTGTAACTACAGGGAAGTTGGCGACTGAGTAACCTGAATTTTGAAGCTTCAAAGGTGCTTGTTAGGGTTTCCGTTTCGAGTTTGGTGTGTTTTGTTTTTCTTTTCATAGGGAGAACATTTTAGTTGCGGGAAGACCTTCCTTCGAATGGTCCGTCTCCATCTTTGTAATTTTTCTCAAATTTCAAAGATTAATAAATTTATTGCTTATCAAAATAATATTTTACCATTGGTCAACTTAAAGCGGGAACATGCAAACACGTATGTTAATCTAATTAACATATATGAGTATTGTTTTTTGCAATTTTGGATCGACATTCTTATTTTTTGAAAACTCTCTTTAACATCCTAATATGGTCAAAAATAGGGTTTTATAAAAACTCGAGATCCAATTTCGAAAATTCCAATTTTATAATTTTATAAATCACATTTATTCAGATTTCAAAATATTAGGAAATTTCAAATATCCATCATCCTCTATGAATATTTAAAATTCATATTAATCTATCGATTAGAATAAATTAGGTTTTCTGAAAATCAGGGATCCGATTTTGAAAATTAAAATTTAGTTTTTTATAAATAAAAAATTCCATATTAATTTTTTTCTCAAAATCTTAAGCTCCCATGATGAATTTTGAAAATTCAGGGTACCTTTCTCAGTTGCTCGTAGTTTATAAAAATCATATCTTTTTATAAACTTGTGATAAAATATTTAGAACCTCTAGATAATTATATATACATATATATACTTGAAAATAAACAATTTATGATTTTATAAAATTCATAGATATAGTATTTAGACAATCGAAATACTAGATCTAGTTTAGGGTTCGTTAGAAAAACTCGACATCCGATTTTCAAAATTCAAACTTTTTTATTCCAAAATTATATATGAACAACGATTGTTCACACATAATTTTTTTTATAAAATATCGAAACCATTTGGTACAGCAATGTAGATGTCGAAATTCAGGGCTGAAAAACGGATTTTTTCGGTGCTGTTTTCTCAAAAACTAGTAATAAATTATTGTATATTTTTAGATAATTAGTCATAGATAAAATAGGCTCTGATACCACTGTAGGATTACATATTTCCCAAACAAGGTGGATTTTTTTATTACTCGGTAATCATATTTAAGCCTAGATTCACATGCATCATGAAAAACTAATCTAAGCACGTATTTAGAGATTACCTCACTGTGGAGCAACATATGATAATTGAGCTTTCTGGTTTAAGACGGGGACCTTTGGAAAGACTAGCTGAGGAACCGCAAGTGTTTTCCATCTAACACTATGCACACGAGTAAGAGGATTCCACAACAAAATCTTGCTAGTAGCCCTTAAACTTTTCACTCTTGCTCTCTAAAAGTGGTGGCCGAAAATTGCAGCACTAATGCTTTTAATTTTTAGCCCCCCGATTAGAATAAGGAAACCTAGCAAAAGGAGAATCCAAGAGGTGTCTTGTTTCTTATTATTCTAGTCAAACTAGAGTTCCCTTTTATGTCTAGACATTCTAGAACATTAATTTTACTTCTTCTAATTTAACAAATAAAAACACCACCGATAATATATATTTACATAGGTTGGTTGAACACCCCTAATACCTAATTAGGGTGTTCGGTCAAACCGATTGTCTTTATATATTTTGGGTCTTTATGTGTTTTAGTTAATTATCATGCAAGACAATAATTAAATAAAGGCCATATGGATTTCCGATCCAAAGGACGTGTATCGAGGAATCCGAATGTTGATTAGGGCACGCCCGGTGTCTATGATCCTGCCCCACCTGTACCACCGCTCTCTTAGACAAAAGACTTGCGCCCGACAGGACCGAATCATCTTCTACGGCGATGAGGGGAGGGATTGAATGCCAGATCTAGGACCGTAAGCTGATCAAGACCACGGGCTCGCGTCAGACGATCCCTACCAATACGGGTCACTCCACCATTCTGACCACACCTTCTTCGAGCTTAATACAAAGGGACTAGAAGATCACGACTCTGTCTGGGAGCCACTAACGCCCTGCAGTTTTAACACAGAAAATAGCACAGTAAGCATACCGGACGTCAAGTAGTATTTCGGGATTTTTAGTTCTGAGTTAACGAACCCAAAGGAGCACGAGTCAAGCAATATCTATCTAGAAGTTGTTATCAAGCTATTTCGGTAATAAGATGTCTTTTTTTGTTTTAAAACATGTAAAAGTAAACAATAGGCGAATTAACAGTGAACAAGTACTCACGAAGCTTGAAAGAGTTTTAATTCAGAGAATAAGCAATCTAAGGTTTTGAGTTCATAGAGACCAATTCCAATGCATTTAAATGACGATGAACACTGTAAAGTTGTCTGATTTTAGGGGCAATGAATCATCTCTCAAACTAGTTCTAACTTCTCACGTTGTTTCGGACCCTAATAGAATCTAACAGCCTAGTTCTCACGACTCAAGATGTAGGAAGACCCAAAGCACTACGTGCTTTGATAATTTCTAAATTTCGGTACAAATCCTATGGTTGTTGCAATTGTGTTAACCTATCTATCACTAGTCTAGATTTAAACCCAATTTGTATAAGATTTCTGACCCAATTGCAATCCACCTCTTATGAGTGTCGGATTGCAATTCCCACCTTCTATCAAGCCTACCCGGGAGATAGAGCATTAAGTTCAAATCTAATACAAACCCTAATTCAAATCAACCAACACAATATTCATTCATACATTCAATACATTGGAATGTAAATCTCCACTCCCCCATAACCCTAGATTATGGGGGTTTAGTTACTCATGAAGAAGGAAGAAGAAGCCATTGATGAACACAAACAAAGTTGTCACGCCCCGAATTCGGCAGGACCGAACCCGGAACGCGAACGGTGAAACAATAAAATAACTTTCAAACATTTTAATAAACCGCTTAAAATCACCACTTTGAGTTAAACAAAACAATATTTTACAATTGAAAAGCGTCCAAAACAAGCGGACAAAAACCAAAGCGTACGTCGCTAAACTCCCAAAAACCCGGACTCCCGCTCCCAGCTCTTCAAGCTTCGAGAGTTCTCCTAGTCCGCCTCGCGACCAGTACCTGTAGGAAAAGCAGCTAGGGGTGAGCGTTTCGCTCACCACCACGGATACCAGACTGACTACGGCATACTAGCAGAAATGCCGGAAACACCAACAACAAACAAAACACCGGGGACTACTATCCCCAAACCCAAGTAACCCGACTGTCACACGAAAACTGTTACTTTCCCCAACCAACTCAAACCCAGACGCGTAATGTAGACCCGACACAGCGGTTACGACCTCAACCCAAAACGCAAATAATAACCACGCAACACCCAAGATCACAAAGGATCGCACACAACAAACAAGATCACAAAGGATCGCACTCCAGCTACTCAGTGCCGGTTGGTAACCGGCTGGGCTTAAGCCTGCCCCACGCAACTTTCCCCGACACACAGTCGGGCCAGGCGGTTGACCTGTTAGCGATATATACAGCGATACTTTTCCGATAGCTAGTCAGAAGGGGAGTCGCCCTTCATCGCAGAAGAATGCACAACTTTACCGATGGTTAGTCGGAAGGCTAGCAAACCCCCACGCGCACGACCCCAGTACCCCTTTTCTGTCATGCGGGCCCCAACCTCCATGCAATCACAGTCATCACCCAAGGTTCAACAAATAGCGACAATAATATACGACTCACTACCCCTCGGCAGGACAGTCAGTAACAATACAGGTTTAACACCCCACAGGCACACATGGCACCCCACGACACACAGACAGTAATATACGGGTTCAACACCCCAAAGGCACTCATGGCCACCCACAAACACAAACAATAAAATCAACCTACGGGCACAACCAAAAGTCACCAGTATTTCTATTGTTCGAAATGTTCACTTATCCTACGACACTACTAAGTGTCACATGCATTTCAATTGTTCGATACATTTACGTATCCTACGACAACACTAAGTGTCGCCTGCATTTCTATTGTTCGATAAATTTACTTATCCTACGACACCACTAAGTGTCACATGCATTTCTACTGTTAACTTTCCCTAGTCAAGGCCGAGATCCGGTTACTTTTCCCTACCTCGTAACGCTTTCCCGAAAGTCCACGCCCAAGATCCGGCGCGCTCGCGATCACTTGCCTAGCCTCCCTTTTCCGCGATCGGCGGCACGATCTAACAAGAACACAATTAAAACACTTTTTAAGTTCGCAGGCAAAGCTGAATTTTAAAGAATTAGACACCCAAAAGAAACGCCGGTAATGTCGATCACTCCCAAACTTCTCAATTACTCGACATTGTCAACAACGGGCCCGGAAAGGCCCGATTCGTCCGGCTCGGCGAATCTGCCCGGGATTGGAAAACGCCCTTCCGGGGTTCCGAAAATTCCGGTTTTTGTTTCTACGATCTTAGAATAATTCAAGGGTTCCAATGCAATCGACGGAATCAATTTTCGACTTTCGAGCGTTTTAATTCGCGTTTAAAGTTTCTAAACCCGAAATTTCCAACTTTCACAATTTAATTCCATAATTCGTTCCGGGTGTGAATTATCGATTCGGGGATCGTCCAAAACCACCCGAACACGAAAAACCCGAGACCCGACACGGTGGCCGGAGCTCCCCCGAGCCTCCAGTCATTTTCGCCCCAAAACGTCCCCAACGAACCCTACACCTCAACTCATCCATATTTAACTCGTTTAAACACAAACCCTAACTTTCAAACGTACCAAAACGAGAATCAAATAGTTTCTCACCGTAGGGAATGACGATGGGAGCTCGATTCTTCAACCGTTGAGATGATCCGTCGGTTGGATCGTCGGGAAAATCGAAAAATCCTACCTTCTCTCTTTCTTCTTTTCCCTTTTCTCCTTCTCCTTCTTCTCTCTTCTTTCTCTCTCCTTTTTCTCTTTTTTTTTGAAGTGGCCGAACACCCCTCACTCATCTTCCCTTTGTTTTGTTCAAAAATAACTACCACCACCACTTGTGTGACAAGTGTCAAGTGGGTCCCACCCTTTAAACAAATATCTTTGTAGGTATTTTTTGTCAGATTCGCGAAATTCGGCCGTCTCGGGCCCCGAACGGGCCATTTTCCCAGAAATTACAAAATTTCACGGCCTACAAGGAAAGGGCTCAACTAAGACCGCTGTAACGACGGCTAAGCTTTTTGGATCCAAAACGGGCCTCGAACGGACCAAAACGTCGCTCGGTTGACTTTTCCGGCAAAAAGTCAACTTTTCCCAAATTGGTCAAAAAGTTGCCCTCAGTCCCCCATAACTCATTTTGGTCAATATCGGGGTCAACTTAAGTCCGATATGACCCTCGGGGTCAATCTTAGGTCCATTTAGGTGTATGTCCAAAAATTTTAAATTTTCCTGTTTTTCCGCCGATTTGACCGGCGTTGACCGGTAGCGGTTCTTACAATCTACCCCCCTTAAAGGAATTTCGTCCGCTAAATTTAAAACAAACGTACCTCAGAAGTCGAACAGATCGGGGTACTTCGCGCGAACCTCGTCCTCGCGCTCCCAAGTCGACCCAGCCCCGTGGTGTCGCCACTGCACCCGTACCAGGCGGATAACCTTGCCACGCGGGACCTGCTCCCGTGTGTCCATGATTCGAACCGGCTGCTCCTCATAACAGACATCGTCAGCCACCTCGATATCTGCCCACTCAATGACCTGGGAGGGGTCCGCATTGTACTTCCGTAACTGGGACACGTGGAAGACGTTATAAAACTCCCAAGTTGCGGTGGTAATGCCAGACGATATGCCACTGCTCCCACTTCGCTCAAGATCTCGAAAGGGCCGATGTACCGCGGGGCTAACTTGCCTCCGCCGCGGCTGAACCGTACCAGTCCCTTCCTCGGGCTCACCTTCAGGAACACGTGATCACCGACTGCGAACTCAAGAGGTCGACGTCGTCTGTCGGCGTAGCTCTTCTGCCGACTCTGCGCGGTCTTCAATCGCTCGCGTATGAGCGCGACCTTCTCTGTCATCTCTCGAACAAGCTCTGGCCCTAGTAGACTCCTGTCTCCCACCTCTGCCCAGCATACTGGCGATCTACAAGGCCTACCATACAACGCTTCGAACAGTGCCATCCCAATGCTGGCCTGGAAGCTGTTGTTGTAGGCGAACTCGACTAACGGTAGGTGCGTTTCCCACGACCCTCTAAAGTCTAGCACACATGCCCGCATCATGTCCTCCAAAATTTGAATCGTGCGCTCGGACTGGCCGTCTGTCTGGGGGTGGTGTGTTGTACTGAGCAGAACCTCGGTCCCCAACGCGGTCTGCAGACTCGGCCAAAATTTGGACGTGAAACGAGGATCCCTGTCAGACACTATCGACACAGGGACTCCATGGAGACGCACTATCTCCTGAATGTACAGGCGGCTCAACTTGTCGACCGATTGACTACCACCCATACCGCATCATGTCCCCTCGGCGATCTCGGCAATCCACTCACGAATTCCATCGTGACGTGCTCCCACTTCCACTGGGAAATCGACAGTGGCTGCAATAATCCGGCAGGACGCTGATGTTCGGCTTTCACCTGTTGACAAGTGAGACATCTCGATACAAATTCCGCGACCGCTCTCCGCATCCCGCTCCACCAGAAGTGCCGCCTGATGTCGTGGTACATCTTGGTGCTACCCGGGTGCACTATAAGACGCGAATGATGTGACTCTCGCAACACGTCGTCTCTACAGTTGCCCGACACGAATAATCCTCCTCGATACTGTAACCCCCAATCAGCACTGAATTCTCGGCCTTCCGCCTCGACACCGCTGACGACCCTCTCTCGGATCTCTGACGTCTCGACATCCTCCAACTACGCCTCCAACACTCGGGCAAGTAGTGAGGGCTGAGCCACCAATGAGCACATGGCCACGCCACCAGTAACCTCTTCTAGCTCGAGCACGAACGTGCCCAGTTCCCCCATCATGTCCCACTCTCGGACTGATATGCTAGCAAACTCGGAATCGACTTCCTACTCAGGGCGTCGGCAACAACGTTCGCCTTACCCGGATGGTGGTGTAGCTCAAATTCGTACTCCTCAAGTAGCTCCATCCATCGCCGCTGGCGCATGTTCAGGTCTCGTTGGGAAAAGATGTACTTGAGTCTCTTGTGATCCGAGAAGACCTGAAATCGCTCGCCATACAGATAATACCTCCAGCCCTTTAGCGCGAACACGACTGCCCTAATTCCTAGTCATGGGTAGGATAGTTGCGCTCGTGTGTCTTCAACTGCCTGGAGCCATAAGCAACAACTCTACCCAACTGCATCAGTACACAGCCCAGTCCTTCCTCGGACGCGTCCCAGTAGACCTCATACCCGACCCCTCGCTCTGCCATTAATAATACTGGAGCGGTAGTCAGACGAGTCTTCAGCTCCGTGAACGCACGTTCACAATCCTCTGTCCATACAAATCCGACTCCCTTGCGCGTCAAAAGAGTCATAGGCGCGGCTAGTCGCGCAAAGTCCTGGACAAACCGCCGATAATATCCTGCCAACCCCAAGAAGCTGCGGATCTCGAAGACGCTCGTGGGCCGCGCCCACTTCGAAACCACGTCGATCTTTGCTGGATCGACCAGTATACCGTCATGGGATAAAATGTGACCGAGGAATCTCACCTCAGCGAGTCAAAACTCGCACTTCTCCAGGTTGGCATATAGCCGATGTGTGCGCAGCAGGGTCAGAACAGCTCAGATGCTCCTTATGTGCCGCCTCGTTCTACGATTAGATCAAGATGTCATCTACAAACACCACCACAAATTGACATAAGAACGGATGGAATATACTGTTCATCAGATCCATGAACGCTACAGGTGCGTTCGTCAGTCCAAATGGCATCACCAAGAACTCGTAATGCCCATAGCGTGTCCGGAATGCAGTCTTTGCTACGTCCTCCTCCCGGACTCGCAATTGGTAATATCCGGATCCCAAATCGATCTTCGAGAAGCATGTCGACCCTCTCAACTGGTCAAACAAGTCGTCAATCCTCGGCATCGGGTATCGGTTCTTCACCGTAACCCGGTTCAGCTTCCGGTAGTCTATACACATCCGAAGCTCTCCACTCTTCTTCTTCACGAAGAGTGATGGTGCTCCCCACGGCGACGTGCTCGGACGGATAAACCCCTTCTCCCGAAGCTCCTTGAGCTGACGCTTCAGCTCGGTAAACTCTACTGGCGCGAACCTGTAAGGCGCCATCGATATCTCTGCCGTCCCAAGCATCAGGTCAATCCCGAACTCCACCTCCCGAACTGGGGGAAACCCGCCCAACTCCTCAAGAAAGACCTCGGGGAACTCGCACACCACTCACGGTAACTCTCGGCTCTGCACGGCCGATACTTCCTCCACTACGGACAAATCCGACAGGAGAACCCCGCTCTTACTGCCCAGAATACACGAAACATTCGTGTTGCCTGCTGACACCGTCACTCGTCGCCTATAGCAGTCGATATTGGCTCGGTACTTCGCCAGCCAATCCATTACCAAGATTACGTCAAAGGTCGTCATTCCCAGCACGAGAAGGTCACTATGGTAAGGAAAGTCTGCGACTCTAACTTCGTAGGCACGACAGACCCTAGTCAACATCACATCACCCCCAACTGGCGTGTCCAGACACAGGGGTGGACTCAACGGCTCTAAACTCATCCCCAACCTATCAGCACAACTCGACGAAATAATCGAGTGCAACGCCCCGGTATCAAATAAAAATAACGCCCACAAGTGATACAAAAAGCACGTACCCTGAATGGTCTCATGGTAGGTAGCGGATCCTGTGGCTCGGGAGTCGGCAACTTCGTACACTCTACCCTGTGACGCCTGCTGCCTCTGACCTGGCGCACTGACTGCTGGCTGTACAGACCTCTATTGCTGTCTCGGAACTGGCGCGCTCGTGGACGGCTGCAAGAACCTCGACGGCTGACTCTGATGCTGGCGACCCCGGGGTGACTGCATTGTGTACAAAAACTGCGATCGCTGCACCGACGTCTCCCCGCCCCGCTCGGGGCACACCCTACCTAGGTGTCCAATCCGGCCGCACAGGTGGCACCTGGCATCGTCGCCCCTCGGTCCCCTGCCCTGTCCTGTCTGTCTGACCACTGGTGGTGCCGCGAGCCCTCCTCCTATCGGACACTCGCCGCATATAGCATGGCTGCCCGTAGGTAAAACATACTGGCCCGCTCTTTGAAGCGACTGGCCCTACTGACGCCACCGACCCCATCTGTCTCGATCCGCCCGGCTGAGCCGGTGACTGGAAGAACCCCCCGGTCCTCTGCCTCCTCTGATCTCGAGACTCGGACGGTCCCGCAATACTGGTCGGCCGCTGCCGAACCTCACAGGTCCTCGCTGCCTCTCGGAGACCCCGCTCCACTACCGCTGTCGTGTCCACTAGCTCTGTATACACCCGAATCCTCAGGGCGAGGACTCGATCCCGAATCGTCGGCCTCAGCCCCGTCTCAAACCGCCGACAACGGTTCAGCTCTATCGCCATCATTTCTGGTGCAAATCGGGTCAGGGCAGTGAATCTGGCCTCATACTCTGCTACTGACGCTCCGTCCTGTAGCAGTTCCAGGAACTGCTGATGTCGGTCCGCCCTGGCTGACTCGGGGAAATACTGCTCCAGGAAGACCGTCTCGAAGATACTGTAGTCGTCCCCGACTATGTCATGTACGCGCCCCCACTAGTGGTAGGCGCTGTCCCTCAGCTGATGAGCTGGAAAGGACACCCTGGTGTGACCGTCCTCTATGCCTGACGTGTCCAGGTCCCGAGTGACCTGCTCCAGCCATCTCTCGGCTATGTCGAGGTTCGGTTCCCCGACGAACGTGATATGCCCAGTTCAAGAAATCCAGCAGTGTCCGGGCCATATGGCCTTCGGCCTGAACGGGCCTCACTGGATCGGCTGCAGCAGCAGCAGACACTGTCTCCGGAGCCGGCGACGCAGACTCCCTATAGACATTGCTCGCCACCAAGCTCTGCACCGTCCGAGTCAACTCTCCCAAAGCGGCCGCAGTGGACAGGTCTGCGACCGGTGGGACGCTGGGCGTGCCAGCAGATGGTCCTGCGTCGTTCCTCCTGTCCTCCCCGACGGGAGTACCTTGGGCTTCCGTGGACTCAGCGGGTTCGACGGTAGGCATCCGTCCCGGTGCCCCAGCTGATCGTCCTCTCCTGCCACGTGTGGGCGTCCGTCCCGGTGCCCTAACTGGTCGTCCTCTCCTGCCACGTGCCATGTAGTCGGTATCCTCTGCACGGATACACGTAAACGCTTAGTGTGCGAACTTATACCCCGACGACAAGCTCAATATACTAGCGTTCACACAGCCTACGTTTACTCTAGCGTATTCGTATCCTACTCTTCTCACACGACCCGCACCCTTGTGCGCCACACACGTTCGATCATAAAGTTACCAACATACACACAACAAACACACACAAATTCACGTCACCCAAACTCAATCACAAGCCCACAAGGCCAACCAATTTTAAAACACACGCCCACAAGGCCTATTAGTTTAAAAAAATTCTCCTTTTCATCGTAAAACTCATTTTTTTGACATCACGTAGTTACAACCCGGTCCAAGCGTCCACAAACTACATTGTACCCACTTGATATCAGCACTGTCGCGTTCGACCACAGGGGCGCCCCTGAGTCGAGTCGCGACCGCTTAAAAACGTTTCATGCAGCAACACACAATCATTATCCCAGTAATAACAATACTACACATACACACAACAACAAACATGACTCATGTCACTACGGGTCTACACACGGTTTCCGACTTGCGCAACCAACGCACGACGGGACTTTTAATGACTCAACTCTCCCCGCCTAATTGACGTACAGTCCGAGTTGTGAAGCCTTGAGCTCTGATACCAAACTGTCACGCCCCGAATTCGGCAGGACCGAACCCGGAACGCGAACGGTGAAACAATAAAATAACTTTCAAACATTTTAATAAACCGCTTAAAATCACCACTTTGAGTTAAACAAAACAATATTTTACAATTGAAAAGCGTCCAAAACAAGCGGACAAAAACCAAAGCGTACGTCGCTAAACTCCCAAAAACCCGGACTCCCGCTCCCAGCTCTTCAAGCTTCGAGAGTTCTCCTAGTCCGCCTCGCGACCAGTACCTGTAGGAAAAGCAGCTAGGGGTGAGCGTTTCGCTCGCCACCACGGATACCAGACTGACTACGTCATACTAGCAGAAATGCCAGAAACACCAACAAAAAACAAAAAACTGGGGACTACTATCCACAAACCCAAGTAACCCGACTGTCACACGAAAACTGTTACTTTCCCCAACCAACTCAAACCCGGACGCGTAATATAGACCCGACACAGCGGTTACGACCTCAACCCAAAACGCAAATAATAACCACGTCACACCCAACATCACAAAGGATCGCACACAACAAACAAGATCACAAAGGATCGCACTCCACTACTCAGTGCCGGTTGCTAACCGGCTGGGCTTGAGGCTGCCCACGCAACTTTCCCCGACACGCAGTCGGGCCAGGCGGTCGACCTGTTAGCGATACATACAGCGATACTTTTCCGATAGCTAGCCGGAAGGGGAGCCGCCCTTCATCGCAGAAGAATGCACAACTTTACCGATGGTTAGTTGGAAGGCTAGCCAAACCCCACGCGCCCGACCCCAGGACCCATTTTCTGTCTGGCGGGCCCCAACCTCCATCCAATCACAGTCATCACCCAAGGTTCAACAAATAGCGACAATAATATACGACTCACTACCCCTCGGCAGGACAGTCAGTAACAATACAAGTTTAACACCCAACAGGCACACATGGCCACCCACGACACACAGACAATAATATACGGGTTCAACACCCCAAAGGCACTCATGTCCACCCACAAACACAAACAATAAAATCAACCTACGTGCACAACCAAAAGTCACCAGTATTTCTATTGTTCGAAATGTTCACTTATCCTACGACACTACTAAGTGTCACATGAATTTCTATTGTTCGATACACGTATCCTACGACACCACTAAGTGTCGCCTGCATTTCTATTGTTCGATAAATTTACTTATCCTACGACACCACTAAGTGTCACATGCATTTCTACTGTTAACTTTCCCTAGTCAAGGCCGAGATCCGGTTACTTTTCCCTACCTCGTAACGCTTTCCCAAAAGTCCACGCCCAAGATCCGGCGCGCTCGCGATCACTCGCCTAGCCTCCCATTTCCGCGGTCGGCGGCACGATCTAACAAGAACACAATTAAAACACTTTTTAAGTTCGCAGGCAAAGCTGAATTTTAAAGAATTAGACGCCTAAAAGCAACCCCGGTAATGTCGATCACTCCCAAACTTCCCAATTACTCGACATTGTCAACAACGGGCCCGGAAAGGCCCGATTCGCCCGGCTGGGCGAATCTGCCCGGGATTGGAAAACGCCCTTCCGGGGCTCCGAAAATTCCCGTTTTCGTTTCTACGATCTTAGAATAATTCAAGGGTTCCAATGCAATCGACGGAATCAATTTCCGACTTCCGAGCGATTTTATTCGCGTTTAAAGTTTCTAAACCCGAAATTTCCAACGTTCGCAATTTAATTCCATAATTCGGTTCGGGTGTGAATTATCGATTCGGGGATCGTCCAAAACCACCCGAACACGAAAAACCCGAGACCCGACATGTGGCCCCCACCCGGCCACCATCACCCGTGGGTGGCTGGACCGGTTTTGGACCGGTTCACCACAGTGGTGGCCGGTCCTAGCTCCGGCCAGCCACCACCCACGGTGGCCGGAGCTCCCCCGAGCCTCCGATCATTTTCGCCCCAAAACGTCCCCAACGAACCCTACACCTCAACTCATCCATATTTAACTCGTTTAAACACAAACCCTAACTTTCAAACGTACCAAAACGAGAATCAAATAGGTTCTCACCGTAGGGAATGACGATGGGCGCTCGATTCTTCAACCGTTGAGACGATCCGTCAGTTGGATCATCGGGAAAATCGACAAACCCTAACTTCTCTCCTTCTTCTTTTCCCTTTTCTCTTTCTCCTTCTTCTCTCTTCTTTCTCTCTCCTTTTTCTCTTTTTTTTTTGAAGTGGCCGAACACCCCTCACTCATCTTCCCTTTGTTTTGTTCAAAAATACCTACCACCACCACTTGTGTGACAAGTGTCAAGTGGGTCCCACCCTTTAAACAAATATCTTTGTAGATATTTTCTGTCAGATTCGCGAAATTCGGCCGTCTCGGGCCCCGAACGGTCCAATTTTCCCAAAAATTACGAAATTTCACGGGGTACAAGGAAACGACTCGACTAAGACCGTAGTAACGACGGCTAAGCTTTTTGGATCCAAAACGGGCCTCGAACGGACCAAAACGTCGCTCGGTTGACTTTTCTGGCAAAAAGTCAACCTTTCCCAAATTGGTCAAAAAGTTGCCCTCAGTCCCCCAGAACTCATTTTGGTCAATATCGGGGTCAACTTAAGTCCGATATGACCCTCAGGGTCAATCTTAGGTCCATTTAGGTGTATGTCCAAAAATTTTAAATTTTCCTGTTTTTCCGCCGATTTGACCGGCGTTGACCGGGAGCAGTTCTTACAAAAGCTTCATAATGAAATGGAGTAGAGAAATACAATACCCAAAGTGAATACAACGATGTTCTTCAAAGTAGAAATCTCCTCCCTTACTTGCTCTCAACTCTCCTCTCTTCTTAGCTCTCCAAAATACAAGTTTTTTTATTCTAAAGCTGAATTTTGAGTTAAATAGGGCCAAAATCGAGTCTGAAACGAAACAGGGAAGTCGGACTGCGCGCGCGTCCCAGCTCCGTGGGCGTGTCTGTCACGGTCCCCGCCACGGATCCGTGACAGATAGTGAGTCTGGACCGTCTTTGAGCTTCATAACGGCTCCGTGACGCGGCCCGTCACGGCCTCCGTCACGGCTCCGTGACAAAACAGAGAAGTCTGGTCTTGATCCACCGTCTTGAAACATCAACTTTCGAATTTATTCCCTTCTTTGATGGGTTTCCACTCGTACTCCACGCTATAACCTGATAACCATGAGAAATGTTGGAAACGAGTAAAACATGGAAGAGCGACACAATAATGGGGTAAAATCACTAACAAAATCCCTCTAAATGTGGCATTTTTAATGTTAAGATTCGTCTGCATCAGCCACGACCAGCGGAGATGCTATTGAGGCTCCAGGTGACATTGGAGACCCGTCCCTATCACTCCCCGAAAAGGGGGGCCAACTCATTCGTCGGAGCAGGGAGACAGGATGAGCAAAGGAATATGCAGCCCCTAAAGCCGATACACATGGCACAAAGTGTGGAACCCGATTGTATCCTTCCCCTCCTAGGGCTATGGAGCCCCCTCCCCCGACCCAAGGACCGGTGGAGCCTAGGTGGTACGTCTCATCCCCATAAATGGATGGGTTCGAGACCCCCAGTTAGGACACCATGTATTATACAGATACTTTAGCAGTAGATGACCCCGAAATAACAAGGGCGAGGCTCGACCAGTTTCCTCGCGGGTCACCATGAGTTGCCTAGAGCATCTTGGGGTGTTAATGAGGAGTCATACCCCAGCCCCACTGAATCAGACATGCTCTGGTTCCCAGCTTCCTCCTTCCCCTGACATACTCCTTGGTTGTCTGATGCGACATATCAATATCGATCAAGTCGAGACGAAGAAAGTTCAAAGGATAATCCGTACTATGCAAAGCTGGAATAGGGATCGATCCCCTGCATCTTCCCTAGACTTATCCGGGATATGATCAATACTCTGACCGTCACCAGAATTGTATTTGGTACTTTTACATTTCTTTACAACATTATACGGATGACTCCTTTTCCTATGTCTTGTTTGTTGCTTTATATACATATTTAATCACCTGGTAGGTTGCATTCAAAATCCTCTATTACTCATGATCATGCAATTGGGATATATGGGACTGTCCACGTTCTCTCTGCAGATGCAGTTTGGACCAAATTCAATCAAGCGGAATAACTCCATAAGGACACGTCAAAATCCTGTTCCCCGTCGGCCTCCTTGGCATAACACGGTGGAGGCAACATCATCCCCTCCGCCATACTAGCGAGCAAGCCTGGCATCCCAAAAACCTCCTCTTCGTCCATGTAATAAACCCTCTCCGGCGACGTTTCCTCCTCGTCTTCGACCCTCAACTCCCTGGCGGCCTCTGCGGCCGACTTTTGTATGTCTTTGGGGTTCTTGGAGTCGGGAATCTTGATCCTCCAGGCAGAGTCCGCGAAGTTGAGGCATGCGGACCTCCCCCGCAGAGCCAGCGCGGCCACGTCGTGGGCACGCGCCGCCATCTTGGCAGTGGGGAAGGTGCCGAACCATATCCTGGCTTGCTTGGTGGGCTCCCGGAGTTCGCACACCCACTTGCCGGAGTTCCTCTACCTGACGCCCCGGTACACCGGGTGCCGCGTCTCCTGGAACTTCTTCCGCCCGGCCTTCTTCTTCGGATGGCTGGACGCCAGCATCACCTCTTGGTCGGAAACATTGGCCACTCCACTGGAACTGCAACTAGAAGGAGACATACTCCATCGGGTTTCATTTTTTTATCAACTGAAAAGGGGAAGCTGTGACTGTGAGTAAAATGAGTGACAAGTTGAGTGAACTATATAACAAATGAAAAGAAAAAAAAACACGTTAATGGTTATGGTAAATAGTGACTCCTACAATACAACTTCTTTCGAGAAGTTGTAGGTTGCTTCTTTGCCACGTGTGGCCTATGCTTGTGTGGCTCGATGGATGGGCCCTACACACTGATCTAGTGGACAAGGATGCCCTGCCATGCAACACTAAAGCAGCTGTCGGCATCATGCCCCATTTCACAAATACCTGTTATCATAACTTGTGGGACTACAAGGAAACAATTTCATCGCCCCACACCTTTTCAATCATTTATGTGTTTTCATGACAAACTCTGCTTAGGGCATCCACAGTCGTGAGTGAGGAGGCGCTGACGGAAAGCAATTATTGGAGAGGAGCTGGTTGGAAAGTGGTTGGGAGCTGGCGGGGAGGTCGCTGACGGGGAGAGCTGGTTGTGAGCTAAACGCTGGCACTCAACGCCGGCGCCAACGACTACATATCTTGAAAAATCTAAAACGGCATGTCAAGTAATCTTGACTCACTACATTTTTTTTGAAAATAACACACAATAAATGCAATTTAATCTCTAATACCTTATAAATAATCCCCTAATTCAACTCAAAATCACAAACTATTTCTCTCACTATTCATCTTTCTCACAAATCATCGTCCCCCTATCGCATTCTTGTTCGTCTGTCGACATGGCCAACCTACCCAACGATGTGGATTTGAATTCCATTTTGCACGAAGTACTCGAAATCTGCATATCCACCGACGGGGGGTTGTTAGACGACGCATTGGTCGATTCTCCACCATGTAAGCGAAAATACATTGCACGTGACCGGGTAGCCGCAAACGAACGATTAATGAAGGACTACTTCAACACGAACCCTGTGTACAGGAGGTGCATTTCCATCGCCGGTTCAGAATGTCGAAGGATATGTTCCTCTGCATTGTAGATGCATTGGAGCAGCACGATCATTATTTCAAGACAAGATTAGATGCATTGGGTCATGTTTCCTTTTCTCCTTATCAGAAATGTATTGCGGCCATTAGGCAGTTATGTTACGGAATTGCAGCTGATGGGTTGGACGAGTACTTGAAGATAGGCGAAACAACGTCATTGGAATGTTTGAGAAAATTTTGCAGTGCAATCAACAAAGTATTCGGTCCTACGTACCGGCGTAAGCCTACACGGGCTGATATGGACCACATTTTGGCGGTTAATGAAGCGCGAGGGTTCCCGGGCATGCTTAGAAGTCTTGACTACATGCACTGGGAGTGGAAGAATTGCCCAATGGCACTTCGAAGAGCACATTCCCGAAGGGACCACGGGAATCGACCAACCGTTGTCCTCGAGGCGGTTGCTACTCGTGACTTATGGATTTGGCACTCGTTCTTTGGCATGGCGGGATCCGACAACGATTTGATAATGCTCAACCATTCCAAACTGTTCGCGGACGTTATCAATGGTAAGAAACCACCGGTTGTATATATGATAAATGGTAACCACTACACACTCCTGTATTATCTTGCTTATGGCATATACCCTTCCTGGCCAGTTTTTGTGAAAACTATTCCATTACCTCAACAACCGAAACAGAAGAAGTTTGTTGAAGTCCAAGAAGCGTGCAGGAAGGATGTGGAACGAGAATTCGGTGCACTCCAAGCTCGGTTTCACATTATCAAGCAACCGAGCCACTTGTGGATGCCCTAGTACATCGCTTGGTTATGAATGCATGTATTATCATGCACAATATGATAGTCGAGGCTGAACGTCATACATACAACAGCTACCTTGAACAAACAGGTGAAGGTGGGCCAAGTCAACCACATATTGCACGACGAGGCTTCGTCCCGACCCAAGTCATACTTGGAAACACTACGAGGATGCAAGAGGAACCCATACATTACCAGTTGAAGGACGATCTCGTCGAATACATCTGGAACAAATATGGAGACGCCTAGCTTCTATTATCTCTCATTATGTTTTAATTTCATTTCTTCTTCCTCTTCTTCTAGTAGCTTCTTCTTCAACTCAACTCTAGTACTTTTGTGTGATGTTTATGTTTATGGACTTGTTTTGTTTTTAAATATAATTTAAGGACTTTTTTATTTAATATCTGTTTTTAATTTAAGGACTTGTTTTTTTTATTAAAAATATAATTTAATAAGGACTTGTTTTTTTAACTATAATTAAAAATAGAAATTTGGTGGCTCCCCGCCGGCAAAAACGCCAACCACTGCAGGTTGCTAGCGGTTTGCGCAGGCGGTGAGCTGGCTGGGAAGACAAAAAAATATTTTTTTAATCCTCCCCGCCGGCAACTCCCCGCCGGCAACTCCCCGCCAGCAATCGGCGAATTGGTTGTGGATGCCCTTAAGCTTTATACCCTCATTAAGTTATGTCCCTGAAATCAAGTTTTGTTATAAGATTTGAATAAAGTTTAAGAGACTAGGATTTGTTCTTTTACTTGTCGTTCTTTTGTCATAATTTTTTTTGACTGATACCGTTTTTGTTGGTATAGCCTCTCTGTCGGACATTATTACGCCTCCGCTGACCCATCTCCGTCAGGCCACCATCATCTCAATGTAAGACTTCATATCATTCGTATGCTCTTTTCCTTACTGGTTCATTAGGGCTCTTCGTCTCCCTCACGACCGAACAGCGCCACCCCCTTGGCATCGTCATCGCTCCGACCAAGTTATGGGGGCCACAACTCTCTAATATTATGGACGAGCTCTCCCCAGACTCCCCTTCGTTTTCCACCCATGGACACGGACTGTCACGACAACAATAACAAACAACCCTCCCAGCTGCGACATGTATTGCCTCTATGCCTCGGGGTTCCCCGTCCGTCTCTCAAGAAATCTCACGACTAGGGATGGCACTCATCCCAACTACCTTCTCGGTTCTCAATGGGGTGGATGATATACATGGTCACTTCGGTTCTTTTTCGTTGGAAGATGAAGATGAAGAGGACGATTTCCTCCAGACGAGGGCTGCTAGTGGCCTACCCCCTATGATCCAAGATCGGGTCCTACCAATCTACCTCGAATATGAAAGAAGTTGTTCTCGTGTTATAATTTTTTTTGCAGAGTTTTATTTATCTGTTTATCGCATCCGTTTAGGATTTAGTTTAGTTGTTTGGTCGGATGTTGGATTATTTTAAGTTAGTCTAATATCCAAATTAGACATAGTCTACGGATACATGAGAGTCGTGTCATCTACAAAATTCCCGAACACATTCTGGATTGGCATGATTAATAAAAAAAATTCATATCGTATTTCAAAAAAAGTGATGTCCAGTAAAACTTTTTCCCAAACTTCAATATATTAACCATTAATTTAATGTTTTTAATAACTCATTTCTTCGAGATGGATTGAAAACATACATTAATATCTAGAATATAAATTTACGACTATGAACATCTATAGAAATCGAACTGGTTTAAAATATTAAGTTGATGCATAAATATTTAAAAATATTAATTAAGTGGTATAAAAATCAACATTTTATATAAAACTCTTACGAAACATACAACTCTTGTTATGTGCAATATTCCTCTAGAGATTCTTCATTTCTTTCTAGTCCTAGCCCTACTCTTACCTTATGCAACCGACCAATAACACCGGTCAACGCTTTGATCGTGAAACCCACAAGGACTACACCTCATTCTCCACCAATGGTTGTCACTACACCTCCTTCCCTCATCATGACCCCGTGCCCTTTCTCTGAAATTATTAGACCCATTAAAGAGAGGCGGAAAATGTCTCTCAAACCGTTTCGTCCCTTTCTGTTCAACTGGTACCCTTGAAACCTGCTACGGAGTCATTGTTGACGACGAAATTTGTTGTGGCAGTTTTCTCTTTGGGACGTATCCTTCCGCTTCCATGAAGATCAAACCTAAACGGGGAAAGAAACCCGAAAGGAACGAACCCTGGTGTGGTGGTCGCCCTAGCACCGTTGAGAAATACGGTCAAGGGTGGTCCTGAACCCTTGGCATTGGTGATCTCGTCTGCGAACAATGTCCATGACCCAAGCCTTCATGTGATCGACCTAAACCCTAGCAGTATGGCTCCATCCCCTCTCGTGAATCCGCCTCTGCATGCCGACCCTCCATTAGTGGTGTCCCTACAAAAGGGTTTCTCGTCCTGTTCCATTATGGAGGATGAGGACGTTGTGATCGATGTCTCTTTTACTTCAGTGGACCCAACTATACTTACCCGCCAACAATTTTTTTATGGTGTGCAGGATGCTCACGACTCGACCTTGCCAGAAAGAGCTTATGTTGAAAGTAATCTCGAGGGCTTGAGGACGGTCGGCCCCGGGACTCGTGATCAAGGATCTAGACCCTGGGATCTTTTATTTTTTACTTTGACTCGCAAGAAGCTAAGGACTGGGTCCGCTATAACAAACTATGGTGCTTTGATGGGTACCTAATGTGAACATAAAATGTGTATATTTAAATGTTTTTAGACAACATTTCTAAGCTTTTCAATTCCGGGATTATGTGATTTAATGTATTTTTCTCTCTATTTATGTAATTGGTCTCTTTTAAGGAGTATTTAGGAGTTTGATATAAATTAAGGAGTTTTTGGAGTTAAATGAAGTAAAAAATCAGCTTAAAGAATTTTGGAGTCTGGGTGATCTTGTGAAGGGCATAACTTTTGCATCCGAGCTCCGATTTTCGCCCGTAAAATATCAAATCGAAGGGAGTTCAATTATCCACAAATTTGAAGAAGGATTCGCCATTGTCCAAAATACACGTTGGCCACACGGCGTGTGACAAACGTGCGCAGGCAGGCAAAAGTGGTACATGAAGTGTAGAGTCTGCATTCTAAAATAATGTATTTAGGGTTAACGCGGTTCTAATAGGACAAACTGCATATAAAGTATATTTAAAGGTTTAGTAGTCCCTGAGACACTTTGATCTCTAGTCCTCCATTCTCATCAATGAGTAAGACCCGCCTGAGAATACAAGGGATTAGTTTTTAGAAGACCAAATTTCGCTCTGGCATTCAATGTCATGAAAGCAATTCAGGTATGTTTGTGCAATTATTTGTATTCATATATATTTAAATATTTATGATGGACATGGGTTGAGTGTATATGAAACCGCTAATTTAATATAAATATCATGATTTGTATGTTTAGGTAAAGTTGCTAATATTTTATAGAGTAAATGCTTAAAGAAGTCAAATACAGTATAAATTCTACAATAACACACTATAGGTACAGTGTGATAGTTATGAGATTGATAGTTGTTGATTAGGTCATGGGAGTATATGTATAGTTGAAAAAAAGTAAAGGCGCAGTCTACTTGGGTAAATGATGGTGTTAGAGTAATAATGTTTTTGAAGTTAAAAATAGAATGGTGATAAGTAGACATACCTGGTGAGAGTAATTACCAAGGCGATTCTGTGGTAAGTTTGGAATGAAGTTGAGTGTAATTGATGTGTGTAGAGAGCTTTAAAGTGTAATTAGGGTAAGTTTGGAATGAAGTTGAGTGTAATTAGGGTACTGAAAGATTGAGCCGCTGCTGGGAGGTTGTGTCCGTTGTGATTAGCCTGCACACATATGACACATTCAACAACAGCCTAAGCAATTACTGAGTGAATTAAAAGAGATTGCAATTACCGACGCAAGGCAACCAAAGATCTGATCCCGTACGTACGGCAGTGCTCCACAAACACAAGCATCACTCGGAGGCGGACATAAATTCAAACGGAATAACTCCATAAGGACACATCGTCGTCAGCATCGTCGTCGTCGTCTCTGGCATAATTAGGCGGAGGGGGCAACATCATCCCTTCCGCCATACTGTTGAGCAGCCCCGGCATCCCAAACACCTCCTCGTCGTCCATGTACGACTTTTCCTTCTCTTCCTCTTCCTCTTCCTCTTTCCCGAACTCTCTGGCGGCCTCCGCGGCCGCCTTCTGTATGTCCTTGGGGTCCTTGGAGTCGGGAATCTTGAGCTTGGAGGCCGAGTCCGCGAAGTTGAGGCACGCTGACCTCCCCCTGAGGGCCAGAGCAGCGGCGTCGTGGGCACGCGCGGCCATCTTGGCGGTGGGGAATGTCCCGAGCCATATGCGGGTTTGATTGGTGGGCTCCCGGAGCTCGCAGACCCACTTGCCGGAGTTCCTCTGCCTGACGCCGCGGTACACCGGGTGGCGCGTCTCCCGGAACTTCTTCCGGCCCGCCTTCTTCTTGGGATGGCTCGAAGCAAGCTTCACTTCCTGGTCCGAGAAATAGGCCCTCGACGGCCCCGGAGAGGAGGGATCAGGAGGAGGGAAACTCAAACTATCCATTTGGTTTTGAGATCTTTCTTTCTTTAATTTGGAGGAAGGAAGCTATAAATAAGTGAGTGAGTGAGTAAAATGAGTGGACAGATCTATATAAGGAAACACGACAGCCTGGTTGGCTGTGGGCCCTACCTCTTTCTTGCACTTTAAGCATATTACCATATATGGCTTATTACCATATATTATGATTCTGTATCTTGCCTACGCGGAGCCCCTTGTGGCCAACATCCCTGCCACCTGTCCTTCTCCTCTTTTCTGCCCCACTTGATTAGGGGACCGCATCACTAAAGCATCCTGTCGGCCTCTGATATTTTCATCATACATTTTTTATTTCCTCTTTCCTCCCACCACTTCTATTTTGGGGTGGTTTCGACTGATAATGACAATCACGGAATTTTAACAATCACAATAGTCTTTCTTAATTTTCACACTTTCATTATTCATTGCTCTTTCTTTATCATTTACAAGATTAACTTTATCATTTCTATATGTATAGCAATAGTGGAAAAAAACTGCTCGGCTAGGGTTTTTTTACTCTTCAGCTAGGGTTTAGTGAATTTTCAAGTTTCTCACCACTACCGATCATGAATACGGAGGGGAGCACGTCAGAGTCGCCTGTCTTGTCCGACGTGGTACCGGACGAGTGCAGGGAAGGGAACATGGAGGTTTCAGGGATGGAAGGAGGCGTGGCCGGGGTTTTTGGGACGGGGTCTCTGGCGACGGGGGAGAGTTGGACCAGTCCGGCGCCGTCGAGCACGGACAGGGGATCACCCAAGCCGACGGCATTCTCCCAGGGATGGTCGCCGAGGGAGGACGATGATCCCGTGGAGTTCTCGGCGACGGAGGAGGTCGGACGGGGTGTTGGAGCAAAGTCGCACCGTGTATAGGGCGTCGGGCCGCGACCGAGGAAGAAGGAAGTCCGACGTCCTGTGGTGCCGCCGGTGGAGCAGACAATGACGGGCTCGAGGGACAAGTCTGGTGAACCTCTCCGTGACGGGGCGGCGTTGATCCCGATCGTTATCTCATCGGCGACGGATTCGGAGGCAACGAAGTCAGAAGAGGCGATGGCGTGGAGGCTACGGATGGGCAAGGCGTCAATGGAAGCTAGGGTTCCGGCGAAGGGACGTGATGTGGAATTGGGCCCGGGCTTGATGACAGACGCACGTAAGTCGGGCTGGAAGCCGCGGATGGCCACATGCCCAGGGGAATTGGGCAGGAACCCGCGTACGGCCTGGACACGGGCTAGCCATGCCGATGTGGCCCAATGGGATGCCCAGTACGGTGCGGGCTCGGGTCGGTCTGTGCAACCAGGTCCGGTTCAGGCGGGTCTGCCTGTGCAGTTGGGTCGGGTTCAGGCGTGTCGGTCCGTGCAACCGGGTCCAGTCCAGGCGCCAGTCTCGGGTCGGGTTGAGCAGACGGGGTCGGGTCGGGGAACTCAGATGACTCTAACCGGACCGGATCAGTATTTGATGGGGCAGTGCTTTATCGGGGCTCCGGCTCTTGAGGAAGCGGACTTCAACCCGTTCGGATCACGGGGTTCTCCGGGGTCCGGGCGGCCTGATCAGTTGGGTGTCCTGGAATCCCAAATGGGATCGATGCGCATCAGGGAGGTAGTGGTACCAGTACAAGAGGTCACGGGAAGGAGTAACTTGTACCGTTTTGCAATGGCAGCCAAGGTCCTAACGTCGAAGAAGGTCAACTGGAAATCAGTGTTAGACAGATTGGAGGACGCCTGGGGAATGAAAGTGGAAGCCAAACCCCTGGAGGGGGGTCTTATAGCTTTCTTCTTCAGGACAGCAAAGGAAAGGGAGAGGGTTCTTCTGGGAGAGCCATGGTCGTTCTGGGACTCTCTAGTTCTATTTACAGACCTTCGAGCTCACATGCAGGTTCAGCACCTGAATTTCCATCATTTCTCGGTCTGGGCGCGGGTCTCCAACTTGCCAGTCGGGGCGTGGACAATGGATGTGGGTTTCCGCGTGGGAAATGCCCTAGGTGTATGCCAGGGAGTGGATGTTGATAGGGATGGTTTCTGCTGGGGCGACTTTATGAAGATTAGGATTAGAGCGGACATTAGGGTCCCCCTGTAAAGCCAACTCTGGTTTCGGCTATCGGTGTCTCAAGTACGTACTCGCTTGGTGATCTCTTATGAACATTTTCCTGAACATTGCTTTGGATGTTGTTGTGCGGGCCATCTATTCCCCGTCTGCCCAGTGGTGGGTGGTAAACGAGGGCCATCGTTAAAGGCACCGGCGGGCCCCAGATCTGGCTTAGAGAGAGCAAAACATGGGAAGGCTAAGCCAGGCACAAACTGGACGTACCTTCGAGATTATAGGAGTGGGGGTGTCAGGATTGGGGAGCCAAGTACTCCCCCACAGGTTAAGGAGTCACGGGTGCAGGGGCAACAAGACTACTACAGGGAGGAGGAGGCGCCGGCTGGGTGGCTCCCCAGGGAGATGTCGCCATCCCTGTCAGGGAAGAAGCGAGGCGAGAGGGAGGAGGACCCTGAAGAGGAGACAGGATCCACAGACTCGGGGGAAGCATCGAATGTAGTGGCGGGGGCGGCAATGGTTCTGCCAACAGTCGATGAGATACTTCCCTACCACTTCGGGGTGAGCATTCCCGCGTTCAGGAGCCCTACACTTATCACTCAAGGGAGGACGACGCACGCTGACATACCGGGGGAGCTATCGGTCCACCACTGTTCGATGTTCAACTGATTTGCTCGATCAGTATTTATGGTTGGAGCATACTGTATCGATGTCCCTGGATGCTACCGCAGTCAACCCCCCCCCCCCCCCCCCGATCGCCTCTATGCATATGAGCACAATTTATTTCTCAGCACTTCTGGTTATTTCCTTTTGAATTATTGCTTTGTAAGGAGTTCGTCGACAGACGAACACCCAGATACTTTTACTTATTAATGATACTTCCAGTTCCTCTAAAAAAAATAGTGGAAAAAAAAAACTTTTCTCTCGCGTCTTGAGAGCAAATCCTAGTCCTAGTTGTCATACCTCTGCGATTATGATGTTTTCTAGCCCTAACTCTTTTGTCGATAATCTCGTTGGCGTTGCTGTTGCACTCCCTCTTGGCTCTGTCATGACGTCTCTAGTGCAATTTTCTCCCTCGAAGACTTTGTCGCCTCCTCTTGTGAATCTATCTTTGAATTCCCAATGCAGGATGAAGCTGAAGCAAACTCTACACGACACTTCTTCAGCGCATTCTTCGCCTCCAGCGCTACATCTACAGTCTCAATTGAAGCAGCCATCGTTAACCCTACCTCCTTGGCCTCCACTGATGCATACGAAGAGCGTACATAGTCGATGCATTCATGTTTCCTTTACTTCTTATAGATTGATCTGACACTAGATCATACTTTATCAGATCATCTCGCCTGAGCACCCCTCGCCATCTCTGAAGCCCCTACCGGCGCGTCCAAATCTTTGGCCTTCACCAACACAACTTCCTCGACCCCTCTCTCGATTATGGATTAAGCTAATTGAGTGGGTCTTTTTTATTTTCACTGATTTCGTTTTTGCAGGGTCAAAAACTTGCGCGGGGAGTCAGAGACTTTTCTCGGGAGGGAACCCTGATTCGCGTATATCCTCCCACTACTACTGTCGAGGCCATTGGCTAGCTTTCGGAGCAGGACTGCAAGTACCACCTTCTCATCCCTCGTATTCTTTCATTGCCCATAAGGCATCACAATATCGTCTATGACGGTTCTAGTATTACAAGGATCAGTGAACCATTGTTCTTTATTCTGTCCTGTTTAGTGGTCGGGGAGCCTGTTCTTCGATGCACGACATTGTAGTTGAATCTGATTTATAAAAGTTGCACCTTTCGCTCAAAAAAAAAACTTTTATCATTTCAAAATCACAACTTTCGTTTTTGTTATTTTCACATTATAACTTTTATATTTAAGTGTTATCACTCACAACAAACAAATTTTGTATTTACCACAACATCATTTAATATGGCAAAAATTTAAGAATTACCGATCACAAATATATTTAAAAAATAAGCAAACGAATTGGACGAAAATTCTTTAGTGTCATCATTTTATCTCGTTATTGAATATGACATTTACAATGGCGGAAGTCAATACTTTAAGGGTAGTTTAGGAATTTAGATATCTTTCACATGATCAATTTTGCTTGGAAACTAGGGTCCTCCCGATGCCTAAGTAGGGTGCTCTCTCCTTTGCCTCTTTTTGCAATACTTTGGTTTCCATGTACTATCAATATTGCAGCATAGTTGTTGATTCTGATTCATCAAGGGGAAAAAGGAAAGTCAAGAAGTTTGTTTCGAAGAAGTGGTGACGAAAACCTGCTTCTGCTTCTATTCCGGCAACGAAGCTTAGTCGAAGACCTCGGAATTTTGGTTCTACTTCAGAGAAATTGACGGAGGCTTCACATGCTCCCAATAGTTCCGGCCAAGAGGTTCGGTCTGATGTCGTCGATCCGGCAATTGAAACATTTGTTGCAGATGGGAATCAGAGTTCTAAAGCTCAAAACGTCAAGGAGATTGATGTGGAGAAGGTCGGAACAATAGTCTTTGTTTGCAATTTACCTTATGGGTATACTGAGGAGAAGGTAACCACTGTGTTTAATGCGTTTGGGCCAGTCTGTAAGTGCTCTGTTTTTAAGCGAGCAAATAGGGGAGGGAGATTCTTCTGTTTCATCTCATTCTCATCGCTAGATGAAGCTTCTCAGGCGGTTTCGAGCTTAACCGGATTTGTTTTGGATGGCTATATCCTTTTCGTCGCGTTGGCTCGTCCCGGAACGCACCACCGTGTACTCAGACCGTTCGAGGCTCGGGTTCATCGTCCTCGGAATCGTGGCCCTAGTTCTTTGCTGTCGTCTTCCGGCGATGATTCATCATCCTCTGTTGATTTGAATTTCGAAAACCCACCATTCACGCGAGTTGATTCGGGATCAGATACGGTTCATGATTCAGCTTTGAATGTTGGCGTTGGAGAAGATCACAGAGAAGACGAAGTGTTGATCGCAGATGCAGTGGGTCGGGCTGAGGGTCGCAGCTCACAGGCCCGGGAACTTGTAGCTGAGGCCCAATGTGAACAGGTCTTGGACCCTGCGCAGGAGGCCCAAGTTTCTTCACTTATGGAGGCAGTTATGGAAGATGGGCCTCGGATCCAGTTTGTCGAGGTTCAAGGAAGTCCGTGGAAGGAGGCTCTATCTAAACCCTGCCCTGAGGGTACACTAAAGAGGGGACCCGGACGCCAAAAGAAGTGTAAATCAAAGAGATTTGATCCTCAGGGTGTTCTTTATCAGACAAGAGCCAAGTTGTCTGCTAATAAAGGAGACAATTTGGGAAGCTTCACCGTTGATATTGCTAAAAAAGATGGCTCGGGTGCTTGGATTTTTAGCGAGAAAGTTGGAAAACGGACAGTTGACCTTGTTTCTTTGGCCCGTGAGAACGTCAAGGATATCGAGGAGTTTTATCCTAATCCGACTACATGAGAAGCTATTCCGGTTCCGGTTTCTAATCGGTTCCTCAGTTTGAACACGAGTAGGAAGTAGATTGTATGCTTTCTTAATTGGGTGTTTTTTGTTGCTCTATTTAGCTGTTTTGGTATGACGAAATGGTCCTTTTTTAGGATCGTTTTATGGCATTGTTTTATTTTCTTGTAGAACGATTGCTCAATATAATCTTTAGGTTATCAAAAAAAAATTACTTGGAAACCGACAAAGTTAACCGTTGTGATAAATGAAATGAAATGACGAATTTAACTAGTTATATAGGTTACACTTAAATATTACCCGTCCAATTTATACAAGATTTGAGTTAACTATTACGATTAATAACTTCTTGATACCTTTATCAACAATCTAAGTTATTATCACTTGCATATTGTTTATCACGAAAAAATTACACATCCTTAATAGCATATATTATTAATGCATTAAGACATGAGTTCAATATAAATTATAAATATTATAAAATAAAAAACATATATTTGTTTTCATCAATGAGACACACAATGATCAAGGTTAAACCTCTCATATGAGGGGTGTTGAGTTCGACCTTGGGATATGTATGCATTTGTTGAATTTTATGTGTGCACTTTGTTGTACTGTTGTAGTTTGTATATTGTTGTTGCACTTTGTAGCTTTGTTGGAGAGTCTGTATATTGATGTGCACTTTGTAGCACTATTGGAGTTTATACGTTGATGTGCGCTTTGTTGTACTGTCTGAGTATGTACTTTCTGTTTAACCACATACACTTTCATCATATGTTATTTTGTTAATATATATATAATTTGGCATTTAATTTATGGGTTATTCCATCTCAGTACCTTGCAACTATGGGATTCCAAAATTAATACCCTAAGAATTTTTTTTTTCTTCTCGTTATTTTAACGTTTTAAAATTTTCAAGCTAGTATCTTCCGTTCATTTTTTGACGCAAAATGGTCATGTGCACTGCACATGACCCTAACTTTTTTTTAAATGTCCAAAACGCCTTTAGAGGTTCAGACCCTTCTTCTTCTTCTTCTTCTTCTTCTTCTTCTTCTTCTTCTTCTTCTTCTTCTTCTTCTTCTTCTTCTTCTTCTTCTTCTTCTTCAGGCCAAAGCAAAAACATATTTTGTTCCTCAATCGATCAGTGAGGTGTGTTAGGTAGGTGAGGCCACTGTTCTACCTCGTCCTACGGAACGAAGCGAAAGTGAGTAAGAAGATGTTGTAGTTCTTAAACTCTTGTCGACATTCATGTCTGATGGATTTTCGACTGCGGAGTTAGGGTATCGGTATCAAAATCTCAGGGAAGATCAAATGTCCCCGTAATTTGGGTTTAGTTGGGTCAATTATTTGATTATGCTCTTCGGATATTTTTGAGAATCAGGGCTTGAAATAGGTGCAGCACTTGGCTCTGAATCTCACTCAGCCTGCGTTGAAAGCGGTTAAATCATCGGAGCAAGTCCATATGAGTACTAAGATTAATGTTTCACCAGCTCTGGCCCATGTTCCTCCTATAAGCCCATATATTAATGATGGATTGTTATTGGAAAACTCAAAGGATCCTGCGGGAGGACTGGTCTAGGTAGAGTCGGATCTGCTATCGACTTTGGTTGGTAAGGCCGACCTGACTGGATGAGCTTCAGTTGATGGTCCTCGGGGCGATATGGTCGATTGTGGGATAAATTTGGTTGGGCCAACTTATCATCTTGTTTTAACTAAAGATACGTAGGTTGGTTCACGTGGAGCTCTTAAAGCTAACGGGGTTGTTAGTGATCCAAGTTGTAATAACCATTTCTGGTCAACGTCAGCCAAACCTGCGAAATACAGGAAAATTTAAAAAAATTTGAGCCAGACACTTAATTTAACCTAATTTGACCCCGAGGGTCATACCGGACTTAAGTTGACCCCGTTATCGACCAAAATGAGTTCCAGGGGACTCAGGGCAACTTTCTGATCAATTTGGGAAATGTTGACTTTTCGCTGGAAAAGTCAACCGAGCGACGTTTTGGTCCATTCGAGGACCGTTTTGGACCCGAAAATCTTAGCCGTCGTCGTAGCGGTCTTATTTGAGCCGTTTCCTTGTAGCCCGTCAAGTTTCATAATTTCTTGGGAAAAGTGCCCGTTCGGGGCCCGAAACGTCCGTTTTTCGCGAAACTGATTGGAAAATATCAACTAGATATTTTCCAAAAGGTGTGGGACCCACCTTGACACATGTCCTAATTGTGGTGGTGTTAGTTTTGGGGGGAAACTAGCACTACTGCAGAAATCGACTTAGGAGACGGATAAAATGGATCTGTGACCTAAGTTTTGGCCCTTAGGTCACGGATACAGCAATCCGTCAGCCAAGTGAACCACCAGGCCGACGGATGCTAGATCAGTAGATAAGGAAACTCATATCCGTCGGCCAACTGGAAAAACTTGACCCACGCATGATGTATCCGTCAGCCAAGTGAAAAGAACTTGAGTGACGTATGTGCATCCGTCTGCCAAGTACAAAAACCTTAGCCAAGCATGTGCATCCGTCTGCCAACTGACAAACCTTAGCCACACATGTTGAATCCGTCAGCCAAGTTCCTTGTATCCGTTGGTAAGGTGAGGCAATATACGAAAGAATGTAACGGTATCCAGATAAACATAACGACATTACACATGAAATATGTATGAAACAATGCGTATATAAAAAAACAGTTCATAGATAATTTGTTTGGAAACAGTTATGGAAACATTTGCCAGATAATGTGTTCACAGAATCACAACATTAAACATAGTAATAAAAGAAAACATAGACACGCCTAATAGAGTTACGAAACAAGCAGGTTTCTGATGACACGCTCCTACATTTCTTTGGTCACTTCCATCCATTCCACAAAACGTCCAAACCACGCAGGCTCCGCTCTAGCTTGAAGGTCGTTGTCTTGAACCTCGTTCGTCCATTCCTCGTTCAACCACGGAGGGGTATGCTGCGGGCCTCCAACAGGGAGTGGAGGTATGTCCATACCTTTCTCATTCATCAGGTGAGAAATATAATCGTAGCGTTGATGTGATTCCTGGACTAATAGGGAATAATGTTGGACCCACGCTGGGGCAGCTGCAGCGTTGACTCCATGTGGACCAGGTACAACTGTTCCCGCATTTTCACGTCGACGCCACCTACGCTCTAGTCTACGATCAGAGTTTGGTTCCATATATCCTGACTTAGTCGAAGAACATATTACAATTATAATCAATCCCAAATAATTAAGTCAAATCTTACGCAAATAATATTCATATAAACCAACACTTAATAAATAAAGTGAACAAAAATTAAAACAACCGTTAACCATTCAAATTACAAAGTCATATAAAAAGTGCTATTGAAATAAAAGTCATCCTTAACACACATCCGTTAAATAGTACGAAATTAATATTCTAGCTAGGCGTCTAGTCTTCGTCCTCGCGCACAAAGTTGTCTTTCAGCCACTGCACGTACACCCTTGCGCCATGCTTCGGGCCGCGCATGGAGGTGGCTCCATCAGATGTACCAGACTCTGAGAGAGCAGCAACCCTTTCATGAAGACGCCTACCTCTTTCCTCAAGCCTAGCTCTTGCAGCAGCTCGTTCAGCGGCTCGTTCAGCAGCAAGTGTTTGTCTTTCAGCAGCTTCTTCAGCCGCAATCCTTCGTCCCTCTCGGTTAATGAGGCCCAGTAACCTCATCCGAGCAGCTGCTACAGCTCTCGTGCGTGGAAAAGACGCTCTTGGAATGCTGTTGAATAAGCGCATCATCTCAGCATGCAAATCAGGCCCCACTTGTTGAGGTCCATCATATTCGTCATCTGGGATAATGTTTTCCCCTACGCTACTTCTGTCATCCATTGACTAAATGAAAGCAAGTCTTAGTACTATATCAAAACGAATATAGCAGAAACAAATTTAAACTTACGTATATTAGCATCATAAAATGCATTAGCATATTAATCACCGAGTCATACAAAACGAACTTAAATATAACCTAATTTAAACATCGTTCATACACTAATTAAGTAGTAAAATAGTCTCGGGACGGGCGCTTCGAAGTCGATCCATCAGACGGAGTCCGTCTTGCGCTTCGAGCAGTTTGTGTCACAGCGGCGACCCCATCTCGTTCTTCCTTTTTCTTTCTAAGTCTATCTCCTTCGGCTGAAATCAGCCTCCTAATATACATGCGAGTCTTTGCCTCGTGCATCGAAGAAAGTCCCCTAGGCAATTTGTTCATCACTAAGTTCATTGATTTTTCCCAGTCTACTTCCGTCACTACGGGAACTTCTTCATCAAAGTGATCTGCCCCAGTTAGGCTGTTCTCCCCAACACTACTGCTATTGTTGTCATCCATCGAAAGGATAACCTAATACACACACGAATGAACTTGTTTTTCAGGATGCAAACATACCGTGCATTATATTAAACCCTACTTTTCTAACTTTTTGAATCTTTGTCACACATGTATCGTATTTTATTAAACCCTAAAATATTTTGAAACTAAACTTCCCGAAAACCCTTATTCAACACAAGGTTAATTATTTGTGCAACCAAAAATTCCTGAAACCTAAAATTATTGTGAAACTAAATTGCCCTGAAACCCGTAGCTTAATTCTGCAACCCTACATTCTTTAAACCCTAAATTATGTTGACACTAAACTGCCCGGAAACTAGGGATGTTATATGAGTCGGATTTTGTGATATCTGTACCCTATCTGATTTTAATACCCAAAACCTGATCAATACCTACCCAAGCTCTACCCATTCGGGTCGGGTATTACCCCGACTTGTTCATATGACATACGAATATAAGAAGAGAAAAATGGGGACCTAAGTAACTATTTCATATACATTTAAGCAGTACAAAATATGAAAGTATAGAAACAAATCGCACGTCTCAAGTATCAACATTTCAAATTTTATGAAATAAATCTAAAATCATTTCAATTGTTTTTACAGATTTGAAACATTACGTACCTTGAAGTGAGGGAGGAGATGGAGGCGTTCGAGCAGAGAGAGGAAGAGCGGAAGTAGGGGCTTTGGAGCAGGCGGCGGCAGGCGGAGGCGGGCGGCGGCTGGTGGTGGACGGCGTCGGACCAGACGGAGGCGGCGGCTGCGATGGAGAGAAGAGAGGAAGTGGGGAGAGTCTGAAATGGGAGGAACTAGGGTTCGGGGGAGTTAAATACGCGATATTCTTGACCGAAGGATACATGCATCCGTCGGTCAAGGAAAAACGACAGCGTATTGTTTGATGGCCGAGTCCAGGGCTGAAAACGGTACCGTTTTCTGTATCTGTTTCAGCTGGCCGATGGATACATGCATCCGTCGGCCAAGTGTTTTCCGCTGGACAGATTCTCAGCCACTCAAAAAACTTTACCTTCTCTCCCATCTCTTTTTCATCTCCCAACTCTTTCTTTCTTTCTTCCCAAATCTCTTTTTTCTCTCCCACCTCCATTTCTTTTTCTCTACACAAGATTCCCATTTGTTTGTCACTATTGACAAGAATCTTTTGTCTTGTTCGATACTAACAACATTCGTGGCTCGTGTTGGTACTGACAACATTCGTGGCTCGTGGAAGGTGCTTGAAGCTCGAGAATGGTACGTATGTTTATTTGATAAATTTTGTTCCTCTTGTTCTGTATATCGATCTATTTATTAGATATTGTGTTAAATAGTTGTTAGTATTGATTGTGTATCAGGATATTGATAAGAGTTGGATGACTTTCAGTAAGTACGATCCAAAGTTTATGGAAGGGGTAGCGGTTTTTATTGAATATATACAGACAAATTTCCCTAATATAGAATCACACAGGTGTCCGTGCGGTAGTCTTAACGCATTTTACCAGACTGTGCCGGATATATATATGCATTTGATTCGGAATGGAATGATAAGGGGGTACGATGTGTGGATTTTTCACGGTGAAAAATTTAACATGCTTATGTTAACAGAAGTAATGAGTAGTAGTAGAAGAAGTTGGGACACTGGAGGTTCATCAAGTAGCGCAAATGTAGTAGTGAATGAAGAGCACCGGAGCGATCCAATAATTATGGAGTATATGGAGGATGTGTTCCCATTTCGGTGTGGGGGACAAATGGATGAATTGGTACAGGATGACGATGAAATTGCGGATGTTGACAGGTCGATTGCACAAGAAGCGGCAGACAACTACACAAAGTTATTGAAAGAGCATAAAAAACAGTTGTACAAAGACGCGACAACGGATAGGTTGACGGTTATCATGGAGTTGATGGCTCTGAAGGAGAAATATCAATTGTCGAATGAAGCATTCACTGCGTCTTGTGTGTTTCATAAAGCATTGTTAGCGGCTGAGAATCATTACTCGTCTTCATTCAAAGAGGCAAAGAGTGTTTTGAAGAGTGTCGGGATGGGTTACAAGACTTACCATGCATGTGAAAATGGTTGTATCTTATTCGATGGACCTAATGCGAAAGATGATGTGTGCTAAAAATGTGATTCACCTCGCTATGAGAAGCTCGTCGGAATGCGAAAACCAAAGGCTAAGAAAACTGTAAGATATTTCCCAATTATTCCACAGTTGCAGAAATTGTACAGTTCACCTGATATTGCAAAGAAAATGCAATGGCATGGTAGTGAGGAAAGAAGTATCGACCCGGATAAGATGACTCACCCAGCAGACGGGGAAGGCTGGTTGGACTTCGATAGGACGTGGCCTCGTTTTGGATCTGAAGCTGCCAATGTACGTCTTGCATTGGCAACTGACGGGTTTAGTCCGTTTGGTGCAAATGCTGTCCCTTATAGTGTGTGGCCCGTTGTAGTTATGCCTTACAATTTACCTCCAACCTCGTGCATGAAGAAAGAATTTAACATCTTAACGCTGTTGATTTCTGGCCCTAAGTCGCCTGGGAAGTGCCTAAATGTTTTAATGAGACCGTTGATTGATGATTTGAAAAAGTTGTGGTCCGAAGGGGTTGTAACCTTTGATGCAGCCAACAATCGAACGTTCAAGATGCGAGCGGCGGTTTTATCGACTATTAGTGACTTTCCCGGTTTGGGAATGTTGGGAGGCATTCAGACGAAGGGTTATAAGGCTTGTCCAATATGCCTGGATGATCTCGAAGGGCTTCACAGTCATAATAGGACGTACTACGTAGGAGCACGGAAGGACTTGCCAGAGAATCATGCATTACGGAAAAATAAAAAAATAAACGGGAAACGAGAGATGAAAAAATCCCGCCCTGAAAAGAGTGGGTATGAAATATATGAAGAAATATCGGACATTCAGTTTCCCGAACTGTCGTTACATCCAAAGTTTACTCAGAAGAACAAAGCCGGCCAGAAAAGGTTGTGTTGGACACATGAGTCGATATTTTGGGAACTCCCGTATTGGAAATCTTTGCATACAAGGCACGCATTGGACGTGATGCATATTGAAAAAAATGTGTGCGACAATCTTATTGGAACGCTTTTTAACTTGCCTGGGAAAACAAAAGATGATTTGAAAGCCAGACAAATGTGGGAGGAATTGGGTGTGCATAAGGATTTATGGGCCAAAACAACGGGCAACAAGACTTTCATGCCTTATGCCGACTACACGATCAAACCTGAGAAACGTGGTGAAGCGCTTGATAAGGTTACAAATATAAGGTTTCCATCGGGCTATGCGGGATCCTTGAAAAACAAGATAAGCGTGAAGGATAAGAAGTTTTTTGGGCTTAAAACACACGACAATCATGTTTTGCTGCAACGTATTCTTCCCATCATTGTACGCCCTTATGTGGCACCGCACGTAGCCACCGTGATATGTGAGCTTGCAAATTTCTTTCAGTCTCTCTGTGCAAGGGAGATTTCAAAGAAGAAGCTAAAAGAGATGCAGGTTGATATTTTATTGATTCTCAATAAGTTGGAAATGATATTCCCTCCGCCGTTCCACACGATCATGGTGCATTTATGTAAACATCTCCCATCTCAAGTACTGCAAACCGGTCCTGTCCACTATACTTGGATGTTCTCGATGGAACGTGAATTGGGGTACTACAAAAAATGGGTGCGCAACCACCGATACCCAGAGGGTTGCATCGCAGAATCGTATATCAATCATTAATGTGCGACGTTCATCAATTTGTACCTCGATAAACGAGTCATGGATCCGGAGACCCCAGATACATGGGGCATTTCTATTGTTTCCAAACATGTGCTTCCAACTATTCAGATATGGGAGCCCTTGTTAACAAAGGAATTCGTGCGTATCGCTCATTGGACCGCTATGCAGAATGCTGAAGAATTCAACTCCGAGATGATTGATTTCAAAGAGGATTATGAGACGGAATACCCAGGGTCAACCGATTTACAACACCGAATTGGAACATTTTGCTCAATGTTCAAGGAAACCGTAAGTTCAATATCAGTTAAACGTGTAGTCCTATATATATAAATAAACATATATTTGTCACTGTGTATATATTACTAATACCTGTAAGCACAAATTCCCAGATGGAATCGTAGCCTGATGACGATCAACAATATACGGCATCAAAGGCTCTGAGTTGTTACGTGCAGAGAGTAAATTATTATGCACAATGTCATGTACACTGTGTGAAATACTTGTCCGAACAGCGCGATTAAGGAAGAAGCTCACAGAACAGTGGTGTGATGCTAAATGCAGAGGGCGGTGTAGCTTATTACGGTGTGTTGTTATACGTCGTTGAGCTTATGTACACTGGACGGATGCCGGTTGTTCTGTTTTACTGTCGATGGTATGATCTAAAATCCGTGAAAGTAGATAATGGTTTGATATCCATAAATACCAACACAAATGCATATCGCGACGATCCATTCTGTCTAGCAACCATGGCCAAACAGGCAAGTTGCATTAGTTGTATATAGTACTGTACTTCATTGTTGGATGTGTTACTAATTATTTAATGTGCATTACAGATATTGTACATCGATGACCCGAAAATGGGTGGAGGGTATAAGATCGTGAACAAGGTTGCCCCTAGAGGACTATTCATCTCGGCAAATCGTTTGCCATCCATTTCGTACGCGGTTGACGCTCCTTACCAAGAGTCCGAGCCTGAAACTGCACTTCTTGTATCGGAACTAAATGTGCTACCCCATTATGATGGCGGTCTCCAAGAGGTACATGATGTGGACGATAACGACGAGAATAATGAAGATGACTACGAAGATCATGGATACAACAATGAAGAAATACATGAATCCGATTAAATATATATAAGCATTGTACTAATATTGTACGTACAAACATGTAACTTCTAATGTGTTGTATGTGTGCAAACTTATCAAGTTGAAACAAATGCAATGATTGGCTGTGCAGATAAACTGTTTTCCAGGTAGCATGACGTTTCTTGCAAATTTGTTCTACTCTGCCTTGTCACTTGGCCGATGGATGCTAGCATCCGTCGGTCAGGACAGTACCTGGCCGACGGATCCAAGAAGCCACAAAACAGAGAGCAAATGCTCTGTTTCAGTGTGTAATTCGTGCATAAACCCGTGACATTGCTTTGTTTTTGTATGTTACAGCGTTCATACATTGTTTTACAACACCCTAAACATATATATGATGTGAAAGAGAATTACGGAAATCATTAAGTCAATTAATCGATTTTTTTAGTTCTCTACCGACATATCCTGCGAATATGTCGGAAAGGTTATTAACACTTAGCAGACGGATGCGCATCCGTCTGCCAAGGTCTACCTATAAGTCGGTAGAGATGGTTGACTAATTTGCAAAATATATTTGACCACCCTATTAACGACGAATGAACCGTTCGATGTTTTTTTTTACATAAGTACACTAGTGTAGATAGTACATATGTGATGACCGGTCTTGATTATATCATATGCGAGATACCGACACGTATTGAGCGAAATCGCCAGTTCCACTATGAGCTGGAACATATTCAGCTTCTAACGTATGACGTTGTGTCATTCATAATTTTTTATGTGTTATGTATGAGTAATGTGCGATCTTATGTTGTATATGAGGCATACTACGTACCTATATCGTTCAATTATCAATACTGGTATAGTCGAGAAATAATACTGGTTTTTGGGAGTCGGTCAACCTTGCCTGGCCGACATATGCATATAACCATCGGCCAGGTTTGTCAACATCGCCAAAAAATGCCAAGTGTTTGTATCAATATGACAGCGTTTCAATCTGCCCGACGGATGCAGCCTATACGTCGAGATGGTCATCAGAACTTGGCTGATGGATACACATACGTGAGCCAAGTGCTACCAATACGTGGGTAAAGTTGGTTGACTATTTTACAAAAAAAATTTGACCACCATATGAACGACGAATTAACCGTTCGATGATAGTTTTTTTTAAATACATATACTAGTTTGGATAGTAGATACGATATGAGCGGTCTTGATTATATCATATGCGAGACACCGAAACGTATTGATCGAAATCGCCAGTTCCAGTATGCATGAACATATTCAGCTTATAACGTATGACATTGTCTCGTTCATTTTTTGTATGTCATATGTATGAGTATTATACGATCTTCTGTCCAAACTATGAGTCATACTAAGTACTTATATCGTTCCATTTTCAATACTCTAATAGTCGGGGAATATGACGGGTTTTCGGGTTTTGGTCAATGGTAGTCAACCTATGCTGGCCGACGGATGTAGATATCCATCGGCCAGGTGAAGAAATTTCTGCAAAATTTCTTAAGTGTTGGTGGCAAAACGACATCGTTTTGTCTTGGCCGATGGATATCTACATCCGTCGGGACAGGTCTAAATGTTAGGTCAAGACCAAGTCCGCCTCCCTTTTCCCTCATTCCTCTTTTCTTCTTCGTCTGTCTTCTCTCCCTCTCTCTGAGTCGCCGGTGACCATTCTCGACCGATCCTCTCGTCGCCGACCTGTTCGCGCCGCAGGCGAGTCGTACTGCACCAGGGGTTGTCGTCTCCGAGTAGATCTCGCCGTCGACGACGTCTTCGAGGCCCAGCGTCAACGCCTCTCTCGTGGCCGACCTGTTCGTTGCCTACCGTCATCGTCTCCGACCAGATAGCGTGGTCTCCGACCTGTTCGCTGCCGAGCGTCAACGTCTCCTACTTGAGCTTGTCGTCGCCGACCTCTTCTCGCCCCAGCCTCAACGTCTCCGACCACATCTGTTCGCGCTCGTCTTCGACAGGTACGTGCCTCTCGTACAATTATCTTCTTCTACCCTCTTCACATGAAACCCCTACAAAGCCCTAATTTTTTGTTGAACAAATAACACCATTTTTGATTGAACTGAATTTGTGTTGAAGAAAGAACTGAATATGTGACCTAATTGATTATTGATTCTGATTTAAACATTTCAAAATACCTAAATGACCATTGTGTTTCACTCAAAAATGGGTTGATGATAAATTGGGTACAGTTTAAGGGTTCCTAACACATTCACCTTATAATAAACCCTAATGATGTATCTGGTTCGAATCAATTAAGTAAACATTTGTTGTGTAGTGATCGTGACGAGGTTAGGTTAGGAGTTAGTATGGTAGATGATGATTTGTAGCTGTATTGCCCAACACTAATGGAAGAAGCTTCCAAAGCAAAAACCAAAACCAGATTAACTCTAATTCTAACCGTGAAACGGAAGCACAACCCAATGCTCATTAGTCCTCCATCCGTCAATTAAAATGTGAGGAGCTAATTATCGGTGTCCAGCACCAAAATCCCGATGAGCCAGACCCTAAAACCATAAAAACCCAATCTAGTGATCATTGATTAGTTGAAAAAAGTAGCTAGCTAGAATGAATTTATTGGCTGGCCCATAGAAACACTAAATTTTTCTACATTGACAATAAGAGAATCTTATATAATGGACTATATATCTATCGGTTTCATCATATATATTATAAAATATATCATATACAATATGATAAAGAACATGAACTATTCAAAATATCGTCCATATTATTTAAAAGATAATATGACCAATACGTTCAATAATTGTTAACTGAATTTGTGTTGAAGAAAGAACATAATTTGTGACCTAAATGATTATTGATTCTGATTTAAACATTTCAAAATACCTAAATGACCATTGTGTTTCACTCAAAAATGGGTTGATGATAGATTGGGTACAGTTTAAGGGTTCCTAACACATTCACCTTATACTAAACCCTAATGGTGTATCAGGTTCGAATCAATTAAGCAAACATTTGTTGTGTAGTGATCGTGACGAGGTTAGGTTAGGTATCATTGATTTAAATTTACCCATTCACGCATTAGCACCGAACTGTTGTACACTTTAAATTTATGGGAGAGCTATGTATAGGATTGCAATTTTTTTGTTGAGTTTCTATGCTATATTTTCTAAATCAAAGTATGCTTTGAGTTCACATGACTTCGCAGGATGGGGAAGAGAAATTAAAAGAAGTTCTACAACCGGCTCAACTTCTTGAGCGCCCCCGAGGCCCTTCGAGCGCAACCCTGCGCATCTGGTGGAACCACCCAAGACTCCACCCAAAATACAACGGCTCGGGCACCTACAATGCGGCGCCTTCGAGACTGCGAGTCTCCTTCTCCCGGTTGTAGTGAGGTAGCCCCTTCTCCCGGTGGTAGTGAGGCAGCATCTACCACCAACAGGGAAGATGTCCTGAGCATTCGTTCCCAAAAACTAGTGGAGGACGATGAGGATGTGGCTGCCATGCTGGCCGGAGGAGAGGTGGCCTCCACCATAACAAAGACCAAGACGGGGAAGCGAGGTATTGTGACCAACAAGAACCTCCACCGTAGGCTCAAGGATCTGGCTCTGCCAGGGGGAAAATTTACCTTGGGCCATAACGGTAAAAAAATGACAGGGACGCTTGAGAGGGAGGATGCCGTACGGGTGATTGGGTCCATAGTGCGGACTTACATCCCCATGGGCCAGGCGTTCTTCCATGAAGTTCCTGAAAGTGCTAAGGAGGTTATGTTCTACCAGCTCAGCGTAAGTACATTACCTTTTCGCATTCATTGATTCATTTAATTATTTCTTATATAATTACTAATCCTGGTGTTTTTATTTTCTCAGATGTTGTACGAGTTCGAAACCGGACCACACTTTACCAAGCTTCTGGATTTTGTCATGGAAACGGCATCCAGCCGCTACCGTGAATGGAAGTATGAAATCCATGAGTGGATCCTCAAGATGGAGCCGAAGTACAAAGACCCCGATCACCCCAATGCTGAGATACACATACCCACACCGCTGGAGTTCCTTGAACGCGAGGAGCAGTTCCGTTGGCTCTGCAGGCACTTCAAATCAGAGGAATTCAAAGTAAGTACTTTATTATTGTGTTTGGTAAATTCTGTAAAGTATTACTCATGAGTTATCAATAATTAGTTTCGAATTAGAGTGTATTATAATTGTTTACCATCTGATTTGTTTATTGTAGAAAGCGAGCGAGAATGGGAAGGCCTCTCGAGCACAGAACCTGACTGCACACCACGGGGGTAGTATGCCGCTCGCAAAATGGGCCAAACGGTTTCTTGCCAAATCCTCCCTCCTTCCACGCTGCGACGCCTACGTCGAGGTCTACACAAAGGAAAATGACCTCAACAAGGAGAATGTGAAAAGAGCGGTATATCTTGTTTTACTTAAATTTATTGCATAACTTATTATTAAGGTAATACGATTATTGGTTTTTCTCTCCTGTATCGTATAAAACTTTAAATTATATTGGTGTTTTATGTATCTCAGGCACATGCAAAATCTGTTGTGGAGGAGGCCCGTGAGCGGTTATCGCAGTCACAAGTGACGGAGTGCGAGGGTTCATCGCCTACTGTGGCAAAGGCATTGACTTTGGAGGAAGAGATCCCCCTCATCCAGATTATCACGGGTAAACAGCAGAAGGGCAGACTCCAATCAGGCATCGGGAAGGCGGTCAAGCTCCCAACCCAACGGGATGTGGGAGAAAGTGGGTGCTCGAGTGCGTGTTCAGTCAGCTCGTCTGAGGAGCTAGAAGACCTGAAGACTCGCTTGGCTGATCAACAGGCTGAGTTCGCTTGGAAATTGGAGGAGCAACGCCGGTTTATGGAGGAGCAGCGCCTAGAAATGGAGTCCAGGATTGCTGCCCAAGCTGCTGAACAAGCTCAATTCTGGGAGTTGTTCAACTCTTGGGCTTCCACTCAGCAGAACAGCATCGTGCCTTCTTCTGTCAGACCGTCAACGACTCCTACATCAGCGACTCCGGCTTCAGAGACCCCGTCATCATCCCCGCCATCTTGACCTTAGTCAGTCCTCCCTTTTTTCCTATGAACATTATGTTATTTGGATACCTGAACTGATAACTTTTTATGTTCAGTGCACTGATAAACTTATTTAGAACTACTATATTTGATAATGTCGGTTGAATGTTTGGTTGCCGTGTTTATGGTTTGTATGTGCTTGCTGTTATTACGGTTTGAATGGTACAGGAACAGGTACATTTTACTGCACGGTTGGGTGCATGAATTTTGAAACATTTTTTTTTGTTTTTCTACTCAAACTTGGCTGACGGATACAAGCATCTACATCCATCGGACAGGTTTAGACCTGGCCGACAGATAGCACCCGTCGGCAGGGTGTTACACCTTGCCCGACATATGGCATCCGTCGGCAGGGTGGAAGTCTTGCCTGACGGGAAAGACCTGTCGGCATGGTGTAAACACTTGCCTGACGGGAGGGATCCGACTGCTAAGATTTCCCACCTTGCCGACTGGTATGACCCGTCAGGCAAGCCATAACACCCTGCCGACGGGTGTCATCCGTCTGGCAAGAAGTTACGCCTTGCCGACGGGTCCGATATGTCGGCCAGGTGGAAATTCCTGCCTGACGTATGATACCCGTCGGCAGGGTCACCGAAGCAGAGTGACGGATCGGATCCGTGACTCAGGTGCTCATTTTTGGCAGACGGATGGGATCCGTCAGGCCATTGTCCAGCTTACCGATGGATTGTTGCATCCGTCGGCCAAATACTTGGCCGACGAGACCTGGCCGACGGATGTATCCGTCAGCCAAGATCCAGGCCGACGGATAAGCTAACCTGGGAGACGGATCTGATCCGCCCCCCAGGTCAAGATCAGCAGTAGTGTAGATGGGACTATAGGGTGGCCGACCATGTGGGTTAAGAGAGAAAAAAAATAGAGTTTGTTGTTAGTTGTTTTAAATTAGAAATAAAAAGAGAGTGTTTAGAGAGAGAAGGAGAAGAAGAAGAAGAGAGAAGAGAGGGAAAGCTAGGGTTAGGAAGGTTTCAAACCTTTGGATCGTCTCAAGACAAAGAGGAATCGTCTTCCCCTCGTCGTCCTCGTTGGTAAGACCTAACCCGATCTTCGTTTTGTTAACTTTGGAAAGTTAGGGTTTTGTATAAAACTATGGGTTAGGGTTGTAGTGAGTTTGGGGGTTTGTTGGAGACGTTTTAGAGGTGGTTGGAGGTGTTATTGGACGTTTTCCGGTGACCGGAGACTCGGGAGGAGCTCCGGCCACCGTGGGTGGTGGCTGGCCGGAGCTGGTACCAGTCACCACCATAGTGGTCGAGCCCCCCTTGAACCCTAGGGCTCTCGGCCAAGGGGTTTGGGTGGGTCCCACGTGCTCGGTTGCTCGGGTTTTAATGTTCGGGTGGTTTAAAACGTTCCCCGGGCCATTTATCCTAAACCGAATCGAAAATTGGAATTAAATTGGAGAAGTTGTAATTAACGGGTTTTAGAAACTTTAAACGTTAATTATTTAACTCGGAAGTCGGAATTCGATTCCGTCAAGTGCGTTGGGTTCCTTGAAATATTCTAAGACCGTAGAAACGAAAACGGGGGCTTTTGGAGCCCCGGAAGGCAATTTACAAAACCCGGGCAGATTCGCCATGTCGGGCGAATCGGGCCTTTACGGGTCCTTTATCGACAATGTCGAGTAATTGGTAAGTTTGGGAGTGATCAACATTGTCGGGGTTACGTTTGGGCGTTAAGTTCATTGAATTTCGGTTTATTCGTACTAGTTTAAAAGTGTTTTAAAATTGTGCTCTTTTAGATCGTGATGCGGACCGAGGCAAAGGGAAGCTCGGCGAGTGACTGGGTTTACATCGAGGGTTATTGGAGCGCTTTTGGAGTTGTTTACGAGGTAGGGAAAAGTAGCCGGATCTCGGCCCTGATTAGGGAAAGTTAATAGTAGAATTGCATGTGACACCGGGGTGTCGTGGGTTGAGTAGATTTATTTTAAATATTAGAAAAGCATGATACGGGATTGTAGCGTTTAAAAGAAAAGCATGTGACACTTAGTAGTGTCGTAGGAACAGAGAACTTAGCGATATTAGAATTACTGGAGGCATATGACCATGCCCGGAGGTTGACTGTTTAATTTATGTCTTGGGTGGCCATGAGAGCCCGTAATTAATTGTTGATGTCTTGGGTGGCCATGAGAGCCCGTGTATTTAAATTAGTGTCTTGGGTGGCCATTAGAGCCCGTGTATTTAAATTGTGTCTTGGGTGGCCATGAGAGCCCGTGTATTTAAATTGGTGTCTTAGGTGGCCATGAGAGCCCGTGTTTGAAGTTGGTGTGTCTTGAGTGGCCGTGAGTGCCCGTGGGGTTGTTGAACCCGAGTCTTGACCGTTGGTGCGTCTTGAGTGGCAGTGAGTGCCCGTGGGGTTGTTGAACCCGAGTCTTGACTATTGAGGTGTCTTGAGTGGCCTTGAGTGCCTGTGTGATTGAACTTGACTGTGATTGTGATTGTGGTTACCTGAAGTTGTGAGTTCGAAAGGTCGGCAGCCTGATCCGACTTAGTGTCGATGAATTGCGATAGGTCGACAGCCTGATCCGACTTAGTGTCGATGAACTGCAAAGGTCGACAGCCTGATCCGACTTAGTGTCGATGAATTGCGATAGGTCGACAGCCTGATCCGACTTAGTGTCGAGGAATTGCGATAGGTCGATCCTGGACCTGATTGAGATTGGTTACTGAGCAGCTGGTGTGCGATCCTTTATGATCTTGTTTGGTGTTGTGTAGTCTTTCTATCGGGTCCTTGGAGGAAGTCGTCGATAGTTGTGTCGGGTCTACATTACTTTATCGAGTGTTGAGTCTGTTGAGGAAAGTAACGGGTTGTGGGTCAGTTGGGTACTTGAGTTGGGGACTGTAGTCCCGGTGTTGGGTTTGGTTTTAGTGTTACTGGCTTTATCTACTAATTATGTCATAGTCAGTCTGTTATCCTTGGAGGTGAGCGAACGCTCACCCCTAGCTGCTTTTCCTACAGGTATTGATCACCGGACGGACTAGGTTAGCTCTTGAAGTTCATGGAGCTTGGAGCGGAGTCTGGTCTTTATTTTTGTTGAGTCTAGTGACGGATGTTGTACCTTGTCCTCTTGTTGGGACGTTTTTGTATTGTAAATATTATTATTTTGATGACTTAATGGTAATTTCAAAGTTTTTATTCAAACAGGTTTCAAGTGTTTTTATGTTTTTAAATGTTCGCGTCCCGAGTTCGGTTTACTGAAATTGAGGCGTGACACAAGTTTGGATATTTCAGTCCTTGTAGTGACTTCGATAGAGGTTGTTGTATCTGGTTTCTATCAGCCTACGAGCGGGACAATTAAGCAAATGGGTAGTTCTTGGAAGGACGTTCTCCTAAAGCCTTCAAAACGTATTGGTTGGCCTCCAAAACCTTTCTCGGCGCCTCAGATGTCGGGCCCCATTATTTATATCATACCATGTCAAAACCCGATCTTTGAGTTGAGAAAGAGATGTTGATGTGTTGTCTAGGCCCTCCGATGTATGATCTCGGGTTTCGCAAATTGCTCAAACTCAGAAAGCTTCATTTTCCTTAGGAGAAAGCTTTCGATGATCCATATTTGACCTCAGAAGGTGAAGAGTTGTACGGAGATGAGGATTGACTTTGTCGTTCTTATCTGATTTGTTCTATTTGGACATGTCGTCCTTGTTTTTAAGGCTTAACCTTTTAGATACCATTGTTGGAGTTCCTTTGTATCGTTCCCTTGGGTCTTTTTGATTTTTAGAACCTTTCTTTGTTGGAAACAATGTCTCTTATAATAAAATTTTGAGCTTATAAACAAAAGGGTTAGATATTGAAACTTACTCTGAATTATTGGTCACAAACTCTATTCTACCTAACATTTCAAAATGACAAATGCACTACCTTAAGTATTGGTCACGCGATTCTGTTAATAAAAATAGATGTACTATTCCATTTCATTAGTCATATGACCTCATATATGATGATTATTTCCCTTATTTGTTTGACATATATACATTTTATGAGGAACAATGATGAGGGTACAATAGTAACTTTCCTTATAAAATGTATATAGGTCAAATAAGTAAGGGAAAATTGTTATTTTACCATTTATTAAGTGATACATGAGGTCATGTGACTAACGAAAAGGAATATTTCGTCCATTTTTACTAACAGAATTGTGTGACCTATACTTAAGGTTATGCATTTGTCATTTTGAAACATAGGGTAGTGTAGTGTTCGTGACCAATAGCTAAGAGTAAGTTTCGATATTTAACCCTAAAAAAAATAGTACATTTTGTTTATAATTTTGAACGTATGATGATAATAGGAATTGAATGAGTTTGTCACGGCTACATGATGAGTATAAAGAAGGAGTAAGGGAATTTATCGACCATGCGGTGAAAAACTATGAACCACAAAATTCCGATGAGGATAATTATGACACTCTTGTTGAAGAAGCCCGAGATTATGTCATCGTACAAAATATAGAACCATCACGATGAACAACACCTAATGACCCAAACATTCGCAAAACATAACCAAGGGAGCATACAAGATGAGGCTAATCGTTCTTAACCTAGTAATATTCATGTGGCGACTAATGAAGTCATGAGATATAATCCGGAAAGGGAGTACATGGTAGATTGGTTTCCATTTCGTAATGATGGTGATAATATTAATGATCATGCAATGAACCTTGATGCTGATAGCTCAGTTGCAAATGAAGATGTCGAGAGGTACCGATTTTTTTTAAGGGCCCAACAAACACCGTGGTGCACATGATCAACACACAATAGATTGAAACCATTATGGATTTGATATCGTTAAAGGAAAAACACAATACGACAAACGCAACTTTCAATGACTATTGTGCTGTGACGAAACTAAAATTTCTGAGTGGTAACACTTATCCAGAACAATTAGCAAACACAAAAAATATGTTGAAGAGTGGGATGAGTTATGTGAAGTATGATGCTTGTGTATATGAATGTTGTTTGTACCACAACGAAACGGCCGGTTGGACGACGTGTTGTGTTTGTGACAGCCTTGATATGAGAAGACAGAGAGTGAAAAACTGAAGGCAAAGAAAACCATTACCCCAAATTATGAAGAAAAAAGAATGACGAAAGACGGTAACTTGATGATACATTCAACTGACGAAGAATCATAAAAAACTACTAACAAAATATTTTCTTGGTTTACATCAGATCCTTGCGATATGCGTATTGTACTAACTTTTCATGAATATAATTTTGACTATAACGTGTTTTGACATATCTCTCTACTTATATATTATTCAAATTCGAGCATGTTTTTTTTAAATATAATTCAAGCGTGTTTTGATAAACTTATTTGAATGTTTTATTTTTATTTTTTACCTTTCTACTATCAACGGTATAATACAATATGATATTTATGATTTTATGTCTTCAATATTTGTTATTATTATTTTAGAGGAGAAATCTGGTGAGAACCATGTTTTAACGTAGGAACCGCGAGAACCAATCTAAGTCATCCATTTAGGAATGGATGGATGGGATGCAATTGAGTAGTTGACTTGTTGACTGCAAAAAAAACAACACTTTTTAGTAAGTGGTAAGAGCTTTTTAGTAAAACTATCATATTTTTTTTTTAATCAATTCACTAATTTAATTTTTCCCGCTTCGTTTGAACTCCGATTGGCTTCAAACTTGCGCCATTAGTTTTGTTTTTTTAAGGGCTTTCAATCAAGATCAGTCATGAATATATTTTGAAGCACGAAAAAAAAATTATTTTGGGGTAGATTTTTTTTTATATAAAAAATCTGGGTAATTTTTATCAACACTTTGCTCTGGATTTATCAACACTTTTACACTGGTTTTATCAACACTTTACACTGGTTTTATCACCTCATTTTCCAAAATTGATCATGATTTTATCACCTCATCGCGTGCTTTTTATGATCACTAGTTTTATCAACACTAAACACTAGGTTTATCATACAAATTACGTGTGTTTTATCACCCACATCACATGTTTTTTTGAAGCACGAAAAAAAATTATTTCGGGGCTATTTTTTAAAGGAATTATATATGGGTAATTTTTATCAGCACTTTGCTATGGGTTTATCAACACTTTACCCTGTTTTTATCAACACTTTACACTGGTTTTATCACCCCATTCTCCAAAACTGATCATGATTTTTATCATCTCATCACGTGCTTTTTATGAACACCAGTTTTATCAACACTAAACACCAGATATATCATTGAATTACGTGTTTTTTATCACCTCATCACAAGTTTTTTTTATCAACGTTAAACTCTATTTTATCACACTTATTATTAAAATTGAAAATGGTTTTTATCACCTCATTACATGTTTTTTTATCAACATTTAGCACTAGTTTGGTACTCCGGTATAAAACATTTATTAGTGAAGATTTATCAACGCTCAACATTATTTTTATCACCTTGATATAAATTTTTATTTTTGTGCTTCAAAATATATTCATGACTGATCTTGATTTAAAGCCCTTGAAAAAAGAAAAATATTGGCGCAAGTTTGAAGTTAATCGGAGTTCAAACGAATCGGGAAATATTAAATTAGTGAATTGGTGAAAAAAATGGACAATTGTCCACATGGCACCGTGCTATTACAATTATGGCCTTGCTTGTGTGAGAATGGATGAAAGTGGCGTGAACTATGGTAGAATTGAGATGATGATGTGACATCATGGTGAATGTTGGATCTTAAATGTGTGTGGCTAGGATTGGTTCTCATAGTTTCTATGTTAAAAGTGGTTCTCAATAGATTTCTCCTCTATTATTTTATATAATATAAAAATATATTAAAATTATTTATAACAATGAATTAATTAGCTAAATTGGAAAAATATAAATTCAATTAATTTCAAGAGTTCTAACGTCTTTTGTTTTTTTTTAGCAAAATGAGGTAATATTATAAATTAAAAGCGTTTACAGGCAAACAAACACTGGAAAAATGAAAGTGCAACAAAGGAAATAAAATGACAAGAACATAAAAGTAAAAGCGCTCTACGGGATTCAGTAGTTGTCTGGAGGGTAGTACTGCGACAGCGTCTAACGACACCGATACAGCGGCTCCCAACGAAGGGGCAATGGTCGAGCAGGCCAATTGTAGATATTTGTTGTGGTGGACTAGGTACTCTCCCAGGATGCCAATGTGCGTCGTCCTCCCTTGACTGATAATGGTAGGGCTCCTAAACGCAAGATTGCTGACCTCCGAGCTGGTAGGGAAGCACTATGTCGGCTTTTGGTGGAACCACTGCCACCTTACGTCCAGAGGGGCGATACAGCCCACCGACCCCCCTCTGCACCTCTTTGGACTCATTCCGCGATGCAAGGGTGCTTGGAGCCCGTCGCCGCTATGTGTGATGCACATTCCAATTTGAACTGGATCGTAACTAAAACAAGCCTACTCTAACTGGCCAACCCAGACCCGACCCGAATCGGTGGACCAGAGTTGTGACCTCCTTGGGCCTTATGGCCTACTTGTGAAGCTCATTGGCCCACCAGCAGAATTTGGAGACCAAAGGCCCACAGCCCAACCCGTGTCGCCTTATTCTGTTCCGTCCCCTAGCACTGTCTCCACGACCCACTCTCGGTGTAGTCGTCCGATACCGATTCAGGAGGAGACTACAGAAGCCATCTCCCATATCTTCCCACCGGAGGCGGGTTCGGCCAGATCTCCTCCAGACTTTGCACTGGACGTCGTGTCCTTAACGTCAGATCTCCTACTGAAGAGCGTCGCACCAGACCCCGCACCTGCAGTCGCCGACCCCCCTTACTGGAGGCTACCCGACCCTCCTCCTCTGCCCTACTAACGGAGAGAACCTGCCTCAAAACTTTCCTCTCCGCCCCCGAAACCGGAGAGACAGTTGTAGAAGAGTACGCACGAGACAGTGAAGGAGAAGAGGCCCGTGGTAAGGAAACCATTGTACCTGCCTTAGAAGCCCCGACGCTTGACCAGAGATGTCTGCCGGAGTTGCAGAAGAACGCCGCCATCTGATTGCTAACCCTAATCGCAGAGTCGGGAGCGCTTTTAAAAAAGCTCTCCCCCGTCGTCGCCCTTGACGAGCCAGATCGGGAGAGACTTCTCTCCAGAAACGGAGACACCACCGGAACAACCCCGATGCTCTCCTCCTCCTCTTCCATCGAAGGTTTGTACGTTGGAGAAGCCGGTTCTCTCATCAACTGCACGTCGAATCCCTCCCCATCACTTGACAAGTTCCTGGTCGAGATTTGGTTCACCATCGCCGCCGTCGTAATTCGGTTCGCAAAACTTTCGGTTCTCTATGATTTTAAAGAAAAAAGCTGTGCAGGCAAGCGCTACCCAACAACCTAACGTCTTTTGTTTTTATATAACTTTTATAATTACGTAAGTTATTATTCAAACTGACTTTGTTATTGTAAAATAATAATTTCATCACACGATCATTATTGATAGAATTTATTTTACTTATCTACCATTTCCTATTCCATGTATTGATAATTCAGTTTAGTTATTAAATATTGTATTTGGATATAGAAAAAGAATAGATGAACAGAGTACAAAGTTTGGAGGCTCCATACTTTTATTTTGTTTATATATTATTTTTCTATACTCAAATAATGGAGGAGCGACATATATGATATATTATAAATATGTGGAGAAGAATAGGCGAGTAATGAAGAAGACCAGAACGGCAGAACCATCTCCCGCCATGTGTTTGGATGACAAGAGGAGAGTTGACGTGGCGCAGATAAAACAAAACACACATACCTAGACGGAAACGCGTTGCACATTTTTTTGAATGAACAGTGAAAACCAAAAAGAGAGAATGGGGATCTGTACTGTACGGATATAAGCATCAGTCTTCCGAAAAATATCTACCCTAAAATATCTTCCACTCATATTTTTGTTGAATTTATTCATTTGTAACAAAAAAAATATTAAAATACTTCATTTTCGTTTATTTTGTCTAGGTTAGGAGGGCACCGCACGATGCACGGTGCAAGACGTATAAAATCGTATAAGATATGTAAGACTGTAAACATATGTATTTTGGTTGTGTAAATAGTTTATAGGATGTGTGTTGCCAAATTTTGACATTCGAATAAGTTGTAGTTTAAAAACGTAGCCCGAAAACATGATGTGCATTGGAAGAACGATAATATTGTTTGCTCGAAATTTAACAACCCGATGAACGGTTAGGAGAAAGACCTGGTTTTGATCAAATGTCTTTGATTGTGTGTTGTGCACAGGTGCATTTTCATTACATTTGGCTTGTCAATACCCATAAACTCAATTGTGAAGAGCAGATCAAATAACCCTAACATTGCAATCAATCCAGATCCAATACTTAAATATTTTTGTGGAGAATTCAATCTCAAAGTTTAAGCATCTATACAAACTCAGGATCATCCTATTTCTTCAGAGCAAGTCTATGTATTATCCATTCCCCGGCAAGCTAAATTTCCATCATTTGAGCATAGAAATAAATTGAAACCTTAGTCAAGAAACTGGTATAATATAGAAATAGCAAAGGATATAAAAGACCACTTTGTTTGAAGTCGAACAAAAGTACTTGATAAAAAGTCCAACAAAAGGGAACCAGTCCCTATATACTATTACGATGAACCATGCACAACATCAGGATAATCTAAGCCCAAAAAAAGTAGATGGAAATATGCATATGAGGAGCAACTTTCACGGGATGTTGACGGGAGAGCCAGAAACAGAGGCACCATTATTCTCTACTACCGAAGTGTAGTACCCAATTAAAGAGTACAAGTCGGCTACAAATTGCGACGTAACATGGAATAAAATATTCTTTAACAACTGGAAAAAATCTTCCACCATTCCATGCTTGTCAAAATAGGTGATTATACGATCAACTAAAATCGAGTCTTCAAACCCTAATATCTCTATAACAGATTCTTGATAAAAGGGCGGACCTTGGCTCCCAAATGATACTGTAATAAACCATTTAGGAGTAGGAAGTAGGCATGCAATTAATCGAAGAACCGAGGGAGAAAAAAAACTTACAATGTCATATAAAACCCATTTGATTATGCGTGGCCTTGAGCGGGTGTAGGAGTCCTCGGAAATCGGCGGTTGAGCAGTGCTCAGAGGTGATCGACGCCCTACCTCCGGCCATGGAGGCCAATCGCTGGCACAAGAACCAGCCTCTGAGTTGGCTACAGAATGGGCGATTGCATGCTCGTTTTGTGTAGCTGGTTGTGGTCGGTGCTGCTCTGGAGGCCATGAAGGCCAATCCCCTGCAACAGGTGGGTTTGCATTGCCGTTTTCAAAGATTTCTCCATTATGGATGCTCGGGGGGACCATGGGCCGTCTGATCCTATGTAAAGGAGGCCAAGATGTTTTCCTCCTTGCACGTTGGTTGACATAGTCGTTGCTAGGGCGTAGAACCATGTTTCCAACTCTGAGGTATCTGTGTAATAGATGTATCACGACACATATAAATTGGGAATCCTGCATCATCTGTTGTTGTAGACAGGTTCCATTGTTTTGGAAAATTCTTGGAATAATGCTCGTTAACCATGCAAGGAGATGATGAGTTTGTAGTTCCACACGGACCATACAACATTGTATCCTTAACAATATTGTAACCTGCCAAATTAGTTGTTGGATCAGGTAACTCAGCACTCACAATGTTATCAATCTGGGTCCCCATAGGGTTCTTGAATCCTGGTTTCAAGAAAAGAAGAATGTGAGCATGCGGTAGTCCTCTTTTTTGAAACTCTATTGCATAACCAATCCCATGCAACAGGTGGGTTTGCATGGCCGTTTTCAAAAATTTCTCCATTAGGGATGCTCGATGGGATCATGGGCCGTCTGATCCTACGTAAAGGAGGCTGAGATGTTTGCCTCGTTGCACGTCGGTTGACATAGTCATTGCTATGGCATAATAGATGTATCACGACGCATATAAATTGGGAATCTGATATCATCTGTTGTTGTAGACAAGTTCCATTGTTTTGGAAAATTCTTGGAACAATCCCCGTTAACCATGCAAGAAGATGATGGGTTTGCAGCTCCACACGGACCATGCAACATTGTATCCTCAACAATATTGTAGCTTGCCAAATCAGTTGCTGGATCAGGTAACTCAGCACTCATAATGTTATCAATCTGGGTCCCCATAGGGTTCTTGAATCCTGGTTTCAAGAAAAGCAGAATGTGAGCATGCAATAGTCCTCTTTTTTGAGACTCTATTGTGTAAATCCTTGCAAAGAGAAAAAAAAGGAAAAACATATCAATCTGTATGGGGAGCAAAGGTTATAATGATAAAGAGTGAACGAGCGTACATGCAAGAACAGGACCAAAGGGTTTTTTTTGGATCTTCCATGAACTGTTTCAATTTAATCGAGAAAACACGTGCATTGACATCATGCCGGTTTGTATCTCCTTCTTGTCCAATCAACCCAAGCATGACATCTATTTCAAGCCGTTTAGGGTTACAGGTAAAAGTCAAGAATATATCGGGGAAGCCGGCCCAACGACGAATAGCCATGACATCTTGGTAGTTTTCAACACGATATCGTGGACCTACAGTATGGATTGATAGGAGGATAATGGCCTTTACAAGATAAACTACATCTGAATCACCTCGACCAGAGGCATCCATAAGACCACAATATAAATCAGCATGTAAAGCGCTTTGGTTGTCACGGTAATAACGAAACCGTATCTCTTCAAGGGCCATCCAAGTGTCAATCATGTACTTTTGCAATAAGCGGATAGCATTTATTAAGGACCGGCCTTCATTCACACGCTGCTGAAAACGGTATGCATAATACTCACGCATAGTTACTGTCTCCCGGCTCGCATCACTGCTCAGTTGGAGCACAAGTTTGATCTCATGATAAAACCCAGGTTCCTCGTATGGATGAATTAGGGGGTACGAAAGCGCCATAAAATGTAGGTGTAGATCAGTAACACGTTGGAGACCAGTTGAACGGTGGTGCACGACAATATCCCACTCGAATGAACCAGCATCAAAGTCACCAACACTAAGACTAGCAACTTCATTATTGGATGGTTGGTCATATTGTACTCCATTAGTGTGACGATTGTTGATGAGGTGTAAACAAAAAGGTTCAGTTGGGTTGTCTTCGTGACGGTCACGGGCCTTGCGGAAACTTGCAACCAAGGCATTGTGTGTGTCTAGCATGTTTCAGATTTCTTGAATAAGGCTATCATCAATGGCATCTCTTAAGGCCCCTCGTTTGAGAGCAGCGCGACGATTTGTTATCTCATGATGTGTATCGTATATATAGAGCTTGGCAAACTGTGGCCGGTTTCCATCAACGGGTAGGAGAGAGCCAATATTGTGGTAGTTCTGACCGCTAACTCGGTAAACATAAGGTACGCTTCCTCGATTGATGGTGTTATCTACTTTAAGTTCGATCGATGTCATTGCAAACATCGCATTTAAGGTACGAATTTCAGATCTTAATGTAGCACCATGTGGGTCAGCACCTCGTTCTAGCAATGCTTGGAGAAGGGGTGGGGGTCTTGGGATCTTAGGTACTTTGACACGGGCAGCGGAACAACAGAGCATGAAAACTGGTTCTTCGGTTGAACCTTGAGAGCGGGTTCTTTCACGAGACCACATAATCACACCACACCCTTGGAAAGTACACGTGGGGGGTGCAAAAGACCACGGAACATCAACTACAGGTTAAGAGAAAGTATTGAAAATGTGGGTACTGAAAAAAGAAACAGTGAACATGTAGCGTAGTAAGAGAGGTCATGGAAGACAGACCTCTTTTTCAGCGGCGAGTAGGGACGGGTGTCAATGGTGGGATAATTGTGTTCGAAGGAATCTGTTGCAGCAATGACCACGTAGTACATGTTTTTTTTATAGAGAAAATGATACAATAGTAACTCATAACGTGTTGGGAAGTCACCCAAAAAAGTTAACCGAGGGCCCAATTCGATGGCCGGTTAATTGACAATGCGGCGTAGGAGGAGAACCGAGTAAGTTAGTTGTGGTGGGTGGCAGTGATGGGTTGTTCGCATGTGAAGGGATCAGGTGCAATATTACACCAGATTACCTAGCAAGGTAAACAACATCGGTAAGATATTAAGTAAGTACATGCTGGAAAGTAAAGAAACACAATCACATCCAAGAGACCAAGTGAAGGAAGAATACTAGGTGAGTTTGGTGAAGATGATAAGACTGAATAGAAGCGCGGGGACCATGGAAATGGGGTGGACACGGTCGTTTTCTCGTGTTTGAGCCACAACTACGGAGGACATGCCTTTTCCGATTGGAGAACGGTTGTGTAATCACCTCATTATCGTATCCATCCACATACTGAGGTAGTATTTGGGATTCTGTCTGTGGGAGAGGTGATGGCACGCCCCAAATTCGGTAGAACCGAACCCGGAACACGAACGGTGAAACAATAAAACAAATTTCAAACCCTTTTAAGTAAACCGCTTAAAATCACCATTTAGTTAATCAAATAATATTTTACAACTTAAAAGTACGTCCAAAACAAGCGGACAAAATAAACATGTACGTCGCTAGACTACCAAAAAGAAACCCGGACTCCCGCTCCCAGCTCTTCAAGCTTCGAGAGTTCCCCTAGTCCGTCTCGCGACCAGTACCTATAGGAAAAGCAGCTAGGGGTGAGCGTTCTCTCACCACCCCGGATACCAGACTGACTACGACATACTAGCAGAAAATGCCGGAAACACCAACAACAAACCAAACACCGGGGACTACTATCCCCAAACTCAAGTAACCCGACGGTCACACGAAAACTGTTACTTTCCCCAACCAACTCAAACCCGGACGCGTAATGTAGACCCGACACAACGGTTACGACCTCAACCCAAAACACGAATAATAACCACGCAACACCCAAGATCACAAAGGATCGCACACGGCAAACAAGATCATAAAGGATCGCACTCCAGCTGCTCAGTGCCGGTTGCTAACCGGCTGGGCTTGAGCCTGCCCCACGTAACTTCCCCTGAACGCAGTCGGGCCAGGCGGTCGACCTGTTAGCGATACGTACCGCAATACTTTTCCGATAGCTAGTCGGAAGGGGAGCCGCCCTTCATCGCCGAAGAAATGCACAACTTTACCGATGGTTAGTCGGAAGGCTAGCCAACCCCGACGCGCGCGACCACAGAACCCCTTTATTGTCAGGCGGGCCCCCAACCTCGTCGCAGAAGAATGCACAACTTTACCGATGGTTAGTCGGAAGGCTAGCCAACCCCCACGCGCGCGACCACAGGACCCCTTTATTGTCAGGCGGGCCCCCAACCTCAATCAATCACAATCAACACCCAAGGTTCAACACTCCAAAGGCACTCATAGCCACCCACGACACACCAACAGTAATACACGGGTCAACACCCCAAAGGCACACATGGCCACCCACGACACACCAATAGTAGTACACGGGTCAACACCCCAAAGGCACTTATGGCCACCCACGACACACCAACAATAATACACGGGTCAACACCCCAAAGGCACACATGGCCACCCACGACACACCAACAGTAATACACGGGTCAACACCCCAAAGGCACACATGGCAACCCACGACACACCAACAGTAACACACGGGTTCAACACCCCAAAGGCACACATGACCACCCACGACACACCAACAGTAACACACGGGTTCAACACCCCAAAGGCACACCTGACCACCCACGACACACAAACAGTAAAACCACGGGTCCAACACCCCAAAGGCACACCTGACCACCCAAGACACACAAACAGTAAAAACACGGGTCCAACACCCCAAAGGCACACCTGACCACCCAAGACACACAAACAGTAAAAACACGGGTCCAAAACCCCAAAGGCACACCTGACCACCCAAGACACGCAACGGTAAAATACGAATTTAACTCCCCACGGGCACTCATGGCCACCCAAGAAACACAAGGTAAAATACGGGTTCAACGGGATTCTAAAGTGTATAGAGTGGACATCAGGGGTATAATGGGATTCTAAAGTGTAGGACAATTCCGAAGCAAAAGCTCATGACAATAAGAAAAGGCAATTTAAAACAGGCATGTGGCTAAGCATTTCAGGAAGAAAGTGTCAAACCATTCATAGAACATACAAGAAAGAGTACATGCACAAACCTGAGGTTCAAAGAACAGCGATAAATGGCTATCCTGATGTACAAACCTGATGTCAGTTGAGAGACACCCTGCACATGTTTGATATATAATTTTTTTTCATATATTGTGGCCTAATTAGAAAAGATAAGTAAATTAGGAGAAGACAGTAAATGATTTCAGTGAGCCAAAAAAGAAAATGGAATAACGGTACCTGTTATGTGTCGAAGGTGAAGTGCTTGGAACTCTTTCAAAGGATGGCATATAAATAAGTTAGAAGATGTGTAGGAATGGATTTATGGCTCAACAATAAAAAAATAACAACAACCAAAGTGTTAATCCATAAACCCAAGCCATGCTTTAAGAGTCTTTGTTGAACTAATAGGAACACAAAATCAAAGCAGCATAATTAATTAAATGTTACTTACTTGAAGCCATGGAAGATTACTTGATGAAGAAGAACAAGGCTATGGATCTTCCAATGGATTATACTTGCTCCATGTGGTTCTAACTCTCAGATAGGGGCGAGAAGAAAGAGGAATGCCAAGTATTCCATTGAGGACCATAGCCATATATTTATAGATGGTCAATGCTTAGTTGGCCAACTATTTGTAATTTCAATTAGGCCCCTCAACCAAAGGAAATTACAACTTGGTATCTACACTTTTTATTTCCATGACCACTTAATGATACCTATTAGATACACACTTTAATTTATCACTTTAAAATGCATCAATAACCTTAGTGATAACAAGTACATTTAACACATATTTGCCCACCCAATGGATTTTAATCCAACAATCTCCTACTTGGACAACATATGTTTTACCTGAGAAATGTACAACCTTATGAGCTCAAAAATTGTTATCACATAATAGGTATCCCTTACAATCTCGTCCATTCGACTATACTCGTATAGAACCAAAGCAGCATTTGTCAATTAACTTTAGACTAAACCAACAGTGATCACGTATACAAGGATAACCGAACGACACATATCAATCATGGATGTGTAGCATGGAAATTACATGCAATGTGATCCGACATGCCTATTTCCAACTGGTCCACCTTAAAATTAAGTGAGTTCAATAACTAAAACAGAATGCAAGGACTGAATATTTTATTTCTGATCAGAATTAAGCACAAAACTTTAACCTTAACCTTAAACTTTAAACCTTAACCTTATGCATAACCGCAAGCCTGAAGCGAGCAAAATACAAAACTCCCACTAAACCAGAATATCCTCAAGTGTTGTAATTCCCATACGGGCAGCATGCTCATTAAAAGACCTTGGGCGGTAAGCCCTTAGTGAGCGGATCCGCTATCATGAAGTTTGTCCCAATATGCTCTATGGATAATTGCCCCTTTTGCACTCTATCTTTTACAACTAGGAACTTTATGTCTATGTGTTTAGAATTTGACGAGCTCATGTTGTTGTTGGAATATGCAACTGTTGAGTTATTGTCACAATATAACTTTAGTGGTCTTTCAACATTCTCCAAAATGCGCAGCTCCGTGACAAAGTTTCGCAGCCATATTCCCTAGTTCGATGCCTTATAGCATGCTACAAATTCTGCTGCCATAGTGGAGGAAGCTACAAGTGTTTGCTTAACGCTTTTCCACGATATAGCTCCTCCGGCTAATAAGAAAATATAGCCTGATGTAGACTTTCTGCTATCTTGGCACCCAACGAAATCAGAATCTCAATACCCAATGACCTCCAAACGATTTGATTTTCTGTAAGTGAGCATGTAATGCTTTGTCCTCTTTAGATACCTCATAACCTTTTTGGCCGATATCCAATGATCCATACCGGGGTTACTTAGATATCTGCCTAACATCCCAACAACATACGCTATATTTGGACGCGTACATACCTGAGCATACATTAGACTCCCAACTGCCGATGCATAGGGAATCTTTTTCCTTTCTTGCATCTCAAGATTACCTTTAGGACATTGAACTAGACTGAATTTGTCTCCTTTAGCCACCGGGGTGTCACCTGGTTTACAACCTTCCATGCCAAACCTTTTGAGTACCTGATCGATGTAGCTCTCTTGTGACAATCCAAGAACACCTCGAGGTCAGTCTCGGTGTATCTGGATCCCTAAAACAAAAGAGGCCTCCCCAAGATCTTTCATCTCTAAATGAGTTGACAGAAATCTTTTGGTTTCCTTTAATAACTCTACATCGTTGGTGGAAAGTAATATGTCATCGACATATAAAACCAGGAACAATACCTTACTCCCACTGAACTTGTGATACACACAATCATCAACCTTATTTTCCTCAAAACCGAACAAGACAATCGCCTTATGAAATTTGTGTCACCATTGACGGGAAGCTTGCTTGAGGCCATAAATGGACTTCTTTAATTTACAAACCAATTTCTTTGGGTCTCCGGACTCAAAGTTCTCTGGTTGTACCATAAACATTGTTTCTTCAATATCACCATTGAGAAACGCTGTCTTAACATCCATCTGATGCAACTCAAGATCAAAATGAGCGACAAGTGCCATGATTACCCTAAAAGAGTGCTTCATTGAAACCGGAGAGAAAATCTCTGTAAAATCAATGCATTCCTTTTGAGTATAGCCTTTAGCCACAAGATGTGCCTTATACCTCTCCACATTACCTATTGCATCCCTTTTGGGTTTAAAAATCCATTTGCAACCAATCGGTTTTGCTCCTTCGGGTAGTGGGACAAGTTCCCAAACTTTATTGTCTTGCATAGACTTATACTCTTCCTTCATGACATCAATCCACTTTAGAGAGTCAGAACCCTTCATGGCCTGAGAAAAATCGATTGGATCATCTTCCATTATTCCATTTTCATGTTCCTGGAGAAATTATGATATAGTCATCTGGAATGGCATTTCTCCTCTCTCTTGTGGATCTCGTTAGTGGCACATGTTGTTGAGGTTGTTGAATTTGTTCTTCCAGAACAACTATTTCATCTTGAACGGGGAGTCGGTCAACATTGTCTTGTTGAGGTTTCGGATTCACTTCTTGATCAATGAAAGGCGTATGAACCTGAACATTATCAAAATTGATAGTAGGAATCGAGTTTGATCTCTATTCCTCCTCAAAGACAATGTCTCTAACCTTATCACTCCCCTCAAATTCAACTTCCTCAAAAAATGTTGCACTTCTCGCCTCAAAAATTTTCTTTTATGTGGGATCATAAAACTTATACCCCCTTGAGTGCTCCGAGTAACCAATAAAGTAGCTGCTCATAGTCTTGGAGTCCAATTTTCTTTCTTGTGGCCTATAAGCCACTGCCTCAGCTGGACATCCCCAGACGTGAAAATGCTTTAGACTAGGCTTTCGCCCTGTCCAAAGCTGTCACGCCCCGAATTCGGCAGGAACGAACCCGGAACGCGAACGGTGAAACAATAAAACAGTTTTCAAACATTTTAATAAACCGCTTAAAATCACCACTTTGAGTTAATCAATATAATATTTTACAACTTAAAATACGTCCAAAACAAGCGGACAAAAACCAAAGCGTACGTCGCTAAACTCCCAAAAACCCGGACTCCCGCTCCCAACTCTTTAAGCTTCGAGAGCTCTCCTAGTCCGTCTCACGACCAGTACCTGCAGGAAAAGTAGCAGGGGGTGAGCATTTCGCTCACCACCACGGATACCAGACTGACTATGGCATACTAGCAGAAATGCCGGAAACACCAACAACAAACAAAACACCGGGGACTACTATCCCAAACTCAAATTAGACTGACGGTCACGCAAAACAACTACTAAACTTTCCCAACCAACTCAAACCCGGACGCGTAATGTAGACCCGACACAGCGGTTACGACCTCAACCCAAAACGCAAATAATAACCACGCAACACCCAAGATCATAAAGGATCGCACACAACAATCAAGATCACAAAGGATCGCACTCTAGCTACTCAGTGTCAGTTTCTAACCGGCTGGGCTTGAGCCTGCCCCACGCAACTTTCCCCGACACGCAGTCGGGCTAGGCGGTCGACCTGTCCGCGACATATACAGCAATACTTTTCCGATAGCTAGTCGAAAGGGGAGCCGCCCTTCATCGCAGAAGAATGCACAACTTTACCGATGGTTAGTCAGAAGGCTAGCCAACCCCCACGCGCGCGACCCAGGACCCATTTTCTGTCAGGCGGGCCCCAACCTCCATGCAATCACAGTCATCACCCAAGGTTCAACGAATAACGACAATAATATACGACTAACTACCCCTCAGCAGGACAGTCAGCAACAATACAGGTTTAACACCCCACAGGCACACATGGCCACCCACGACACACAAATAGTAACATACGGGTTCAACACCCCAAAGGCACACATGACCACCCACGACACACACACAGTAACATACGGGTTCAACACCCCAAAGGCACACATGACCACCCTCATAAACACAACAAGTTACTTAACTTACGGGCACAACCAAAAGCCACCAGTATTTCTATTGTTCGATATGTTCACTTATCCTACGACACTACTAAGTGTTACATGCATTTCTATTGTTCGATACGTTCACGTATCCTATGACACCACTAAGTGTCGCCTGCATTTCTATTGTTCGATAACTTTACTTATCCTACGACACCACTAAGTGTCATATGCATTTCTACAGTTAACTTTCCCTAGTCAAGGACGAGATCCGGCTACTTTTCCCTACCTCGTAACGCTTTCCAAATATCCACGCTCAAGCTCCGGCGTGCTCGCAGTCACCCGCTTAGCCTCCTCTTTCGGCGATCGGCGGCACGATCTAACAAGATCACAAATTAAAACACTTTTTAAGTTCGCAGGCAAAACTGAATTTTAATGAATTTGACGCCCAAACGCGACCCCGAAAACGCCGATCACTCCCAAACTTCCCAATTACTCGACATTGTCAACAAAGGGCCAGGAAAAGCCCGATTCGCCCGGCTCAGCGAATCTGCCCAGGATCGGAAAACGCCCTTCCGGGGCTCCGAAAATTCCCGTTTTCGTTTCTACGATCTTAGAATAATTCAAGGGTTCCAATGCAATCGACGAAATCAATTTCCGACTTCCGAGCGATTTAATTCGCGTTTAAAGTTTCTAAACCCGAAATTTCCAACTTTCACAATTTAAATCCATAATTCGTTCCGGGTGTGAATTATCGACTTGGGGATCGTCCAAAACCACCCGAACACGAAAAACCCGAGACCCAACCACGTGGGCCCCACCCGGAGACCACCGGAAAAAGCTCATTTTCGCCCCAAAACGTTCTTAACGAACCCTAAACCTCAACCATTCATCGTTTAACCAAATATAAACGAATACTTAGAAATCAAACATGTCGAAACGAGAAAAAGTCGGGTTCTTACCGTAGGCAACGAAGAGGGGAGCTCGATTTCGCAAGAAAAAACACGATCGATATCTGCCCACTCAATGACGTGGATGGGGTCCGCATTGTACTTCCGCAACTGGGACACGTGGAAGACGTTATGAACACTCCCAAGTTGCGGTGGTAATGACAGACGATATGCCACTGCTCCCACTCTGCTCAAGATCTCGAAAGGTCCAATGTACCGCGGGGCTAACTTGCCTCCGCCGCGGCTAAACCGTACCAGTCCCTTCCTCGAGCTCACCTTCAGGAACACGTGATCACCGACTGCGAACTCGAGAGGTCGGCGTCGTCTGTCGGCGTAGCTCTTCTGCCGACTCTGTGCGGTCTTCAACCGCTCGCATATCAGCGCGACCTTCTCGGTCGTCTCTCGAACAAGCTCTGGCCCTAGTAGACTCTTGTCTCCCACCTTTTCCCAGCATACTGGCGATCGACACGGCCTACCTTACAATGCTTCAAACGGTGTCATCCCAATACTGGCCTGGAAGCTGTTGTTGTAGGCGAACTCGACCAACGGTAGGTTGGTTTCCCACGACCCCCTAAAGTCTAGCACACATGCCTGCAGCATGTCCTCCAAAATCTAAATCGTGCGCTCGGACTGGCCGTCTGTCTGGGGGTGGTGTGCTGTACTGAGCAAAACCTCGGCCCCCAACGCGGTCTGAAGACTCGGCCAAAATCTGGATGTGAACCGAGGATCCCTGTCAGACACTATCGAAACAAGGACTCCATAGAGACGCACGATCTCCTGAATGTACAGACGACTCAACTTGTCAACCGGATCAGTCATCCTCATGGCCAGGAAATGGGCCGACTTGGTCAACCGGTCGACTACCACCCATACCGCATCGTGTCCTCTTAGCGATTCTCGGCAACCCACTCACTAAGTCCATCGTGACGTGCTCCCACTTCCACTGGGCAATCGGTAGTGGCTGCAATAATCCGGCAGGACGCTGATGTTCGGCTTTCACCTACTGATAGGTGAGACATCTCGATACAAATTCCGCGACCGCTCTCCGCATCCCGCTCCACCAGAAGTGCCGCCTGATGCCGCGGTACATCTTGGTGCTACCCGGGTGCACTGTAAGACGCGAATGATGCGACTCTCGCACCACGTCATCTCTACAGTTGTGCGACACGAATAATCCTCCTTGATACCGTAACCCCCAATCAGCACTGAGTTCCCAGCCTTCCGCATCGACACCGCTGACGACCCTCTCTCGGATTTCTGACGTCTCGACGTCCTCTGACTGCGCCTCCAACACTCGGGCAAGTAGTGAGGGCTCAGCCACCAATGAGCACATGGCCACGCCACCAGTAACCTCCTCTAGCTCAAGCCCAAACGTGCCCGGTTTCCCCATCATGTCCCATTCTCGGACTGATATGCTAGCAAGACTCGGAACCGACTTACTACTCAGGGCGTCGGGAACCACGTTTGCCTTACCCGGATGGTAGTGTAGCTCAAAGTCGTACTCCTCGAGTAGCTCCATCCATCGCCGCTGGCGCATGTTCAGGTCTCGTTGGGAAAAGATGTACTTGAGGCTCTTGTGATCCGAGAAGACCTGAAACCGCTCGCCATACAGATAATACCTCCAGCCCTTTAGCGCGAACACGACTGCTGCTAATTCCAAGTCATGGGTAGGATAGTTGCGCTCGTGTGTCTTCAACTGCCTGGAGCCATAAGCAACAACTCTACCCAACTGCATCAGTACACAGCCCAGTCCTTCCCCGGACGCGTCACAGTAGACCTCATACCCGACCCCTCGCTCTGGCACTATCAATACTAGAGCGGTAGTCAGACGAGTCTTCAGCTCCGTGAACGCACGTTCACAATCCTCTGTCCACACAAACCTGACTCCCTTGCGCGTCAAAAGAGTCATAGGTGCGGCTAGTCGCGCAAAGTCCTGGACGAATCGCCGATAACACCCAGCCAACCCCTAAAAACTATGGATCTCGAAGACGCTCGTGGGCCACGCCCACTTTGAAACCGCGTCGATCTTCGCCGGATCGACCAGTATACCGTCACGGGCTACAATGTGACCGAGGAATTTCACCTCAGCGAGCCAAAACTCGCACTTCTCTAGGTTGGCGTATAGCTGATGTGTGCGCAGCAGGGTCAGAACAGCCCTCAAATGCTCCTCATGTGCCGCCTCGTTCTGCGAGTAGATCAAGATGTCATCTACAAACACCACCACAAATTGATCTAACAACGGCCGGATTATACTGTTCATCAGATCCATGAACCCTGCAGGTGCGTTCGTCAGTCCAAATGGCACCACCAAGAACTCGTAATGCCCATAGCGTGTCCGGAATGTAGTCTTTTCAACGTCCTCCTGCCGGACTCGCAACTGGTAATATCCGGATCGCAGATCGATCTTCGAGAAGCATGTTGACCCTCTCAACTGGTCGAACAAGTCGTCAATTCTCGGCATCGGGTATCGGTTCTTCACCGTAACCCGGTTCAGCTTCCGGTAGTCTATACACATCTGAAGCTCTCCACTCTTCTTCTTCACGAAGAGTGCTGGTGCTCCCCACGGCTATGTGCTCGGATGGATAAACCCCTTCTCCCGAAGCTCCTCGAGCTGACGCTTCAGCTCGGTCAACTCTGTCGGCGCGAACTTGTAAGGCGCCATCGATATCATTGCCGTTCCCGGCATCAGGTCAATCCCGAACTCCACCTCACGAACTGGTGGTGTCACGCCCCAATTTCAGCGAACCGAACTCGGGACGCGAACATTTTAAAAACATAAAAGCACTTGAAACCTGTTTTCATTAAACACTTTAAAATACCAATTTAGTTCATCAAAATAATAATTACAGTTTAAAACACGTCCCAACAAGTGGACAAAAGTACAAGGTATCCGTCACTAGACTCAAAAAGACAAAACCCGGACTCCGCTCCTAGCTCCACAAGCTTCGCGAGCTCACCTAGTCCGTCCCACGAACAGTACCTGTAGGAAAAGCAGCTAGGGGTGAGCGTTCGCTCACCACCACGGATAACAGACTGACTACGGCATAATTAGTAGATAAAGCCAGTAACACTAAAACCAAACCCAACACCGGGACTACAGTCCCCAACTCAAGTACTCAACTGACCCACAACCCGTCACCTTCCTCAACAGACTCGACACTCGATAAAAACAGTGTAGACCCGACACAACTATCGACGACCTCCTCAAGGACTCGAACGAAACGACACAACACCAAACAAGATCACAAAGGATCGCACACCAACTGCTCAGTAACCAATCTCAATCAGGTCAGGGTTCGACCTATCGCAATTCCTCGACACGAAGTCGGATCAGGCTGTCGACCTTTCAAACTCGCAATTCCTCGACACTAAGTCGGATCAGGCTGTCGACCTTTAAAACTCGCAATTCATCGACACTAAGTCGGATCAGGCTGTCGACCTTTAGAACTCGCAATTCATCGACACTAAGTCGGATCAGGCTGTCGACCTTTAAAACTCGCAATTCATCGACACTAAGTCGGATCAGGCTGTCGACCTTTAGAACTCGCAATTCATCGACACTAAGTCGGATCAGGCTGTCGACCTTTAGAACTCGCAATTCATCGACACTAAGTCGGATCAGGCTGTCGACCTTTAGAACTCACCACCCCAGGTAACCACAATCACAATCACAGGCAAGTTCAATCACACAGGCACTCAAGGCCACTCAAGACACCTCAACAGTCAAGACTCGGGTTCAACAACCCCACGGCACTCACGGCCACCCCAAAACATCAACAGTAAGACACGGGCACTCATGGCCACCCAAGACACCAACAATTAAATACGGGCTCTCATGGCCACCCAAACTCAACAATAAATAACGCGGGCTCTCAAGGCCACCCAAACTCAACAATAATAACGCACAACAACCTCCGGCATACTCGATGCCTCCAACAGTCCTAAGATTTCTAGTTTCACAAACAACCTCCGGGCATGGTCATATGCCTTCAGTAAATCAATTATCAACAAGTTCACAGACAACCTCCGGGCATGGTCATATGCCTCCGGTAAATCAATTAACGCTAAGTTCTCTGCCCCTACGACACTACTAAGTGTCACATGCTTTTCTCATAATCGTTATGATCCCGTATCATGCTTTTCTAATATTTGATAACCTAAATAACCCACGACACCCCGGTGTCACATGCAATTCTACAGTTAACTTTCCCTAGTCAGGGCCGAGATCCGGCTACTTTTCCCTACCTCAACCGAAGAGCACCCGCTACGCTTCCTAGCTACAGACGTTCTGGCTCGCTACCTCCGGGCTTCACTTCGATCGAAGCCGGACGCTAAAGATAACACGAAAGCCATAAATTAGCGGCGATTCTCAGGTTAAACTAAAGGTCACGATTAAACCAGTTTAAAACCGGCAGATGGCCTTTAACTAGAGCGGGATAAAAGCGGGGTCACGGCGAATCGCGTTTGGGTACCCGAGCACCGAAACCGGTGCATGCGAGACACGGTCCCAATGCACGAGGTCCGATTCAGCGATCCGCTTTTGTTCCTTTCTAAACCCAAATTGATTTTAAATTCTCTCCATTTTAAAACCCTATCTTTTCATTTTAACACCTCTTTCTTTTCAAATTCTTAAGACTGATTTTCCATTTTATTACCCTTTTCTTTTCAAATTCTTAAGACTGATTTTCCATTTTATTACCCTTTTCTTTTCAAATTCTTAAGACTGATTTTCCATTTTATTACACTTTTCTTTTCAAATTCCTTTGATTTTGCTTCAAACAATCCAGATTCAGATCTACAACCAAAAAAAGAATAACTTTTAAAACAAACACGTTTTATTTCATTTTCTTTGTATGTTACAACAAAACCCAATTCACAGAAGTTCGAAGACGGGAAAAATAAAGGTTCGGTTTCGAACCGGTCGGCCGCCGGCGAGGGCGGCCTCGGCCGGGGCCTAACCGTAGAGAAGGGACGGCAAGGGCGGCGGCGGCGCACGGCGGCGGGGCACGGCTGAGGGTTTCGCCTCAGATTCGGACGACGCGACGGCGCGGATCTCGACGACTTCGCGACGGATCTGTCTCGGCAGATCTCTCCGGGGCGGCGCCGGCGCGCGTAACAGACGAGGAGCTCGGCGACGCTCCGGGACGAAGAAGACGGAGGGAGAAGCAGAAGAAGAGGCGTGGTGGAACTCGGGGACGATAAGGAGGGCGGCGGGCCTGGGATGACCGGAGGAGATGAATGGGAGAGGGGTGGCGTCCGGTAGCGTAGTTGGGGTCGGAGAGGGAGGTGAGGGCTCGGGTTTTATGAGGACGCCGGCGGGGTTTCAACGGACGGGGAGAAGACGGCGAGGAGGGCGGCGCTCGAGGTCGGGGAGGATCGGGAGAGGGAGGTGAGATGGAAGGTGGGGCGGCCGGTTGCGAACGATGGAGAAGGGAGGAAGACGAAGTCGATAGAGAGGGTTTGGGTGAGGGGCTGCGCAACTGAAGAAGAAAAAAATAGGGTTTCAGACCCAAAACTTGCTTTTATACGGTCAGGCAAGCTTGGGCCTCAAATGAGGTATGGGCCGGTCGGCCCAAACGAGAGGAGGAGGTGTGGGTCGGCCTGCTCGGCCCAAAGCTGATCTGCTCTTTTTTTTTTTTTTTTGAACTTGGTCCAAAATTTGTTTTAATTTTCAAACCGTTCTCTAACCTCGACGTTAATCTTTAATAATTAAATAATAACTTTTCCCGGTCTTTACAGGTGGTAACCCGCTCAACCCCTCAGGAAAGACCTCGGGGAACTCGCACCCCACTCGCGGTAACTATCGGCTCTACACGGCCGATACTTCCTCTACTGCGGACAATGCCGACAGGAGAACCCCGCTCTTACTGCCCAGAATACACGAAACTTTTGTGTTGCCTGTTGACACCGTCACTCGTCGCATGTAACAGTCGATATTGGCTCGGTACTTCGCCAGCCACTCCATTCCCAAGATCACGTCAAAGGATGTCATTTCTTAAGTATCCTTCCCACGGATACACGCACAAGCTCAGTCGCTGCCGAACCTCACGGACCCTCGCAGTCTCTCTAAGACGTCGCTCCACTACCGCCGTCGTGCCCACCAACTCCGAACATACCCGAATCCTCGGGGTGATGACTCGATCCAGTATCAGGGCTCTTGAGCCCTCTCTTGATCCTCCTGTATCAGTTCGTTTTTCTAACTTCGCAGGCACGACAGACCTTAGTCAACACCACAACACCCCCAACCGGCGTGTCCAGACGCATGGGTGGACTCAACGGCTCTAAACTCAGCCCCAACATCTCAGCACAACTCGACGAAGCAAATGAGTGCGACGCCCTGGTATCCAATAAAAATGACGCCCAAATCAGAGACCGAACAATCACTCTATTAGTCACACCGATAAGGTATAGCACAACCCTCACACGATCCTCTATGCATTTACTTATAACTTTCCGCAACCAAACCAGTATTCGCTACTCGTCCCCTGCGGGAAAAGTAGTAAAGGGGATGAGCATGCTGCTCACCTCCACAGACACCCGTTCGATTATGGCATACTAGTAAAGCACTAATGACTTACCAATCTAACCAGGGCAAACCACTACCTCAAAACCTGATACCAAAACGTCACACTGCTCACGTTATCAATACCTCAAATACTCGCTCACGTAAGGGAAACCTCGAATGGGGATCCTATTCTCAAATCCGCAAGCCACTATTGCTCACAACCTCAATACCCTAATTACCCGATTACGTAGGGAAACCTCAAACGGGGATCATGTTCTCAACTCCGTAAGCCACTATTGCTCACAACCTCAATACCCCAATTACCCGATCACGTAGGGAAACCTCAAACGGGGATCATGTTCTCAACTCAACAAGGCACTATTGCTCACAACCTCAATACCCCAATTACCCGATCACGTAAGGAAACCTCAAATAACCCACTCACGTGAAGGAAACCTCAAACCACTCGTTCACGAGAGGGAAACCTCGAATAACCCACTCACGTGAAGGAAACCTCAAACCACCTGTTCACGTGAGGGAAACCTTGAACACCCGTTCACATAGGGGAAACCTAGTTCGTATGGCGCCGCAGCGCATCAACCCTAACCCCTCTCTGTGGTGAGACTCTCACACCGAGGCGTTGTATCACTACCGTAGGTTATTGGTGAGTCTCGAACCCAAGACCTCACCCTTTAACACCGAACTTACGACCTCTACAACCAACACCATCATGAACACAACCACGCAAAAGCAACACACAAACTGCACAATCAAGACGGTGGAACAAGGCAGGAAATCACGGATCCGTGACAGACCCCGTCACGGTTGGGGTCACGGAGCCGTGACGAAGGTCCAAAACTCGCCAAAACGCGCTGGTCTGTCACGGATCCGTGACAGGGTTTGTGTGGACAGGGTTTGTGCAGATTCACTGCCCGGCTCAGCGAATCTGCCCGGGATCGGAAAACGCCCTTCCGGGGCTCCGAAAATTCCCGTTTTCGTTTCTACGATCTTAGAATAATTCAAGGGTTCCAATGCAATCGACGGAATCAATTTCCGACTTCCGAGCAATTTAATTCGCGTTTAAAGTTTCTAAACCCGAAATTTCCAACTTTCACAATTTAAATCCATAATTCGTTCCGGGTGTGAATTATCGACTTGGGGATCATCCAAAACCACCCGAACACGAATAAAACGAGACCCAACCACGTGGGGCCCACCCAGAGACCATCGCAAAAAGCTCATTTTCGCCCCAAAACGTTCCTAACGAACCCTAAACCTCAACCATTCATCGTTTAACCAAATATAAACGAACACTTAGAAATCAAACATGTCGAAGCGAGAAAAAGTCGGGTTCTTACCGTAGGCAACGACGTGGGGAGCTCGATTTCGCAAGAAAAAACACGATCCAATGGCCGGATCGTCGACAATCTCCAAAAACCTCAACTTCTCTCTTCTTTCTCTCCTTCCCTTTCTCTCTCTTCTTTCTCTCTCTTTTTTTCTCTTTTTTTTCTGTTTTGCCGAGACCCCCTTTCATCCCCCCCTTTTATTTTGTTTTAAATTCAAACAACACATTTCTTATTTACAAAACTATCACTCATCCTTTCTTTTTCTTTATTTTAAAAACCAACCACCACCACTTGGGTGACAAGTGTCTTGTGGGTCCCACCTTTATGAAAAATATCTTTGTTGATATTTTTCTATCAGATTCGCAAAATTCGGCCTTCTCGGGCCCCGAACGGGTCCATTTTCCAAGAAATTACGAAATTTCACGTGCTGCAAGGAAACGGCCCAACTAAGACCGCTGTAACGACGGCTAAGCTTTTTGGATCCAAAACGGGCCTCGAACGGACCAAAACGTCACTCGGTTGACTTTTACTGCAAAAAGTTAACTATTCCCGAATTGGTCAAAAAGTTGCCCTGAGTCCCCCAGAACTCATTTTGGTCGATATCGGGGTCAACTTAAGTCCGATATGACCCTCGGGGTCAATTTTAGGTTCATTTAGGTGTCTGTCCAATTTTTTTAAAATTTTTCTGTTTTTCCGCCGATTTAACTGGCGTTGACCGGGAGCGGTTCTTACAAAAGCTCATAAGGTGTTTTTGCAACTGCTTTAGTTGGTACTCTGTTTCAAATATAGGATGTAGTCTTTATTGCTTCTCCCCAGAGAGACTCAGGTAAGGTGGAATGAGCGATCATACTCCTCACCATTTCCTTAAGAGTCATGTTCCTTCTTTCAACTACACCATTCATGTTAGGCGACCCAGGCATGGTGTATTGTGGAACAATATCACATTCCTCTAGGAACTCAGCAAATGGCCCTGGACGTTGCTCTCCTGAGCTATTGTTTCTACCTTAGTATTCACCACCACGATCAAACCTTACTTTCTTAGTTCTTTTGCCGAGTTGATTCTCAACTGCAGCCTTATAAGCTGTGAACACGCCCAGTGACTGAGACTTCTCATGAATGAGATATAGGTACCCATAACGTGAGTAATTGTCTATGAATGATATGAAATATTGTTGACCATTCCAAGAAGCCGTAGGAAATGATCCACAAATATCCGTATGAATCAGTTCTAAGACGTCCGAAGATTTGTTGGCACCTAATCTCCTTCTTTTGGTCTGTTTTCCCTTGATGCAATCAATGCATACTTCAAAGTCCATGAAGTCAAGGGGTTCCATAATACCATCAGACACAAGGCATTCCATTCTACCATTTGAGATATGACCCAAACGCTTGTGCCATAATGTTGCTGAAGTTTCCTTATTTAATTTGCGCTTACTACCACGTGATTCCATATGCAAGGTTTCATTATAGGATGCAATTATTTCCAAAAAATAAAGGTTGTCATAAGTACTTAAGTAACCAGTTCCAATAACATTTGAATTAAAAGACACACTTAACTTTTTGTTTTCTACGGAACAAAAATATCCTGATTTGTCCATTACCGGAACAGAAACCAAATTTCGTCTAAAAGACGGTACAACAAAAGTGTCTTTTAAGTCCAAATAACAACCGGTACTTAACAACAACCTAAAATGTCCAATTGCTTCCACTTCTACCGATTTTCCATCGCCCACAAAAATGTTTCTTTCACCATCACTTGGCTCTTGGTAGTTCAGGCAACCCTGCATAGAAACACTTATATGAGTAGTGGCAGCTGAATCCATCCACCAAGTGTTTCTAGGTACTCAAGCTAAATTAATTTCAGAACAGACCAAAGAAAGATTCATACCCTTCTTTGCACGCCAGGCAAGATATTTGGGACAATCTTTCTTGATATGTCCAGGTTTCTAGCAAAAGTAACAGACATATTCAGCCTGAATCTGTTTCTTTTGCACCAGACCTTTAGCAGTCTGAATTGGAGCTTTACGAGTTTGAGACTCAACTTTCCTTTTCTTGCCCTTATCTTTAGAGGTACTTGCCAATTGAACACATTCAGACTTATCCTGTTTTAGTCTCTCTTCCTCTTGAACACAATGAGAAATGAGCTTGTTTAGAGTCCATTTCTCCTTTTGACAGTTATAACTAATTTTAAATTGGTTAAACTGCCCAGGAAGAGATACAAGAGCCATAAGAACGAGCAACTCCTCAGAGAGCTCGATCTTTAATGCCTTAAGTCTGAAAACAATATGGTACATTTCCATAATGTGCTCCCTTACATTTCCTTGACCCATATACTTCATCTTCATCAAAGATGTTAGAAGTGAAGTCATTTCAACCTTATCGTTTTTAGCAAAACGCTTTTCGACTTCTTCAAGGAAAACCTTAGCCTTAGTAATCCCTTCGGATTCTGACCCTCTAAAGGCTTCCAAAATAGTGTGCTTCATCATCATGAGACACATGCGGTTCGAACGCTCCCACCTCTCAAAATACCTTTTGTCATCAGGTGTGCTTTCCGCAGTGAGAGGTGCGTGTTGTTCTTCCCTTAACGCAAGGTCCATGTCCATGAAACCAAGCACTATTTCTAAATGTCCTTTCCAATCTTTAAAATTCGCACCATTAAGCATTGGTATCAAATTCATGCTAGCAGATATAGATGCAGCATAAGAACTAGCTGAAATTTTACAAAGCAATACAAAAAATAAAATAAAATAAGCTCACATCAAAATCTTGAGTAAACAATAAATCAAATTAATGGTGACTCCCACCCAAGATACCAAGCGCTACATTAATGCCTATCCTTTGGGAATATCAGCATTAACAGCAAGCGGTACTCTTGTTACAGTGATCAAACATTGGCAATATATGTCAAACACACACCTATCATTTGGGAATATCAGTGTATGCTTACTAGGGCTGGGCAAATATCAGGCCGTCACCGAAAACTGACCGTCCCCATCACCCGAATCACCCGAACCGGTGTCACCGACGATGGTTACGGTTAAAAAAATACCAACCCGGTAGTATTTTGGGTTGGTACGGTTTTTATCTTCTAAACCGGTGAAAACCCGACCGACCGGCTTTAGGTGTGTATATAAAAATGTTTATGTTTTTTTCTTTCTACTTTTATGGTTATAGTATTATAAGAGATTTAAATTAAATGTTGACACTGGTATTATTAGATTAAAGGTAAAATGTAGGAGATTAGTTTACTTTTAACCATAAATTTTCCTCTAAACAATCATGTAGTAAGTTGGTTGTTCAAGCTAAAATAAATTAAATATTGACACTAATATTAATGAATTTATTTGATTTTAAGGTTCAAAGTTTATTTGATTGTAATGAACTTTAATTTAAATCCTTGTACTGGAATAAACATACATTTTAATCCTTTATTTATTGTTTGTGGCATGTATTTAACTTGAAAGTTTTTCTTTTTAGAGACCATTAAAGACTTTTTTTTAAATGTTTTTCTTGATGTAATAGCTTAATAGAAAATTACTACTAATAATTGATTGTATTTTTTTTTTTGTAAATTGGTTTTATTGTTCTACTTATTTTAGAAATTGATGTTTTTTCTTCTATTTTGGGCTTTAATTGAAGGCCCAAAAGAAAGCCCAATGGGTCGGTTAAAAACCGTAACCGGTCGGCTCCATGACGGTCGGTTTTTAGGTTTCCCATTAGAACCCGGTGCTGTGACGGTTATGGATTTCAAGTAACCGGTCCTCCCGGTTTGGGTTACGGATAATAAAAATAGTGTCGGGGCCCGGCCGATGCCCACCCCTAATGCTTACATAGAATTTCTCACTCAGAGCACCTTAATATTGCCACACATTTACCACCACAGTTGTCATTTGAAATCCGGCCAAATATCAACTCGCCTTTGGGTCCGTTAGATAAACGCATGGATAACAAAGACAAAAGCATCTTAATATTTCAATAAACCAATCTACACAGAAGAGGTCACTTTGGCGAGATTGTGCTTCAATTAATTCACGAAATACCAGACATCACCAAAATCTAAATTCTACTGTTTCCGAAACTTTTGCACAATTTTAAGATAAAATTATGCCATAAACTAAAACTTAACAAAGAGCAAAGAATCAATACCACTATACCAATCTCACTCAAATGTATAATAAATTATGCAAAACCATAAGGGTTATTTACGATAAGGTACCCTAATGTTTCGTCCACGAACGTTAAGGTATCCTTATGAATTTTTTATCCGATAAGGTACCCAAATGATTCGTCAACGAACGATTTGCTTTAAAATTGGCATATTCCGTTAGAAAACTAACGGAATATACCATTAGTGAAGTCACGTGACCCACATGTGAAGGTTGGACAATTTTTTGTTCCATTTTTACCCTCATGCATCTGGACCATTGATTTGTAAATTTCCATAATACCCATAATACCCTCAAACAATCCTGACCATTCGTTCCATTACATTGCATCGTGATGTAATCACCTCCAATCGTATCTCCTTCATTCTTTTCACGACTCATGCCAGAACTCCATTGAAGCTTGACCGAAGCTCAGATGACGAGAAGTTGAAGTGGAGAGGGACGGTCGCGAACAGTGGGGAATCGACGAAGAGAAGGGCAGAGGCACAGATTTGAGGAAGGGACGAGAATTTGGAGTGGAGAGCCATAGTAATCGTGGCTGCTACAGTCGGATTTGAGGTTAGGGTTTCAAAATCAAGCGTTTTCGTCTATTCCAGTATTTGAATCTGAGTCTATAAGAGGGCAGCATATCATGTTCGTTCGAAGCCTTGTTAGGGTTATCAATTTTTTTCGAATATGACAACAGAAGCCCTATAATTTGTGTGTTTTGTATTTTTTGTTCTTCTTCAGTTCAGTCTCATAGGCTTGAAGTGTCACGCCCCAATTTCAGTAAACCGAACTAGGGACGCGAACGTTTTAAAAACATAAAAGCACTTGAAACCTGTTTTCATTAAACACTTTAAAATACCAATTTAGTTAATCAAAATAATAAGTACAGTTTAAAACACGTCCCAACAAGTGGACAAAAGTACAAGGTATCCGTCACTAGACTTAAAAGACAAAACTCGGACTCCGCTCCTAGCTTCACAAGCTTCGAGAGCTCACCTAGTCCGTCCCACGAACAGTACCTGTAGGAAAAGCAGCTAGGGGTGAGCGTTCGCTCACCACCACGGATAACAGACTGACTATGGCATAATTAGTAGATAAAGCCAGTAACACTAAAACCAAACCCAACACCGGGACTACAGTCCCCAACTCAAGTACCCAACTGACCCACAACCCGTTACTTTCCTCAAAAGACCCAACACTCGATAACACCACGTAGACCCGACACAACTATCGACGACCTCCTCCAAGGACACGACAGAAAGACTACACAACGCCAAACAAGATCACAAAGGATCGCACACCAGCTGCTCAGTAACCAATCTCAATCAGGTCAGGGATCGACCTATCGCAATTCCTCGACACGAAGTCGGATCAGGCTGTCGACCTTTAGAACTCGCAATTCATCGACACTAAGTCGGATCAGGCTGTCGACCTTTAGAACTCGCAATTCATCGACACTAAGTCGGATCAGGCTGTCGACCTTTAGAACTCGCAATTCATCGACACTAAGTCGGATCAGGCTGTCGACCTTTAGAACTCACAACTTCAAGTAACCACAACCACAATCACAGGCAAGTTCAATCACACAGGCACTCAAGGCCACTCAAAACACCTCAACAATCAAGACTCGGGTTCAACAACCCCACGGGCACTCACTGCCACTCAAGACACACCAACGGTCAAGACTCGGGTTCAACAACCCCACGGCACTCACTGCCACTCAAGACACACCAACGGTCAAGACTCGGGTTCAACAACCCCACAGCACTCACTGCCACTCAAGACACACCAACGGTCAAGACTCGGGTTCAACAACCCCACGGCACTCACGGCCACCCCAAAACATCAACAGTAAGACACGAGCACTCATGGCCACCCAAGATACCAATTTAAATACACGGGCTCTCAAGGCCACCCAAACTCAACAATAAATAACACGGGCTCTCAAGGCCACCCAAACTCAACAATAAATAACACGGGCTCTCAAGGCCACCCAACTCAACAATAAATAACACGGGCTCTCAAGGCCACCCAAACTCAACAATAAATAGCACGCTTGCAACTTACCAAGACTCTAACTCGTAAGCCAGCTAAAACACCAACAGTAAAGTACGGGCTCTCATGGCCACCCAAACACGAATAATAACACAGGCTCTCAAGGCCACCCAAGACTCAACAATAATAATACACGGGCTCTCAAGGCCACCCAAGACGCCAAAATAAACAATCAACCTCCGGCTTAACCCAAGCCTCCAACAGTCCTAATATCAACAGTTTCACAATCAACCTCCGGGCATGGTCATATGCCTCCAGTACTCCTAATATCGATAAGTTCACAAACAACCTCCGAGCATGGTCATATGCCTCCAGTAAATCAATTACGCTAAGTTCTCTGCTCCTACGACACTACTAAGTGTCACATGCCTTTCCAATAATTACTAAGTTCCCATAACATGCTTTTCTAATAAACGCTACAATCCCGTATCATGCTTTTCTAATAATTAAATAACCTACTCAACCCACGACACCCCGGTGTCACATGCAATTCTACTGTTAACTTTCCCCAGTCAGGGCCGAGATCCGGCTACTTTTCCCTACCTCGTGCGTGTTCTCCAAGAGTGCCCAAATAAGCCCCGGCGTGATCTCAGTCACTCGCCTAGCTTCCCTTTGCCTCGATCCACAGCACGACCTAAAAGAACATAATTTCAAGGCACCTTTAAACTCGCAGGAATAAACTGAAATTCGATAAACTTAACGCCCAAACGTAACCCCGACAATGTCGATCACTCCCAAACTTCCCGATTACTCGACATTGTCGATAAAGGACCCGTAAAGGCCCGATTCGCCCGACATGGCGAATCTGCCCGGGTTTTGGAAATGCCCTTCCGGGGCTCCAAAAATTCCCGTTTTCGTTTCTACGGTCTTAGAATAATTCAAGGAACCCAATGTACTTGCCCGAATCGAATTCCGACTTCCGAGTCATTTAATTGACGTTTAAAGTTTCTAAACCCGAAATTCCAACTTTCACAATTTAATTCCAAATTCCGATCCGGGTGTGGATTAACTACTTGGGGATCGTCCTAAACCACCCGAACACGAAAACCCGATACTCGGGCACGTGGGCCCCACCCGGCCACAATTAGGAAAATTTCCTTTTCGCCCCAAAACGTTCCTAACGAACCCCTAACCTCAACCATTCATCTTTAAACCAATCTTAAACAAAACCCAACCTTAATCAAACCGTTTAAACTCAAACCATAAAATTCAAACGTTCCAAAATGAAAATCGGTTAGGTTCTTACCGTAGAGGAAGACGATGTGAGCTCGAATCTACTATCGTTGAGACAAACCCATGGCTCGATGCTCGTGAATAGTGACCACAAACCCCAACTCCTTCTCTTTTCTCTCTTCTTCTCCTTCTCCTTCTCTCTCTAAAAACTAACTCTCTTTTTCCATTTTCTTTTCCCTTTTTACATTGTATGGACGTGTACTCATTCTTCCCTTTTGTTTTATTTAAAAAAAAACATCAAACTAATACTTAATTACAAACTAACACCTAAAGTAGTCTTCCTTGTCTTGTCCCACACCTAACACCACCACTTGCTTGACAAGTGGCAAGTTGGGTCCCACACCTTTTTGGGAAAATATCTAGAAGATATTTTCCAATCAGATTCGCGAAAATCGGACGTTTCGGGCCCCGAACGGGCACTTTTTCCAAAAAATTATGAAACTTCGCGGGCTACAAGGAAACGGCTCAACTAAGATCGCTGCGACGACGGCTAAGCTTTTTGGATCCAAAACGGTCCTCGAATGGACCAAAACGTCGCTCGGTTGACTTTTCCAGCGAAAAGTCAACATTTCCCAAATTGATCAGAAAGTTGCCATGAGTCCCCTGGAACTCATTTTGGTCGATAAAGGGGTCAACTTAAGTCCGGTATGACCCTCGGGGTCCAATTGCGGTTCAATTCAGTGTCTGCTCAAAAAATTTAAATTTTCCTGTTTTTCGCAGATTTGACTGGCGTTGACCGGGAGTGGTTATTACATGAAGCCCCAAATTATAGGGTTTTTAATTTGTTGTTGTTCATCCTCCGTGGGTTGAAGCCTGTAAGAACCACCCCGGTCAACGCCAGTCAAATCGGCGAAAAACAGGAAAATTTAAAAAATTTAGACAGACAATTAAATAAACATAAATCTGACCCGAGGGTCATACCGGACTTAAGCTGACCCCGATATCGACCAAAGTGAGTTCCGGGGGACTCAGGGCAACTTTCTGACCAATTTGGGAAAGGTTGACTTTTTGCTGGAAAAGTCAACCGAGCGACGTTTTGGTCCATTCGAGACCCGTTTTGGATCCAAAAAGCTTAGTCATCGTCACAGCAGTCTTAGTTGAGCCGTTTCCTTGTAGCCCATGAAGTTTCTTAATTTCTTGGAAAAAGTGCCCGTTCGGGGCCCGAGACGTCCGAATTTCGCGAATCTGACTGAAAAATATCTAGAAGATATTTTCTAAAAGGTGTGGGACCCACTTGCCACTTGTCAAACAAGTGGTGGTGTTAGGTTTTGGGGGGTTCGGCCACGTATTTCAAAAAGAGAAAAAAGTGGAGTTTTAGAGAGAGAAGAAGAGAGAAGGAGAGAAAAGAGAAGAGAGGTTTTAGGGTTTTGGTGTTTCCCGACTATCCAACCGGTGGATCGTCTCAACGATCAAAGAATCGAGCTCCCATCGTCGTTCTCTACGGTGAGCAACTATCCGATTTTCGTTTTGTAAAGGTTAAAAGTTAGGGTTTGGGTTTAAACTAGTAGTTTATGGTTGAGTTGAGGTGTGGGGTTTGTTGGAGACGTTTTGGAGCGAAGTTTGATCGTTTTCCGGTGACCGGAGGCTCGGGGGAGCTCCGGCCACCGCGTATGGTGGCTGGCCGGACGTGTAGGGTGGCTGGCCGGAGCTAGGACCGGCCACCACCATGGTGGACCGGCCCAAAACCGGCCCTAGCCACCCACGGCCAAGGATGGCCGGGTGGGGCCCACATGCTCGGGTATCGGGTTTTCGTGTTCGGGTGGTTTAGGACGATCCCCAAGTCGTTAATCCACACCCGGATCGAAATTTGGAATTAAATTGTGAAAGTTGTAATTGACGGGTTTAGAAACTTTAAACGCGAATTAAATTGCTCGGAAGTCGGAAATTGATTCCGTCAATTGCGTTGGAACCCTTGAATTATTCTAAGATAGTAAACGAAAACGGGAATTTTCGGAGCCCCGGAAGGGCGTTTTCAAAACCCGGGCAGATTCGCCATGTCGGGCGAATCGGGCTTTTCCGAGCCCATTATTGACAATGTCGAGAAATTTGGAAGTTTGGGAGTGATCGACATTGTCGGGGTTGAGTTTGGGCGTCAAGTTCATTAAAAATTTAGCTTTGTCAGCAAACTTAAAAAGTGTTTAATTGTGATCTTGTTAGATCGTACCGAGGACCGCGGAAAGGGAAAGCTAGGCGAGTGATCTCGAGCACGCCGGAGCTTTGGCGTGGACTTTTGGGAAAGCATACGAGGTAGGGAAAAGTAACCGGATCTCGGCCCTGACTAGGGAAAGTTAACATTAGAAATGCATGTGACACTTGGGTGTCGTGGGTTAAGTAAGTTTATCGAACAATAGAAAGGCAGGCGACACCGGGTGGTGTCGTATGATACGGGAACGTATCGAACAATAGAAATGCATGTGACACTTAGTAATGTCGTAGGAGCAGTGAACTTATCGATATTATAATTACTGGAGGCATTTGGTTATGCCCGGAGGTTGATTGTTTATTTTGTGTCTTGGGTGGCCATGAGTGCCTGTGGGGTTGTTAAACCCGTATTTTACTGTTGGTGTCTTGGGTGGCCATGAGTGCCCGTGGGGTTGTCGGACCCGTATTTTTATTGTTGATGTCTTGGGTGGCCATGAGTGCCCGTGGGGTTGTTAAACCCGTATTTTACTGTTGGTGTCTTGGGTGGCCATGAGTGCCCGTGGGGTTGTTGAGCCCGTGAGTTACTGTTGGTGTGTCTTGGGAGGTCGTGAGTGCCCGTGAGGTTGTTGAGCCCGTGAGTTATTGTCGGTGTGTCTTGGGTGGCCATGAGTGCCCGTGGGGTTGTTGAAACCGTGTTTTACTGTTGGTATCTTGGGTGGCCATGAGTGCTCGTGGGGTTGTTGAACCCATGTTTTACTGTTGGTGTCTTGGGTGGCCATGAGTGCCTGTGGAGTGTTAAACCGGTGTTGTTGCTGTTTGTTGAACTTTGCTTGTGATTGTGATTGTGGTTGCCTGAGGAAGCGTATTGGCTAGACAGGTCGACCACCTGATCCGACTGCGTGTCGGGAAAAGTGTGACAGGTCGACCACCTGATCCGACTGCGTGTCGGGAAAAGTGCGACAGGTCGACCGCCTGATCCGACTGCGTGTCGGGAAAAGCTGCGTGGGTATTGGCTAGATAGGTCGACCGCCTGATCCGACTGCGTGTCGGGAAAAGTGCGACAGGTCGACCACCTGATCCGACTGCGTGTCGGGAAAAGTGCGACAGGTCGACCGCCTGATCCGACTGCGTGTCGGGAAAAGCTGTGTGGGTATTGGCTAGACGGGTCGACCTCCTGATCCGACTGCGTGTCGGGAAAAGTTGCGTGGGCACTGAGCAGCTGGAGTGCGATCCCTTGCGATCTTGTTTGGTGTACGATCCTTTGTGATCTTGGTTGTTGCGTGGTTAACTTTCGCGTCTATGGAGGAAGTCATAATCGTTTTGTTGGGTCTACATCACATGTCCGAGTGTTAAGTTGGTTGGGGAAAGTAACAGTTGGGTGTCAGTCGGGTTACTTGAGTTGGGGATAGTAGTCCCCGGTGTTGGGTTTGTTGTCGGTGTTTCTGGCATTGTCTGCTAGTATGCCGTAGTCAGTCGGGTATCCGTGGTGGTGAGCGAACGCTCACCCCTAGCTGCTTTTCCTACAGGTACTAGTCGCGGGACGGACTAGGTGAGCTCTCGAAGCTTAAAGAGCTGGGAGCGGGAGTCCGGGTTTCCTTTTTGGTTTAGTGACGTACGCCTTGTTTTTTTGTCCGCTTGTTTGGACGTACTTTTGAGTTGTAAATTATTATTTTGATTTAACTAATGGTGATTTTAAGCGATTTATTTAAAAGGTTTGAAAATGGTTTTATTGTTTTACCGTTCGCGTTCCGGGGTCGGTTCTACTGAATTTAGGGCGTAACAAAGCCGCAAAATTTAGGGTTTGTAAATTCATTTGTAATGTGACCGCAGAAGCCCCAAATGTCAGGCTTTTTGTTGTTCATCCTCAGTTCAATCTCATAGGCTACAATGTCGATGGGTAGTGATTGTGGTCTCACAAAAAGCATGGTATGTTTCTGCGGAATTTTCGTGTCTACAAAAACATCATGGAGCAAAGATAACCCCGGCAGACGATACGCAGGATGCGGGATTTTGAAGTCGAAGGTATGCAATAAATTAGTTCAATATGTTCATATCGCATCCTTAATGTTAATAAAAGTTTGACACTGTAAAGGTTTATAATTGTTATGTTTTTGTGGAATCAGGGTGGTCCAAATGTGATTTTTTTGACTGGGTGGAGCCAAAGGTTGAGCTGAATGTCTTAGTAGCACGGTTGAAGGATGTGGAAAGAAGGAGCGAGGCATTACAGGAAACGAACAAATGTTTGGAGGATGAATTGAAGTCCATGACAGTGTTAATCAAAGAATCCCAAAACAAACATCGCTCACAGAAGTTGAAGTGAAAAATTCAGTTGGAAACGGTTAGGAGAAGTAATAGTAGATTAGTTTTGCTTTTGTGCATATCGTATGCGTTTTTTTTTTTTGTGGTTATGTGGTTTGGTAGTCAGTAGGGTTTGGGATATTCACTATAATCAACCTTATGTGCACTTTGAATTATGGTCAATTTCAATTCTTGATTTGTTGATCTTCATAAAAGTGTTACATTCCTACTCATGTCATTTGGGACCTGTTATGTTAAACCTTTCCTAACTTGGATTCTAGTACATAGTACACATTTGATAGTGTTGAATGTTCAGTAATCATGATCTGGTCACGAATGCCCAATTCTGTCAAAGGTTTGGTCACAGATTATCAATTAAGTTCATGATGTGGGCACACATATGTCATTCTGGTAATACTGGGACATTATTTGTTTAGTCAATCCATTGATGTCCACTTGTTGTACATTTCACAGGTGGTACTGTCTGTTGTTTAGTATTCATGATTTGGTCACAAATGTCTAAATCTGTACATGATTTGGTCACATCACACTACATGTGTACATGATTTGGTCACACATGTCCAAAATGTGTTCATGATTTGGTCACAGCTTACTAAATCAGGTCATCATTTGTTCACACGAGGCAAAATATGTTCATGAATTGGTCACAAATGGTCAATTCATTTGAAGTGGTTTAATTAAGTCCGACATGTGTATGCCTTTTATATTTAACATGGTTTTGTCACATTCCAATGAATGGAATTTGCGAATTAGGCTGTGTTATTATAACTTTAGAATTGTACACAAAGTAGGCTTGGTAACTCATGTTTTGGTAACATATCATTTTGGGGACTTCATGATATGGTCACAGACAGTATAAGACAACAAGAATTGACATGATATACAGACACATGAAAACCTGTTCCAACATCATCGAATTCCAAACATTAACCTGTTTCATTACATTCCAAACATTAACCTATTCCAACAACATTACATTCTAAAGTGCAATCTCCAGTACAAAAAAAGTCATTCCAAAAATTATGTATGCCCTAGTTTGGCGACCAAAAACCTTCTGTCCCTTAGTAATATCAAAAATCAAAATGATAAACTCCCAAGTGTGCATTTTGCAAACTAATTCACACAAATAAATACCTGTACCGGCAGCCGGTTCACCTTCTTCCGCACCTCCCTCAACAGGGACACCTTCAGCTCCAACCTCCTCATCCACAGGCTGTATAAATTCAGGCGTAACCTCTTCTTCCACATCACCTTCAGCTCGAACCTCCTCATTCACGGCCTCTGAATCTTCAGGTCTAACCTCTTCGGCCACATCTCCCTCAACCGGTCGGCCTTCATTTCTTACATCCACATCAGCTTCATCAGCTACAACTACATTGAAATCAAAAATTAAATTGTAAACGACACCAAAAACTTACAACAAAAACAAAAGTTTGAAATTTTACCTTCATCCTCATCGACTGCAACATGTGCAGCATCATCTGTAATGTCAGTATCCATAGTGCTAGGGTCTGCACCAAATTAACAAAATTCATTGTTACAAATCATATGAATGAGTGAAAAGAAACATATATTTGAATAACATAAACGATAAATGTAATCAACTTTTACCTGCACCATTGATTTCTTCTTCGGCAGGTTCGCGTACCATTCCCTTTAGTATTTTGGCAATGACCTTGTCCAGCATTTCCCTGTCCGCTGCAGTCATCATTCATTCTTCTTCGTCGGATGATGCACCTTCTTCAACCACCTCTTCTGTTGCTGCAGTTTTACCTCTCGGTGATCCTTCCACATCAGCTGATTCCCCATCACCTCCTTCATCATCAGCTCCTTCAGGTTCGGAATCGCTGTCTAGAAAAACATGCACAGGAATTTCATCCGCTTTCTTCTTTCTTGGCATATCCTTCTTCCGCATTAGTGGTGGCACAGGGAAAGGCATGGTCTGCCCACAACTGCTGGTATTGGTCCTCTCGAACGGATCGAGGGAAAGATATTGTTCCAGGAACAATCTAATGAACAGCTAAAAGTCGCCTCCAACCCTAATCTGCACAATTGTCACCAGTATCAAGCTTCTCTCTCAAGCTGAACGATCGTGAAAATATTCTCAGATGACCAACCGAATACTCTCGAAGTAACAAAGTTGCGGGTAAACCACTCCAACCATACTACCGCTGCCTCGGGGTCTGAACCCCCGGGATTGATTGTCGTACTCAATCTATGAAAACTCCTGAGAGTTTGGCCGTGTTGTTGTGCTTCTGGCCTTGCCCTCTCGATAATAACGGCGTCGGCCGTAGGCACAACTCTGGTGCTGGTACTGTAGTCTCATGCCAAGCGCTGCTGGTACTGCGTGAACTACCTCACCCATAGGGGTCGCCTAAGTCGACTCTGCGACTGGAAGAACGCTCGGTGGTGACCCTACCGGTCTACCTCAAAACTCTGGTGCCCTGTGGAAGCCGCACCCTGGTGCTCGCTATCCCTGCCAGACCAACGGCTGGTGTCTGGCTCTGTCCCACAGTAGGGAGACTCCTGGTCCCTCTCGGACTGTAAGCACGGGACATCTCGTGTACTCTTTGCATTTAAAACGTAAGTACTCATAACTCAATTTAACTCCAGTGGTTCGAATCATCAAAAAGGACGTCCTCATACGTCTTGAAGAGATCCCACTTGGATCGCTAGTACGAGGTCTCGTTTAGAACTAACGGTTCGATCAAAAACACAAGGACGTTCACGCGCGTCCCACCAAGATCATATAATGACCAACCGCACTTAGGCTCAGTAGATAAATATATATACTTTATATATAGGCAGAAAAGGCCGCATCTTAGTGCGTCTCACAACAGCAATCACCGGTTCAAACAAAACAATCAACTCCCACGGGAGGAACAATCTCAATTAAATCACACAATTCGTAAAGCAACAAGCATACCCCTCGATTGGGTCTCTTCCCAACACTAGGGTCTAGAATCGCAACACGATAAATTTCACAATTTATGTCCTTAACTTTTTTCCATAATCTCAATTCCTTACTTTTCTCTTATAACATTCATGTCGATCTCACGTCGTTACAACCTGATTTAGGCGTCCCCGAATCTCGTTGTAACCACTTGACATCCCTCTATCACGCTCGACTACAGTGGCGCCCCTGAGTCAGCCCGTGATAGTGCAAACACTTCAGTTTCTACCGAAAATTCGGCATGACCCATTTGTATTTTCCTTTAACCATCCGCTTAAGCTGGACATTTTTATAATACCTGTAAACAGAGTCCTACCCAAAGGTGCACACGAAACAACTCAAATATACAACAACTTGAACACCATAAGTAACCCACGTGAGCCTTAGCAAATGACTCATTATTAGTCTCAACTTTAATTCTTAAATGACGGTTATCACTCACACAAATCAACAATTTCACAACTAACATTTCATCACTCTAGAACACGCAGCATTAGAATAGTTCAGCAAGGTATGGTGTCGGAGCATCATCGGCTCAGTCTTCCCGTATCACGAAGCATAGGGATGTAACTAGTCCCGTATCACGAAGCATAGGAGTAAAACCAATCCCGTATCACGAAGCATAGGAGTAAAACCAATCCCGTATCACGAAGCATAGGAGTAAAACCAATCCCGTATCACGAAGCATAGGATGGAACGAGTCCTTCCGGATCACGGAGCCTCAAAATAGACATAATACACTTAAAAAGGGCGCAAGAATACACGAGTTCTACTCCTTTCCCAAATCTCATCCCAATTGGATTATCATCTCAGTTTTGATTCCTTAAATAGCGGTCAAAGTCTCCACCAAGTCAACGTTTCAACCATTCAACACCTTAACCTTTTAACCCTTCAATAAATCTCGCAGTCAACACTTCAATAAGTTCACACCTCGATACACTTCAATAAATCAACCCTTTCAATCTTATCAATCATGAAACGACCAATCACAGTGGTAATACACTTAACAAATAATTTACTCAACGACCAGTTTATCACGGTTCGATCATTGCTCGTTAATCCAATACCGATCTCAACCATTCGGCTTCACCGATCACTGTACCTTACAGTCAATGGGGTAAGGATCTCAATCAAGCGATGTAACCATCGTAATAAAGAGATTCAAATTTAAACAATCATTGAGACAATCAAGATTTGTGTCGTTCCCACTCTACGCATCAGACATTTTCACTTGCGTCACTGAGCACACGACTTAGACCTCCTAACTCTACCCACCTAATTGACGTTGTCCGAGGTTTTGAAAACAGTTCAAAATTTAACCTGTTTCAAATGAAACCAGGCTCTGATACCAAATTGTCACGCCCCAAATCCGGTTTTGGCCGGACTCGAGACGTGACCTAAAACAAACGAGGTAAGAGTAATAAAACTGTAATAAATTCTTTTACAACTGAAAACGAGTCCAAAGTATTTCTCAATAATCCAAAAACAGAAGTCAAAAACTTGATAAGTAACATAAGGTATATAAGTTCAACAACGTGGACCAACGCGTCTCTAATACAATCCTCAAGACATCCGGAAGCTTCCGAGCCTCGAATTTCCCCAAATCTCAAGCATACCTGTACGCACAATAAATAAACAAATAGGAGTGAGCTTGCGCTCAGTAGGGAAAATCGTAAATGACCCTAGTCTCCAAGTTTAATATTAAAACTGTTTTAATTCGATGTCACAAAAGTATTTAAAACCCTTAGACTGAAGGATGTAATAAACAAATAAGAAGTAACAATACCAATAGTGCATTATCAAGGATAACGATAACTTCCCAGAGAATAAATGGAGGACATTATAATAAAATAGAGACTCATCACACTGGGAACAAGTAAATACTATTAATCAAAGAAATGTTATGGAATCCGTTGTGCTGAAATAACATCGTTTCTTCAAGGCTGACAGTAACTTAAAAGAAGTTCATATTAAATACTTTAACGGATCAATAATAGTAAAAATGGGAATAATCAATATCTTGCCAACCACTCACTTTCTCAAGCCTCCGATCCATGGATAGATTCTGGGATCACCTCGGTTCCCACATTCCGATCCACCAGAGTATCCACATCATATCAGATTTTCCCTCGGTCCAGAGGAAGCACATGCGTCGGGGCACCGGAAACAATCCCAAATGACGCTTATCATCGGGATTCCCATAAATGCCTCCAAAGGACCATATGTCATAGGGGACCAAGTAGTGCACCCACTGGGATGCAGTTCCTTGGGGTGAAACCATAAGTAATCATTTCCCCGCAGGGTAAACTGTCCAATTGCCCGCAGGCCCAATAACCAATGCCCGCAGGCCCAATAACCAAATGCCCGCAGGCCCAATAATCCAAGAATATCCCGCAGGATCTGACAATACTCAACTCTCATAATATTCAGTAACCAATGAACATCCCGCAGGATCTGCCAATACTCAACTCTCATAGTATCCAGTAACCAATGAATATCCCGCAGGATCTGCCAATACTCAACTCTTATAATATCCAGTAACCAATACCCTCAGGCTCTAAACTCAGTCATTAACTCACTGTATCTGTCCAACTCCAACCACCTCATCGGCACCGGATTACCCCCCCCCCCCCCCCCCCGCCCCCCCCCCCCCCCCCCCCCGATGTAGTACCAAACCAAGCAAACGAACATACATTCAAGAATAAGAATAGAGGAACAAGCATTTCATTCATCTGTCAAGCAACACACAACGGAACACACTTTCATCACAACCAAGACAACCCACACCATTTCATACTTACCGCGTACTTACCTGCCACCAACCATCGGTACATCGATCACCTGATTGTACCCCTTTGGCACAATCAGTCATACTCGATCATCCGTTTAGCCAGCAATTTATATCAACATAAACACTCAACCAACCAAGTATGCATTCACCCAATCAATCATCAAGTGAACGAACAAGTAGGCATTCGATAAGACAAGCTAATCTAGTTTCATTAGACTCTTAAGTTAACTCGACAACAATCAATCAAGCATGTGAACCTAGCACGCAACTAATCCGAGAGCTCTTCACAGCCTCTCTACCAGTAAGTCAAGTTCCCAAGTATTGAAAGCACACTTCACTAATTGTCATCGTCCTAAGCATGCATACTAGACTCATCCATTTATTAGTAATTGAAATACGATTATTCTAGTTATTCGCATCCTATAGGAAATTCTAGGACCTTTCCGATTTTATTATCCTAATCATGCATTCTAAGCGGTAATTAAATAATTAAGACTTTCCCTACCTCGTGGTCTTCCTCTAATAAAACTCTGATGAAAAGATCGAGTGATCACAACTCCGTTCTTCACACGGGTTCCGGCGTGATCTTCGTCCTTCTAGCTCGGGTCCAAGCCCTTGGTCTCGGGCGGAGTCCCGTCTAGATTTGACAAATAAAAGGTCCAAATCAGTACTCAAAAGTTGTCCAAAGGTCCACTGATTTAACCAAAAAGTCCTTTAAAATTCTCACCTTTAATTAATTAAATCAATTAATCAAATCTGATTTTAAAAACAATTTTTCTTTAAATCAGGGTTGACCCGGATTCGACCCGGTCCGGACCCGGATCCGAACCCGGACCCCAGGCTTGACCCGGATTCAGCCACGCCCGAGTCCAAGATCCTGTAACTGCTGGGCCTGGCCCAAACCTCAGTTGTCGGCCCAAGACTCGGCCGGCCCGTTTCCAATCTGGCCCGAGTCGTTCGTCCTGGCCCAGAATGCCCCAGCCCAACACCGCCTGGCCCAAGCGTGCTCGGGCTCGTGACCGAGCCGGCGATGACTCCGGCGAGTCAGAACGACTCCGACCACCGCCCGTGGTGCCGGAAGGACTCGGAATCGACGCGGAAGGAGCGGAGAAGCGGCGTCATGACCCAGCTACACCGTGGTTGTGCCGGAAGGGGCTCGAGCGCGTTCCCTCGTTCTCAGATCTGGAGCGCAAGCAGTCGCCGGCGACGGTCCCAGCCACGACCGCTCAAATCGAGCTCGGAATCACCGCGATTCCAGGTGAGTCGAGCCGGAGAAGAGGGGAAAAGGTGAGGGAAGACTCGTTGCTGGCTCGGAGAGAACGGACCCAAAGCGAGGGTTCTCCGGCGCTGGTTTGACGTCGTGCGAGTCTGGTTTCGAGGGAAGGTGAAGGTGGGGTTTTCTGGCGAGGAATGGAAGAAGGAGAAACGAGAGGAGAGGAGATCGTCGGAGAGGAGAGGACGCCGGAGAGAGTTCGAGGTTGAAGAGAGAAAGAGGCTTCGTGCCTCGGGTTGCGTGCGTGAGTTCTGAGGGTTCGAGACGGCGCTGGAGGGTTAAGCATGCTGCTAGGGTTTGAGAGTGGGCTGGGTGTGGTTTGGGCCTGTGCTGGTCCGGCCCAAACTCGGTCCTGCCTGGTCCAACTCCCAACTCAGCCCAAAGAAAACCCCCTTTTTTTTTTAAAGAAAAACCACTCGTTGCAAAACTCTACCCCATGTTTCAATTTTCCAAATAATACCCTTTTTTTAAGAGCGGGGTTTTACAGATTGTCACCTTCCCCTTCGGTGTTACCAAAGTGTATGGCGCCGCTTCGGAGGTCCCACTGATGTATATGGGGATACGTTGGCCTTCCTCGTACAAACTCATAAGCAACTCCAGTTCATCTTCTACCAATGGCTCCCGCCCGTTCTTCAGACTCATCCCCGGCACAAGATTTTCCAGAGTGTACGTGGAGTCACACCCAACCAGAGTTATTAGTTCCATCACGCTGTGCCACGACATCATATCCGGCTCTATGGTGAAAATCTCAACCTGTCCCCCGACATATTGGCATGTCGGTTGCTCAACAAATTCCCCTCCATAATGGATTTCAAATGTCCTTCGGATAGGAGCAGGTTTTGGTGGCTTCGGTAGAGTACAACAGTCACTGTACTCCATCTGTGGACATACCATGTTAGTATTGACACTAATCAAGGACAAAAAATTGCACTTAAATGTCCGTGGGACATATCATAACACTTAAACTATTTGTGGCAAAATCATTTAAGAATTTCATATGCATGTGGACAATACATATGCATAATGAACCTACTTGTGGACAAAACATATGTACCAGTGAACTGTGTGGACAAAACATATGTAGCAGTGAACTAACTGTGTGGATAAAACATAAGTTCCTAACAGATTATATAAGTTAACCATTATCAGATTGTGTAGAATTGTCTAAGTATATAAGTACAGGCTCATATTACAAAGTAATGGGGTCAAACCTACATGTATTTATTACATTAACAAACTAATCAATACCTAAATGATTTTGCAAATATCGTCATTTCAATACCTAATTGAAAACTAAAGCGCATAATGAATTCAGTAACTCAGTTTAACATAATCAAGCCCAAAAATTGTCATTGCTCCAATTATTGTTCACCCAAAAGCAACCATATCACCAAAACCAGAGTTCAACCTATCCATATTTTTTCAATGAACCCAGAAACCACATAACACATAAACTACCCCAAATCATCTTCAGCCTCCATAGTTATCAACAACAAATGAGTTGAACGTATCCATATTTGGATTAACTAAACCAGCAAATTCTTTACTCAATATACAACACAGCTGCAGAAGGAACCCATAACCCACAGAACACATAAACTAACCCAAATTCTAAGTTTTAAGTCTCCATGGTTATTAACAAAACATTGAACATAACAAATTCTAAATTGTCACTCCATGCACAACCTTTCAACCACCTTTGCATGCACGTTGTGTAACCTAAAACTAACATTCAAAACTAACCCAGATCATCTCCAACATTGCGTCAATAATGATCTTCAGCACATTTTACACACACTCAGTACTGAAGTTACATGTAACAATATGAACAACTTTGGAGTTTATGAACTTCAAAAATTCAATTTTTACTACAAACACACTTAGTTCTTCCGAAGAAAATCAAAACCCTAAATATTTTCAGACCCATCACCAAAAAATCAAACGATTAACCATTACCCATTCACTGAAACTGAAATAAGAACCCAACAATCCCTACTTGACTATGAAAAAAAATCGATTTTTGCATATTCTGTGGTGTTATTCCCGTGCACCAAACCCTTGCATCATGTACCCAGAAAATGATATGGAGAAGGAAGCGATAGGGGGAAATATAGTACCTGAATCGAACGCGAGCCTCCTTCGATTACAGAACGTCGCTGTCGGCTAAAAGCTTCAACTTCGAGTTCGGCACCGTCGAGGAACAAAAGCCAGAGGAGCGTCGCCTTCCCTTCCCCGTCCCACACACGAGCGCCGCCTGTCCCTTCACCGTCACACGCACAAACTTCGACGCCACCAACTCCTCTGCTGCTTCGTCAGACCTCCCTCTCGCGCGCGACTGAAATGATGGAGACGAAGAGTCTTCTTCGTACTTAAGAAATTTCAATCGTTGCCTGTCCACGTCAAACAAGGGTTTGTCTTTTCTGTGAAGGGCAAATTAGTCATTGTGCACAATGCTTGGATATTCTAATAATATAAAAAAAAGTCAACAAGTCAACCACATCTACTAAAAGGGTATATTGGTCTTTTCACGTAGGTCTGTTAGTTTTTTAACAGCATTAAAGCAAATCGTTCGTGGACGAATCATTTGGGTACCATATCGGACAAAAAATTCATAAGGGTACCTTATCGTTCGTGGACGAAACATTAGGGTACCTTATCGTAAATAACCCAAACCATAAACAAGTACTTAAATCAAGTAAGTAAAACCTTTTTCTTGAAACTCATGTCATCAATTTTAAGAAGCCACCAAACTTTCTTGAAAATAAGCTGTGTACACACAAATGACTTTTAAACTTTAATTGTAACCAACTCTTTAATTTTTAAAAAGTCACCCAAACAAATAATTCGTGAAAGAATTATGTACACAAAAATGGTTTCAAATCCTTTACTTGAATAATTCCAAGTCATCACATTTGAGAAACCACCATATTTTCTTGAAAAAATTTCTCTATACAGAGAGGACTTCAAAACTTTTACTTGAATTAATATCAAGTCATCAATTTTAAGAAACACCAAATTTTCTTAAAATTTGCCATGCACATGATTGGCTTAAAAAAATTTTAACACTTTAACAAGCCATCAAATTTTCTTGAAAACTTTCTCTAAACAGAATTGGTTTTAAAACTTTTACTTGGATGAAACCAAGTCACCATTTTTAAGAAACACCAATTTTTCTTGAAAATTTTCTCTACACAAAGATTGTTTCTAAACTTTTACTTGGATGAAACCAAGTCATTAAATTTAAGATACACCAAATTTTCTTGAAAATTTATTCTGCATAGAGTTTGTTTCATAAATTAACAAGTACATCATGCATCCAAGCTAACTACTATGCATGCATTTGAAAAGCCTTCGTCTTTGTAAATCAAAGACGTTAACCATGAATGCTTGCATGTACCCTAAAAGTGATCGAAATTAACATCAATCAAAACTTTTAACTTTAAAACCTTTAGATCCTTCAAATACAATGACATGCAAGAAGGAATTGATGACATGCAACCTTAATCTAGTTTCAAGAACACAAAGTTCACCATTAATTCAACAAAGTTGGCTCTGATACCACTTGTAGGAATGGATTTATGGCTCAACAAGAAAAAAATAACAACAACCAAAGTGTTAATCCATAAACCCCAGCCGTGCCTTAAGAGTCTTTGTTGAACTAATAGGAACACAAAATCAAAGCAGCAGAATTAACTAAATGTTACTTACTTGAAGCCATGGAAGATTACTTGATGAAGAAGAACAATGCTATGGATCTTCCAATGGATTATACTTGCTCCATGTAGTTCTAACTCTCATATGGGGGTGAGAAGAAAGAGGAATGTCAAGTACTCCATTGGTGACCATAACCATATATTTATAGATGGTCAATGCTTAGTTGGCCAACTATTTGTAATTTCAATTTGGCCCCTCAACCAAAGGAAATTACAACTTGGTATCTACACTTTTAATTTCCATGACCACTTAATGATACCTCTTAGATACACTCTTTAATTTATCACTTTAAAATCTATCTATAACCTTAGTGATAACATGTACATTGAACACATATTTGCCCACCCAATAGATTGTAATCCAACAAGATGGAATCAGAGTAAAGGAACAGACCTGCTATTAGGGTAGCTAAAACGAAAAGGCCGACACATTTATTATGGTGTAACATTTCCTTCGAAAGAAGTAATGGTTTGATGCAATGATTACTTAATCATGGAAGCATAAATGAATAAGGAAATGTAGAATGACAAGACATAAGCATCTGATTAAAGACATAGAAAGGCCAAGTCTAATTCTAATCAAAGCAGTCCAGAACATGATCTCTATGTATATAGAACAAAACATCGATAGGAGCACCAATAAACGAAATAGTGGGAAAAAATGTAGGAAGGCATGAACCTGAAAAGGGGGAGTCTGCAAAGACCGTACATGTTGCCAACAATACTTTAGTCAACATGAAGCCACTCATTACGAAAGAATCGACACTAGGATAAAGTTTCATATATAATACCAACCAAATCCACATAGACTCTACAATAACTCCATAATGATCACTAAAAAATGGTTACGATCAACAAAGAACCCAAAAAATGAGATCGTTTCATATTTAACACCCACCAAGTCCACAAAGACTATACAACAACTCCATAATGATTATGTAAAAGTGGGTATGATTAACAAAGAACAAAAAAATGATATCATTGAATAATAAAAAACGGTATATATTGGAACACTATATTAAGAAATAGTTCAGACAAGTTGCTATGGCAAATGCAACTTCCATTTTCCTTACAATGTATAAGGTAAATCCGAATAGCAATTGGGAATGCATAACAATTGAATACCTTTCTAGTCATATTGGTCAAAACCTTGATGGATGTGGATAAGCTTCAGTGTAATATGATATTTAGCAGACGTCCTGAAAGTATATTAACTATGATAAGTAACTTAGTCGAAAGTTCGATTTGATGCAAGGCCTTAACCAGATTGAAAGCAACTTAGGATGTGCATAGTAATGGAAGGTGGAAACAAAGGTACACAAGGATATGCAACAGACTATTAGTAAGGCCATGTATATGATCCAAACTTATTTTGGGGATCCCGCATATGTAAAGCAAGCAGATAACAACGAAACATAGGAACTTTTTAATTGAAAAAATCCATAAGTAGTGGAAAAGGAAAGGTCCAGTAATTAGCTGAAATTGTTTCAAACTATGATAAACAGTAAAATAGACTCTTGATTAAACCTATCAGCAACTTTAAATCTATTACCCACACTATTCCTCATCCTCGTCGTCTGAGTAAACTATATCCAGAGCTCGCCTTTTCCGATGCGTTAAATTGACCTCAGTCTGATCATCCACAGCTACAACTTTGTTCTTGTTAGTACCACCCCGATACTTGTATGAGACCCTCACACCAGACGACTTCCTAGATGTAGACACCTGATATGGGCATGAAGACTGGCGTAAGGATACGTACGAAGGAAAAAAGGGGCATGTATATATTACTGTAAGGGGAAACCTTTGATTCAGGTGTGTAAATATCAGCGACAATGAAGGAGTCGTTCCCAGATTTAAGGTTGTAGGTGGTCAGCTGAATCTTGAAAATAAACTGCTGCCCACAAAGGTTGAGCACATGTTTTGGAATCAGATCATCACCAATTTCCAAACGGTTGAACATTTTTTTTGCAGATGAATCGACCATCCGTTCAACAACTTGGTTCATAGTCGTGCATATGAGCGTTTCAGTCTCATCCTGCATAGTGAACCAAATCTTGTACCAGGGACATGAGGAGTTAATCGTGCTTAGAAAATAAGGAAAATAATAGAATGTCGGAGGGGTGAAAAGGGGTTACAAAATGAATGGGGAAGTATTGTCAACCGCACAGCTCTAAAGACACGCATAGACACCATCTTCGAGGAGTTTTGACATGCATTTGTTGTAGCCGAAGTAGTACCACCAATCTCGTGCGATGATTTCAGTGATAGTGCCAACAAACGTCATCCTATAACCCTGAGGAAGTAGACAAATGTAAAAAAGATGATCGTATAAACAGTAGAGAAAAATCAAAAAGTGTGCATGAGGTCTTATTGGTTGTTCATTAACCCAGCCAGCCTCGAGGATCTCCGCAATAGTCATGCGATTTTCTGCCATAGCCTCAGTCGTGGCACTTACTGTACCTAGAGACCGTCCAAGGAACTACACTGGTGCAGTAGAAGCAACAAGTTTTGACCGTAGCTTGGTAACAAATTCATGGTTCAAGTTGATAAAAGTCTGGGTGCAACCGGTTCCAGAAAAGTTGTAAGCTCTTGTGAGAGATCAACGGGGAGGATCAACAGCAGAGCTTGGCATCAAAGGAAAAATGGGTCAACAAATTTAACGGTAACAAATACATAAATGACAAAAAAAAATGTTACAGCGTATACAGACCAACATATTGTCGTACAGTCACTGAGGTCACAATGAACATGACGGGTTCAGTAACTTCATCAAGTTTGTGGGCCAGCACAAATCCCTGAGCGTGAGGACCCCAGATAGTGGTTCTAACCTTCCCTGTCCTGCATATATGAAAAAGGGATAGGGTCAATAAGCAGAACACAGAAAATGTGATGGAAAAGGCCAACAACGGTAACAGGGGAAATAGGAACGTACAGGGAGAAGAGGATCTCTAGGTCACGTTTGATACGACCACCCATGATAGCCTCAACTTCACCAATCGGGAGCAATACTCCCACAACATCTGAGGTATAAACATTATCACAATTTTTCCTCTAACTGTTACAGATTGTAAACTAAAAAGAAAGCGCAAACGGATGGACATACCAATTAAATAGGTGGGATCGGTCCGTTCAATTGTAAGAACCACTCCCGGTCAACGCCAGTCAAACCGGCGAAAAACAGGAAAATTTAAAAATTTTAAGACAGACACTTAAATGAACCTAAATTTGACCCCGAGGGTCATGTCGGACTTAAGTTGACCCCGATATCGACCAAAGTGAGTTCCGGGGGACTCAGGACAACTTTCTGACTAATTTGGGAAATGTTGACTTTTCGCTGGAAAAGTCAACCGAGCGACGTTTTGGTCCATTCGAGGACCGTTTTGGATCCAAAAAGCTTAGCCGTCGTCGCAGCGGTCTTAGTTGAGCCGTTTCCTTGTAGCCCGTGAAGTTTCGTAATTTCTTGGGAAAAGTGCATGTTCGGGGCCCGAAAAGTCTGAATTTCGCGAATTTAATTGGAAAATATCTATAAGATATTCTCTCAAAAAGGTATGGGACCCACTTGCCTCTTGTCAAACAAGTGGTGGTGTTAGGTTGTTGGACAAGACAAGGAAGACTACAAGACAAGGGGGGTTCAGCCAAGGGAAAAAGAAAGAGAAAAAAAAGGGTTTTAGAGAGAGAAGGAGAAGGAGAAGAAAGGGAGAGAAAGAGAAGGGGGGTTTGGAGATTTGCCACTATTCCCGATCATCAAACCGTTGGATCGTCTCAAAGATAGAAGAATCGAACTCACATCGACGTTCTCTACGGTGAGCATCTAACCGTTTTTCGTTTTGTTAAGTTTGAAAATTAGGGTTTGGTTTGAAACTAGTGGTTTATGGTGGTGTTGAGGTGTGGGGCTCGTTGGAGATGTTTTGGACCGAGTTTGGGACGTTTTCCGGTGACCGGAGGCTCGGGGGGAGCTCCGGCCACCGTGTATGGTGGCTGGCCGGCCATGGGGTGGCTGGCCGGAGCTAGGACCGGCCACCACCATGGTGGACCGGCCCCAAATGGCCCTAGCCACCCACGGCCAAGGTTGGCCGGGTGGGGCCCATGTGCTCGGGTGTTCGGGTGGTTTAGGACGTTCCCCAAGCCATTAATCTACACCCGGATCGAAATTTGGAATTAAATTGTGAAAGTTGTAATTGGCGGGTTTAGAAACTTTAAACGCGAATTAAATTACTCGGAAGTCGTAATTTGATTCCGTCGAGTGCCTAAGAACCTTTGAATTATTCTAAGACCGTAGAAACGAAAACGGGAATTTTCGGAGCCCCGAAAGGACGTTTTCAAAACCCGGGCAGATTCGCCATGTCGGGCGAATCGGGCTTTTCCGAGTCCATTATCGACAATGTCGAGTAATTTGGAAGTTTGGGAGTGATCGACATTGTCGGGGTTACTTTTGGGCGTCAAGTTTATTAAAATTCATTTTATGCCTGCAAGCTTAAAAGTATTTAAAACTGTGTTCTTATTAGATCGTGCCGCAGACAGAGGAAAGGGAAAGTTAGGCGAGTGATCGGGATCACGCCGGAGCTTGATTGTGAGCTTTTGGAGAAAGCATACGAGGTAGGGAAAAGTAGCCGGATCTCGGCCCTGACTAGGGAAAGTTAATAGTAGAAATGCATGTGACACTTGGGTGTCGTGGGATAAGTAGGTTTATCGAATATTAGAAAGGCATGCGACACCGGGTGGTGTCGTATGATACGAGAACGTATCGAACAATAGAAATGCATGTGGCACTTAGTAGTGTCGTAGGAGCAGTGAACTTATCGATATTAGAATTACTGGAGGCATTTGGTTATGCCCGGAGGTTAATTGTTTAATTTGTGTCTTAGGTGGCCATGAGAGCCCGTACTTTACTGTTTGTGTCTTGGGTTGCCATGAGATCCCGTACTTTACTGTCTGTGTCTTGGGTGGCCTTGAGTGCCCGTGGGGTTGTTGAACCCGTGGTTTACACTTGGGGTGTTTTGGGTGGCTGTGAGTGCCCGTGGGGTTGTTGAGCCCGTGTCTTTACAGTTGGTGTGTTTTGGGTGGCTGTAAGTGCTCGTGGGGTTGTTGAGCCCGTGTCTTTACCGTTGGTGTGTCTTGGGTGGCCATGAGTGCCTGTGAAGTGTTAGACCGATGTTGTTGCTGTTTGTTGAACTTTGTTTGTGATTGTGATTGTGGTTACCTGAGGTTGGGGGCCCGCTTCATAATAACGGGGGTCCGGTGATCGCACGCGTATGCATGTTCAGACGAGGTAGGGGGCCCGCCTGAGAGAAAAAGGGGTCCTGGCCGCGCGTGCGTGGGGGTGATAGGTCGACAGCCTGATCCGACTTTGTGTCGGGAAAAGTGCGACAGGTCGACCGCCTGGCCTGACAGGGATCGGCAAAGTGCGTGGGGACTGAGTAGCTGGAGTGTGATCCTTGGCGATCTTGTTTGGTGTGTGATCTTTTGTGATCTTGGGTGTCGCGTGGTTATCTTTCGTGTCTTTGGAGGAAGTCGTAATCTTTGGGTCGGGTCTACATTACGGGTCCGAGTGTTGAGTCGGTTGAGGAAAGTAGTAGTCGTGTGTCAGTCGGGTTACTTGAGTTTGGGGATAGTAGTCCCCGGTGTTTGGGTTGATGTTGGTGTTACCGGCATTGTCTGTTAGTATGCCGTAGTCAGTCTGTTATCTGTGGTGGTGAGCGAACGCTCACCCCTAGCTGCTTTTCCTACAGGTACTGGTCGCGGGACGGACTAGGTGAGCTTCCGAAGCTTGAAGAGCTAGGAGCGGGAGTCCAGGTTTACTTTTGAGTCTAGCGACGTATGCCTTGTATTTTGTCCGCTTGTTGGGACGTACTTTTGAGTTGTAAATAATTATTTTGTTTAAGTAAATGGTGGTTTTAAAGTGTTTTATTTAAAGGTTTGAAAATGTTTTATTATTCTAAACGTTCGCGTTCCGGGTTCGGTTCTACTGAATTTGGGGCGTGACATCAATAATCTGCGCATTTGTGGGGAACTGGAAAACGTGCATGAGAATCTCCGGAACTGGAACAGTAACCCTTTTGACAATAGTTATGAGGGAGAAAAAGATCTTGTGTTTGTTTAGTAGCAATGGGGCGGTATTGGCAAGCGGTATGAGCGACGTTAAAACCTTTTAGCAAACAGACTGAACCGACTGTCAAAAGATCGACGAAACGCTTCACCAAGCTAATTCTAATCTGCACCCACATAGGTGTACCCTGGCAAGAAACATGAGAAAATGTAAGATAAAAAAGGCAGTAGCGTAAGGGATTGGAAAACGGGTTGGTACAATACAACGGGAAAGAAATATTATTTTTCACAGGTAGTAACCAGACATGAAAAGCCACCCAAAAAAATAAGGTGTGTAAGGCGCACAAATATAGCGACAGTGTCGTATAAGGGGAACAGTAACCTTAGAATCAGTGACGATCATGTCGAGACTAAGAAGATCGTCTAATCGTGTGTTCTTGGATTCCAGGAGACGACATACGCGAACCTGGATAGGCACAAACCCGGAGGAGGTGTTGAGGCTTTCTAGAGGTACAAATTTCATTTCAGCAAGCAGGTTGTACAAGTAAAGACTATTGACTACAAAGGTAGACACAGAGATGCGACAAACCAGCAGCTAAAAAGAGGTAAGGAACACATGCGGAAACAATGATAAAGGGAACGATTTTGAATCATGAACAACAGTATTACCGATAAAAGGAGGCTAGTCTAAAAATGAAGTAGTTGGGCAGCGGATGCTAGAACGTATTGGTAAAAATGCAGCAAGTAGGTAAAGACAAAATCTCATGTGGGGAAGCTAACGCATACCAGCGAAATGCCAACAATAAAACAAATGCAGGAACAAAAAAGTGTTACCGATAACATGAGCATAAACTAAAATAACATGCAATAGAGGATTCAAACAAAATGAACCGGAATCACGTATAGAGAATGGGAATAAACTAACCTAAATCTAACGAATCACATATAAAACGAAAAAAAAATCGAATCAGGAACTATAAAATAGAATCCAACAGATCACATATAAAACGAAAAAAAAAGAGAAACTGTAAAATCCCAACAAATATCTAAATCCCATTCGGCTAAAACATATAGAACAACCAAAACATATAGAACAACCGAGACGAACCAAAATATCATCATCAGCCAAGAATCATTTGAATTTAAAATTCAATTCAGCAAAGCAGACCCAAGAAATGAGTATAAATCAAATGAAGTAATACATAGCCCGCCCGTGTAACAATCTAAATCTAAACATAATTGTTAAGAAAAACAGTGTAAAGATCATATAGTATACAGATATATAGAGAGCATGATGTAGATGCATTCGTGGACGTGATATTTAGTTAAACCTATCTAAACAAACGGGGACATAAACGAAAACCACAATCTAATTAATACAATCAAACTAACACAACAAAAATCTAATAGAAGGTTCAATTTCATTACTAAAACAAACCACCACAACTGATAATTAAATGAGTTCAAGCCGAGCCAACTACGAAGCGTAAAGTTGATAATCGTTAAAGGCACAAATTCTTATCTCTATTTAGTTAAACCCACCTAAACAAACGGGACCTAAATAGAAATTACAAACTAATTAATATAATCAATCTAATAAAACAAAAATCTAATAGAAGGTTCAACTTCATCAGTAAAAATAAAACTCAACCTAACTGATAACTAAATGAGTTCAAGTCGAGGCAAATAAGAAGCGTAAAGTCACTAATCGTTAAAGGCACAAATTCTTATCCCCTCTTTTCTGAAACAGATGTTGCAATCGCACAAAGAAAATGAAAATAGCCCAGTGCAACTTGGGAGAGAAGGAAAACGTCCCCATGATTTACAAACACAGAGAACGTTTTCATCACCAAAACCAACCTAAGCCAACGGATATTGAAACAGAACTACAGTGTCATTAGTACGATGAACATAATCCGCCTAAATTTCAAACATAAGCTACAATTTATTAGCAAAATCAACACAACGCATATAATTCGCAGCTTTATCGGCCAATTAATGTGCAGAATCTATTGAGGAGCAGGTCTATCACTAAATCAATCCACAAAATTGAAACAGCCAATTAATGTGCATAATCTATTGAGGAGCAGTTCCGTCACTAAATCAATCCACAAAATCGAAACCTGCGAATCACATGTACACAGATAATCGCGAAACCCTAACTCAACAATTTAAAATTAAACGGATCGGCGAACTCAGATGTAGCAAAAGAAGAACTAACCAGCTCAGGCGGTGACGGTGTCGATGAAATCTCTACCGATTCCTAGAAGTTGAGAGGGGCGGTGGAGCTGGTGGTTCCAGAAGACCCAAGCGATGGCATATATTGGAAACTCTCGAGACCATCCGTGTGCCCGTATTAATGACCATAATACGTAAAAAAACGGCCGGCAAACAATTGATGAAGGAGAGTAACGGAAAATTGCAACCAATGGTGAGAATCGGAAGAGACTGCGAGGAGGAGGCGGAGGCAGGAGATAGCTGCGTTGACTGGACCCCGTGAGCACAATGCCTCTCCTTAGCCTATGCATTCTTATTAGTTTCTTTTAGATTTTTAGATCATTTTTTATTTTATTTTTAAATTTTCATATTTTCTTTTAGTTCTTTCTCAATAAAGATTAACATTTATGAGAACAAAACTATTGATGTATATGTACTTTGGATATCTTAAAATTTGGTTTAATCGCTCCTCAGATTCAATAACGATTTATTTCCCATAACAGAAACAAATATCAGTATAAGAATTAATACAATAATGATATGGAGAACAAAACTCAGATCTAGAGGATAAAGACATGTAGAAGACGCAGACACGACATAATGATCTGGAGAAGAAGAAACGTTGTGGCGGCAAAGGGAGTTGGACGGAGATGATGGTGGACCGTCGTTGTGAATAGGGGTGTGCAAATATCAGTTCGTTACCAAAAACTGGTCGTCCCCATCACCAAAATCACCCGAACTGGAGCGATCGATGACGGTTACGGTTAAAAAAATTCCAACCCAAAGGAATTTCGGGTAGGTACGACTTTGTATCTTTCAAACAGGTAAAAAACCGGCCGACCGACTTTTATTTCATAAACCTATTACTTTTCCACTTTTTATTACTCTGCCTCGACTTAAGCCTAAATTGATTTAATTTACATTAGGTTGTTTTAGGCCTTGCCTCGTCTCGACATCTTTTACCGGAATTATATAAGTTTATGGGTTAACCCCATTTTACTTTTCGTCCATTTAATTTTCAACCACCAACTAACCCATTTGCACTTAAGTCCATTTATTTTTCAGCCACCAATTAACCTTAACGCTAATAATCGGGTGGGTAAAAAACCGACCATCACCAAAAACCTTGATAACTAAATTGACAAATATAAAAAAAATGATGTCAGCAGATAGAAATGAAGTATAAATTTCGCTAAATAACTTAAATCATTCTTCAAATTTGAAACTTAAAATGAAGGCCTAAAAAATGCCAATGGGCTTGGTGGACTGGATAAAAACCGTAATCGGCTGACCCTGTAATCGGCTGACCCCATAACCGGTCGAATTCTTAGATAACCGCCAGTTATGGGGATGGTGACGATTATGGATCTTAGTAAACCGGTAATCACAGTCTGATTATCGATTTAGGGTTAAAAGGACGATCATCGGCCGACGCCCACCCCTAATTGTGAAGCTCCCACATTTGTCGTGAACAACACTAGAGGAGGAGGAGGAGAACGAGAACAACGCTCTTGGTCGGATTCTCGTCTTCTCCGAGATAGCTCGAGTCATGAAAATCCCAATAACATCCTAAATCCAGAAAACCGTAACCTCCACCTCTCTAAAATTCATCTCCTTCCTCTTCACTACCGCATCGTCGCTATTTGTGGCTTCTTCGCCGGACATCCCGTGGCGGCGTTGGCCCTTGATGGCGAGACTATCAGCGTGTCATGGAGACTGTCACTAGTGTAAAGACCGAGAAAAGTTTAACGTTTAAATTATTAAATAATAACGTCGAGGTTGGGAACGAGTTTGTTTTGTGTAAAAAAAAAATACTGGACTGGTTCATTCTTGGGCCTGGCCCAACTAGCTGGCCCAAACATTGGGTATAAATACCCAATTTAGGGTTTCAACCCTAAATTTGTCTCCCTCTTCTCTCTCTAACCCACGCAGCCTCCCTCTTCTCTCTAAACCCACGCCGACCTCCCTCCCTCGTCTGCCTCTCTCGATTCCGATCGCCGGCGCCACATCCCGAGTCCCGGCCGCCGTCTCCCTCCCCTCTCCTTCGTCTCTCCTCACCGTTCAAACGGAACCGCGCCGTCCCAACCCTCTCCGACCCCAACCACGCCACCGGACGCCACCGTCTCCTCCGTCCGTTTCACGACCACCGAGCCGCCGCCGTCCTTTCCCTCCACGCCCGTGACCGCCGGAGCCACCGTCGTGGGCGAGGTCACTGAGGGCGTTGTGCTCTGCCTCGAGACCGAGAACGTGGAGGCCGCCGTGAAGAAGGCCGTGCACCGCCGGTGCCATCCCGGCCGTCTCCGCCGCCGGCCGTTTTCTTCCGTCGCCCCACGGTGAGAACCAGAAACCGTGTTGTTTTGGGTCGTCGGTTGTAGCTTCGCCGGTGGCCGGCCGGTTTCAAAACCGAGCCCTTTATTCCTTCTTCTTCCCTTTGTGTTGTCTTCGAGTTGCTGTTGGTCCCCGTTTTTGTTGTTGTTCTTAAATCTGGTACCTTGTGTAACAAAAGGGAAAGGAAATGAACCCTAATTCGAGTTAAATCTAATGGAAGTTCAAAATCAGTTTTTGTAAAAGGGAGAAAAACGGGACTAAAAACTAACCGGTTTAAAGACAAAATTTGGGTTTCGGTTATATTGTAAATCGATTTAAAAACGGTGTTAAACCTGGTTTTTGGAACGAGTCAGAACAATTTTGGGACTGAAAACGTTGGATCTGTTCGGTTGGAATCAAATCAGGGTTTTGGAAAGAAAAGGGTTGTAAAATGGAAAATCAATTTAAGGAAAAAGGTTTTTAAATGAAAAGGAATTAAAAGCGTTTCGGTTTTAAAAAACGGTTTAAATCGAGGAGTTGTGAATCTAAGTTGTAAACGGGATTTAGGGACGGTTGTTCAAAAACCGAACTCAATTTCATTTTGGGCTCAAAAGATCGGAACAGAAACAAATTTGAAATAAAAGGGAATTTGATTTGAAACAAAAACCGTTCTGTTTTGAAAAAGGGTTATTAATCGGAATTGGGAACGACTCTGGAACTCGGGGTAAAAGGGACTGCTATTTGGGTTTAAAAAGGAACAAAAGTGGACCGCTGAATCGGACCTCGGGACTCGTGCATTGGGACCGTGCCTCGCATGCACCGGTTTCGGTGCTCGGGTACCCAAACCCGATTTGCCGTGACCCCGCTTTTAGCCCGCTCGAGTTTAAAAGACAAATGTCGGATTTAAATTGGACAAATCGTAATCTTTAACTTAACGGTGGAACCGTTATTAATTATGGCTTTCGTGTTATCTTTAGCGTCCGGCTTCGATCGAAGTGAAGCCCGGAGGTAGCGAGCCAGAACGTCAGCAGCTAGGAAGCGTAGCGGGTGCTCTTCGGTTGAGGTAGGGAAAAGTAGCCGGATCTCGGCCCTGACTAGGGAAAGTTAACAGTAGAAATGCATGTGACACTGGGGTGTCGTGGGTTGAGTAGGTTAATAATTATTAGAATTGCATGATACGGGATTGTAGCGTTTAAGAGAAAAGCATGTGACACTTAGTAGTGTCGTAGGAACAGAGAACTTAGCGGTAGTTGAATTACTAGAGGCATATGACCATGCCCGGAGGTTGTTTGTGAAACTAGTGATCTTAGGACGGTTGGAGGCATCGAGTATGCTGGAGGTTGAGTGCCCGTTGGTTTTATTGTTGAGTTGGGTGGCCTTGAGTGCCCGTTGGTTTTATCGTTGAGTTGGGTGGCCTTGAGTGCCCGTTGGTTTTATCGTTGAGTTGGGTGGCCTTGAGTGCCCGTTGGTTTTATCGTTGAGTTGGGTGGCCTTGAGTGCCCGTTGGTTTTATCGTTGAGTTGGGTGGCCTTGAGTGCCCGTTGGTTTTATTGTTGAGTTGGGTGGCCTTGAGTGCCCGTTGGTTTTATCGTTGAGTTGGGTGGCCTTGAGTGCCCGTTGGTTTTATTGTTGAGTTGGGTGGCCTTGAGTGCCCGTTGGTTTTATCGTTGAGTTGGGTGGCCTTGAGTGCCCGTTGGTTTTATTGTTGAGTTGGGTGGCCTTGAGTGCCCGTTGGTTTTATCGTTGAGTTGGGTGGCCTTGAGTGCCCGTTGGTTTTAGTGTTGAGTTGGGTGACCTTGAGTGCCCGTTGGTTTTATTGTTGAGTTGGGTGGCCTTGAGAGCCCGTTTGTTTTACTGTTGATGTTTTGGGGTGGCCGTGAGCGCCGTGGGGTTGTTGAACCCGAGTCTTGACCGTTGGTGTGTCTTGAGTGGCAGTGAGTGTCCGTGGGGTTGTTGAACCCGAGTCTTGACTGTTGAGGTGTCTTGAGTGGCCTTGAGTGCCTGTGTGATTGAACTTGCCTGTGATTGTGATTGGGGTTACCTGGGGTGGTGAGTTCTAAAGGTCGACAGCCTGATCCGACTTAGTGTCGATGAATTGCGAGTTCTAAAGGTCGACAGCCTGATCCGACTTAGTGTCGATGAATTGCGAGTTCTAAAGGTCGACAGCCTGATCCGACTTCGCGTCGATGAATTGCGAGTTTGAAAGGTCGACAGCCTGATCCGACTTCGTGTCGAGGAATTGCGATAGGTCGAACCCTGACCTGATTGAGATTGGTTACTGAGCAGCTGGTGTGCGATCCTTTGTGATCTTGTTTGCCGTTGTGTAGTCGTTTTGTCGTGTCCTTGAGGAGGTCGTCGATAGTTGTGTCGGGTCTACATTGTGTTATCAAGTGTTGAGTCTGTTGAGGAAAGTAATGGGTTGTGGGTCAGTTGGTTGTTTGAGTTGGGGACTGTAGTCCCGGTGTTGGTTTTGGTTTTAGTGTTACTGGCTTTATCTACTAATTATGCCATAGTCAGTCTGTTACCCGTGGAGGTGAGCGAACACTCACCCCTAACTGCTTTTCCTACAGGTACTGATCACCGGACGGACTAGGTTAGCTCTTGAAGTTCATGGAGCTTGGAGCGAAGTCTGGTCTTTACTTTCGTTGAGTCTAGTGACGGATATTGTACCTTGTCCTTTTGTTGGAACGTTTTTGTATTGTAAATACTATTATTTTGAGAAGTAAATGGAAATGTCAAAGCTTTTATTCAAAACAGGTTTTAAGTGTTTCATGTTTTAAAGGTTCGCGTCCCGAGTTCGGTTCGCTGAAATTGGGGCGTGACAACTAGACCTAGAACATGAAGTCTCTCTTCTAATTTCCAGAGAGACGCAAAGCAATTATTGAAAACCCTTTATTCTCTTCCAAACTTCAAAGATTTATAGGGAGATGAAGAGCAATGTTCAGGAACCATAGATCCCATTTGATATTTCAGATAGTATAAAATATCGAGAGACAAAACGTGTTTTAAGAGAGAAAATAACCTAATCGAATTAACCAAAATAAATTGATTCATTTATTAATCAAAATAATCGATTTTAGTTCCACGACGAAACACAATATAATATTTACACTAAGTTATTTTACATAACATTATACTTCTTATACAAAAACATCTTACACAAGTATTAGATATATTAATTCTTTTTATAAAGAGATTTCTTTAGCTTAGTTCTTCACATATGAAAAATAAATTCAACTAAAAGCTTGTTAGACTAGTTTCTAACATATTTAAATTGTTACAACAAATGTTAGTCATTCTCCACCCCAAGTTAATGAGATAAAATATTTTTACGATATTTTTGTTTTTATACTTACACACACACACACACACACACATATATATATATATATATATATATATATATATAAATGCTCATCTTTTTTTTCCACCAAGTTCCTTAATTTAATTTTTCCCGCTTCGTTTCAACTCCGATTTAATTCTTTTTTGCGCCAATATTCTTATTTTTTTCAAGAGCTTTCTAACAAGTAGTGGATTGCATATATTTTGATGTGTTTTTGAATACGTGTGTGGATGTGTGAATATGAGTGCGAAAAGTGTGATGTGTTTTGCAAATTTAGTGTATATGGTTTGCGGATTTAGTGTATATGGTTTGCGGATTTAGTGTATATTGTTTGCGGATTTAGTGTATATGGTTTGCGAATTTAGTATATGTGGTTTGCGAATTTAGTGTGTTTTGCAAATTTAGAGTATATGGTTTGCGGATTTAGTGTATATGGTTTGTGGATTTAGTGTATGTGATTTGAGAATTTAGTATATGTGGTTTGAGAATATAAAATACATAAGAAATATGACTATGTAGATTTTGGTATAACATGATGGAGGAGTCTGTGGGGTTGCTGAAAGTAGTTGTTGTCCAAGAAAAAAGGCTTGCTATTAGAGATTTCAAGAGCAGTGATCCTTATTATTAGCAGTTATATTATAGTTATTGTAAGTTATAATTGTAGTTATGATGTAGTTATGTTGAAGTATTGTATAATTGCTAATATATATAAATATACATCCTCTGTGTCATTATATGACAAGGGATTACACTACATTATATCATCTAACACTTCTAGATTATTGATTTAGACTCCATATCCCATTTTTTTTGCTCAATCTATAATGTTGGATACATTCAGGTGGCCAAGACCAAGGTTATTGCATACAAAAGTGTGAAAATTACACTAAATTCGCAAACCATATACACTAAATCCGCAAACCATATACACTAAATCCGCAAACCATATACACTAAATCCGCAAACCATATACACTAAATCCGCAAACCATATACACTAAATTTGCAAAACACACTAAATTCGCAAACCATATACACTAAATCCGCAAACCATATACACTATATCCGCAAAACATATACACTAAATCTGCAAACCATGTACACTAAATTTGCAAAACACACTAAATTCGCAAACCATATACACTAAATCTGCAAACCATATACACTAAATCCGCAAACCATTTAAACTAAATCCGCAAACCATATACACTAAATCCGCAAAACACAACACACTTTTTCGCACTCATATTCACACATCCACACACGTATTCAAAAACACATCAAAATATATGCAATCCACTACTTGTTAGAAAGCTCTTGAAAAAATAAGAATATTGACGCAAGAAAAAATGAAATCGGAGTTGAAACGAAACGGGAAAAATCGAATTAATAAACTTGATTATAACAAAAAGGGGGCATTTTCTGAGCGCGACACATGGCGCAATCTGGTTGATTTCGCATGTTCGCACCGTAATTCATGGTTCGCACCTGATTGCTCTCATATATATATATATATATATATGATTGCTCTCCTATATATATATATATATATATATATATATATATATATGAGAGCAATCAGGTGCGAACCATGAATTACGGTGCGAACATGCGAAATCAACCAGATTGCGCCATGTGTCGCGCTCAGAAAATGCCCCCTTTTTGTTATAATCAAGTTTATTAATTCGATTTTTCCCGTTTCGTTTCAACTCCGATTTCATTTTTTCTTGCGTCAATATTCTTATTTTTTCAAGAGCTTTCTAACAAGTAGTGGATTGCATATATTTTGATGTGTTTTTGAATACGTGTGTGGATGTGTGAATATGAGTGCGAAAAAGTGTGTTGTGTTTTGCGGATTTAGTGTATATGGTTTGCGGATTTAGTTTAAATGGTTTGCGGATTTAGTGTATATGGTTTGCAGATTTAGTGTATATGGTTTGCGAATTTAGTGTGTTTTGCAAATTTAGTGTACATGGTTTGCGGATTTAGTGTATATGGTTTGCGAATTTAGTGTATATGGTTTGCGAATTTAGTGTATATGGTTTGTAAATTTAGTGTTATTTATAGTGTGTCCATATATATATATGTTATATGTGTGTTGCTCAAAATTGTATCTTTATTGATTCAGTGCTCTCAATGCTGTTGCATCTCCAAATTTCAAAGTGCTTGTAGTTGGCAACCCCTGTAACACCAAGTCAGTTACTTAAATCATCATATTAATTCATCATATTAATTGTCTAATACCATATATAAATATATATACTATATTATGCTGATTTGTAATATCTTCATCTTCTTGATGTTCAATGCATTTGATTTGTTTGAAAAATGCTCCCAACATACCAGCAAAGAACTTCCATGCCTTGAACATCACTAAATAAATTCTCAAACCATATACACTAAATTCGCAAATCATATACACTAAATCCGCAAACCATATACACTAAATTCGCAAACCATATACACTAAATTTGCAAAACACACTAAATTCGCAAACCATATACACTAAATCCGCAAACCATATACACTAAATCTGCAAACCATATACACTAAATCCGCAAACCATATACACTAAATTTGCAAAACACATCACACTTTTTCGCACTCATATTCACACATCCACACACGTATTCAAGAACACATCAAAATATATGCAATCCACTACTTTTTAGAAAGCTCTTGAAAAAATAAGAATATTGGTGCAAAAAAAATTAAATCGGAGTTGAAACGAAGCGGGAAAAATTAAATTAAAAAACTTGGTGGGGAAAAAAAAGATGAGCATTTCTAAGCGCGACACGTGTCATGTTGTTGTTGAGTTCGCATGTTCGCATTTTAAGAGGGGTTCGCACCTGAAAGCCTCCCTATATATATATATATATATATATATATATATATATATATATATATATATAGGGGAACAATCAAGTACAAACCCTATTTCGGGTCAGAACGTATAACTAATCTGGGCCATTGATTATCCAGATCGGATGGCCACCGAAATTCAGGGGGGTGGTGGTGATTGATTACGAAATCAATTACAAGATATGCATTAATTAAAAAGATATTAAAAGATATGCATTAAATCTGGGCCATTAATTCTACGATCCAATGGCCCAGATTGATAGTTCTACGTTATGACGAAAGATACAAGTTTGTACCTGATTGTTATCATATATATATATATATATATAGGGTTGATATCAAATACAAACCACCCCTTATTGTGCAAACTACGAACTCACCAGGTGCTGACACGTGGGCGCGCGCACAGTGCTGACACGTGGCGCGCATAACGCTAATAGTTTAGGCGCACAGTGCTAATAGTTTGGCATTGTGCTAAACTATTAGCACTGTGCGCGCCAAACTATTAGCACCGTGCGCGCGCGTGGTCAACACGCTCACGCGCGCGGGCAGAGGCGCGCGCGACTCTGCCACGTGTCAGCATCGCGTGCGCTCTGCTGACGTCACTTTGACCGCATCCTGTGGCTTAGATTGGTTCGTAGTTTGCACAATAAGGATGGTTTTTACTGGATAGCTACCCTATATATATATATATATAAATAACTTCAAACTAACATAATGATATTTCGGTTAATTTGATTACTTCGACTATCTAGTTATATTAACCGAAATCAAACCTAATTTTTTAAACTAATCAAACTAACCTAGTCAAATAAATCGAATAATGAAAATAATCAAGCCATTTTTTTCCGATTCGAAATCGGTTATTATTTCGATTATGACCGAATACTACCCACCCCTACATGTAGGTGTGATAATGTGGTTGTGGTTATGATTGTGAATATGGTTGATGCGGTTTGAGAGTATGAGTGATGTGATTTGCGAATATGGATGATTGGTTTGCGAATATGGGCGACATTTGTGAATATTGTGTTTATCCTGATTTTTGCTTGTCGATGTCTTTTCTTGTTTCAAAACATATTAACATGCTATATATAGCTCTTGAAAAAAAAATATTGGCGCAAGAAATAAGCAAATCGGAGTTTTTTTATTTACGCAAGAATGATCAAATTAGTATATTTTATATAAAAAAGGAAAATTTTCAATGTAATACCCTACCAAACATTTATTTGCAAGTTAATACCCTGACATATTTTTTTTTTTGCAATATGATACCCTACCAAACATTTGTTTGCAAGATAATACCTTGGCATAATTATTTTTGCATTATAATACCCTGCTACACAATTTGTTACATATACGTTAACCTTTTGTTATTTTTCTATCCAAAGAGTGTAAAAAGTCAAAAATACCAATCACCATAAAATGTCAAAATTGCCTTACATCTGTATGTATTAAGTTGTCACAATCGATACCGTCTTTGTATGTATGTAAATATATATAAGATCACTATCAGGTACAAACCACACAAATTAGTCAGATTGTAGAACTAATCTCATCCTTTAAAATATTTTATTGGATGGGTGAGATTTGTTTTCAATTTTAACTACACGCGTATAAAAGTATGCTGAAATTGGTTTTAATTTTGAATTTGAGGGTAATTTCGACTTTTTTTTCACCAAGTTTACTATTTTGATCTTTCCCGCTTCGTTTCAACTCCGATTTAATTTTTTTCTTGCGCCAATAATTTTCTTTTTCCAAGACATATCTATCAAGTAGCATATTGAATACGTTTTGAAGCAAGAAAAAAAAACGATTTACTCAAACAAAAAAAGGGAAACGAAAGGAATGTGTGTTTTATAATTTTCAGTTGTATGTGTACGCTAAACTTAATGTATGTTTATGTTGTAAAGTGAAAAGTTATGGGTAGTATACATGCAAATGCAATTGCAAAAACATACATTAAGGTTAGCTTACACATACAGATGAAAATGGTAAAAACATACATTCAGTTCAACTTACACATACAAATGAAAATGGGAAGAACATACATTAAGTTTAGTTTACACATATGCAGTTGCGAAAACATAAAAACATACATTAAGTTTATCCTACACATACAAATGAAAATGGCAAGAACATACATTGAGTTTTAGCTCCTATAAACATACATTAGGTTTAGCGTACACATACAATTGAAAATTACAAAAAATACATTAATTTCGTTTATTTTTTGTTTGTTTGATTAAATCGTTTTTTTCTTGTTTCAAACATATTCAATATGCTACTTGATAGATAGTTCTTGGGAAAATAAATATTTGGCGCAAGGAAAAATTAAATCGGAGTTGAAACGAAGCGGGAAAGATCAAAATAGTAAACTTGGTGAAAAAAAAACGAAAATAGCAGCCAATTTCGTACCTGAATGTTACATGCGCGTGAACCGATTTCTGAAACTACCCCATATAGATGCGCGTGAACCAAGTTTACATGTATAAATTCTGAAAATTATGGGCCCTAGATTATCTATATTGGAAGGTGTAGATTAGTTCTATGTTCTGATCTAAGAAGTGGTTTGTACTCGATAGCCCCCATATATATATATATATATATATATATATATATATATATATATATATATATATATATATATATATATATATATATATATATATATATATATATATATATATAGTCGGGTACAAACCTTATTTCGGGTCAGAACGTAGAACTAATCTGGGCCATTGATTACCCAGATCGGATGGCCACCGAAATTCAGGGGGGGCGGTGATTGATTACGAAATCAATTACAAGATATGCATTAATTTTATGATCCAAGGGCCCAGATTGAAAATTCTACGTTCTAACGAAAATATAGAGTTTTTACCTGATTGTTATCCTATATATATATATATATATATATATATATATATATATATATATATATATATATATATATATATATATATATATATATATATATATATATATATATATATATAGAGGAGCTTTCAGGTGCAAACCAATCTTTAAATACGAAATACGAATTAATCCCAACTTTGGAATCGTAGAATGCCCAAGGGCTGCGATTTCGCAATGCTGATTTTTTTTAACCAAGTTTCTTATTTTGTTCTTTCCCGCTTCGTTTCAACTCCGATTTATTTTTTTCTTGCGCCAAAAACTTTCTTTTTACAAGATCTATCTATCAAGTAGCATATTGAATATGTTTTGAAGCAAAAAAAACATGTACAAGCAAAAACACAATTTGTTAATTGTGCATTAGTGCATGTGTTTGCAACTACATTTGTATGAATACGCTAATCTTAATGCATGTGTAAGTTAATCTTAATTTATTAGCTTACGCGTACAACACATACATACACATACAAATGAAAATAATAAGAACATACATTAAGTTTTGACGTACACATACAACTGAAACAACATACATTAAGTTCAGCATACACGTGTAACTGAAAATTACAAAACATGCAGTTGCAAACACATATATACAAAACATACATTACGATTAGCTTACTCATACAAATGCAGTTGCAAACACATACATTAATGCACGGTTAACAATTTGTGTTTTTGCTTGTACATGTTTTTTTTGCTTCAAAACATATTCAATATGCTACTTGATAGATAGATCTTAAAAAAATAAGAATTTTGGCGCAAGAAAAAATTAAATCGGAGTTGAAACAAAGCGGGAAAGATCAAAATAAGAAACTTGGTGGAAAAAAAAATCAGTCTTGCGAATTGCGATTACATGCGATTTCAAGGCTGGGATTTGGTTCGTATTTCGCAAAAAATTGACCAATTCGTACCTGAATGTTATCCTATATATATATATATATATATATATATATATATATATATATATATATATATGGAATACTAGTGATTCCCATTGGAATTGTGTTTCATGAAACAAGCATGAGTTGGTTATCGTCAGGCCCCTTGATGAGTGAGATTGTAAAATAAGCATGATCATACGAGTGAATAAAGAGTTTCCACTTACTATTGAACTCGCGATCAAAAGAAATGAATGACCGAACAAAATAAGGATTACATTTCTGTGCCTTGTGTTTTATCGATATATCTCTACGAAAAGGGACTAGAGTACTTATGGTATTAGGTAAATGTTATGACATAAATTGTCAACATTCATATTATCTGGATGATCATGGATCTTTGCTAGGTGAATCCATAACTTGTGAACAAAGGAAAATTTCAGGCTTATTGCCAATATCATGTGAACGTAAAGGGTCACACTTAAAGAACAAATCTATAATGAAATGAACTTTAGAAGTCTAAATAAAATAAAAATGTTGTGATGATCAAGTTTGATCGGAACCAACGCCAAGACACCAATGGCCCAAGAATAATAAGAAGGTTGGTGTCTACGGGTTGGTCACCAAGCTAGACAAGAAATAACGCTTGGACATTATGAGTAGAGAGGATTTCTATTCAAGAGAGTGTCTTACAAGAGGTATTGTATTGAGTTGTGTTGTGTTCATAGATCATCTAATACAAGGGGTTGACACCTCTATTTATAGGAGAACAAAACACATGAGACATTGCCACATAATCCCCTAACATGCAATTAGTGGTGGCATGCTAATTGTGGTGGCCACATGTGGCATTTTGTTTGCCACCTCACTACACTCCATTTTGGACACCACAATGCGCTTCAAGATCAGGTTGCCTCGTTAAAAACCTCCTCAAGAAAACCCGGTGGGACAAAACCTGTAAAGAAAAGAGTGCAACGCACAAAATGTGCTTGAAGTTGTGCTTGATGCTGCCTCGTTAAAAATCTTTCCAAGAAAACCATGTGGGATAAAACTTGGATAAGGGAAAAAGAGTGCAGCGCACAAAATTTATCTCCCCCTGACCTCAGGCAGGCTACTTTGGTTGCTTGCTATGGCGACGCATGCCGATTCTATAAACTAGCTTCTCAAAGGTAGAAGTCGGCAAGGCTTTAGTAAATAAATCTGCAAGGTTCTCGCATGAACGAATATGCTTGACATCTATCGCATTACTCTTCTGGAGCTCATAAGTATAAAAGAACTTCAGAGAGATGTGCTTGATCCTGTCTCCTTTGATGTAGCCTCCTCTGAGTTAAGCAATACAAGCTGCATTGTCTTCATATATAACTGAAGGAGAACTTGGCGGAGGAGAGCCGATCGAGCATAGCACATGTTTGATAACAGATCGCAAGAACACACACTCTCGGCTAGCTTCATGTAGTGCCACAATTTCTGAGTGATTTGAGGATGTCGCAACCAAAGTCTGCTTCGTAAAGCGCCATGAAATTGCTGTCTCACTGCAGGTGAAACCATATCCTATCTGGGATCGAGCTTTGTGAGGATCTGATAAATAACCTACAGCTGCATATCAAATCAGACTAGCGCTCCCCCTGGACTTAGAATATATAAGTCCCAAATCTCTAGTTCCGCTTAGATAACGAAATTTATGTTTGATACCGTTCCAATGTCGTCAAGTGGGTTCTGACCTGAACCTGGAAAGTACATTTACTGCGAACTCTATGTCAGGTCGCGTAAATTGTGCCAAATACAACAAACCCCCATTAGAATTTAGATATGGTACTTCAGGACCAAGTATCTTTTCATCTGCTTCTTTGGGACGGAATGGATCTTTCTTTGGATCTAAAGATCGGACGACCATTGAAGTACTGAGTGGATGAGCATTTTCAAGGCTAAAGCGCTTAAGGAGTTTTTCAACATATGCAGATTGATGGATCAAAATTCCATCAGACAAGTGCTCGAGCTGCAGGCCGAGACAATGTCTAGTTCTGCATAAATCTTTCATTTCGAATTCCCTCTTCAGGTAATCAGCAGCTTTGAGGATCTCTTCAGGAGTCCCAATCAGATTTATGTCATCGACATATACTGCTATAATAAAGAAACCAGAGTTTGTTTTCTTGATGAACACACATGGACATATGACATCATTCTTATAGCCTTCTCTGGTAAGGTACTCGCTTAGGCGATGGTACCACATCCTACCAGATTGCTTTAATCCATACAAAGACTTCTGTAACTTTATGGAACACATATCTCTAAGGATATCTACCATTGCTTCAGGAAATCTCAACCCATCAGGGAGTTTCATATAGATATCAGTGTCCAAATTACCATACAGGTAAGCAGTGACAACGTCCATCATGCACATATCAAGTCCTTTAGAGGCTGATAGGCTGATCAAATACCTGAAAGTGATCATATCCATAACAGGGGAATATGTCTCATCAAAATCGACTCCTGGTCGTTGAGAGAATCCTTGGGCCACAAGTCTAGCCTTATATCGGGCGACCTCATTTTTCTCATTCCGTTTCCGGGTAAATTGTCACGCCCCGAATTCGGTAGAACCGAACCCGGAACGCGAACGGTGAAACAATAAAACAATTTTCAAACATTTTTAATAAACCGCTTAAAATTACCACTTTGAGTTAAACAAAATAATATTTTACAACTGAAACCACGTCCGAAACAAGCGGACAAAAACTAGAGCGTACGTCACTAAACTCCCAAAAACCCGGACTCCCGCTCCCATCTCTTCAAGCTTCGAGAGCTCCCCTAGTCCGTCTCGCGACCAGTACCTGTAGGAAAATCAGCTAGGGGTGAGCGTTCGCTCACCACCACGGATACCAGACTGACTACGGCATACTAGCATAAAATGCCGGAAACACCAACAACAAACCAAACACCGGGGACTACTATCCCCAAACTCAAGTAACCCGACTGTCACACGAAAACTGTTACTTTCCCCAATCAACTCAAACCCGGACACGTAATGTAGACCCGACACAACGGTTACGACCTCAACCCAAAACGCAACTAATAACCACGCAACACCCAAGATCACAAAGGATCGCACACGGCAAACAAGATCACAAAGGATCGCACTCCAGTTGCTCAGTGCTGGTTGCTAACCGCCTGGGCTCGAGCCTGCCCCACGCAACTTTCCCCGAACGCAGTCGGGCCAGGCGGTCGACCTGTTGGAGATATATTCCGCAATACTTCTCTGATAGCTAGTCGGAAGGGGAGCCGCCCTCCATCGCCGAAGAATGCACAACTTTACCGATGGTTAGTCGGAAGGCTAGCCAACCCCCACGCGCGCGACCACAGAACCCCTTTATTGTCAGACGGGCCCCCAACCTCGTCGCATAAGAATGCAGAACTTTACCGATGGTTAGTCGGAAGGCTAGTGTCACGCCCCAATTTCAGTAAACCGAACTCGGGACGTGAACGTTTAAAAAGATACAATACTTGAAACTTGTTTTCATTAAATCACTTTAAAATACCAGTTTAGTTCAACAAAATAATATTTACAACTCAAAATCAGTCCCAACAAGTGGACAAAAACATGGTATACATCGCTAGACTCAAAATAAACCCAGAATCCCGCTTCAAGCTCTTCTAGCTTCAGAAGATCACCTAATCCAGCCTGCGAACGGTACCTGTAGGAAAAGCAGCTAGGGTGAGCGTTCGCTCACCACCACGGATAACAGACTGACTACGGCATAATCAGCAGACAATGCCGGTAACACCAATAACAAACTCAACACCGGGGAACACCATCCCCAACCCAAGTACTCCGACTGAACACACACCCACAGTTACCTTCCTTGACCAACTCAACACTCTGACACGTAAAGTAGACCCGACACAACGATCACGACCTCCACCAAGGACACGACAGATAAATACACAACACCAACCAAGATCACAAAGGATCGCACACCAAACAAGATCACAAAGGATCGCAAACCAACTGCCAACTGCTCAGTGCCAAGAACGCTCGCACCCTCCCGAGACTCTAACTCGGTCAGGCCAGCCCAAGAATGCTTGCAACTTACCGAGACTCTAACTCGTAAGCCAGCCGAAGAATGCTTGCAACTTACCGAGACTCTAACTCGTAAGCCAGCCGAAGAATGCTTGCAACTTACCGAGACTCTAACTCGTAAGCCAACCAAAGAATGCTTGCAACTTACCGAGACTCTAACTCGTAAGCCAGCCAAAGAATGCTCACAAACCCAAACCACACACGCGCGGCCAGGACCCCTTTATTGACGGACGGGCCCCCTACCCCGTCTGAACATGCAGACGCGTGTGCTCGTGGACCCCCGTTTCATGAAGTGGGCCCCCAACCTCAAGTAACCACAATCACAATCACAATCACAATCACAAGAAAGTTCAACAACCAGAAACAACGCAGGTTCAACACTCACAGGCACTCATGGCCACCTAAGATACCAACAGTAAAACACGGACTCAACAGCCCCACAGGCACTCACGGCCTCCCAAGATACACCAATAGTAAAACACTGACTCAACAGCCCCACAGGCACTCACGGCCTCCCAAGATACACCAATAGTAACTCACGGGCTCAACAACCCCACGGGCACTCACAACCACTCAAACCACCAACAGTAAAGACACGGGTTCAACAACCCCACGGGCACTCATGGCCACCCAAAACACCAAAGGTAAAGACACGGGTTCAACAAGCCCACGGGCACCCACGGCCACTCAAACCACCAACAGTAAAGACACGGGTTCAACAACCCCACGGGCACTCATGGCCACCAAAAACACCAAAGGTAAAGACACAGGTTCAACAACCCCACGGGCACTCATGGCCACCCAAAACTCAACAATAATACACGGGCCCTCAAGGCCACCAAAGACACGAAAAACACAATCAACCTCCGGCATAACCAATGCCTCCAACAGTCCTAATATCAACAGTTTCACAATCAACCTCCGGGCATGGTCATATGCCTCCAGTAATTCTAATAACGCTAAGTTCTCTACTCCTAAGACACTACTAAGTGTCACATGCATTTCCGATAATCGCTACGTTCCCGTATCATGCCTTTCAAATATTCAATAACTTACTTAACCCACGACACCCCGGTGTCACATGCAATTCTACTGGTAACTTTCCCTAGTCAAGGCCGAGATCCGGCTACTTTTCCCTACCTCGTGCGTGTTCTCCCAAAAGCCAACCAACGAGCTCCGGTGATGATCTCAGTCACTCACCCAGCTTTCCCTTGCCTCGGTTCGTGGCACGATCTAAAAGAACACAATTTAAAGGCACTTAACAACTCGCAGGAATAAACTGAAAATCATTAAACTCGATGCCCAAACTTAACCCCGACAATGTCGATCACTCCCAAACTTCCCAATTACTCGACATTGTCGATAAGAGACACGTAAAGGCCCGATTCGCCCGACATGGCGAATTTGCCCGGGTTTTGTAAATGCCCTTCCGGGGCTCCAAAAATTCCCGTTTTCGTTTCTACGGTCTTAGAATAAATCAAGGGTCCCAATGTACTTGACGGAATCGAATTCCGACTTCCAAGTCAATTAAATGACGTTTAAAGTTTCTAAACCCGATAAATTTCAACTTCTCCAATTTAATTCCAAAATTCGATTCGGTTAAGGATAAATGGTCCGGGAACGTTTTAAACCACCCGAACACAAAACCCGATCACCCGAGCACGTGGGGCCCACCCGGCCAAGCTAGGCCGTGGGCCCTAGGGTTCATGTGGGGCTCGGCCACCATGGTGGTGGCTGGTCCCAGCTCCGGCCAGCCACCCACCCCATGGCCGGCCGGCCACCACCCACGGTGGCCGGAGCTCCTCCCGAGCCTCCGGTCACCGGAAAACGTCATCCTTCCCCTCCAAACACCTCAAAAACGTCTCCAACAATTACCCCAACACCAAAACCACCTTAAACTAATAGTTTTACACAAACCTAACTTCCAAAATTAACCAAAACGAGAATCGGTTCGGTGTATACCGTAGAGGAGGATGAGGGGAGTGCACTTCCTCCTAGCCTCGAGACGATCCAAGGGTGGAGATGACGTGAATAGTGCTCCAAACCCTAGCTTTCTCTCTTCTCTTCTTCTCCTTCTCTCCCTTTCTTCTCTCTTCTTTCTCTTTCTAAAACAACTAACTCATTTCTTGTTTTTTTTTCTTTTTTTTTGATATGTGGCCGGCCACACATAGACACCACCACTCATTTCCCCCCCAAACTAACACCACCACTTGTTGGACAAGTGGCAAGGTGGGTCCCACACCTTTTGGAAAATATCTCCTAGATATTTTCCAATCAGATTCGAGAAAAAACGGACGTTTCGGGCCCCGAACGGGCACTTTTCCCAAGAAATTATGAAACTTGGCGGGCTACAAGGAAACGGCTCAACTAAGACCGCTGCGACGACGGCTAAGATTTTTGGATCCAAAACGGTCCTCGAATGGACCAAAACGTCGCTCGGTTGACTTTTCCAGCGAAAAGTCAACTTTCCCCAAATTGATCATAAAGTTGCCCTGAGTCCCCTGGAACTCACTTTGGTCGATAACGGGGTCAACTTTAGTCTGGTATGACTCTCGGGGTCATTTTAGGTTCAATTAAGTGTCTGCTCAAAATTTTTAAATTTTCCTGTTTTTCGCAGGTTTGACTGGCGTTGACCGGGAGTGGTTATTACAATCTACCCCCCTTAAAGGAATTTCGTCCGCGAAATTTAGAACAACGCACGTCAGGAGTCGAACCGGTCGGGGTACTTCGCGCGAACCTCGTCCTCGCATTCCCAAGTCGACTCGGCCTCGTGGTGTCGCCACAACACCAGTTCTAAGCGGATAACCTTTCCGCGCAAGACCTGCTCTGGTGGATCCCTTTCCTACATCGGTTTCTCCTTACACGGGACATCACCCGTTACCTCGACATCTGCCCACTCAATGACGTACTCAAGACCTCAAAAGGCCCGATACACCGCGGGGCTAACCCGCCTCCGCCGCGGTTGAAACGCCTTAGTCCACCTTTCGGGCTCACCTCCAGGGATACATGACCACTGATTGCTGACTCGAGAGGTCGGCGCCGTTAGTCAGCATAACTCCTGCTGACTCTGCGCGGTCTTCAACCGCTCACGCTTTGGCACGACCGACTCAGTTGTCTCTCGGTCCAGTTCTAGACCCAGTAACCTCTTATTTCTCACTTCTGCCCAACACACAGGCGATCGACACGGCCTACCATACAACGCTTCGAACGGTGCCATCGTGATACTGGCCTGAAAGCTGTTGTTGTAGGCGAACTCGGCTAATCGCTCACGAAACACATCGTGACGTGCCCCCATTTCCACTGTGCAACCCGCAGTGGCTGTAATAAACCAGCGGGACGTTGTTGTTCGGCTCTCACCTACCGACGAGTGAGGCATCACGATACTAACTCCGCGACCGCTCTTCGCATCCCGCTCCACTAGACATGCCACCTGATGTCGCGCTCCTCTTAGTGCTACCCACGTGCACTGTCATGCGTGAATACTGCGACTCTCGTAGCTCGTCGCCAGTAACAGTCGGTATTGGCTCGGCACTTCGCCCGACAATCCATTCCCAAGACTACGTTGTTGTCATTTCGCAAGTATACTTCCCACGGACACAGGTACCAGCTTAGTCGCTGCCGAACTTCATGGAACCTCGCGGTCTCACTAAGACCTCGCTCCTCCACCGTTATCGTGCTTACCAACTCCGAACATACCCGAATCCTCGGGGTGTGGACTCGATCCAGCATCAGGGCTCTTGAGCCCTCTCTCGAACCTCCTGTATCGGTTCGCTTCTCCAACTCCGCAGGCACGACAGACCCTAGTCAACACCACCCCACCACCAACCGGCGTGTCCCGACGCAGGGGTGGACTTAACGGCTCTAAACTCAGCCCCAACCTTTCAGCACAACTCGACGAACAAACGAGTGTGATATCCCGGCATCCAATGAAACTGACGCCCAAAATCGGAAAACGAACACCCACTCCATTAGTCACCCCGGTAAGGTCTAGTGCAACCCTCACACGGTCCTCTAGGCATTTACTTGTAACTTTCCGCAACCAAACCAGTGTTCGTTACTCGTCCCTTGCGGGAAAAGTAGTAAAGGGGATGAGCGTTATGTTCACCTCCACGGACACCCGTTCGATTATGGCATACTAGTAAAGCACTAAAGACTTATCGATCTAACCAGGGCAAACCACTACCTCAGAACCTGATGCCAAACGTCACACTGCTCACGCTAACAACACCTCAAGTACTCGCTCATGTAAGATAAACCTCGACACGGGAAACACTTCCTCAATTCAGCAATCACTATGGTTCACAAACTCAATCACCCAAATACCCGATCACGTAGGGAAACCTCAAGACGGGAAATCACGCTCTCAGCTGAGCACACACCATTGCTCACACTATTAGTACTTCAATTATAATAATACGTAAGCGAAAAACTCAACAACAACCCAACCGTACACCAGGCCTACGGCCTATACAACCCACAACCGCGAACACAACCACAAACCTAAACGCACAACGAAACAATTTTTTTTTTTGAAAGATAACCGGTTGGACCGGTCCGGCAGGTGGGCCGGACCATGTGGCATTCCGGGCTGGCTGCCAGGCCGGCACACCAGTCGTGCCGTGCTAGCTGCCGGGCCGGCACGCCAGCCGGTCCGTGCTGGCTGCCAGATCGGAACAGCGAGCCCTTCCTAGTCTCGTACCAGGTCGGCCCGTGGTCCGTCCCGTAGCTGCGACAGCTTCGCCCCTATCACCCCGTCATGGCTACCCTAGGGTACTCGTATCCTACCAGTCTCTTGGCGACCCACACACTTGTGCGTCGCAGACATTTAACCACCAACAAGACCAAACACGTACCACAATAACTGACCAAACCACAAGTCACTAAACTTCAAACACCAGCCGACAAGGCCAACCAAACCGAAACACGCCCACCGGGCCAACCAAAACCAAAACGCACCCACTGGACCAACCAAAATTAAAACGCACCCACCGGACCAACCATCCTACACACACGCCCACAGGGCCAACCAAAGTCGAAACACACCCATCGGGCCAACCCACAATCAAAACACGCCCATAGGGCCAATCAAAACCAAACACGCCCACCGGGCCAATCAACAACAAGCACGCCCACAGGGCCAACCAAAACTCCACAACACGCCCACCGGGCCAATCAATTTAAAAACTTTCTCTTTTTCATTACAAAACCCCATTTCTTAACGTCAGGTAGTTACAACTCGGTCCAGGCGTCCCCAAATTACATTGTACCCACTTGACGTCAACATTGTCATGCTCGACCACAGGGGCGCCCCTGAGTCGAGTCGCGACAGTTTAAAAACTTTTCACGCAGCAACACACAAACAGTAAGCCAGTAACCCCATACTGCACATACACACAAACACCAGCAGGACTCACAACACAACGGGTCTACACACGGTTCCCGACCTGCGTACCCAACGTACGACGAGACTTTACCGACTCGACTCTCCCCACCTAATTGACGTACAGTCCGAGGCGTGAAACCTCGAGCTCTGATACCAAGCTGTCACGCCCCAATTTTAGTAAACCGAACTCGGGACGTGAACGTTTAAAAAGATACAATACTTGAAACCTGTTTTCATTAAATCACTTTAAAATACCAGTTTAGTTCAACAAAATAATATTTACAACTCAAAATCAGTCCCAATAAGTGGACAAAAACATGGTATACGTCGCTAGACTCAAAATAAACCCAGAATCCCGCTTCAAGCTCTTCTAGCTTCAGAAGCTCACCTAATCCAGCCTGCGAACGGTACCTGTAGGAAAAGCAGCTAGGGGTGAGCATTCGCTCACCACCACGGATAACAGACTGACTACGGCATAATTAGCAGACAATGCCGGTAACACCAATAACAAACTCAACACCGGGGAACACCATCCCCAACCCAAGTACTCCGACTGAACACACACCCACAGTTACCTTCCTTGACCAACTCAACACTCTGACACGTAAAGTAGACCCGACACAACGATCACGACCTCCACCAAGTACACGACAGATAAATACACAACACCAACCAAGATTACAAAGGATCGCACACCAAACAAGATCACAAAGGATCGCAAACCAACTGCCAACTGCTCAGTGCCAAGAACGCTCGCACCCTCCCGAGACTCTAACTCGGTGAGGCCAGCCCAAGAACGCTTGCAACTTACCGAGACTCTAACTCGTAAGCCAGGCGAAGAATGCTTGCAACTTACCGAGACTCTAACTCGTAAGCCAGCCGAAGAATGCTTGCAACTTACCGAGACTCTAACTCGTAAGCCAGCCAAAGAATGCTCACAAACCCAAACCACACACGCGCGGTCAGGATCCCTTTATTGACGGGCGGGCCCCCTACCCCGTCTGAACATGCAGACGCGTGTGCTCGTGGACCCCCGTTTCATGAAGCGGGCCCCCAACCTCAAGTAACCACAATCACAATCACAATCACAATCACAAGAAAGTTCAACAACCAGAAACAACGCAGGTTCAACACTCACATGCACTCATGGCCACCCAAGACACCAACAGTAAAACACGGACTCAACAGCCCCACAGGCACTCACGGCCTCCCAAGATACACCAATAATAAAACACGGACTCAACAGCCCCACAGGCACTCACGGCCTCCCAAGATACACCAACAGTAAAACACGGACTCAACAGCCCCACAGGCACTCACGGCCTCCCAAGATACACCAATAGTAACTCACGGGCTCAACAACCCCACGGGCACTCACAACCACTCAAACCACCAACAGTAAAGACACGGGTTCAACAACCCCACGGGCACTCATGGCCACCCAAAACACCAAAGGTAAAGACACGAGTTCAACAACCCCACGGGCACCCACGGCCACTCAAACCACCAACAGTAAAGACACGGGTTCAACAACCCCACAGGCACTCATGGCCACCCAAAACACCAAAGGTAAAGACACGGGTTCAACAACCCCACGGGCACTCATGGCCACCCAAAACTCAACAATAATACACGGGCCCTCAAGGCCACCAAAGACACGAAAAACACAATGAACCTCCGGCATAACCAATGCCTCCAACAGTCTTAATATCAACAGTTTCACAATCAACCTCCGGGCATGGTCATATGCCTCAAGTACTCCTAATCTCGATAAGTTCAAAATCAACCTCCGGGCATGGTCATATGCCTCCAGTAATTCTAATAAGGGAAAGTTTCATTTTACCACCCTGTCAAACATTTAACTTCAGTTTGATACCTTGGCATAAATTTTTATCAGTTTCATACCCTAACCAAACTTTTAATTTCACTTTCATACCCAGCCGGGTAAAATGTCCAAAATACCCCTAATTATTACTCAAATTTTCATCTCATGCCATTGCCTCAGAATTTGAAAAGAAGTGAAATGACAATAATACCCTTCATTGTTTAGGGTGTTAAACTAAAAATTTCAATAATTTTAAAACAAAATCAGTTTTTTTTTATAAATTCAATTTTTAATTTCAAAAAATCAGATTTTAATTTTAAAAATACATAAAAAAAAGTTTTTTTATATAATTTTTTTTTAAAAAACAGTTTTTATATAAAAAATCATTTTTATTTAAAAAAAATTATTAAAAAAAAAATCAGACGCGACTACGTCTTCTCCGGCGTGGTCTCCGGCCACCCCAGCTCCGCCGACGTCGTCCCCGACCCCTCCCACTTCGCTGGCGTCGTCCCCGACTTCCTCCCTCAAACCACGCCGGCGTGGTACAAATCTGAACTGGTTCAGATCTGAACCAGTTCAAATCGCGAACGCCAACTGGTTCAGATCTGAACCACGCCGGCGTGGTTTGAGGGAGGAGGTCGGGGACGACGCCGGCGAAGTGGGAGGGGTCGGGGACGACGTCGGCGGAGGTGGGGTGGCCGGAGACCACGCCGGAGAAGACGCAGTCGCGTCTGTTTTTTTTAAATAAAAATGATTTTTTATATAAAAAACTGTTTTTAATAAAAAAATATTTTTATATATAAAAAAAACTTTTAAAGGCACTTAACAACTTACTTCTAAAAATAACTTACTTAACCCACGACACCCCTGTGTCACATGCAATTCTACTGTTAACTTTCCCTAGTCAGGGCCGAGATCCGGCTACTTTTTCCTACCTCGTGCGTGTTCTCCCAAAAGCCAACCAACGAGCTCCGGTGATGATCTCAGTCACTCACCCAGCTTTCTCTTGCCTCGGTCCGTGGCACGATCTAAAAGAACACAATTTAAAGGCACTTAACAACTCGCAGGAATAAACTGAAAATCATTAAACTCGATGCCCAAACTTAACCCCGACAATGTCGATCACTCCCAAACTTCCCAATTACTCGACATTGTCGATAAGAGACACGTAAAGGCCCGATTCGCCCGACATGGCGAATTTGCCCGGGTTTTGTAAATGCCCTTCCGGGGCTCCAAAAATTCCCGTTTTCGTTTCTACGGTCTTAGAATAAATCAAGGGTCCCAATGTACTTGACGGAATCGAATTCCGACTTCCAAGTCAATTAAATGACGTTTAAAGTTTCTAAACCCGATAAATTTCAACTTCTCCAATTTAATTTCAAAATTCGATTCGGTTAAGGATAAATGGTCCGGGGAACGTTTTAAACCACCCGAACACAAAACCCGATCACCCGAGCACGTGGGGCCCACCCGGCCAAGCTAGGCCGTGGGCCCTAGGGTTCATGTGGGGCTCGGCCACCATGGTGGTGGCTGGTCCCAGCTCCGGCCAGCCACCCCATGGCCGGCCGGCCACCACCCACGGTGGCCGGAGCTCCTCCCGAGCCTCCGGTCACCGGAAAACGTCATCCTTCCCCTCCAAACACCTCAAAAACGTCTTCAACAATTACCCCAACACCAAAACCACCTTAAACTAATAGTTTTACACAAACCTAACTTCCAAAATTAACCAAAACGAGAATCGGTTCGGTGTATACCGTAGAGGAGGATGAGGGGAGTGCACTTCCTCCTAGCCTCGAGACGATCCAAGGGTGGAGATGACGTGAATAGTGCTCCAAACCCTAGCTTTCTCTCTTCTCTTCTTCACCTTCTCTCCCTTTCTTCTCTCTTCTTTCTCTTTCTAAAACAACTAACTCATTTCTTGTTTTTTTTTCTTTTTTTTGATATGTGGCCGGCCACACATAGGCACCACCACTCATTTCCCCCCCAAACTAACACCACCACTTGTTGGACAAGTGGCAAGGTGGGTCCCACACCTTTTGGAAAATATCTCCTAGATATTTTCCAATCAGATTCGCGAAAAACGGACGTTTCGGACCCCGAATGGGCACTTTTCCCAAGAAATTACGAAACTTGGCGGGCTATAAGGAAACGGCTCAACTAAGACCGCTGCGACGACGTCTAAGATTTTTGGATCCAAAACGGTCCTCGAATGGACCAAAACGTCGCTCGGTTGACTTTTCCAGCGAAAAGTCAACTTTCCCCAAATTGATCATAAAGTTGCCCTGAGTCCCCTGGAACTCACTTTGGTCGATAACGGGGTCAACTTTAGTCTGGTATGACTCTCGGGGTCATTTTAAGTTCAATTAAGTGTTTGCTCAAATTTTTTAAATTTTCCTGTTTTTCGCAGGTTTGACTAGCATTGACCGGAAGTGGTTACTACAGCTAGCCAACCCCCACGCGCGCGACCACATGACCTCTTTATTGTTAGGCAGGCCCCCAACCTCAGGCAATCACAATCAACACCCAAGATTCAACAAACAGTGACAACACGGGTTTAACACCCCACATGCACACATGGCCACCCACGACACACGAGACAGTATCACACAGGTTCAACACCCCAAAGGACCACCCACAACCCACAAACAGTAAACACACGGGTCCAACACCCGAAAGACACACCTGACCACCCACGACACACAAACAGTAAAACACGGGTTCAACTCCCCACGGGCACTCATGGCCACCCACGACACACAAACAGTAAAACACGGGTTCAACACCCCAACGGCACTCATGGCCACCCACGACACACCAACAGTAATACACGGGTTCAACACCCCAATGGCACTCATGGCCACCCACGACACACCAATAGTAATATACGGGTTCAACACTCCCAACGGCACTCATGGCCACCCACAAACACAACAATTCAATCAACCTCCGGGCACAACCAAATGCAACCAGTATTTCCATTGTTCGATAAGTTCACTTATCCTACGACACTACTAAGTGTCACATGCATTTCTATTGTTCGATACGTTCACGTATCATACGATACCACTAAGTGTCGCCTGCATTTCTAGTGTTCGATAAACTTACTCATCCTACGGCACCACTAGGCGTCACATGCATTTCTACTGTTAACTTTCCCTAGTCAAGGCCGAGATCCAGCTACTTTTCCCTACCTCGTAACGCTTTTCCAAAAGTCCACGCCCAAGTTCCGGCGTGCTCCAGAATGACCCGCTTAGCCTCCTCTTTCCACGGTCGGCGACACGGTCTACAATGATTACAATTAACACACTTTTTAAATAAGCAGGCGAAACCCGAATTTAATGAACTTAACGCTCGAACGCAACCCCGACAATGCCGATCACTCCCAAACTTCCCAATTACTCGACATTGTCAATAATGGGCCCGGAAAGGCCCGATTCGCCCGGCTCGGCGAATCTGCCCGGGATCGGAAAACGCCCTTCCGGGTCTCCGAAAATTCCTGTTTTCGTTTCTAAGATCTTAGAATAATTCAAGGGTTCTAATGCAATCAACGGAATCAACTTCCGACTTCCGAGCGATTTAATTCGCGTTTAAAGTTTCTAAACCCGAAATTTCTAACTTTCAAAATTTAAATCCATAATTCGTTCCGGGTGTGAAATATCGATTCGGGGATCATCCAAAACCACCCGAACACGAAAAACCCGAGACCCGACACGTGGGCCCCACCCGGCCACAACGAAAAAATGTTCCTTTTCGCCCCAAAACGTTCCTAACGAACCCTAAACCTCAACCATTCATCGTTTAACCAAATATAAACGAACACTTAGAAATCAAACACGTCAAAACGAGAAAAATCGGGTTCTTACCGTAGGGAATGATGAGGGGATGACGATTATGCAAGAAAAGAAGCGATCCAACGATCGGATCGTCGATAATCTTCAAAATTCCTACACTTTCTCTCTTTCTTCTCTCCTCTTCTCTCTATTCTTTCTTTCTCTACTTCTCTTTTTTTTAATTGGCCGACCACTCCCTCATCTTTGCCTTTTGTTTTGTTCAAAAACTAACAACTCCAACCTCTTAATTACTAAACTACAACTCTTACTTCTTTTTCTTTAATTTAAAAACCAACCACCACCACATTTATGACAAGTGTCTTGTGGGTCCCATGAGTTGGAAAAATATCTTTATAGATATTTTTCAATCAGATTCGCGAAATTCGGCTGTCTCGGGCCCCGAACGAACCCATTTTCCAAGAAATTACGAAATTTCACGGGGTACAAGGAAATGGCTCAACTATTACCGCTGTAATGACGGCTAAGCTTTTTGGATCCAAAACGGGCCTCGAACGGACCAAAACGTCGCTCGGTTGACTTTTCCAGCTAAAAGTCAACCTTTCCCAAATTGGTCAAAAAGTTGCCCTGAGTCCCCCAGAACTCACTTTGGTCGATATCGGGGTCAACTTAAGTCCGGTATGACCTTCGGGGTCAAATTTAGGTTCATTTAAGTGTCTGTCCCAAAATTTTAAATTTTCCTGTTTTTCGCCGCTTTGATTGCCGTTGACCGGGAGTAGTTCTTACATAAATACCCACTTGTAACCAACAGGTTTGACATCTTCGGGTGTCTTGGAAACGGGCCCAAAGACTTGGCGTTTTGCCAACGAAGACAATTCTGCCTGAATTGCTTCTTCCCACATAGGCCAGTCATCTCTGTGACGTCATTCGTCAATGCTTCGGTGCTCAAAATCAAACTCGTTGATTATCTCATTAGCCACTGTGAAAGCAAAGACTTCATTGACAATAATATTAGAATTTTCCGACGCTTCTGGGTCGGGGTCGACCGGTTCTACTTCTCGGTCGGTCAACTCCAAATCGGGGTCGACCGACTCTATTTCCGGGCCCCGACACTTCTGGGCTGTCCGAAAACACTTCTTAGTCGCTTGGCGGCACTCCCGGGCCGACCGGAAACAATTCTCGGTCTCTCGGTTGCACTTCTGAGCCGACCGAAGACACTTTTGGGTCGCTCGACGGCACTTCCGGGCCGGTCGGAAACATTTCTTGGTCGCTCGGTTCTGTTGGAACCGGCTTTGGTAGCTCTCCCGGAACTACTTCTGGTAATGAGTGTCTCTCATCCCTTCTATTCTTTTGACATTTCCTCTTCCGAGGAACGATGTCTTTTGATCCAACTGGTCTCCCACGCTTCAGGCGTGCACTAGAGGAATCGATAGCTGTCTTTGCAGTATCACCAGTGATCTTAATTCTAGCTGGTACATTGATAGCATCTATATAAGACTTCGTCATCTTTGACGTGTCTGCAAATGCATCAGGCATTTGATTTGCAACATTTTGTAGATGAAGTATCTTCTGGACTTCCATCTCACATTGTGGCGTGCGTGGGTCAAGATGAGACAGAGAACTTAATTTCCAATCAAGTTCAGGCCTAACATCAGAAGGCTTATCTTTCTCACCCAATGGTGGAAACGATGTCTCATCAAAATGATAGTCTGCAAATCTTGCAGTAATGATGTCACCAGTCAAGGGCTCAAGATACCTGATTATCGATGATGAATCGAAACCAACATAAACACCCAATCTCCGTTAGGGTCCCATTTTTGTGCGTTTAGGAGGTGCGATCGGCACTTGCACAGAGCAACCAAAGGTTCAAAAATGGGATATATCAGGTTCATGACCACACGCAAGTTACATGGGAGAATATCGGTGATATGCACTAGGCCTCAACTGAATTAAAGATGCAGCATGTAATACAGCATGTCCCAAGCAGAAACAGGTAATTGTGATTGCATTAGTAATGTACGTGCAATTACCTGTATACGTTTGATAAACGATTCTGCTAAACCATTTTGGGTATGGACATGTGCAACAGGATGTTCAAACTCAATCCCTATAGACATGCAATAATCATCAAATGTCCCCGACGTGAACTCACCAGCATTATCAAGACGAATAGATTTAATGGGATGATCAGGGAAGTGTGCCCCCAGCTTAATGATTTGTGCCAACAGTTTAGCGAATGCAACATTTCGCGTTGACAACAAACATACATGAGACCATCTACTGGATGCGTCTATCAGGACCATGAAATAACTGAATGGTCCACTAGCTGGATGTATAGGGCCACATATATCTCCCTGAACCCTCTGCAAGAAAGATGGACATTCAACATTAATCTTGGTTAACGATGGTCGGACCACTAATTTTCCTTGTGAACAAGTTGTACACGATATCTCATTGGACATTAGGATCTTCTGGCCCTTTAATGAATGTCCACATGAGTTTTCAACGATTCTATGCATCATCGTTGATCCTGGATGACCAAGACGATTGTGCCAAAGCATAAAAGCATTTGGATTGATGAACTTCTGGTTCATTGTAGCGTAGGTCACAATCGGCCTTATGGTTGTATAATACAAACCTGATGATAGGGCCTTTAATTTTTCATGTACATGCTTTTCACCATTTTTATCATTTCTGGTGATACAGAGAAACTCAGTCTCATTATCATTTTTGGTCTCGACATGATATCTGTTGTCACGAACATCCTTAAAGCTAAGTAGATTTCTTCTGGATCTACTTGCATACAGAGCATTATGGGTACACAACCTTGTTCCATTTTCTAATACCAAGGTAGCTCTTCCGGAGCCCTCTATTAAATTTCCAGTACCCATAATTGTGCTAACATTAGCTTCAACCAAGGTTAGACAAGAAAAATATTTCTTGTTTGTTAAGATTGTGTGCGTCGTCACGCAATCAACAATACACAAGTCTCCATCATTTCTGCAAGCACGTACGAGATCCATATCCTTTCATAAACAAAAGTATTACATCAGTTTATAAACTTAAGAAATGATTACAAAAACATCATATACACACATTACATTAACCAAAAGAAAGGGGAATACTGAAAAACATAAGTTAAGCCATATTCCAAACATAGTCCACATTTCTGTCATCATCCTTAAAGAAATCGGAGACTGTAAGCTTGATTGGAGCATCTTCAGGGCCCTCATGTTCAACAAGCTTGATCGGAGCATCTTCAAGGCTCGCATGATCAATAAAGTTTGTCTCAACGATCTTATCCTTTCCCTTGATTGATTCTTGGTACAACTTTACCAAATGGCTCGGTACGTGACATACACGTGACCAATGATCAGCCCCTCCACATCGATAGCACCTAGTCTCAGCATTTTTGGGAGTCTGGTTTTGAGGGCCTTTTCCTTTATCATGTCGGTTCCGCTTTTGGGGATACACCATGTTATCTCTTCCATAAATTGGAAATTGCTATGCCCATAACCATGACTACAACCACGACCTCGACTTCTTCTGTGTCTCGAGCTACCATCATATCTTGTCACATTCGCTTCAGGGAATGGAGAACTGCCTACAGGGCGAGTTTGATGGTTCCTCATTAATATCTCGTTATTTTGCTCAACAACGAATAGACACACGATTAGGTCAGTGAATTTTTGAAAAAATTTCGCTCGATATTGCTGCTGCAGGAGCATATTCGAGGGGTGGAATGTGGAGAACGTTTTCTCAAGCATAGACTCGTCAGTTATCTTTTCACCAAAACTGCGAAGCTTGGAAACAATTCTAAACATGGCTGAATTGTACTCATTTACAGACTTAAAGTCCTGTAATATGAGGTTAGACCAATCATATAAGGCACGAGGGAGCGCTATCGCTTTCATATGCTCAAACCTCTCCTTGAGCTGAACCCATAAACTAAAGGGATCCTCATCAGCTAAATACTCAATCTTTAGGTCTTTGTGCATATGATGACGGATTAAGATTGTGGCCAAGGCTTTGTTTTTAACAGATTCGTTGTTCCCTTCTTTTATAGTATCTCCAAGATTCTGAGATCTTAAGTGGAGAGTCGTATCCAACGCACATTCATAATAATTCTTCTCGTCCAACTTGAGGGGTGTATAACTGAACTTTGTCAGGTTATCCATCCTGCACATTGATCAAAACAATTGCATGTCAGGAGCATACTCGACTTTAGGTCGTTAGTATTTTATTTTGGAACTTCTGGTCCAATATGCATCGGGTCGTTGGTAATGTGTATTTGGAACTTCCGGTCCAATATGTATCAGATCGTTGGTAATGTGTATTTGGAACTTCCGGTCCAATATGTATCGGATCTCTAGTACTGTGTATTTGGAACTTCTGGTCCAATCATGCCTCAATTTACTGGTGTTTGGAACTCCGGGTCCAACATACCATTACATTTATAAGCTTCGGGCTATAAATCAAGTTGCATGTTACATGCAAGTGGTTTCTGCATCTTGGAACTTCAGGCCCAAATGCTTTGGTTTCAACAAGTTTTAAATTCGAGTTTTTGATGATAAGAACACAAATAATGAGCATCAAATTTCTGATGTGAAAGATCCAATATAAATTGGCGATCACAGAGCATACTTATATGAACTTCATAACTAAATGTGCACAAATAAGCATGAAAACAAGTATAAAAGAAGGCGCTGAATTTTCTGCACAGTTTTGGTCCGACCAACCACTTTCAAGAGCCCGGTCGGAGATTCATCTAAAGTCAGATGAAGCTGATTCTTGGAGTTAATGTTCTCCACATATGGGTCTTCAAAGTGACCGGTGGAATTTGTATTTTGACGATTCGTTTTAGAGATATACGAGCTTCAAGTTGAGCCACTTACACAAGATCGTGCTGATAACGTGTTGTGATAATCAAGTTTGATCGGAACCAACGCCAAGACACCAATGGCCCAAGAATAATAAGAAGGTTGGTGTCTACGGTTGGTCACCAAGCAAGACAAGAAATAACGCTTGGAGATTATGAGTAGAGAGGATTTCTATTCAAGAGATTGTCTTACAAGAGGTATTGTATTGAGTTGTGTTGTGTTCATAGACCATCTAATACAAGGGGTTGACACCTCTATTTATAGGAGAACAAAACACATGAGACATTGCCACATAATACCCTAACATGCAATTAGTGGTGGCATGCTAATTGTGGTGGCCACATGTGGCATTTTGCTTGCCACCTCACAACAAAAAATAGTTTATTATATTTGATGTAATTGACACATTTTCTTAATTACTATTCTCATATTAATATAGTTATTTGTATTTAATTAATAAATAGCGTGATATTTATTTTATGAAAATAAGTTATACACATAAACACACTTATATACAGGGCGGTATCTAGTACAAACCGCTCTTATCGTGCAAACTAAGAATCATTGTGGGTTGTCCAGATATGAACAATGGATGAAGGAGAAAGAAAACACAAACATTTACTTTTTCGCGTTATTGTAGCGTGTGTTGACCGCTACTATAATGTGGTTGAACCAGGGTTGGCCCAATGATTACTGGGGCCTAAAGTGAGAATTGATCGATGTCTTTTTTTCTTTATAAAAGAATATAATAAAAAAAAATAAGTAAACGCATTCGTATAGAAAGATTATACTAGATGATATTGAACGAATGAGCTTGAATATCTACTTATAACACTCAAAATCTAAAATGAATGATGAAGATTAATTTCTAACAAGACAACCTCCATGGATAAGATGTATCATCTAGAATTCTATACAAAAATCTAAAAATTTAAGGATTCACATTTATCTATAGACACGATACATTCATGTCAAGTAAAAATATGATAGGTTCAAGATAATTCTAGATAGTTACACCAAATTATGTTAGCTTATATGTGACGTCGTGTATGACTAGCTATTATCATCAACTTCTAGAAATTTCCATACTTATTTTTTTCTAGACAACTTTAGTGTATATTAATAACCCCGATTTTCAATATTGTCAAACACGATGAGACTCATGCTTTTAGTCCATGAACTTCATGGATTATTCTTCGATAAATGATCTTTTTTTACTACACATACACGTACAAAAATCAGACATTCTAGCACCGATTGTTAATATATACATATTTTGTTTTCTTTTCGATAAAATAATATTGATATTTTTTAATATTCATGTTTAGATGCTTAGTTTCATTATTTGTATGACTTAGAAATTGATTTATAAAATATTAAGGGAAGTATAAGATATCAAATCAAACATTTAGTGATATTCTCATATGTTTGTTTTGCATTCTTTTTGCTCTGACCAAATACTTATATCCAATATTATATATATTTTTTTCTATTTTGATAGCTTACTTTTTAGGTTATTTTGGTTTGAGCATTTCAGTAATGAAGTTGATAAATTGATTATTATTTCTCGAACAAGTACTATAGTGTATTGATATATAAATATCCACGCTTTTTTTATGTGTTCTATTGTTTTTTATCCTTATTTTTAATTCACTGATCATTGATAAATGAAATTTGCATATTTTATTTCGTTAATGATAGTTTTTCACTGCGAAATAAACATCCATAGAGTTGTTAAAATGTTCAACCATCAAGAAAAATTGTCTTCTATTTGGATGAAAAATGCTTTTCTGAAAAACAAATAAGAATAGATATCAAAATTAGGCTTAACTAGTATTAAGTTTTAATTTCAAGATTAAAAATCTAATATTTTTCGCTTGATTAAGTTTGATCAAATAATAACATATGTTTAATTTTATGGGGTCTTTTCACCCGATGCCTTAAACGACTTCTTATTTATTTTACGCAGCCTTTTCTAATCGGTGGCCTTAAGCAATTGCTTAACTCGCTTAAAGCTTAAGCCGCCCCTGGGTTGAACACGTCTAGAGCACTCATGCATTAAATGTGTTCGTACCTCACATACAAAAGTGCTGGTACTTTAAATACAAAGTGTTGGTACTTACATGCAAAGGGGTTGATACCTTACATAAAAAAATGTTGGTACCTTACATACAATGGTACTAGTATCTTACATACACGAGTATTGATACTTTTGTGCGTTGTGGGCATGTTGAACATGCAATGCAACATTGTCAAAGGGAGGGAAAGTACGCCTTATTTTCAAAATTGTCACTGCGCGCTGACAACCTCTAGACCTTTAGATTTCGCGAATTCGATAACTCTTATTGGTTTTTCGTTTGCCCCATAAGGTGCGATTTCTTTTTGATACCAATCATGTATATCTATCTATATATAAGGATGGTGTAATGTACAAATCTGTAAAGACCGAGAAAAAAAATTAACGTTTAAATTATTAAATACTAACGTCGAGGTTGGGAACGAGTTTGTTTTGTGTAAAAAAAAAAAACAGGTCTGGACCAGGCCCGGCGCGCAGGCCAGGCCCAGCCCAGCCGTCCTTGGGCCACTAGCTGTCTGAGGCCCAACTGTTGCCAAGCCCGAGTATTTAACCCTTCTTTTAGGGTTTGTTGCTTCACTCTTCATCCTCCTCTTTCTTCTCTGCCGACTGCCCCAACCCCCTCTCTCTCATCACAACTTCTCCCTCTCCCTTTCTCGTCTCAGTCCGGCCGAGCCAACTCACCGGCGTTCCTGTTCCCAACCTCCGCCTCTCTCACTCTCCTTCATCTTTCTCGCAGACCAGAGCCCTCCCGCCTCCCTCACCGTGTCCTCGACGGTCATCCTCACACCACCACCGTCACCCTCATCCTCACGCCATCTCCTCCGTCCAGCACCAGCCTCGCCGTCCAACTCAAGCCCCGCCGGCTTCGAGTCCGACCACCACCGTCCCTTTGGCCGAGACCAGCCGTGCCATCGTGTTTTCCCACGGTGAGAATCTCAAACCCGTATGGTTTCGGTCGCCGGTGGTGCCTTCGCCGGTGACCGGCCGGCTAAAGTCCGAACTCTTCCCGTTCCTTTTTGTTCCTTTTCTTTCTTCCTTTTCTGGATCTGGCAGTGTGGAAACAACATTTGTTTTTGGATCTGAACGCTCTGTGGAACGAAAATGGTTGAAACCGAAATCTATTTTCTTGGATCTGGTCATGAGGAGCAGTTTGTTGAAACAGAAAAATAAATAAAAGGTTTTTATTAAAAAGGGAAATTAATTTAAAACAAAATCAGAGTTGAATAAAAGAAAGAAAAAGAAACTATGTTTTGAACGAAAACTCAGTTTTATTTAAAAAGGTTTTGTTGTTGAACGTTGGAATGAACCTGGAACGGATTAGGAACCCTGGACGAATAAATTGGATTGTGTCGGAGTTGATTGTAATGTTTTACCTGTTAAAAAATCAGTCGTGGACTTCGCCCGAGAAGACCGGAGTCGAACCCAGATGCGGACTTCGCCCTAGAAGACGGTGTTGGCCCGGTCGTCAGCAGCTAGGAGACGCTACTGTGGTATCGTCTTGAGGTAGGGAAAAGTAGCCGGATCTCGGGCATGACTAGGGAAAGTTAACAGTAGAATTGCATGTGACACCGGGGTGTCGTGGGTTGAGTAGGTTATCGAATATTAGAAAAGCATGATACGGGGTTGTAGCGTTTATTAGAAAAGCATGATACGGGAACGTAGCGAATACTGGAAATGCATGTGACACTTAGTAGTGTCGTAGGAGCAGAGAACTTAGCGTAATTGATTTACTGGAGGCATATGACCATGCCCGGAGGTTGTTTGTGAACTTATCGACTTTAGGACTGTTGGAGGTTTGGGTTAAGCCGGAGGTTGATTGTTTATTTTGGCGTCTTGGGTGGCCTTGAGAGCCCGTATTATTATTGTTGAGTCTTGGGTGGCCTTGAGAGCCCGTGTTTTATTATTCGTGTTTGGGTGGCCATGAGAGCCCGTACTTTACTGTTGGTGTTTTAGCTGTCTTACGAGTTAGAGTCTCGGTAAGTTGCAAGCGTGTTTTATTGTTGAGTTTTGGGTGGCCATGAGTGCCCGTGGGGTTGTTGAACTCGTGTATTTACCTTTGGTGTTTTGGGAGGCCGTGAGTGCCTGTGGGGCGTTTGAGTCCGTGTTTTACTGTCAGTATGTCTTGGGAGGCCGTGAGTGCCGGTGGGGCTGTTGAGTCCGAGTTTACTGTTGGTGTCTTGTGTGGCCATGAGTGCATGTGGAGTGCTGAACCTGTGTTGTTGTTGTCTGTTGAATTTGCTTGTGATCGTAATTGTGGTTACCTGAGTGAGAGAGGTTAGTGAGACAGGTCGACCGCCTGGCCTGAGTGGTTCGGCAAAGCGCGTGAGTGAGACAGGTCGACCGCCTGGCCTGAGTGGTTCGGCAAAGCGCGTGAGTGAGACAGGTCGACCGCCTGGCCTGAGTGGTTCGGCAAAACGCGTGAGTAAGAGAGGTTACTGAGACAGGTCGACCGCCTGGCCTGAGTGGTTCGGCAAAGCGCGTGAGTGAGGGAGGTTACTGAGCAGCTGGTTTGCGATTCTTTGTGATCTTGTTTGGTGTTACGTAGTTCCTTTGAGTCCTTGGAAGAGGTCGTGATCGTTGTGTCGTGTCTACTTACGTGTTTGAGTGTTGAGTCGTTCGAGGAAGGTCACCGTGGGTGTTTGTCAGTCAGAGTACTTGGGTTGGGGACAGTGATCCCCGGGGTTGAGTTTGTTGTTGGTGTTACCGGCATTGTCTGCTAATTATGCCGTAGTCAGTCTATTATCCGTGGTGGTGAGCGAACGCTCACCCCTAGCTGCTTTTCCTACAGGTACTGTTCGTGGGACGGACTAGGTGAGCTCTCGAAGCTTGTGGAGCTAGGAGCGGAGTCCGGGTTTTTACTTTTTAGTCTAGCGACGGATACCTCGCCTTTTTGTCCGCTTGTGGGACGTTTTATTTTGAGTTGTAATTATCTTTTGTTGAACTAAGCTGGTATTGTAAAGTGTTTTTAATGGAAAAGGTTTCAAAGTGTTTTCTTATCCTAAACGTTCGTGTCCCGAGTTCGGTTTACTGAAATTGGGGCGTGACAAAACCACTCTTATTGAGCAAACTGAGAACGCACATAAGCCCTCGGATGTGCACGTGCTGACGTAATCAGAGCACACCAAATGCGTACAAGTGGCTTTTTTAGCGCGGTGGAAATTTTGAAAATAACGCGAACTTTCCCTCTATTTGACCATGTTGTAGCACGTGTTGACCACACATGCAACACACGAAGGTACCAACACCCGTGTATGTAAGGTACCAACACTTGTGTATATAAGGTACTAGTACCATAACATGTGATGTACCAACAATTTGTGTGTAAAGTACCAACACCTTGCATGTTGGTACCACAACTTTGTAGCGTGAAAAGGGACACATGTTTGTATCTTTTGTGCTCTGAAGACGTTAGCGCGAGCACATCCTGTGTCTCTCACTAGTTCGTAGTTTGCACCTTAAGAGGTAGTTTGTATTTGATACCTATATATAGGGATGGTTTAATGTACAAACTTCCCTTATTGTGCAAACTAAGAATGCAGAAGAGCCATTAGATGTGTGTGCGCTGACGTCATCGAAATGCACCATAAGCGTACATGTGGCTTTTTCGCGAGGCGGAAGTTTTGTAAATAAAGCAAACTTCCCTACGCCTTTGACCACAGCATAGCGCGTGTTGACCACGCTCGCTACGCACGAGGTACCATCACCCGTGTATGAAAGGTACCAACACTTGTGTATGTAAGGTGCCAATACCATTGCATGTAAGGTACCATCACTCCTTTGTATGTAAGGTACTAGCACTTTGCATGTTGGTACCAACATTTGTATATGTAAGTCACCAACACTTATTTATGTAAGGTACAAGCTCTTTGCTATGTCAGGTACCAGTACATTTTGTGCGTGAGTGCATGCGGTCAACATGTGTAAAAAAGGACTCGTGTCAGCATCTTGCGCGCTCCGACCAACACTTGTGTATGTTGGTACCAACACTTGTATATGTAAGGTACTAGCATGTTGCTATGTAAGATATCAGTACCATACATGTAATGTATCAACAAATTATAAGTGTAAAAACCCTTCATTTGAAAATGATGGCGTTGACAAAAAAAAGCACATCGTGAGAAAAGGAAATATTGGGAGATAGGATGATATAAAGGAGGATTTAACATGGATAATTTAGGGAGTTGCTACACTATATAACTTTATGTAGAAAAAGGCTCAAATCATGGGAGGATTAGGTTGGATTGTGCACTGATGAGTATGGATCGCAATCCGTCTATATATATTTGAACTCGAAGTCCATTACACCAAAAAGCGGTCTACAATCCAATTTGTGCATTTAGGTAGATTTAATGAAATGATGTATTATTTTTCCAACCCTTACTAGTCAGAAGTATCATATTATATACTTCAAACAACACATGTTTCTTCCCACTTGAATTTATGAACTATAATGTAATAACAATATTCTTAGATGATGACTTTAAGACTTCCGATGAATAATGTATTTGACTGAAATTTAGCTTCGTATTAATCTAGATGCGGATTAAAACTTAATTATATATTACATGTATCCATCTCAAAAGTTCGAACTTTCAAATACATATTTACACATGCATAACACTTAATTTATTATTATTATTATTATTATTATTATTATTATTATTATTAATACATGCTAAAATTAATTCTCATTAGGTAAAATACAAAGGCTAACTTTTCATCCATGAATGACTGGATTCGAAACCCTTTGCACTTTTTTCGATGTGTAGAGTTGATCAATGAATCTTGAAACATTTTCTAACACTGGACATATGATGCCACCTTTCTCTTTTTTAGAATCCGTATCAACAATAGAGACGGTAAATGTTTCTTAGAGCATCACAATGGGATTAGACCGAATCAATGTAATCTCGGTCCAATTGAACTGTTTTTTTTGGAAATGAGTAGGAATTGGACCCTGATTCGTGATTCTATTGTTTTTGGTGTCACAGTGAGGATAGACCGAAGCGATCTAATGTAGGTCAAACTACGTGGAAGTGCTTTGTTGTTTTATTCAAATAGCGAAATAAAAAAAATTACAAATCAAATGCAAATTGAAATTACAAATGACGGGAACAATAGTAGTCTCTTATTTACTAAATCCTCTTTTGCTTGACTAATCTAGTGGTTATTTGTTCGTAAATATCTGGTAGAATGTTGTTAGCATTGTGCGATAAAATGATAAACATAGTCAACGTCTTGCAACATAAATAAAGTTGATTAATATAAAAACGGCCGAGTAAAACTTGACATAGTGGTATTATAAAAAAACATTTAACAACATGATAGACCAACCTTGAAATCCTCTTGGCCATGTCCAGGAGAAAGAGCCGATGGGTTGCCAAATCCTCAGGTACTTAAGGTTGTTGGACCTGACCATTTTTGCAGCTTGAGAATAGGTCGGGGAGATTCTGCACGGTGGAAAAAATGCCGGTGAAAAAGGCAATTGAGCAACAAACGTCGGGGAGAATGTGTCGTTGGGACGAAACACCGGTGAGAAGCTGCAGCTCGAAGAAACGCCTATGTGATTCTGCACGGTGGAGAAGAAACGTCGTTGACAAGCTATCGTCGAGAAGACACGTTGGGGAGATTCGGTCGTCAAGAAAAGGCCGGTGACAAGTTACAACGTGACGAAATGCCGGTGAGATTTGCAGAGGAATCGTGAAGAAGAAGCGTTGCATGGAAGACGAAGCATTAGTTCAGAAATTTAAAGCTGAAATTAAACTTTCGGCTTTAATTATTTGCCACGCGTCAGCCCACGATTCGTTGAGCCTGGATTCAATTTGGTCCAAATCCGTCGAGTGGACTCTGCGCAGGGTCTACAGAATCTTCGACGTCGAAAAGGGGCAACCGAAGATTCAACAACAAACCGTAGATTCAGGGCCGAAGAACTACAAATCGTACCGATTCGACAGCACAAACCAATTCGATTTTGATGTCACCATGGATACTATAAGTCATGCATCACCAATTGTCGGTCTTACAATTAAGATAACGTCTGTGAAGGGAGGTATCACAAGAGATGACTATACAGGAAGAGGTGCAACGATGTGAAGGGAAGAGAGTGAGGAGATAGAGAAATGCAACTACGAATGTGAGAAGATAACGGAAGGAACATTGCTAATCTTGCACCGACCAGTGTAGGTCGATTATGGCAAAGTTGATCAGTCATGGAGCACGATTTTAACCATGCCCTTTCGGAGAAGATAAGACGTTTTATCAGCCGGGCCCAAGTAATGGTGAGCTAGGCCCGTAAGACAGCCCACCCAAGCTGAGCTAAAGTATGGGCTTAAATCTTCAGATCCACCTCAATTTTGATTTTGACATTTTTATCTTTCCTGTCTGTACCGGAAAGATATTTCCATCATCTCTTCGATTAGGGTTACTATTTTCGCAGCCACCGATTGCTGCCCTTTTCATTTCTCCGGCTCTTGGTAACTATCTCTCTTTCCGATTACCATCTCAACAATCTCTGTCTACCGATCTATTTTTTCCCATCAATTTATCCTTAGAATCGTTTGGCTTCCGAGAAAATGAGAGAAAATAATTATCTGGTTGGGGATCTGATAGCCAGTCTGACTGGTAGATATAAAGTCGTGGTGTTTTTCTTGCTGAATGTTTTTTTGATGGGCGAGCGTATCAACATCGCTCTAAATTGGTTCACATATTTGTCTCTGCTAGATCTGATTGTTATTTGATTCAGAAATTAGTATTGAAAAGAAATTGTCAAAGAGTCTGGGTGGATTTTTTTTATTATTCTGTGATCTTCAATGTTTTTAGAGTTCTATTGTAAGTAAAATTAGTATTTAATTGTTCTCCCGGTTGCATTTGGATTCAAAGTTTGATAAAAACTGGTTTTGGTTCCAGTTAAAGTTTGATGATTTGTGATTGGTTGAATGGGTTAAGGAGGTTCATTTCAGTTTCAATCCTTGGTTTTGGTAGTTTCTAAATATTACGACAAATCCATACACATTAAGCTATTTACCAATTGTAACTCACTTGTTGATTTTTAGAATGAACAACAAAATGGAGTATGAGTACATGTTAACTGTATTATTGCAAATCATACTATTTTGTTTCATGTTAATGCCTAATATCTAGTAATGCTGCTGTCTTTCTGCCAACTGAAGGTTTTCTGCTAACTGTATTACTGCACATGTTAACCCACTTACGGCTAAGTTGTTGTTGCTGCCTAAACTGTAATTTCGTGTCTGCATGTAGATGGTTATTAATATGCATTATGTTAGTGTGCTAGTGTTGCAACTCATGACACTTTCAAATACTGCTGCTTACTGAATAAATGTCCTTTGAAATATTGCTTGATATGGACATCATTGTTTTGCTGCTTCTTATGAGCAGGTTGGCCCCAGAGAGTATTTTTGTTGCCTTGATTTGTGCCTCTGATAAGATGAAGCCCATATTTTGTGGAAACTTTGAGTATGATGCACGCCAGACCGAGTTGGAGCGTCTTTTCAGACGTTATGGGAAGGTTGATAGGGTGGATATGAAGTCTGGTAAATATTTCTGCTCACCATGTTCTCATTTAAGTTTTCAGTTAATCAAATTTTGGTGATTATCCAACTTAACAGTGGAGATTTCTTGGAGCATTCGGAGTTAGCTGTTCATATAGAATGACAATTATAGATATTTTGACTTAGATTTTATCTACTATTTTAAATTTAAATTTAAAGATTCAAATTATTATTGATTAGTAAGTAATGCACTCCATGTGAGTAATGAAGTTAGCAACAATGTTAAAGAGACTATTTTTCTATTGAGATGTGGGATACCATATCCACAATCCTATCTCTTATTCATGTCTCTTCAGGCATCATGAGACTCCATTATATGCTACACACCTAGTACTTTATTTCAAAGTTACTTCATGATGCATATTATGGATAGCAGAGAAACAGTTAAATGTTGGAATAGCTTGGGGTCATATATATGTCAGCAAAGATAGTGGGGTTTATGGAGTCAAGGTTAATATTATTTAAATAGGATTATCATGCTATTATTTAGGCTTCATAATTAGGCTGAGTTGTGAAGATAAATTGGTTCATGCATTGGTTTGAGGATCTATTCTGAAACAAGACTGTAGATTTTTTGTAAGCATTGAGTTCAAATTATTTTCATATGCACATAACTTGCGATGGTAAACCACATGTACCAAATGCATGTGAATAATTTCACACGAAAACCCACAAGGTGCCAGAGAATAATCCAGCACCATAGCATTTCAGCAGCAGAGCACATTCCCATCCCTGAAGATCACGGCTACCTATTGCACCGAGCTCTAGTCAGCATGACTGCAACTTTGCTCAGAATACACAATCCAGCGACAACAATCTTTCCTTGTTGAGTGATCGTGGGGGGTCAGAATGTGATCAGGAAGACACATGTTTTTTCAAGAGTAAACCCCCGTACTCAACATTTTCTTTGACGCAGGATTATATTGGGTATCCATTCTCTTCCTGGCTAATGGATGTGCACTTCAGAATTCCATTCCTTGCCCGTGACGAGGTTCTTCTATTTTTACGAAGAGTCACTCTGTTCCTTGATGGCACTACCATCCCCCATTATCCTCAGACACCATTGCATTACATTCCTCGTCATTTTCATCCAGCCTTCAATTTCAGACATGTTTCAAGATAGAAACATTGCCAAACTTAGAGCAGAGGCAGCAGAATAGATGGCGAAGGCTTTCTGTTTTCCTTGAACCACCATGAGACATCCAATTTTGGATTGTTGTTCATTGACATCACTTAGTTCATCGCGCAAGGTCTGTTGCTAATTTACCGGTCACTTGGTTTGTAGATTTCACAGGCTTTTTTTGTTTTTTGTTTTGGGGTAGCAATAGGTGGTTTGTATACTACTGAATTGAGAAATGGTGGCTCGTCAAGGAATGCTTTCACCGGAGGACTCTACACTCTGTTTATATCTTAATGTTTAAAAGCTTAAATAGTTTATTGAAGTACGTTTGCTTAACTGGTATGTAGGATTTGCTTTCATCTACATGGAGGATGAGAGAGATGCTGAGGATGCAATTCGAGCTCTTGATCACACTGAATTTGGTAGAAAGGGTCGCAAGCTACGCGTCGAATGGACAAAGGTATTTGTCTTAAAATTTAGCTTTGGACATTTTTGTTGATGTTCCTTTCAGTTTCTTATAAATATTAAGTTCATTCTTCTGAAGCTTCTTGTATTTTTTTTATCTGCTGGTTGCAGCAAGAGCGTGGCATTAGAAGGCCTGGGGGCTCAAGAAAGTCTTCTGGTAGCAGCAGGCCTTCCAAGACTTTGTTTGTTATTAATTTTGATCATCATACTAGAACGAGGGACTTGGAGAGGCACTTTGAGCCATATGGGAAGATAGTGAGTGTAAGGATCAGAAGGAACTTTGCATTTGTTCAGTATGAAGTGCAGGATGATGCCACGAGAGCACTGGAAGCTACAAACATGAGGTTTGTCGCCCTAAGTTTCTTATCATCTAGTATTTGTGGGAATAATGGCTTCCACCCTGGAGTGGAGTAATTGTGATCAATATTACACTTGCACTATTTTTAGCCCTTCTGTTTTGGATAGCCATTAACTGCTCGTGTTTTTGCAGCAAGCTGATGGATCGTGTGATATCAGTTGAGTATGCAGCTCGTGATGATGATGACAGGAAGAATGGCCATAGTCCTGATAGAGGTCGTGATAGGTCACCAGAAAGAAGAAGCTATGACAGAAGGCGATCTCCAAGTCCCTATCAAAGAGAGAGGGGTAGCCCTGATTATGGTCGGGGCTCAAGCCCTGGTCCACGTAAGGAAAGATCTAGTCCTGATTATGGTCGTGGACGGAGCCCGAGCCCTTACAAGAGGGATGAGGCTAATCCTAGTTATGGGCGTGGTCGCAATCGTAGCAGAAGTCCCTTGCGTAGAGAGAGGGGTGGCCGTGACAGAAGCAGAAGCCGTAGTCCTTATAGAAGAGAGAGGGCAAGTCCTGAAAATGGCCGTGGCTCCAGCCCCAGCCCATATAGAAAAGAGAGGGTTAGTCCTGAAAATGGTCACTCTCCATATGAAAGAAAGAGGTCCAGCCCTGAGAATGGCCTTATTCCAAGCTCTAGTCCCCCAGAGAAAACCAGCCCTGAGAATGGCCATGCTGCCAGCCCCAATTCTATGCCCGAACCGAAGGACAGCCCCAATTATGGTGAAGGTGCAAATGATGGATACCGCAGGTTTGTATTATTATGATACTTTTGTTTCAGGTTTTCAAAACCACTGCATATCTGACCTTGAGGTATATTTGCCTATTGTTTCTTTGTTTGTGCAGTGCTTCACCCCCACCAGAAGAGTAAAATGTTGTCTTGGTTGCTGAAGTTGGTTCTCTGTTGGGCAATTTGTTGGTCCAAGCAACATCTCTGCATATTTGAATCCCTAATATGCCCAGAACTTGTGTGGGGCTTCCATAGTATTTAGCCTAGATGTTCATTTCTTGCAATGTAGTTGACTTATTGGTTGGGCAACAACTTTATCGTCTGTGTATGTTGTTGATGTATTCGGTATTTTGGATATTTCTGTTTATGTTGTTAAATGTTTGCCAATCATTTGTGAATCTAAGTGTCATTATTAGCTTTGTTCTGGCTTTTCTATGTCTTTGTCATAGTTAACTTGAACATCATCTGGGGATATGGATGTATATATATCGAAAAGAGGTATTGTCAAGGACTAATGAATTTGCTTTCCTTATCGTGTGTCACATAAGTTTTAAGTGTCGTCTGACTGCCTTATGACCTGATGGTTCAAAGATAATGAATTTAACACTAAAAATTACTTGGTAGCTGGTACTAATTAAGAGCAACGCAATTGTTGCTCACTGTATCGACAGCTTTGTTGTTAACTGAAACTCTGCTCCCTTCCTATATATGTCTCACATTTCCTTAGTTTTGTTCTAGTTGCCAATCATTTATATGCTGTCAAGGCGATTAAAATGGTACCATTCATCATGCCGACTTGACTAGCTCATTTTAGTGCTGAATATCAGGCTTCTATGGCCCATTAGTCAAGCGTAAGAGGCGAGGCTGCTTGGGGACAGGTTGGTGTATATTTGTAATTCTATATTAACAGTCATAAAAGAAAGATACTAGGTCATGGTTTTGATTGCCACCATACGCTTGGCATGATGAGAAAGGCTTCAATATCTATATTTACCAGATGATGTAAATCATAACTTTAAGTAATCTTCTATGTATATGTTGATGTCTAGCACTTCAATTATGTCATTGGTACTTATGAAACAATTTCATTTCGTTAAATATTTTATTGAGATATAGTTTGCGTTGATATTGAATGTGATAGATACGTTAGGTTGAGACATACCTTACAACGACATTTGAAATTACAACCTCTTGAATCGTCAGGTTGAGACCCTTTTTTGCGGGAGTTGTTGGCGGTCTTAAAAATGGTTCGGACTACTATCGGAAGTCTTACAAAGACATTTGAAACTGCAACCTCTTGAAATGATTAGGTTTTCCGCAATACGATCAGAGAGGTAATTATAGTTGACTGGTTTGGTTAAAAAAGCTCCCCCCTTTGTATGTTTGATTGAAATTGACTTGTATGCTACAGTAATAGTGGTAATGGTAGCGGTGAAGCAATGGCATCGACAGCCAATTTCTCCGGTAATCAAGATTCTGTTTATATTGAATAAATGTATCAATCAACACCTTGATTTGCTCTAACTCCTACTTGCCTTGTATTCCTCAGACTTTTTTTTTGTTATTACGAATACTCATAATAAAAATATATTTATAATTATTCATTATATGAAGAAGGCATTTCTCTTACGTACGTACTTGTTAACAATTACTAATTTCTTCCACTGCTTCACTTAAAACAATAAAATACTTATTTAAAACTAAATAAACATTAATCTTTATGATTTTTGAAACCTCTAACCACATGGGAACAAAAAGACGAGATTTGCTTCACCCTCTGATTTTCAAAATCCGTGGAATTGTTGAATATCTCAAGTCAATTAAAAGCATTATCAGGAAGTAAAACCCGAAATAATAAAATGAAAACTATCCTCATGTTTTTTTAGGACAAACGTTGGTCCATAGTGATGTGGATTATTTTGGCAGGCAAGAGGGCAATGGTCCCTTATTGTGGGGTCAAGCATGCCTTGTCTTCAAGGGACAAGACCATACTCATACTCACTCGGTAAGTGGGTTAAGGTTTGGGTCTGTTCTAATTCTTGTTCTTGTTCACACCAACAAAACCTGACTTAACTTTCCTTTTTTTACAACTCCCGAACGTTTGGTTTTGGTCCTAATCCGACACAGAATTGCCTACCTATGCTTCTTTGGAAATAAACACGTGCACAATTTCGTAAGGATCAACGGTTGATTCAAGTCCAAGGAACTAACCAACAGAACCGAACAACTCACAACTCACAACTCCGTTTGGATTAAACCCACAAATAAAAGTTTACTGGCACATCCAATTAGCTGTCATCAAACGGCAAATTCGACAATTCAAGGTTGCTGTAAGATTTTGATTGATTAATTATTACCGGGTGCAAAAGACACACCGTTTCGTTTATAAACTAATGTAGAATATAGATTAACAAATCTCAGTCAGCGCAGAATATATGTAGCCGGCTTTATTCATACATATGACACCCAAAACGAGCCGAAAAACTTTGGATTTCATTGTATTTATTCACAGCCACAGCCGTCTTCATAGTGGCTATAAAAAACCAAAATCTCCGTACCCTCTTATTATTACTATCCCCTCTCTAACACAAATATGTCTCCATGCAATCCAAGCCCCTTCACGCCCTTGATTGGCAAGACCCCAACATTAACAACATTAACAACATTAACATCAACTCATCTTGTTACAACACAAGGTTGCAGTTGCACCATCTCTCTTTCTCTTGCTGTGAAGGAGGCACGCTCCATAGCATCCATAGCTCTCCCCATGATCCTCACGGGCCTCTTGCTCTACTCTCGCTCCGTCATCTCCATGCTCTTCCTCGGCCGCCTCGGGGACCTCGCCTTGGCCGGCGGCTCCCTCGCCATCGCCTTTGCCAACATCACCGGCTACTCCATCCTCTCCGGCCTCTCCATGGGGATGGAACCCATTTGCGCCCAATCTTTTGGCGCCAAGAGGCACGCCCTCCTCGGCCTCTGCCTCCAGAGGACCGTCCTCTTGCTCCTCCTCCTCTCTCTCCCCATCTCCCTCCTCTGGCTCAACGTCTACCCCATCCTCTTGTTCTGCAACCAAGACGAGGCCATCGCCGCTCAAGCTCAGTCCTATCTGCTCTGCTCTCTCCCCGACCTCTTCGCCCTCTCTCTGCTCCACCCTCTTCGCATTTACCTCCGCTCCCAGTCCATCACCCTCCCTCTCACTTTCTGCGCCACTCTCGCTGTCTTCCTCCACGTCCCCATCAACTTCCTCCTCGTCCATTACCTGGATTTCGGGATTAAAGGCGTCGCCTTTAGCGCCGTTTTGAGCAACTTCACTCTGGTGGCTTCGCTCATCCTCTACATTTTCATCTCCGGAGTTCACAAGGAATCGTGGGTCGGACTGTCTATGGAGTGTTTCAGGGAATGGAGACCCCTGCTCAATTTGGCCATTCCGAGCTGCGTCTCGGTCTGCTTGGAATGGTGGTGGTACGAGATCATGATTCTGCTTTGCGGCTTGCTGCTCAATCCTCGAGCCACGGTTGCTTCCATGGGGATTTTGATTCAGACAACGGCCCTCATCTACGTGTTCCCCTCGTCTTTGAGCTTCAGCGTCTCCACCCGCGTCGGGAACGAAATGGGTGCAAATCGACCCGCCAAGGCGCGGCGAGCGGCCATTGTTGGGCTGTCGCTGAGCCTGGTGTTGGGGTTGACGGCGTTGGTGTTCGCCGTGACTGTGAGGAACGTTTGGGCTAGAATGTTCACTTCCGACGATCAGATTGTGGGTTTGACGGCGATGGTGTTGCCGATAATCGGGTTGTGCGAGATCGGAAACTGCCCGCAGACGACGGGGTGTGGGGTCCTCAGAGGGACGGCGAGGCCCAAGGTTGGAGCGAACATCAATCTGGGGTGCTTCTATCTCGTGGGAATGCCGGTGGCGGTGGTTCTGACTTTCTATTTGGGCTTCGATTTCAGGGGGCTCTGGCTCGGCCTGCTGGCGGCACAGGGCTCATGCGCCGTCACCATGTTGGTGGTTATAGTGAGGACGGATTGGGAGGGGGAAGCAGACAGGGCAAAGAAGCTCACCGGAGACGTTGATGACGACGGAGAAGAGGAACAAAACAAGAGATTGAGTGATCAAACGAAGGAAGACTCTTTAAATTTATTGGGAGATGATAATCATAATCATCACGGTTTGCTGGTTTAAGTTTATTTTATTTTATTTATCTTTCAGAAAAAAGTTTATATTATTTATTTATTCCCTTTTTATTTCCTAGGAAAAAGATTTATTATCATCTTAATTTTAGATATATTGCTACTTAATGTCTCAAATGGAATATATAATTTTAGTTAAGAGAATGCATGCATGGTGATGGTGTTTGGTTATGGTTTCAAATATAGTTGTGTTGGACTTGGAATGGACATAAAAGAAGGCAAGTGGGGTTACGATTAAAGGAGACAGAAGGTTTGGTTGGATTATTAACTGTCAGTGACTATGCCGGCATGGACACCACCAGACCTGGTCCTCTCCTCGTCTTACCCTTTTTGTTCATTCCCTTTCCCACCACTAATTACTCATCCTCATCCAATGCTCTAAAATACCATACTGTCCCCTATTTTATTAATGAATCATACTAATGAATCGTACAAACTACCGTTTCCTTAAAATGGAAACATGATGCTCTTTAAGGAAGAAGAATGCAGGTGTCATGTCTTGAGTCCCTCTTCCGCATATTCTCCGTCCCATCTCTCCGCATTTCCAATGGCTCAAAACTTATAGTGATGATATCGTTTTCTTTCTCTTCTTTTCCTCTTTGGAGCTCTCTTGAGCTCCATCTTTTTTCCAGCTCTTCCTCCCTCCTCATCTTCTTATTCCAACCTCGACGGGATCTACGATGCTCCTATCAAATCTACCAACTCTAACATCCCACCGTCCTCCTCCTCCCATAAATCCGAACCCCCCGTCGATTTTCACCCCCCGGCGTCAATCACGCCGGAATCAACCACCACTACCACACAAAACACTCAGCCAAGCTCAATCGACTTCCAAATCCAACATACAAGCGGCTCTTTGTTGGGAAAATACCACAACCCCAACCCCCTCTCTTCGGCACCAAGACCCCATCCAGCCACAGGTTCTTGCCAAGCAAATCTAGAGATGGTGCAAGCAAAGTTAACATAAATCTTCTTATGGGAATCCTTAATGGACGACTTCTTTGTAGAGGATAATGAGGTGATTGAGGTCCTTGTGAACACTGTCCCATCCATTGACAACTCCCGCTACCGCTTTGCACTCGCCGAAAAACTCCTCACGGAGAAACGTGTAAGGTCTCGTTCTCTTTGCTTAATTATTACGAATCCTTGGATTGTAGAAGGGCTAACGGTCCCATCACTAACTGAAAAAATCATGGTGTTCTACTTCACGTCTAAGAGGAGATGGATGATATTAGAGTAAGAGAACCGTGGTCCTTCTATGGCATGATATTGCTCCTCTCTCCCACCTCGAACTCAACCAAAAACCCAGTGCTTCCGCTCAATCCGCATCTTGGTGAGAGATTTTGACATTCCAGTTGAAGCTAGGACTTCCCAGATGCGAGTGTTCATCGTCTCAAATCTTGGGAGGGAAGTCGAGATTCAGAGAGTAAATTCCCCGAGAGCCCCTAGTATGCCATGAGGATGGGATACCTTCCTCTAGCTTCGGGTGGAGATGAATGCTACAAGGTCACTCCTCCGTCACCTCGCTTTGTAGATTGATGCAGCTGCTAAGCCGCTCAAAGTTTGACTTGATTATGAAAAATTAACATAGTTTTGTTACTGGTGTGGTTATCTCGGTCATACAAACAAAGATTGTACTTCTATCCTCCCAGGGGTGAATCAATTTGCATAGAGAACTCACTCTGAGCTCCACCCACAATCCAAACAGAAGGATTTCTTCGCAAAGATTGGAATGCTATGCCATCTTCGATCTCTATGATGGTTCATACTCATCACACTAACCTTCTTATTCTGGATATTGTGACATGTTTGCAGGAACATCGGGTATCCTCTCAACCGCCTATGCCTGGCCCTCCAACTAGTGACAATCATGGTCGGAACTATGGAGAAGTTAAGACTCCATCTTTCCCTAAAGACCAATGTACTAAGAACCCCCTCCGGAGGTAATGTTGAAGGATTTAGAGTGCGAGAAGGGATTTATAGTTCCTCCCCTATCCCCGCGAACCATTAAGACTCCAACTTTGCCTAACCAGGTGGCACCTCCGTCCAATAAGGACTGGGCGGACAAGAACCAGAAGGAGGGTGGTAGAACACAACCAACGGGGACAGTGACCAAAAAGCAGGGTGAGGTACTCCAACCTCAACTTGTTTAGCAGATACTCCAACACGAGATCTTAGCTAGATTTGATCCGAAGAAACACCCCCTCCCCCATACCAATCTATTCATAGAGCCATAGAGAAGAAAGATGGTTCCCAGAAAAAACAAAGAATCTCAAGATCTTAGCCAGAGAAAAGGGAACCAGGAATCTTGAAGCTGCAGCTGACTCAAGGAAGAGAGCCTTTGTGCTCATGGACATAGACTAGAATGTGCGGGAAGCCATGCACGACCTTACCTCCCCTACCTAGACGATGGCTGACAAACAACCTCGCGGGGAGTTATGATAGGCCTTTGGGCCCTTGGGAGGCCAACCCTTTCGGTCCCTGTTGGGGGGGGGGGGGGGGGGGGGGGCAGGTCCGTCAGGGTTATGTCTTGTATTCCCCTAAGACCCAAGGCAACCTCCCTAAAGGGAATATAGCTCATTGGCCTCGTATCATTGTGCGCGTCTCCAATTGTGGTTTCCGTTCTATAATTTCTCATAGAATTTCTCTTACTATTAGCCATGATTGTCTGAGTACTTACTTTTTCCGTAAGAGGGGACTTTCGGCCTCATCCCCGATTTATTTCGGATCAGCCCTTGAGTTTGGGTATTGTAATTTTCTTTTCGGATAAATGAATACCTACCTTTTACTCAAAAAAAAAACATGATGCTCTCCAAAACCCTGTTAGTCGCGGTTGTTGATGGCTTCTATCAAGCCTCTTATTTATCTCTCTTGCAGAACCCGTGCTACTTAGACGAGGGTCATAGTATCACAAAGTTGTCGTCTATTCAAGCGGCTCCAAGACAAGGGAAGCAGAGATGAAGGACATGATATCAGATGTTAGCTTACCGATAACCCTTTAGTTTCTTATCTGAGAATGGACATTGGCCTGGTGGAGGTCGCGACATGGTCGGCACAAGGCCCTCCACTCAAGGACGTTGCTGGACCAGAGCCGAGCAAGGATCACTAACTGGGGATGTACTTGCCAACTCTTGAAAACGATCTTTTAAATCACTTGTTCGGGTTCCTTTTCATGTGTGTCCAGAAGCCCAAGAAGACACGGCGAGTCTTGAAACTCAGGCAAGATCTATGATACAACCTCGTTATGGTGTATGAGTTAAGGTAAGAGGTATATGATGGATGGATGGAAGACTATCTTATACCAGATCCAACTAGGTATCCCTGGCTCGCCTCCTCTAGGCGAGTCCCCTCAGCATGTTTTAGTGACACAAGATAACCCCTCAACTTTACGAGTTACCCTCTTTCGATTAGTACTGTTGTGTTATTAGTCTCTTTTATACATTTATACGATACAAATTTATCTTTTATGCATGCGATGAAAAGCATGGCCGATTACTATGATACTGAGTGTAAATACATATGGTAAATGTTACGAACTATATCATGGATCTCAAGGTATATCTCCATTTTTATCTATTTTTTAGCAAAAGAAATAATTCCATTTAATAAGTCAAATTGCATAGAAGTGCATCGAGGAACAGGCTCCTCGACCTATGAGCCAGGGTCAGACAGAATGAACATAGGTTTTTTGACCCTTTTAGTACCATACCCCCACCGACGGTGTTTTGATGTCATACTGGAAGTGAAAGAAGATAGCCAAACCAGGCAAGATTACCGAAGACGAGCCAGAGGGAATACGCTCCAATGAGGGAGCAGCCCCGGACCTAAGTCGGGAGAGCTTAACTTGGCGGCGGCGACGTTGGGGCGAAACCCTAGTAGACGTTCTCTGCATCTTTTTGAATCATTATGACTTATGAGCCCCATTTTTATCTATTTGGTACTCTGTACTCCATTCATTAATGAAATCGCTACAAAAAGAAATATTATTTCCTGTTCAACCTAATTTTCTTAAAAATCTATAAGTATTTCTATAAATAAATATAATAAGTTATTTAATTTTACACATATCTCGAAAAATAGATAATTTTGTCTATTGTTTTTTTGATCAACAACACAAATATATAAGTGAAACATTTTCAGAGGCTGAAAAGGAGTACAAGAGAAACCAAGATCTAGCTACAGATCACAAAAACTCAAAGATGGACGCAACCATCTCTAAGGGCACAATCAAGACACTAAAATAAATCGTAGCACTGCCAAGAAAGAACATATTCAAGACGACTCCAATAAGGGGCGAAAACCACCACTGAAATGATCAACAGACTCAAGCGATGGCATGACAGCTCAGCCTCATGACAACCCAACAACAATGAAAGGGTCTAAACAGACCCGTGAATTTAACAACCAAATAAAGAAACCCGACATGGGTGCAAAAAAGACAAAAGGTTTACTAACCAGATTTTCCAAATATGAAGAACAAGAAAAGGCAGAAAGAGAGGTCTAATACCATAAATTTCCAATCATTCATAACGATAAAAGAGAAGGTCTTAGTACCTAGATTTTCCGACCATGAAGAGCTAAGAAAATGAAGACCTAGGGAGCAGCAAGTTCAAAATAAAACAAGGTCATTGACAGCATCAAAGATCAGCTCGATTGTGGACGGAGAAGCTCGAACTCAGTCGTCCGAAACCCATTTCCGGCCTACACCGAGAAAAGCACCAAAAGGGGGAGGACCGATATTTCTACCAAGAACGAGCACAAAATTCCAAATAGGCAGTAACACGACATCACTTCTGGGGATCCGGGGCTAGATTCGAGCTGAGCATTCTAAAACCGAGACCGATAACCCCTCGTCGGTCAATACCAAGCGAGGACCCTAAGGGGAATGTCTGTAATTATACTTAGCACAAATCAACTCGAACCCGGACAGATCTGACACCAAAGACAACAAATAAGCACAACGCCACGAACAAGCTTCCGACCAATACACTACGATTAGCAGGCAGTAGAAAGTCAAAACTTTCGGGGATCCAAGGATGGACTCGAGCTGAGCGTTCCGAAACAGAAACCAGTAACCCTACCGGCCAACACCAAGCGAGGACCCGAAGTGGAAGGCCTGTAGTTATACCGAGCATGAGCCAGCCTGCACCCGAATAGATCTAACACTAAAGACTGCAGAGAAGCGAGATGCCACCACCGAGCTTCCGACCATCCGCGACGACGAAGGACGAGACCGAAATCACAATGAATCAAAGATCCAAACGATCAAGAAACGCTTCTCACGGTAAACATGATATAATTCGTCTGAGAACCATCACGAATGGATCCGAAAAAAAACAGCAACCCTACTTCCTCCACCACAGCACCGGCAAAAGACTGACCTTTCCACAAAATGGGGATACGAGACTGGAACTCGAGCTGAGCGTTCCGATACCGAAACCGATAACCCTCGTCGGCCAACACCAAATGAGGACCCTATGGGAATATCCTGTAATGATACCGAGCATGAACAAAGCAAATCCCGAAGAGAGCCCAAAACCTGATCTGACCGAAAATCGATCTGGCTAGCGAACTTGGATTCATCTAAACAAAGGTCTCGAGAAGCAGAAACAGCAGTCCGTCAAACCTAAAAGCTCCTATGAGGAAGAAGGAAAATCCGACCCACCCCTGTCAGACGTAGCTGGACCCGAACCAAAACGAGCACGAGAAGACCGCTGAGAAATCACCACACCGAAGCACCAGCACCAACACGCCAAAAGACGAGCATCACCACAACGCCGGAGAAAGACGAGCGAAGACCAGATCTGAGACTGTGAACAGCCCCAACGAACCCAGACCTAGAGATCTAGGAGGGACCAAGAGGATCCCAGCAACACCACCAGACACGAGCTGTGATGCACGACCCAAGGAAGAGCAGTGACGAAGGAGGATTCGAGCGCCCGCCACTCACGCGCTGCAACTGCGATCCAAGGAAAAGCACAACGACGAGACGAGTGACCTCCACTGGATCTTGAGCTCAAGCTTCCAGAACTGGTACAACGACCGACCGAAAGGAGGACAATACGGAGGCCGGAGGTGAGGAAAAGCTGAAGGCCGGGATAAAGAAACGGATAAGAGGAAAAGAAAGAGTATGGGGTAGGAGGAGCGGGAGAAGGAGAGGCCTCCGCCGGCAACAACCACGGCCGTGGTCGTGACCGTCATCTACGGTGACGAGAAGGAAAGAGGCGGCTGGTTTGAATAGGTAGAGAGAGAATGAAATTTCGAAGGAGTATGTTCGATTATTTTGTCTATCGATAAAACAAACCTCCCCAGGTAGCTCAATTCATAAACGTGAATATTCAGTTGGGGTTTTTCTTCAACCTTTGACTGATCACAAAATATAAACTGAACATGCGTATCAAAGAGGAGGATGGAGGTACCGCGGCTTTTCGAAGATGCCAAAGTAATATATGATAGTGACTTCAAAACAGACATTCAATATAAGTATAGAGAATATGGCTTTACCAACGTTTCAAAACTCAAGTCAATTGACTTTTTTTTCCTACAAAGTTTATGATTAAGTGACTCAATTGATTTGGTCATGTTTAGAATCTATCATTCGAAAATTTCATACGTGAAATCAACCAATGATCTCTCTTATTTTAGAATTCTTTTTTGCCTTTTTTTTATTATGTATTTTTCAATTATAAATTCCAATGATTAACAATTACCTAACACAACATATATAATACATTCTAAAAAAAAAATCAGATAATTGTTCAAATGGATCATATTAGACTTTTACATGAAGCATGAAGAAACTAGTTAGCAGTGATTAAACTAACTTTACAAAACATTGATTTCTGATAGAGTTTTGGTGTCGTCTTCTCGTGAGCCACCTCAGTCTAGTCGGTCGCGAATTTTTCTGCCTCATTTCGGTTCCTCTACTCCACTGTCATGGCGTTCTTCTCAACCTTCTAATTCCTCTCAAATCGGGTTGGGGAGGAATTTATCTCTGGGCGGCGATCTCCCTCGTCAAAATCCCTCGGCAATTCCTCGACCTTCGGTGACTGCATCCCATCCGCCTCTACAATCTCTGTCGTCTTCTGACCGACCTTCTCCGTCTCTGAAGTCGTCACATGCGTTTCTGAAGCCGCCGTCGCCTCTGACGTCGCCTCTAAAACCGCCTCTGAAGCCGTCGTCGTTGCCGTGTCCATCTCCCTGGCCTCCACCACCGCACCCTCCTCGACCCCTTTCTCGATTCTGGATCTGGCTAATCGAGTTGGTCATTTTTATTTTATCTGATTTTGTTTGTGTAGGGTCAAAAACTAGCGAGCAGAGATTCAGGGATTTTTCCTAGGAGGGAACCTTGTTTCATGTATATCCTCCCAATAAAACTGATGCAATTCAAGTTTGACCGTTTTGCCCCCATATGCAACGTTTAGGCATTACCTTAAACAAGACTTCCAGTTCCGTCTTCCAACCCCTCACTTTTCCTTCTTGTCTATATGACATTGGCCTATATGACTTTTCATCCAATACCGTCTATGACAGTTATAATGTTAAAAGAATAACGAACAATTTGTGTTCTATGTCTGTTCTTCGTGGTCAGAAATTTCTCTTAATGCACTCACTTGTTTGTAGTTGATAATCAAAATTAATAAAATTGCATATTTTTAGTAAATAAAAGACTTTTACATGAAACATCTAATTCAAAGGATGATTCAACTTTAATATCCAAATTATGCCTCTATGTAGATGGATGCTATTGAAGGTAATTAGATCAGAATGAATTTAACTGATTTATTTTGATTTAATTTTATTACGATAATTAAATTAGACAATTATATATTATATGTTCTTTTTTACGAATCTTATAATCTCCTATGTAAAGGAGTTTAGACTCTTCACTAATATCGTTCAAAGCATTTCAGTTTATATTTTATATGGTATCAAGCTCTCGATTACGATTCTTGATATTTTTTTAAATGTATATCTAGCTTTGTCTACTTGTTAGCTTATGGTTCTAAAAAGTGGGCAGAGCGTTTGACAGACATATTTAGTGTTCCTTTTATTTTATTTGTATGTTTTATTTTGGTTCCGTATCGTGGTCATCAACCTCAACCATTTTTACCTTTAATGATGTTTACACTGTCGATCTCGAGACAAGATGTTGTATGTGTCGTCATCCATGAGATGAGATGATGTTTGCACTATCGACCACGAGACGAGATGTTGCTTGCACCGTCGGTCTCGATATGAGTAACCGTTTGCACCGTCGATCACGAGTCGAGATGCCATTTGCACCGCCGGTCCTGAGACGAGTAGCCGTTTGCACCGTCAACCACGAGACAATATACTGTTTGCACCGTCGACCACGAGACAAGATGTCGTTTGCACCATCGGTCCCGAGATGAGTAGCCATTTGCACCGTCGACCACGAGACGAGATGCCATTTACACCGCCGATCCCGAGACGAGTAGTCGTTTGCACCATCCATCAAAGACATTAGACGTGATCATTCTATAATATCTTTTTTCAAGTTGGGCATTACGAATTTCCATGCTCCAACTTGACAACTTGAAGGGGAGTATTAAAGGTAATTAGATCATAATAAATCTAATTGATTTATTTTGATTTGATTACGATAATTAAAATAGACGATTATACATTATTTGTTTCCTTTTACAAATCTTGTAATCTCCTATATAAAAGAGTTTATACCTTTTACTAATATCATTCAAAGCATTGAAACTCTTTTGTACAAGAGATTACAAGATTCGTAAAAGGAAACAAATAATGTATAATTGTGTAACTTAACTATCGTAATCCAATCAAGGTGTGGCGTTCTCGAACCCAATCAAGAAGGACCTAAGGCGCGACTATGGCAGATGTTTTCCGGTGCAACTCTGTAGGAGGAGAAGGGTGACTCCAACATATCTGATTTGTGGCGGTTTTGGGGGATAGGAGGCGACTGAAACATGTATTTGTTTGTGGTTTTGACTCTCTGATTCTTCATTGTGTAGTTTTCGGTGAGGTTTGGGGGTATTCTGAGCGTGGCTTGTGATTAGGTTTCGATTTGGGGGTGATCGAAGTCCTTCAGCCAGGCTTCCGGTTGAGCGAGTGCTCCTCGGTGGTTGTGCTGGTCGGTGTGTAGTGGAGGTTCTAGAGGAACGTTTTCCTCGACCGATCTAGCACTAAATCTTTTGCGCAATTCTTATGTTGGGTTGGCGAGAAGACAAAGAAGGGACGACGAGGCAACTACGTCCACTATTTCTCTTGTCTCAACGCCGAACTGGCTGGAGCCTAGGGTGTATGAATGACCTCTTTGCTGGAAATTGAGGGCCGGTCTGGGAGGTAGAACGCGTGCTTTTAAGTTACCAAGGGCCAGGTTGGACTAGGACCAGGTATTCCACACATCATGAAAATGATGTCTTGGAACTGCAGAGGGTTGGGAAAACTACCCTCGGTGGAGTATCTGAAGGGGTAATTAGACGACGGAAACCTCAAATCATTTTTCTTTGTGAAACGTTAGCTAAAGAGGGACGACTGGCAACTCTGAAATTAGAACTGGGTTTATCGGGGTGCTGTGAGGTTCCAGCTACAAGACACTAGGGGGTCTCATGCTCTTGTGGACAGATGAGGTGCAAGTTTTGATAAGAGACTCGGGCCATCGATTTATTGACGTTGTCATTCAAGGGGCGGGAATCGAGGCCTTTTGTTTCTCGAGTATTTATGGGGAAGCTAATAGAGAGATTCGTGGGATAACCTAGGAATTACTCTGATCGTTGGGGGAAACACGAGTTCCTAGAGAGGAATGGTTGTTGATGGGAGACTTCAATGGTATACTTCATCAGAGAGAAAATGGAGGATGTCACCAGTATCTTGAAGCACTTATTACCTCATTTAGGGAGGTATTAGGTGAGTTGGCGCTAATTGATGTTCCTTTACAGGGGTATGAATATACTTGGTTCAACGGTAGTGAACCGGCTACGAGGATAGAGGTCCATCTGGATAGAGCCATTATCTCCCCGGGTGTGACTCTTAGGTGGCCTCAAGCGTATTTAGACAACATGGGCATATCCACCTCAGATCACTTACCGATTATATTCGAAATAGAAAGAAGATTGGAACCTACAAGCTCTCGACATTTCTGTTTTGAGAAAATTTGGGCAGAGGATCATGAATGTGGCCACCTGATCCAGGCCAAGTGGGGGGAACCTGATACCCGGTCTATTACAGATAAAACTAAAGAGACGAAGGAAGCTTTGGACAAGTGGGGAATGAAGTGTACAATGCTTTATCCCGATTTTTTTTGATATGAGAGATATTATTTGGTTGAACGGTAGGGGCGATCATACAAGTATTCACAAACGAAGGGCTCTGCAAATTCAATACAACATAACCCTGGGTAAAAAGGGGCTTTCTAGAGACAGAGAGCGAAACAACACTATATGACCTCAAAATTCTTTCAAGTCTCTGCCTCTCAAAGGAGGAAAATCAACAAAGTAACATAATTGAAGGACGTAGATGGTACGGTGCTGACTTGGTAAAACGGGGCAGGGAGAACACATCCTCTCGTTTTACAAAACGTTGTCAAAGAAGTCAAATTGATCGACGACCTCCTGGCTACCCCAATTTGAGCAAAAAATTAGTGACAACCATAACGAAGCGTTACTGGCTCCAATCACGCCATAAGACGTTAAAGATGCAACCTTCTCAATGAGACCCAATAAATCCCCAAGACCGGATGGGCTCAACCCTTTTTCTATCAAAAATATTGGTCCATGGTCGGAGAGGACGTGTCATGTGTTCGTCAAGTTTTCGAAGGAAGTGAGGTTGCGCCCTCTCTCAATCAAACGACTCTAGTCCTCATTCCGAAGGTGGAAAACCGGTGAGCCTTAAGGATCTACGACCCATTGCATTGTGCAATGTCTTGTTTAAATTTTTTTCCAAAAGTAGCAGTTAATCGACTGAAGGATACTTTGGAAGGAATTATTTTGTCCACTCAAGGAGCTTTTGTCCCAGGAAGATCGATACAAGATAATATTATTCTCTTTCGAAACTCTGCACTTCATGAAAAATAAGAAGAAGGGACGGGAAGGTTGGGTAGCGTTGAAGTTGGATATGAGTAAGGCTTATGAAAAAGTAGAATAGGGCTTTTTGTGGGATATGATGAGGGCGTTCAGATTTAGGGAGGACTGGATCTCTCTACTGCGTCGATGTACTCACTCAGTTACTTATAACATAGTAGCATGAGGACGACATACGGGGTTTGTACAACAAGAAATGGGTATTCGTAAGGGGGACCCCCTATCACCATATGTTCCTGTTTTGTATGGAAGGATTTCCATACATGTTCCTGTTTCATCAGGGGGACCCTCTTTAGTCCGCAGAGAGTCGGGGACTCATTCACGGGGTCAACATTACGCCTTTAGCGCCACCGATTACCCAGCTATTCTTCGCAGACGACTGCTATATTTTCTACAAGGCATCCCGTATAGAAATGGGAGGAGTAAGAAACTGCCTCAGAATGTTCGAGGAAGTATATGGGCGAGTCGTAAGTCTCCAGAAATAGTCTCTGTTCTTCAGCACCAACACCCATGTTGATGCTAGAGGAGAAGGGGTACGACTGTTGGGTATACCATAGCTCCAGACTCCATCCCCATACCTAGGGGTTCCAAACTTGATAGGACGTAGCAGAAAGCAAAACCTATAGTACATTCTTGATAGGATCCTGCGTCGAATTTGGGGAGGGATGGAAAAATGTTAAATGGGACTTGAAAGGAAGTCTTGGTTAAGTCAGTATTGCAAGTTATCTCGACATATGCTAGTAGTGTCATGAGACTACCGCAAGGCACAACAGATAAAATAAACGTGGCTTTAGCAATGTTCTGGTGGAAGTCGTCAGGTGGAAGCGATAACCCGATTATTTAGAAATCCTGGTCGACGATGTCCCGACTAAAGGAAGTGGGAGGCTTGGGATTTAGAAACCTACAAGACTTCAACACCGCTTTACTGGGAAAACAACTTTGGAAGATAACAACAGAGGAGTCTAGTCTAGTAGCAAGGGTACTTAAGGTAAGATATTTACGAGATACTTCTGCTTTGGAAGCAAGGAAAGGCCCCAATCAAAGCTTCATTTGGCAAAGCCCACTCTCAACGCAAGATTTGGTAAAGCAAGGGGCTCACAGATCTATTGGAACAGGGACCTTAACCTTTGTCCTTCAGCACTCGTGGCTCATTGGGATGGAACCTTGGATTTTCGACAAATGCAGAGTTGGAGCATCTAAATGTGTCGGGTCTCATGGTACCAAATTCTAGAAGTTGGGATGAATGGAAGATTCTGGAACTATTCAATGAGAGGGACATACTAGCCATCCTAGTAGTCCCAACAAGCAAGAGGGCCATCTCGGACCGGTGGTATTGGTCTGGAGAAAAAATTGGACACTATTTAGTCAAGTGGCGTACGATTTGCTCAACCACGGGTAGTCGTATCCAGCCACAACGTCAGACATTTGGTCGTTGATCTGGGGCCTCGAGGTCTTTCAAAAGGTCCGGAATTTCTTGTGGTAAACTTGTGTGGGATGCCTTCAGGTGGCTTCTAGACTTCAGACCAAAAGAGTACACGTGGGGGCAACCTATCCTATCAGTCAAGGAGGAGAGGAATAAGAAATGCACCTACTGGTTACTTGTCCGGTGGCGGTAGTATGTTGGCAACAGAGTGGGTTGTCCCTCCTGAATGAAGTGGGTGATTTTATCGAATGGTTGAGAGCCATGTTCACGATAAACCTTTTGAACAAAAGGGGAGAGATATGATTTCTCCTATGTGAAATCTGGAAAGTAGAGAAAAGGAAGGTGTGGGATGACATCACTCCGGTAGCAAAATCAATCCACTACACGTCCTTATATCTGAATGCAGGGTGGCGGGAAGGAGAAATCTCGTCAAAAATTGGGAATGACAAGGAGGATTTATCCTGGAGATATTTCATCAGATACTTATTGTCGATATTTAAATTGTATATCTCGTATTTGTTAAAAAAACGTAATCCAATCATAAATACAATCTGAAACTTATTGGAAAGTATAAATACCGGCGATTGTTGATTTGCGTTGGGGTATAATTTGTGGTCTACTCGAATAATTTTAGATTCATACACTGCTTAATATAGTAAATAAATCATTGATTTGTAGCTTAAAAACAAACCGTCCTGCAACGTAAATGGGGTATAAATTAGATGGCAATATTATACATGTTTTTTTTAGCGAAAGATGCAATATAATAACTTTTAAAATCGATTACATTGTTGTGCATCGAGGAGCATGCTCCTCGACCACGAAAGGTCAGTATGAATGAACAGTGGTTCACTGAACCTTGTAGTACCAGAACCATCACAGACGATATTTTGATGCCCTTCGGGCAAAGATAGAAGACGGGGTGGGTGGGGGGGGGGGGGGGGTAAAGGGGTACCGGAGATCAGAGACCTCAACAGTAATGGTGATAGTGGGAGGTAAAACATCGTATATGGACCACTCCCAAGGCCAGTTCCTTATGCTCAGGCGGTATATCATCCCTCCCGGCGGGGCTTCTTCACTGCCCGTGACTTGTCGCCCCAATATTTGTTGACGCCTCCCTTTTCAGTGCTCCTGCAACTTTTCTCCCATGGGCCATGGGCATTGGAACATCAACATCTCGCGCTCTCGGATGTGCGCGTCCTCCACCTCCAAACCCGCCACGCTCCAGCGGCAAGTGGTCAGCAATCGAATCAGCAGTGGGCTGATCACCACCCAGCACCCGCCTGATTTTCGCGTGTACAAAAGTCATGGGGTTTGGGCTGGACCACCCAGGGAGGCCTATCGTGGGCGACTGGCTGGTGTCCCAGGTGGGAAATCGGAGACCCGGATTAGGTATCGGGTCTATTGTTACGCCGGTTCCCCTTCCTCGAGACAACTTAGCTTTAGGTATAGGGTCCATTGTCAGCGGGATTGGGGCAGCTTCCTCCAATTCCCAGTCCAGTGCGACACCGTCTCTGCCGTGAGCCCCAGGAGACCTCTGTGCCATCCTAGCCTGTGAGGGCGGTTGAAACTCCCGCCATCTCACGCGGGGACGAGGCCCTATCGCCGGAGTATGGCGCAGTAGACCCCTCTGATATACCGGAAGGTGGATCTGAGGATACTGTGGCGGGGCGACATCCTAACTGCCCTTCGTACAGTGTTAGTGTCCTCCTCGGAATCCAGCACAGCCCCTCGAGACCAGAGACTGAGGGCTACCGACCCCACGGTCATGCCCTGGAGCATCCCCATCGTAGGGTATCAAAATCCTAATGTGCCTCTGCGCCCAGTCTCGACGAACAAATGTGGAGGAGTCCTACACCGTCCTCCTCTGCAACCCATAACTATCGCGGATCAAACACTAGGTCCGAACCCTCACCGCCATGACCATAGAGTACGCCGAGCACACCGTCACGTCCCTAACCGTCCTCACACCCAGGTTTCGAGGGGGTACAAACCTCGGAGGCCCTGGCAAGGGCACAACTTTTTGACCAATTTGGGAAAAGTTGACTTTTTGCTGAAAAAGTCAACCGAGCGACGTTTTGGTCTGTTCAAGGCCCGATTTGGATCCAAAAAGCTTAGCCGTCGTTGCAACGGTCTTAGTTGGGCCGTTTCCTTGTAGAACGCGAAATTTCTTAAATTCTAGGAAAATGGGCCCGCACGGGGCCCGAGACGGCCGAATTTCGCGAATATGAATGAAAAATATCTACAAAGATATTATTCTAACTAATGGGACCCACTTGACACATGTCACAAAAGTGGTGGAAGGAGGTGAAAGGACAATAATGCCCTTGGTTTAAAACTAAAGGTAAAAGGAAAGGGGGGTATTTGTGTCTTTTTGGTGTGTGGTTTGATATTAAAAAAAATTAAAAGAGAAGGAAGAGAGAGGCTCGACAATTTCGAAAAAAAAGGAGAGAAAGAAGAGAGAAGGTTGAGAAGAAGAAGGAAAGTTTAGGGTTTTGGTGGTTTATCGACGATCCGACCGACGAATCGTCTCAATTCTCGTGTATTCATCATCCTCTCATCGTTCCCTATGGTAAGCACCCAAAAATTTCTCGTTTCGACGTGTTTGAATTCTAGGGTTTTGGTGATAAATGGTTAAATGATGAATGGTTGAGGTTTAGGGTTCGTTAAGAACATTTTGCGACGAAAAGGATCGGTTTCCGGTGACCGGAGGCTCACGGGAGCTCCGACCACCGTGAGCCACCGTGGGTGGTGGCTGGCCACGGCAGTGGCCGGACCGGCCCTGACCAGTCCAACCACCCACGGCCAATGGATGGTCGGGTGGGGCCCACGTGGCCGGGTTTCGGGTTTTCGTGTTCGGGTGGTCTCGGACGATCCCCGAGTCGATAATTCAAACCCGTAATAAATTATGGAATTAAATTGGGAAAATTGGAATGATGGGTTTAGAAACTTTAAACGCGAAATAAATCGCTCGGACATCGGAAATTGCTTCCATCGAATGCGTTGGAACACGCAAATTATTTTAGGATCGTAGAAACGAAAATGGGAATTTTCGGAGCCCCGAAAGGGCGTTTTCCCATCCCGGGAAGATTTGTCGAGCCGAGCGAATCGGGCCTTTCCGGGCCCATTGTTGACACTGTCGAGTAATTGGGAAGTTTGGGAGGGATCGACATTGTCGGGGTTGCTTTTGGCCGTTAAATTCATTAAATTCGGTTTTGCCTGCATATTTAACAAGTGTATTATTTTTTGATCACCTTAGACCGTGCCACCGACCGCAGAAAGAGGAGGCTAAGCGGGTGATCGTGAGCATTGCCGGAGCGTGAGCATTGGACTTGGAACGCTTTTCGAGGTAGAGAAAAGTTGCCGGATATCGGCCTTGACTAGGGAAAGTTATTAGTAGAAATGCATTTGACACTTGGTGGTGTCGTAGGATAAGTGAACGTATCGAACAATAGAAATGCATGTGACACTTGGTGGTGTCGTAGGATAAGTGAACGTATCGAACAATAGAAATGCATGTGGCACTTGGTGGTGCCGTAGGTTAAGTAAACTTACTGTGCGATAGAAATCACATGTGGGCACCTGGTTGTGCCCGCAGGTTGAGTGAACTGATTGTGTTTGTGTGTGGCCATGTGTGTCTGTGGGATGTTGAACCCGTATTGTTGTTGACTGACTTGCTGAGTGGTAGTTAGTTGTTACGTTATTTTTCGCTATTTGCTGAGCATAATGTGATTTATGATATTGGTGTGGAGGTTTGGCCCGCCTGTCGACTCGCCATCGACAAAGGGTGCCACGGTACCGCGTTTGAGGTTGGCTCACCTTCCGACTAGCTATCGGTAAAGTGTTGCGTTGTTTCGCGATGAAGGAGAGGCCCTCCTTCCGACTAGCAATCAGAAAAGTGTTGCTATGTGCCGCGATGAGGTACGCTGCCTTCCCGAGGGGCGATCGGGTAAAATGCGAGGCTACGCCGGGCCTATCCGGTTTGCTACCGGAAACCGTGCAGTGTGTGGTTTGTTGATATTGTGTGACATTGCTTGTGATCTTTGAGTGTGGGTGGAGGTATGGCCCGCCTGTCGACTCGCCCTCGACAAAGGGTGCCACGGTCCCGCGATGAAGGAGAGGCCCTCCGTCCGACTAGCACTCGGAAAAGTGTTGCTATGTGCCGCGATGAGGTACGCTGCCTTCCCGATCGGCGGTCGGGTAAAATGTGGGGCTACGCCGGGCCCAACGTCCTGCTAACATAAAACTGTGCTGTGGGTGTGGTATTGCGTGATTTTTATCACGGTTGTGTATGTTATTGAGGTCGTAACTGTTGTGTCGGGTCTACATTACGTGCACGAGTACTTAGATGGTTAGGGAAATTGACAGTTATTTGTGTGACAGTCGGGTTAATATGTGTTTTGGGGTAGTAGTCCCAGGTGTTATTGTTTGTTGCCGGTGTTCCCGGCATTTCTGCTGGTATCTGTGGCGGTGAGCGAAACGCTCACCCCCTGCTGCTTTTCCTACAGGTATTGGTCGCGAGGCGGACTAGGAGAACACTCGAAGCTTGAAGAGTTGTGAGCGGGAGTCCGGGTCTTTGGGTAGTTTAGCGACGTACTTTGTGGCTTATTTTGTTCACTTGTTTTTGAACGTATTTTCAGTTGTAAAAGTATTGTTTTTGATTAATATAAGTGGTGTTTTTGAAGCGGTTTTACTAAATTATTTGAGTTTCGGTTTTACTTGTCTCACCGTTCGCGTTCCGGGTTCGGTCATACGGAATTCGGGGCGTGACATCCCCGACGCAAACTAGAGAACCCAGCCGACAACAACATCGACGGGGAGGAATATCGGGACCCCATGGAGACTAGAACTGATTCCGGCGAAACCTCAGGAGGAACAAGCTAGGCTTAGATGAGGGAGAAGGAAGGAGAAGATGTTGGTGTTGACAACCATCCCCACCGATACTAATCCCCCACACCAGGCGTGGTCTGCGAGGGAACCGACCGGATGGGACAGAGGGGCACTATAGCGACAAGACCAACTGAACCAGTACTATGTGACGACACGACAAGCGACGTAACAACGACGATGACAGAAGGAAACACCATAACTGTTAGGAGTAGGACTAGGGCGAGATTCTCAATAACGAGAGAGTAAGTTTTTCTTTTGTGTTTCGTTGGTGTTTATGGTTACATGTCATCAGGTCAGCACCATACATGTTAATAATACAATACGGTGTTGTGGACTTTTTGATTCCAAAAAAACATAATACAAGAAAAAAAAAGATGCAGAAAGAACCCATGAAGATGCGTACGCGGCGTCACGTTAAAAATGGTCGTACATTAAAACTCATTTAATATACAAACTAATTGATATATATTAGATAGAGGTGAAATCGGCTACAAACTACTTTTAACCTAAAAACTAGAGAACCAATCCTAGCCACACACACCTAACATCCAACATTCACCATGATGCCACATCATCACCCCAATTTCACCAAAACTCACGCCACTTTCATCTTTTCTCACACAAGCAAGGGCATAATTGTAAAAGCATGGTGCCATGTGGACAAGTGTCCATTTTTTTCTTTACCAATTCACTAATTTAATATTTCCCGATTCGTTTGAACTCCGATTAGCTTCAAAACTTGCGCCAATATTTTTATTTTTTCAAGGGCTTTAAATCAAGATCAATCATGAATATATTTTGAAGCACGAAAATAAAAAGGTATATCGAAGTGATAAAAATAATGTTGAGTGTTGATAAATGTTCACTAATAAATGTTTTATATTGGAGGTATCAAACTAGTGCTAAATGTTGATAAAAACATGTATTGAGGTGATAAAAACCATGTTCAATTTTGATAATAAGTGTGATAAACTAGATTTAGCGTTGATAAAAAAACATGTGATGGGGGTGATAAAAACACATGTAATTTAATGATAAACATAGTGTTTAGTGTTGATGAAACTAATGTTCATCCATCCATTCTTAAAATGGATGACTTAGATTGGTTCTCTAGTTTTTAGGTTAAGACATGGTTTGTATTTGATTTCTCCTCATATTAGATATATGCTTAATTAATTAGGACTCGACATTTGCAATGACTTCATAGGCATATATATCAGATACTAGAGGAGAAATCAAATACAAACCATGTCTTAACCTAAAAACTAGAGAATCAATCTAACCCACTCATTTTAAGAATGAATGGATGAGATGCAATTGAGTAGTTGACTTATTGACTGCAAAAAAAAAAACAGCACTTTTTAATAAGTGGTAAGGGCTTTTTAGTAAAACTATCATGTTATTTTTTTTAATCAATTCACTAATTTAATTTTTCCCGCTTCGTTTGAACTCCGATTGGCTTCAAACTTGCGCCATTAGTTTTGTTTTTTTAAGGGCTTTAAATCAATATCAGTCATGAATATATTTTGAAGCACGAAAACAAAATTATTTTGGTCTTGATTTTTTTTAAAAAAATCTGGGTAATTTTTATCAACATTTTGCTCTGGATTTATCAACACTTTTACACTGGTTTTATCAACACTTTACACTGATTTTATCATCTCATTTTCCAAAAATGATTATGTTTTTATCTCCTCATCGCGTGCTTTTTATGAACACTAGTTTTATCAACACTAAACACTAGGTTTATCATTTAATTACGTGTGTTTTATCATCCCCATCACATGGTGTTTTTGAAGCACGAATTTTTTTTATTTCGGGGCTGGTTTTTAAAGAAATTATATCTGGCTAATTTTTATCAACACTTTGCTCTGGTTTTATCAACACTTTACACTGGTTTTATCAATACTCTACACTGGTTTTATCACCCCATTCTCCAAAACTGATCATGATTAGTTTATCACACTTATTATCAAAATTGAACATGGTTTTTATCACCTCAGTACATGTTTTTATCAACAACATTTAGCACTAGTTTGATACCTCCGATATAAAACATTTATTAGTGAAGATTTATCAACACTCAACATTTTTTTATCACTCCTATATACCTTTTTATTTTAGTGCTTCAAAATATATTCATGATTGATCTTGATTTAAAGCCCTTGAAAAAATAAAAATATTGGCGCAAGTTTGAAGCTAATCGGAGTTCAAACGAATCGGGAAGTATTAAATTAGTGAATTGGTGAAGAAAAAAATGGACACTTGTCCACATGGCACCATGCTTTTACAATTATACCCTTGCTTGTGTGAGAGAAGATGAAAGTGGCGTGAGTTTGGGTGAAATTGGGGTGATGATGTGACATCATGAGGAATGTTGGATGTTAGGTGTGTGTGGCTAGGATTGGTTCTCTAGTTTTTAGGTTAAGAGTGGTTTGTAGCCGATTTCACCTCTCAGATACTATTGCTCCTCTGTAGGTACATAGTTTTTCTCTCTCTCTCTAAAACTAAGCCTTCTTATGGGTGTCACTAATTAAATACCTAATTCATCGTTATTATTATCAAATTAGTGTGAGGCAGTAGAAAATAGAAAAATCATATATAAACTCGCTCCACGCCGAACCAAATCCTATATGTGGTACATGGTGGCACAGAGTTTTCCTACCCGTTAGGGTCAAAATTTAGGCTGCTTTGCTTTCAGGGGCTAGGTTCTCCTCTGATCAGAGATTTTCCATGAGTTGTCGAATTTGTCTTTTTCTTGGTTGACTGAATCTTATAGAGTAGGGCTCAAGGGGTAGTTCTCCGAGGATGAGGTCCTGGAGGCTTTGTCTTCTTGCGCTAGGGAAAAAACATTAGGACCTGATGGCTTCAACTTGGTACTCTTTCGGGTGGTGTGATCGATCATTCAGACCGTTCTTGGGCTTTCTGCACTTATTTTTAACTCCTCTTTCAATTGAGCAAGGGGGTGAACTCGAGTTTCATATTTATTATTCCGAAAAACCTTCTCTGAGTTTCATCTGACCAGCCTTACGACTGCCACGTATAAGATATTGGCTAAGATCTTGTCGAGGCGACTGTGCAGGGTGATTGGTGCTCTCATCAGTAGTACACAGTTTGCGAGCATTCAGGGTAGACAATGGACTAACATCGTCCTAATTGCTATGTTGGTTCTGGGTTTTGTGCGTCGCTCTTGTCATCCAGCCGCAGTGGTGAAATTAGACTTTGAGAAGGCTTTTGACAAGGTTGATTGGTTTTACATGACTCAGATTCTTTGGAGGACGGGAATCTATGGTCAGTAGATTATATGGGCGTCCTCTTGTCTACGAGGTCTCTCCTCCGCTTTAGTCAATGGATGTCCTTCCGAGCAGTTCCCGATCTTACAAGGAGTCAGTCAAGGGTGTCCGATGGCACCCTATCTCTTTTTATTGTGGCTGAAGGATTCCATCAGGTTTTTGAGCTTGGGATCAGTAGGGGTTGTATAGTGGTATCCGTGTGGGCCCAATCATTTAGGTTTCTCACCTCCAATTGTCGATGATAATTTGCTATTTTTGGAGGCTAGTCTTGAACAGATTCGGCGGTAAGGTTTATCCTGCATTCCTTCGAGTTGGCGTCTGGTCTTTGGATCAACTTTACAAGTCTTTTCTGGTTTCTTTTGATATAGACGATTGACTCGTGGAGATTTAGCAGATGACCTTCATTGTGCTTTTAATGAGCTTCCTTTCACGTACCTAAGGTTTCCCCTTGGAAGAATCCCCAAGCTTGCTTCGTTCTGGACCCTGGTGGTGGACAAGTACAGGGATGGCTTGGCGATCTAGAGGACTCATTTTCTTTCGTTAGGAAGGCGCCTTACTGAAGAGAAACCCCGTAAACACGAGGAAATCCACATAATCCGCTTCCCACCGAAACCCATACTCCTAAGGACATGAATCAAGTAGGACCAATCAGTCCCGTCGAACGCCTTCTCGTAGTATAACTTCACCAACACAGTTGGCTGGCGAGACTGATGCATAAGCCATAGAACCTCTATAGCTACGAGAACACTATCCGACAACTGTCTCCCCTGAATGCACGCGGGTTGAGTGCTATTAATAAGATCTCCAATCACCCTCCTCAGGCGCCTCGATAAGATCTTGGCCAAGATCTTATAAGTAGCAGTCGTAAGGCTAATAGGTTGACACTCTGAGAAGGTCCTAGGAGAGGGAACCTTCGGGATGAGAACAATAAAGCTCGAGTTCACCCCTCGGCCAAGCTGAAACGATGAGTGAAAGAAGTGAAGAAAGCGCAAGAAGTCAGCCGAATGATCGGCCACATTTCCCGGAAGAAGACCATATTAAAACCATCTGGCCCCGGTGCCTTGTCTCCAGAACAAGCAGACAAGGCCTCCAAAACCTCAACCTCAGTAAAAGGAGACTCCAAAAACCCTGAGTCCTCATTGCTTAACCTGGCGAATGGTAAAGCGGGTACGGTATGATGGGTCGACTGCTCGGAGAAGAAACGGGCTCCAAAGTGTGATACAGCTTGAGCTTTGACCCCTATAGGATCAGAATACTCTGTACCATTCTCTATTATCGAGAAGATCTGATTTCGAGAAGCACAGGCCTGAGCTACCCGATGAAAAAAGGCAGAGTTACGATCCCCATCCCTGGCCCATTTGACTCTAGCCTTCTGCCTCCACAAGCAAGATCTCTGACCTGCCTTAGAGGCTAACTGGGAAGTGCAAAAAGCCCTCTTAGTCAGCTCTTCTTCGGATAGGGCTCTAGTGTCCACCAGCGCAACAAAAACATCAATACGCACCTCCAGCTCAGAAACAGTAGTGTCAAGATGACCAAAAACCGTACGGTTCCAATCCCGCAGATCACCCCTCAAAGTTCGCAACTTAGTCCACCATGTGAACTCCGGATCACCATGAACCACATAGGAGGACTAACACTCGCTCAGAAATGGGAGGAACTCCTCATGCTCTACCTAAGCGTCGATGAATCGAAAAGGGCGGGGGCCCCAATCAACCCTCTCATCAAATAATAGGATCAGACAATGATCGGAAAGGGACCGAGTGAGGCCCTTCTGAACAGGTCCAGAAAACATACCAAGAAGCTAGGGAGACTGAAGAAACCTGTCAAGACGACTACACCTGGAAGCGGGGCCAAACCAGGTGAAACGCTTGTTGGCTAGTGGAAGATCAAGTAACCCAGCTGCCGAAATAAAGTCGCAAAACTCAGAACTGTCACATGGAAAATCCCCCCGACGAAATCTCCTCCTGAGAGCAAACTGTGTTAAAATCCCCAGCGATAAGCAATGCAGACCCGTATACACCAACAGCCGAACGGAGAGAAGTCTAGAGGTCATGTCTCGACATAACAGAGGTGGAAGCATACACGTTCAGGACTGTCAAAGGAGTGCCCGTGGGCAGATGAACTCCCGACCAAACCAGAACGTCGTCTAAGGTATAAGTCTGACCTACCTGGAACACCCTTCTATTCCAGATAGTAAGGAGGCCGCCAGACAAACCAGATGAAGGAACAAACGAGTGAGCGAAGTCTGGTCCTAAACCACACGAACAAGCGACACTAAGGCAAATGTCCGTCAACTTCGTCTCCTGGATCAAGACAAATTCAGCCTGCTGAGCCCGGACAAGAGAAGCCAGTAGACTCCTCTTCGAAGAGGAACCTAGGCCCCGAGCATTCCAAGAAAGGAAAATCATGGAGTCGCCGAGGGGTTAGCTACACTGCTGCTATAAGTATGGCTGAGGGCCGCCTCAACCTTCCGAAAATCCTCCTCAGCTGTACCTCTGTAACAGACCCCTAAACTCTCAGCAAAACGCGCCACAGTATGGGTGATACTCTAACTTGTGCGTCCATCAACAAGGTCTGAATGAAACTTTGAATAAGCCGGTGGGTGGGCACACGCTAGAGTCGGTACCTGCGCTCCTACGAAAGTACCATCCCCAACCCCCAACATGCATCCACCGCCACCCTTCACCTGAGCCTCAAGAGGGCCCCCAAACACAATTAAAGCTGACCCTGAATCAACAACCGCAACATCCTGCTCCAGATCGAACTCGGTCTCGGAGTCACGCAGGATCTCACACACATCCGAGAGGCTCTACTTTTGACTCTCCCCGGAATCAACAAGATAACCAGCGGGTTGAGCCGTGAAAGGAACAACAGACTGTGGCGTGGTACCGACCATAGATCTAATTGGTAAGCGTAGGGACTGCGGCCTGGACGTGAAAGCCTGAAGGATCAGATCAACGCCAGATCCTGATGGGGCAACAAATGAGGATCTGGGAGCTGGGCAGGAGGGAATGCTATCAAGGTGCGCCCTCTTGACCAACACCTCAGCACGAGAGTCGTCCCATCTCACTGGTAAAAACATGTTGTAAAAACAGACATCCGTAGTGTGAACAAGGGCTAGAGCCTTAGTCATTTGACCAGAAGCTAGAGAAGAAGGATGAACCGCAATCAAAAAACCAACCCTCTCCAAAACACGAATACTGTTGTCCTTACACCACCGATAAGGGGGTAAGCCAATGATATCAACCCACAATAGGCGCCCACCGGAAATGACCTTGTCTAAACAATCAGAAACGGTGAAGAACCAAGGTCGTATGCTGGCCCAATCACCCAAGGAAAGGGTCTCCCAAGTCGGCCGATCCGCACACGTAAGGAGAAAGGTACGTGAACCGAGGTCAAGCAGCTTTATGCCAACTAAGTCTGATCTCTCCATAGAAGCTACAAGGGAGAAGGGGGTGACGAGGTCGCTGCCACTACGACAGTACCGAGATCAGTACAACCAACCAAATCTGGGCTAGGCGAAGGGAGACTAAGCTCCACAAAAGACTGCGAGGGAGGAGACTACTCCGCTCCAGAACCCCTCTCACTAGGTCTTTCCTCGGGGGTGGGGGGGGGGGAAGTAAATAGGTGAGCTACCCTTACCCGTAACCTTTTCAGCTCAACAACCTTAACAGGTAAAACCTCAGAACTAGCATTTCACCAACAAGAGGCGCAACAGGAGCAGACAAGGGCACAAAACTAGACGATTCAGGGGTACGAGAGTGACCAAGACGTCTTCCCACTTCTACCACTAACTTTTGTATGCCCCACACAAACCCATTCAGAGACGCAACAACTTTCAGCAAATCAGAGTAAATAGAAAAGTAAATAAATGCATAGGACCTACCTCGACGAGGATAGAAACCTATCCAAGCTAGGCTGCCAATCTGACTGAAAATGCCCCACAACTGCTCCTTCGAGGTGGAATTTCGAAAATTAGAAACAAAGGCAGGAAACCCACGATCCTGCCTACTGACAAACGCCTTATGAGCTCTGATTTCCGCCTTTTTCGACCTCCTGCTCTGAACTACAGTTCAACCTTCCTCCTCAACCGTAGTGACCACCTCACTCGCAACAAGCATAGGGGCAGGTTCAGGGTGAACATTGTCATGCACGAGAGCTCGATCACCGGTGCCCTCACTGATCGGGATTGAGCGTTGGGTACCAACAATACCCCGCTGCCCCACCCCGACTCGCTCATCGGGATTGAAAGCATCCACGCCCGAGTGCAACCCCATCCTCTTCCTCGCCGACACCGGCCCCAAAACAACCACTCTCGGGCGACCAACATGTGCATCACCAACACCAAGCTTCTTGGAAGGAAGCTTCACTGCCGAACTATCAATGGTGACGAACCTGCCCAAGCCGACCCACCATCACCATGTGCTTGTGCCAGAGCCTTTCCTTTCGCCAATGCACTGAGGAAGGTCGCCGGTTCGGAGCTCTGGCGCTGGGCAGCCGCGTCGCGCCGACCTCTCTTCTCTGACTCGCCGGGAGGAGCTGTATCCATGGGAGAAGCTGCGTCCTCTCTTCTCCGGCTCACCGGCCTCGGACCTGTCTCCCCAACGTCGCGGATCGCGACCCTTTCTGCTAGGCACTAGAACTATCTTGTCCTGGCAGCCATGGACAAGCTGTGGCAGCCCCATCACCATCGCAGCTCATACCAGGATCCCCCCTCGCCAGATTGCTTCACAGGACAAGCTCCACCGTCTCTCTGCTTCAAACTCCTGCCTCCAACCGGGATTGAATGAAGCAAGCTCGAGGAAGTCGCTGTTGTCGCAACCTCAAACCTCATAGGAGACGTCGGAAGCTTCAAGCCTCCACCCACCACGATCCTGCAATCGTATACAGCCACCACACCACGGAAACCCTCTCTTCTCGACCCTACAACTAACGCTGGAGATGGCAGGAGCCCATACTCGCCGGATGCAGTCGTAGCCGTCACACCCAGTCGCGAAACTCAGCCCTAATTTGAGAGAAAAGTCAGCGCAGAAGTCAACGCTATAAAAAACATTATGATGACAATTTTGAATATATAGTTGGGAATGTAGTCTCATATTTTGTGTGACCATTTGCTTCTGAATTAAGTTACTCATGGTGAACTTCTTGTTTTATGTCTAGTTTCTTTCCACCTAAATTTGGAGTAATTACTCTCTTTAGCCTGATCATGTCAATAGCCATTAGATGTATATGCAGTTGCTTCAACTTTGTGGTGTAGAGTAGCAACAATTTAATTGCTTAGATGTGGACTGAAACTATTTGCAGAGGGGTTAAAGAATTATCCTAGACACGCCTCTACAGAGAAACTCCAGATGCAGGAGATGGAGCAACTTGCAAGTGAAAAGTGAATAGACCAAGAAAGTTGAACTTAGCCATTTTAAATGAAGCTCAAAGGTAGTGAGCCTTGGCCTGAAACAAAACTCCAATTCCGGACACGGTCTATGAAAGTAGAAAACCTTATATTGATTACAAATAATAGCATATGAAATGGGTATGACAATATAAGAGCAGAGAACAGAGAGCAGGCATGGCGGCACTGAGCTGCGCATTGTATCCCAGAAGTTACCCAACCAAGGTATCCATATCGTGCTCAATGCAAGGCTCTCAAGCCAATGTTTTTTTTTATCAGCAAAGCATATATTAAAACACCGATTCTTTGAAATAAAGAATACGATGGATGGAAGTGAAACAAGAAAGAGCATTCCTTTCGGAACCTCAAGAAGCCCCACACCGGGGAAATGAAAACATGAAGAATCCCCACTGGGGAAATGATTGGGTACGCAGACCCTGAAACATGAAGCCCCACAACGAGGAAAAGAGTGGGTACGCAGACCCTGAAACATGAAAAAGCCCCACACCGGGGAGATGATTGGGCACGCAGACCCTGGAACATGAAGAATCCCTACCGGGGAAATGATTGGGTACGCAGACCCTGAAAAAAGATGCCCTACACAGGGGAAAAGAGAGGGTACGCAGCCCCCGAAACATGAAAAAGCCCCACACCGGGGAAATGAATGGGTACGCAGACCCTGAAACATAAAGAAGCCCCACACCGGGGAGATGAAAGGGTACACAGACCCGGAAGCAGCTACAAGGCGCCCCTCACCGGCGAAGACAGACAACCAAAAGGAGTGAGCGTAGACCCCAGTTCTTCAACCAAAAAGCACAGGCGATGGCACGCAAAAGGGAGAAGCATCCAACAGACAGGCCCAACCAGAAGACCTCCCAACCCTAACCTTGAAAGGAAAGAACAACTCCTATCTCCAAAGCACTGCCAACCCTCGAAGGAGGAGATGACATCAACTAAAAAGACGGCGGCCAACCCCGCTAACGGCAGAGACAAACCCAGATAACCATACATATCTTAGGAGATGGCTTCTGAAGGGGGCACACAGCGCCTATGAAACTCGTCGGCGGTCAACACCTTTAACTGGCGAGCTCGAACCACACCGGTTCGAGATTAAAGGAAGCCAAAACACATAGGAATGTATGAACGGGTCGGAGAAGACTAACCATACAAGGGAGGAAGAAGAGAGTACCTCAGAATGTTGACCAACAATCCAGAGACCGGGTGGCGAAGCACCAGAAGCAGCTAGAATAACTCAACAACAATCCAAACCCAATAGGATGTAGAAGTGCGTCCCACGTCTTGAGCTAGTGCCAGACACCTCCAATGACCTGCGAGGATCTCCTCCAACAAAATCGAGAGGTACATAGTAGGCAAAGAAGATCGCACTCAGCCCTCCGATACCTAATTCCGGAAAACACCGAAAGGAGGCCCTAAAAAGGGGGAGGACTGGTATTTCTACCGAGAACGAGTTCCAAACTCCAAGCCGGAAGTAGAAAGTCTATCAATCTGAGAAACCAAAACTGGAAAGCATGCTGAGCGTTCCGAAACCGAGACTGGTAACCCCTCGCCAGCCAGTAGCGAGGACCCGAGGGAGAAAGCATGTAATGATACCGAGCACGATCTAGTCCGGACCCTGACAAAAGAAGACCCCAAAGCTAGCAAGAAGAGCAACAGCCTACTCCGACGCAACGAGACCCGATCCACAACCAATCGTTGACATACGAAAAATTTCCCACGATAGATCAAGAACGAACCAACCAAACGGCAAGACCACCACCAAACGAACACGGAACTAGGGGACCCCGTCCTCTCCAAAAAGTTGATAGAAGCACTCTGAAGAAGAACTGGGCCAAAAGAACCAACCCAAATAAACCCAAACCTGAGCAGGCCCAAACGAACCAGTCCAAGGAGACCAAACTCAAGGTGGCCCAAGAGGACCAGCCCAAAGTGGCCCAACTTTGACTGGCCCAACGCTGACCCACTCTAGATCCAGGTCTGCTACCCGTCCAACCCGCACCCATCTGACCCGAATCACCCGACCCTTACCGGAACCACCACGGTGACGCCGAGAAGGTCGAGAGCTGGCGAGGAACACACAGATCTGGGAGGAGAAGGTCGAGAGCTTCCACTGAGCTCCGGCGTAGATCTGGCCGGAGTGACTGTCTTCAACCACGGACGACCACCGCACCACAGGGCTTCAACCACGGACAATGCCGCACCAGAGCTTCGCCAAGCTCGTGCCATGGAGTCCGAGGAGGAGCAGAGGAATGGAGCCGGCGACATGCACTTGAGCAGCAGATCCAAAGGCCGGATCTGTACAGAAAGGCGACCCACGCAGTGAGCTCCGGCAAGAGCTCTGAGGACGACGAGGGGGGAAGAAAGGTAGTTGCAGAAGGAAGATGAAGAGGGCCGGTCGGAAAGTCAAGGAGGAGGGGGAAAAGGTGGGAAGAAGAGGCGCCGCCGGCTACAACCATGGTCGGAGCCAAGGTCGTCGCCGGCGGGGCGAGGGGATGACGGCGCCGGTCTGTGAACTAGGGTTAAGAAGCGTTATTCTAGAGAGAGTTTGAACAGTAACGCGAGGGAGAAAATCCTTTTTTCCAAATGTTCCAAGCCAATGTTAAGCAAGATTTTTCAACCGACGTTTTGGTAAGCAAGATTTAACTCATGTACAAGAACTATCACTGATAGTCCAAGAACCAAATAATAGCAACAAAATCAATGATGTGATTTTTCCTTTCAAGACAAGGGGTCAAGTTATTGGAGAGGACGGTGTTCGCGTACATAGCTTGGTGCTTCAAGGACTTCCCTCCAGTACTACAATTTATTTCTCTGGCCCTGGATAGGTAATTTTATAGTTTAAGGTGGAAATGTGAAATTAAAATCAATCTGATCCAAACCAAACTCGCCACAGGTCTATACTCTTAAGCACGATATCACAGATGTACAGAGCTTAATGTTTTTTTTATCAGCAATTTTTTTTTGTTTTATATATAAAAAAGTAAACCTCTCACAAGTAGGAAGAGGAGTACAGCTTTTAGATCCAACTACAGACCAAGCACAAAAAAGAACATCTAACTGAAATCTGACACGAGCATGGCACTCATAAACTTGACACGAGCATGGCGCTCATAAACCTGACATGAGCATGGCGCTCGGAGTACAACCTCGAGCATGGCGATCGGAATACAACTACGAGCATGGCACTCGGAATACAACCACGAGCATGGCGCTCGGAATACAGACATGAGCATGGCGCTCAGTAAACTACAACGAGCATGGCGCTCAAAACACAACTACGAGCATGGCGCTCGGACTACAACCTCGAGCCTGCATCCGCGAGAAGCTCCTTGGACGAGACCGCAAACAACCAAACAGATGAAGTAACCCGAACAAAGCCCTCCGAGACCAATCAAAACACCTCAAACCTCTTACCAACAGTTGCAGTAGTAAACACCTCATCTCATAAAAAAAACCAATCCAAATAGATAGAAAAGGCATTGACACGCATGCGGCCCGCACCGCACACAGCAAAGATGAGTACTAGACCCCTTAGAAATAGAAACCACAGGACTTCGAAGGTTGGCACTGAAGCCTAGCACCTCGTCTGAGGCCAACACCTATATGACCGACGAGCTCCCCCCAACAAAGTGGAAAGGAACGACGAAGATTTACGCGGAACTGAGACTAGGAGGCAAGCCGTGCCTACAACGGGAGCGCTGGAAGAAAAGGAGGTGAAGAGAGATCTTACCCACCGAAACCTTGTGAACGGGAGAAGCACCTCCAGCGGAAGTCCGAGCACAAACCAACATCGGCAATACCCACACACCAAACCTGCTGGGATGAGCAAAAGGGCCAAGGAGCAGATCCAAAATACTGGGCCAGGCCGAAGCCCCTACCAGGCCATAGATGTTGGACCAGGACAAGACCAGGCCCAGAACCCTGGCCCAGGCCGAAGCCCAAGCCAAGTCGCAGCCCAGTTCTGCCCTAAGCCCAACCCGATCAAACCTTCACCCGTGCGATGACGGCCACGAGTCTTCACGCGCACGAAGCGACACCGACCATCCCAGAAGCAAAACCGGCGAGAGAGAGCACATGCCTGAAGACTCCCCGAACCCGCGTCCACCAACCAACCACCGCCGACTAACGGTGAGTACGACACCGGGGAGGCCCAACTACATCAGATCTAAACAAGTTGGACAGATCTGAACAGAACGGAGGGGGAGAAGGTTGGAGCCATGAACTCCGGCAAGGCTGACACCGGCAGTAGCCAACTAACCCGGGAGAGACACCAACCACCTGGAAGACGAGGGAAGTCGTCGGAGTGCTTGGACAAATGCAGCTCGAGGTCGAAGCCGAAGGAGGAGGGAGGAAGCCCAAAGAGAAAAGAAGGAGGACGAGGGAGGGAGGGGAGGGGAGAAGGTCACCACCGGCACCGACCTTGGCCGGAGCCGGTAGAGACGAAGAAGACGGGATCTGACGGCTAGGGTTACAGGGAGGGGATTGGACACGGTTTTCAAGTCAGAGGTAATAACCTCCCAACCTCTATATTTTTCTAATTTTACAGAGCTTAATGTTGTGCACCTCAAGGTATGATCGTTTCATTTTTACTCCTACTACAGATGTATTTCATATCTTATTGGACTAAAAAATTATTGTTTCACTGGCAGAATCTGGTTTATGGCTTGGAAAAGTTTTTATGATGACCCTTGAATCACCTCAATCTAGAATATCAACCTTCTTATGGGTGTGACTTCTGTCACTTTCTAAAAGGTTTAAGATGAGTATTAGGGACGAAAATATGATTCTAATACCCTCCAGTATAAGTGTACTCAATCTCCTAAAACATGAAACATCAACGTGCTCGGCCCCAAGAGAGATATAGAGCGTCTTCTCTCTAGAAACCCTAAGCCTTCGTTTCTCCTTCTCCCCGCCGCGCCTTACCCTCCTCCGCCGGTGCTCTCTTGGTCCTCTCGACCACGGAGGTCGCCGGTGGGGATACTTTTCTCGCATTTCCCCTGTCTTCTTCGCCTCACCCTTCACTCCTTTTCGTTTTCTCGCTGTTTTAGGGGTTTCTGGCTCTAGCCCCGGTCGACAATGTTATGCCCTTTTTCGGGTGTGGGAACTCGTTTCCTCACCGTTCTCTGGAAGTGATCGACGCGGGTTTCGGAAGGGCTCTCGTGGATCTGGTGGCGAAAGCTTTGATTCTTTCTTACACCTTGTAGATCTGGACTCCTTCGATTCAGATCTACTGCCTCCGGGAAGGGCTTCGTCTGGGCGTGGGTCGACTTACCTCTCCCTTCTGAGGTTTATCGCGGATCTGGCATTTTCTGGTGGCTTTAGTAGTAGTTTCCTTCGGAGTCGTGGAGGAGGAAGCCATCTCTTCAGATTCCAATGAACCGCTCAAGCATTATTCGTGGGACGCGCTCCCTCACAAGGATTGTCGTGGTGCTCGTTTGAAGTTGTCATTGGTGGGTCGGCCGTGTCCTCAGTGGCTCTGCCCATAGATCAAGACTCCGGCCCTCTTCTTTGTCTTCCGAGGTCGTGTTCTGGTAAGTTTTTTTCCCTCTCTTCTTCTTCTTTGTTTGATTTTCTTCTCCCGTTCTGCCACTCTACTTTCTTTTGATTGCCTGTGCTCCTGATCACTGCTATGGTCAGAATCTCTGGTCGGTGTTGGCCACTGGAGATAGCATGGGGCCTTGTATCACTAGGTAATTAATTGCTTAAGTATATGTAGCGGATTTAGTCTCTGTCGTGTTATGGTGCTGGCCACTGGCAATCGCATTTCCCCTATTCCATTTCTGGGATTGGGGTATTTGTGGATTGGGGAGTGGATGTAAATACATCATTGAAGTTGGAAGAGGGGCCTCGGGTTGTATGTAACTGTTGATTTTCTAGGCTTAAAGGTGGAAAAATCTGGGTATTGAGACCCCAATTCAGTGTTTCAATTGTAGTTTATGAGGTTCTTCTTATTGTAATATGTTGTTGGTTTGTTTCTTGTTGTTTCATGTTGTCTATATCCTCAATTTGTTGAAGATTCTTGGTGGAGGTTCCTTAATCAGAATGCTCTGTAGTTTGTATTTCATCCGTTCCTTATTTTATATTTTAATGAGCATCATCAATTTAAATTTGCCTATGCTGATAAGAAAAAAAGTATATTCAATCACCTTCATTTATCATGAAATGTCATTTTTGCAATTTAGAACTCAATGTTCTCTGGATTTCCAATATGCCATCCACAGTTGCACGGATATACTTTTTGTTAGAGCATGATATGCAATCCACAGTTTCACGGATATACCCTTTGTTAGAGCGTGTACAACGTTGAGGTTCGGAATTTATAATGCTGATAGGACAAAATAGTGAATTTGAACCCCTTAGATAAATTATACTCCACAATAGTGAGGTTCACTATGGGGTTTATGGCTCTGAGTGGATGCTGATTGGATGCTGGGTTTTTGTTTGTTTTCTCAATTTATTAGTGTAATTCAATGGTTTTTTGTGATAAAACACAATAAATAATTTTTTAGAACAATATGAACCTAATGACTTCGAATTTGCAAATTATGGACACCATTTGCACAAATTCATGTTTAGATTTATTAACAACTGAATTAAAATTTAATAAATATTAAAAATTAAGGGACACGTGGCGGGATTTGATTGGTTGGTCGCAACTCGCGATTCTTAATTGTGAACTGCGAGTTGCAACGCGGTTTAGGGTTTATGGTTTAGTGAGTCACGAACCGCCAGTCGCAAGCTAAGTGTAGCCACAGCGGTGCGACTCACGATTCACGGCTCACTAAACCATAAATCGCAAATCCTGAGTTGCGTACATAAGTCGCACGTTGTGGATGCCGTTAAATATGTAGTAGCAAGTATCACACATCAGTATATGATGTGTCTGCTACATTCTGTTAGCATAGAATGCAGAACTTGCTCTTTCCTCTGATTAGAATTGAGTAGATGTTCTACACACAGAGAGAGAGAGTTTTCGTTCAGGATCTAAAAGTTGATAAAATATTGGGAAATTTTCATCTAGATATACCAGATTTTCAACTCGTTGCACCTAATATGTTTTTTGTCGGGAAGATATTCAAACTTTTCAAAAACAAAATCACTTTAGTATTATTCATTAGTTTTTGGACGAAAAGGGGGTCATGTGTCATACACTTGACCAAATTTTCTCAAAAGTGACATAATTATCCTTATGCACATTGTTATTTGGGAAATTTTTTCTCAAAATTACATAACGGAGAGATGAAAGAGAGTGAAAATGAGGGAGAAAAATATGGTCATGACCTCTTTCTCGTCTAAAAACTAACGATAAAATAGTAAATGGAAATTTTGAAAAATTAAGGTATCGTTCAAACAAAGATAATAATTAGGTATAGCTAATTGAAAATCAGGCACTAAAAAGTGATAATGTTAAATTTGACTGGATGAAGTATTAACAAGATTCTGCAGGCTCTACTTTGTAACCGTGTATTTGGTATAATACTCTTTCTCTTGTTTAAAAAAAAATTCTGCACCCCAATTTTCTTTCCCAAATCCAATACTAACACCTGCTCTGCCACAAACTCCACCCCCTCCTAACCCGAACTCGACCCAATACTATTAAGTTGTGCCAGATCCATTTCCTCTAAAGCCTAAGCCCAAGTCCACACTATTTTATTAATAAATCCTAAACATGGTAGATGTTTATATGAACATAAAAGTTTTATAAGATCCGATGTGGGACTAATAAATATGTTATCTTCATCATTGTTGCTTTAGCTTAAACCTCTAACCTATTCCTATAAACGTTTCTATATTGATTGATAAACCTATCTACATTAGTGTTGTAAGAACCGCCCCCGGTCGATCCCGATAGTACCGGCGAATTCTAACCAAGTTTGACTTTTGGCCGGAAAAGTCAACCGAAGACTCGGGAAGTCATTCGGGACATTTCGGGGACTCAAAATGCTTAGCCGTCATCACGGTTAGCTTAGTTTTGTCATTTCCTTCAGTTTGACTGTAATTTTGTAACGGTCAATTTCTAATCAAACTTGGACTTTATATCGACTTTCACGACAAAAATTGGACTGCTAGAATCTCATTAAAATAAAGTGGCTCCCACAATGTCACATGGCATTGGAGGCTTGGATGAGAAGAAAAGGAGTTGAAATGACCTCTTGACCCTCCCTAAAGGCTCTAAAAGGATAAAACTAGCAAGGGGCTTTTGGGTCATTTAGCTTGTAGGTCATTAAAGGCAATTGTTGGGCACAAATTCAACATTTTCCCTCATTTTGCTGCAGAGAAATTCTAAAGGGAGAGAAGAGAGGAGCTCTTGTCTTGAGCAAGAAGAAAGAGAGAAAAGAGGAGGTTTTTGGCTCATCTTTCCACCAATTCTCCTTCCCAAGCTTGCTAGCTTCTTCTCCTACACATCCTCAAGGTATGGATACTCTAAACTTCTCATTCCATCCACTTTCAATCTATGGGTTTTGTGGGTTTTTGGCTTAATGTTGAAGAACTAGCTTTGTGGTTGTTGCTTGGAGAAGAAGTAGTGAAGTAGGATGTTTGGATTGTACTTTGGTTGAAGTTTTGATGAACCCATTGAGGGTGTTGATGTTGGGTAACTTTGGATGAACATTTTGGAGTTAAGAGGACATGGAAATGGGGTTTTTATTATGATTTTCGTGAAACTCGAGTTGGGGAAGAAAGGGGAAGGAACTGGTCAGGTTTGGCGCGGTACGTGACCGGACCGGCCAGGTGCCGGCACGGCAGGCCGCACAGAACGGGACAGCAACCGGCACGGCACGCGGCACGGAACGGACGGGAGTCCGGCACGGTACCTCACACGGTCCGTGTCGCACTCCGGGCCGGTCTGTGACGCGGTCCGTGCTAGCTCCCGGGCCGGACTGTGATACGGTCCGTGCCAGGTTCTGGCACGGCTAGCCACACGGTCCGTATGGCGTTCTGGATCAGACCCCCAGAACCAAAAACCCTTCCTTTTAGCCCTTTTCGATTCTTAAATCATTTCTTCAAACCTTATTTCCATTACTTGAGTATTGTTCAGTATTTTGGGGAGAAGAGCATCGTTGAGTTACTCATTTTTGATCTTATTGTGGTCTAAGACCGCGGTACCGAGCAAGGAAGGAAGGAAGAACTTGGTTTCGAGCTAGAAGAACGAAGATCACGCCGGAACCCGTGTGAAGAACGGAGTTGTGACTACCGAGTTTGACAACAGAGTTTTAGAGGTTTACCAAGAGGTAGGGAAAGTCTTAACTTCTTATTTAAACGCTTAGTATGCATGTTAGGATAATAAAACCGGAAAGGTCCTAGAATTGCCTATAGGATGCGAATAACTAGACTAATTGTCTTTCAATTATTAATAACCGGAAGTGTCTAGAATGCATGCTTACGATGAAGATGACTAGTGTAACTCGCTTTCAATACTTGGGAATTGATTTACTGGTAGAGAGGTTGTGTTGAGCTCTCGGATTAGTTGTGTGCTAGGTTCACATGTTTGGTTACTAGTTGTTAGGATAATCAGGAGTCTAATGAAACTAGTTTCCTTTATGTTTGATTGGTTGAATGTTTACATGCTTGGTTGAGTGATTACGTGTTGAATTACTTGTTGATTGAACGGATGATCGAGTATGACTGGTTGTGCCAAGGGGTACAATCAGGTGATCGATGTACCGATGGTTCGTGACAGGTAAGTATACGGTAAGTGTGGAGTGTTATTGGATGTCTTTGCTGTGATGAAAGTGTGATTTACTGGATATTATGAGGATTGATTGTTGGAGCCTGAGGGCATTGATTACTGAGATTATGAGGATTGATTATTGGAGCCCGAGGGCATTGATTATCGGACCCTACGGGGCAGTTGGTTGGATTATTTCATGAGAGATGGTTACTGTGGTTTCACCCAAGTGTATGCGTCCTACGGGAGCACTACCTCGGTTCCTTATGACCTATGGTCCTTTGGGGGCATTTCCGGGAATCCCGACGATGAGCGTCCCGAGGGGATGGTTTCCGATAGCCCCGATGTATGTGCCACCTCTGGACCGAGGGAAAATCTGATGTGATATGAATACTCTAGTGGATTGGAATATGGGAACCGAGGTGACACTAGAATCTATTCATGGATCGGAGGCTTGAGAAAGCAAGTGGTTGGCGTGATATCAATTACTCCCATTTTAATCGTTATGATATGTTATAATAGTTTTTTATGGAACCTTTCAAGTTAGTGTTATCTTTAAGAGTACGGTGCTTATCTTATCCTATCTTGTTTTTATATTATTTCATTGTTAATCGTATTATATTGTTATTTGAGTGATCTACTTATACAGTACAGTATTGATCAAAGGGTTGAGTTGTTAAGGTTTTTCCTACTGAGCGTAAGCTCACCCCCTTTGGTTTCTTACTGTTTTACAGGCGCAACTGATGTCTAGTGAGTTCGAGGATCGGGAGCTTTTGGACATCTTGGGGTTTATCTTAGAGTTATGTTGGTCATGTGTTCTAAACATTATTTATTTGACTCTTTATGTTGAGCTGTGACTCATTGGAAGTTTTGAAACTATTTATCGATGTTGATTTGAGAGAGTTTATTTTGATATTATAAAGGTTTTTGTTAGTTAATTATTGCTTTTCTACTTTTAATTTCGGTCACGTCTCGAGTCCGGTCAAAACCGGATTTGGGGCGTGACAATTTGGTATCAGAGCCTGGTTTCATTCGAAACAGGTTGTAAATTTTGAACTTGTTTTCAAAACCTCGAACCAACGTCAGTTAGGTGGGTAGAGTTAGGGGGTCTAAGTCGTGTACTCAGTGATGCAAGTTAGAAACATTGATGCATAGAGTGAGAACGACTCGAGTCTTACTGATTTCAATGGTTGTTTAAATTTAAATCTTTTGTTTACAATGGTTACATCACTTGAGTGATATCCTTACCCTATGGGCTGTAAGATACAGTGATCGGTGAAACCGAATGGTTGAGATCGGTATTGGGTTAACGAGCAATGATGGAACCGTATTGTATGTTGTTGAGTAAATTATCTGTTAAGTGTGTTACCACCGTGTTGGTCGTTTCATGTTGTTAAGGTTGAAGGGTTGATTGATTGAGGTATTGATGAGGTGGGAGATTGGATTCATTGGAGTGTTACTTGTCGGAGTGGTGATTGACCGAAGGGTGAACTTATGGAAGGATTGGACTGTTAAGATTTTGAAATTGTTTGGGTATTGACTCGATTATGATATTGAGAATCGTTTGAGAAATCTATGTACTGATTGTGTTGTGTACCTTGCAGAGCACGAGAACTCTTTGTATTGAATAACTTGTGAAAATTGATTGGTAAATGTCCCGTTTAAACGGAGGGTTAGTGGAAAATACGAATAGGTCATGCCGAATTTTTCGTAAAACAGAATTAGTTGTACTATCACGGGTTGACTCATGGGCGCCACTGTAGTCGAACATGATGGTTGGATGTCAAGTGGTTACAATGAGGTTCGGGGACGCCTGAATCGAGTTGTAACGATGCGAGATCGACTTGATTATTTTGATTAAAGATAAGGAAATTGAGGAAAGAGAGAAGATATGATAAAGGGTTTAAGGACTTATTTCCAAACTGTAGCTTTGTGCCTTGAACCCCTAGTGATGGGTGTGATTGTGTGTGAACTTTGCCTCCTGTGGTAGTTGGTTTCTTTACTTGTTTGCTGAGTGAGACGCACGATGTGCAAACTTCTTTGTCTATATAAGTACTATATACGACTTATCTACTTACCCTTGATCCAATTAGGATCCGTCGAGACGAACGAGAACGCCCCTTTTGCTTAAATCGTTTCGATTGTGTTAAACTGAGTTTGAACTATACGTATTACTACAGCGATCTTTCGTGATGTCCCGTGTGTACGTTCCGAGAGGTACCAGGAGTAGCCCAGCTTTGGGGCAGAGCCAGTCACCAGCTGTTGGACTGGCAGGGGCAGCGAATGCCCAGGGTGCTGCTCCCACAGAGCACCAGGGCTTTGAGGATGGACCGTTAGGGTCACCAGCGAGAGATACCCCAGTCGCAGAGTCGACTCAGGCTACCCCTATTGATGAGGTGGTACGCGCTGTGTTAGCAGCACTCAGTGCTCAGCAGGAGACCGCAGCACCGGCGTCAGAGCCCGTGCCCACTACTGAGATAGTTGCCGTCGAGAGGCCAGGAAAGATGGATAGCTACACGGCCCAGGCGCTTCGTGATTTCCGTCGTTTGGGTACACCGACATTTTCTGGGAGTGCTAACTCCGAGGCAGCAGTTCTATGGTTGGAGTGGATCACTCGCAACCTTGACACGTCTGGCATTTCTGAGGGACGTCTGAGAGTCTCCTTCTCCACCTTCCAGCTTGAGGGTGAGGCTTTTTACTGGTGGCAGTCCGTGCAGACCAGAGTTGGTGAGGATTTTGAGCTTTTCAGTCGACTGTTCCTGGAGCAGTACTTCCAGCGGTCAGTTCGAGATGATAGACGTTAGCAGTTCCTGCAGCTGCGGCAGAGGGGGATGACAGTATCCGAGTATGCGGAAAGGTTCTTATCCTTGTCCCGCTTTGCACCCGAGATGGTGCTGAATGAGGACAGTCGTTGTAGACGGTTCGAGCGTGGGCTCCTCCCTGCCATTGCAGACCAGATTATTGCGTTGAGGACATAGGTGTACTCTACTCTGGTAGACCAGGCCTTGGCAGTGGAGAGGCATTTTCGAGAGAGCGCCAGAGAGCGAGATGTCAGGCCGAGACCAAGTGGTTTTCTCAGGCCATCAGAGAGGCGTGATGCTAGACGACAGAGGACTTCTGGGTATTTCCAGCCACAGTTTCAGTAGAGTGGTATACGCAGAGGAGCAGCAGTGGCATCAGTTGGACCCGCCCCGCTGTCACAATTTTGCCCAGTATGCAGACAGCATGGACACTTGGCCCGAGACTGCCCGAGGAGCAGAGGACTCGCAGAGCGGCAGATGGATCGCCCACAGGGGTTTGGTGAGAGACAGCGTGTTGATGATCGGACTTGTTACCAGTGCGGCCGGCATGGGCACATTACTTTCACTTGTCCCGATCGGGTTGGAGCTGCACATCCACCGAGGCCCCAGCAGGCACAACCTCATCAGGCACCTCCCGGCCGACCACAACAGGCACCACATCAGAGAGCTCCGCGTCAGGCGGCGGGAGCGGTAGCCCCGAGACACCAGGCTAGGCCTCAGCAGCAGGTGGCACTCCACCACCACCGAGAGGAGGCCCACCGGCACGGCTGGGCCGATTTTATGCAGTCACAGATGCTAGAGCTGAGGGACAATACGCCGGCCATGAGGCTACATAGGGTACGTGTTTACTTTTTAATTCGTGGGCGTCTTTTCTGTTCGACACTGGTGCTTCCCATTCGTTTATTTCTACCTCTTTTGCTCGTTCTTTGGGTTTGAGTGTGGAGTTCCTCGGTAGACCTTTGTGTTTTGAGACCCCGGTTACGGGGGAGGTAGTGCTGGATACTTTCTGTCGAGATTGTGAGGTTCGAGTGGCAGAGTGCCCCTTTGTTGGTGACTTACTCATTCTGGAGATGACTGCTTTCAACGTGATCTTAGGGATGGACTGGCTTACGAGGTATCGAGCGACGATCGATTTCTTTCGACGTCAGGTGACCGTGCGGTTAGGTGACAGAGTGATTACTTGTGTTTTGGGTAGCAAGAGCGGAGTCCTTCTTTCCGCTTTGACTACGGGAGCGGAGGCCGAGGTTGTGCAAGGTGATAGAGACCTACCGAGGGTAGTGTGTGAGTTTCCGGACGTGTTTCTGGAGGAGCTATCATGATTACCGCCAGCGCGCGAGATAGAGTTCTGGATCGACTTGATCCCAGGCACCGCGCCAATCTCGATGACGCCTTATCGATTCGCGCCAGCTGAGTTAGTCGAGTTGAAGCGACAACTCGAAGAGTTGCAGGAGAAGGGTTTCATCCGCCCTAGTGTTTCACCGTGGGGAGCACCCGCCCTCTTCGTCAAGAAGAAGGGTGGTGCCTTGAGGATGTGAATCGATTATCGGAAGTTGAACCGGGTTACGGTGAAGAACCGTTAACCGATGCCGAGGATCGATGATCTGTTCGATCAACTGAGAGGAGCAACCTGCTTCTCCAAGATTGATCTAAGATCAGGCTACTATTAATTGAGAGTCCGAAGGGAGGATGTGGAGAAGACCGCGTTCCGAACACGGTACGGACACTTTGAGTTTCTAGTGATGCCGTTCGGGTTGACGAACGCGCCAGCAGCCTTCATGGATTTGATGAATGGCATATTCAGACCTTACCTGGATCAGTTTGTCGTAGTCTTCGTTGATGACATCTTGACATACTCGCCTAGTGAAGAGGCACACAAGGAGCACTTGAGGATAGTGTTGACCTTGTTACGTACTCACCAACTGTATGGGAACCTGGAGAAGTGCGAATTCTGGCTCGCAGAGGTGAAATTCCTCGGACATGTAGTGTCCCGGGATGGTATCTTAGTCGACCCAGCGAAGGTCGATGCAGTTTCGAAGTGGGCGAGACCCAAGAATGTTTTTGAGATCCGTAGTTTCCTAGGATTGGCAGGTTATTATCGACGCTTTGTTCAGGACTTCTCACGTTTGGCTGCACCTATGACAGCGTTGACTCGCAAAGGAGCGGAGTTCCTTTGGACGAGTGAGTGTGAACACTCTTTCTCAGAGCTAAAGGCTAGACTGACCACCGCTCCAATGTTGATTTTTCCGGGGAGGGGGGTGGGCTACGATGTGTACTGTGACGCCTCAGGCGAGGGACTCGGTTGTGTTTTGATGCAGTCCGGGAAGGTAGTTGTTTATGGCTCAAGACAATTGAAGGTGCATGAGCGCACCTACCCGACCCATGATCTAGAACTAGCAGCAGTGGTCTTTGTATTAAAGAGTTGGAGGCACTATCTGTACGGTGAGCAGTTTAGAGTATTCTCGGACCACAAGAGCCTCAAGTATATTTTCTCTCAGCGCGACTTGAACATGCGCCAGAGGCGATGGATGGAGTTACTTCAGGAGTACGATTTCGAGCTTCTCTATCATCCGGGCAAGGCGAATGTTGTCGCAGATGCTCTAAGCAGGAAGTCGACTCATTGCGTGGCCAGCATGATAGTCCAAGAGTGGAACATGCTGGAGGAGTTGAGCTCATTCAGACTGGAGCTAGAGGAGATCACGGATGGCATGGCTTTATGTGCATTGGTGGCTCAACCCACGTTGATTACTCGGGTGCTAGAGGCACAGGCCGAGGATGCTGAGGCGACAGGGATTCGTGAGAGACTGATGGACGGTGACCAGATCGATGGTTGGGAGTTGAGTGCAGATCAGAGTCTTCGTTTTAGAGGACGGTTGTTTGTACCCCGAGGATGTAGGGACACCGTGTTAAGAGAGTGCCATCACTCCCGGCTTGCTGTGCACCCCGGTGGCACCAAGATGTATAGGGACATCCGACGACAATTCTGGTGGCTTGGGATGCGCAGGGCAGTAGCAGACTTTGTTTCGAGGTGCCTCACCTGTCAGCAGGTGAAGACGGAGCATCAGCGGCCCGCTGGCTTACTACAGCCTTTACCGGTCTCCGTGTGGAAGTGGGAACACGTTATTATGGATTTTGTATGTGGATTACCGAGGTCGTCTAAGGGACATGATGCTATTTGGGTTGTGGTTGATCGACTGACCAAGTCGGCACACTTTCTGGCGATGCGAATGACTGACATTGTGGACATGTTGAGTCGGTTATACATCAGGGAGATTATTCGTCTTCATGGAGTACCGGTATCAGTGGTATCTGATAGGGATCCGCGTTTCACATCCAGATTCTGGAAGAGCCTACAGAAGGCATTGGGGACAGAGGTGCTGTTGAGTACAGCTTACCATCCTGAGACAGACGGACAGTTAGAGCGCACCATTCAGATTTTGGAGGACATGCTTCGAGCTTGTGTGCTAGACTTTCAGGGATCATGGGAGGATCACCTACCTCTAGCAGAGTTTGCCTACAACAGTAGTTATCAGTCCAGCATAGGGATGACACCATTTGAGGCTTTGTACGGCAGACCGTGTAGGTCGCCAGTATGTTGGGCAGAGGTAGGGGAACGTAACTTACTTGGTCCAGACATGGTCAGAGAGCGCGACCGAGAAGGTCGCGTTGATTAGAGAGCGGTTGAAGACCGCACAGAGTCGTCAGAAGAGCTATGCAGACAGACATCGCAGACCGCTGAGTTCTCGGTGGGAGATCATGTATTTCTGAGGGTGAGCCCGAAGAAGGGTCTATTGCGGTTTAACCGCGGTGGAGGAAAGCTCTCACCGCGTTTCATTGGACCATTTGAGATCTTGGATCGAGTTGGAGCCGTAGCTTATCGGTTAACATTGCCACCGCAGCTTGGGAACGTGCACAACGTTTTTCACGTGTCCCAATTGCGGAAGTACATGGCGGATCCTTCTCACATTATTGAGTGGACATACATCGAAGTAGCTGATGATGTCTCATTTGAGGAGCAGCCTGTCAAGATCTTGGGTACGAAGGAGAAGGTTCTATCGAACAAGACGATTCCACTAGTATTGGTGCAGTGGCGAAGCCGAGGATCCGTGTCAACGTGGGAGCGTGAGGATGAGACACGGGAGAAGTACCCACACCTGTTTGATCTTTGAGGTACCTTATTTTAAATTCGGGGACGAAATTCTTTTAAGGGGGGTAGATTGTAAGAACCGCCCCCGGTCGATCCCGGTAGTACCGGCGATTTCTAACCAAGTTTGACTTTTGGCCGGAAAAGTCAACCGAAGACTCAGGAAGTCATTCGGGACATTTCCGGGACCCAAAAAGCTTAGCCGTCATCACGGTTAGCTTAGTTGGGTCATTTCTTTCAGTTTGACTGTAATTTTGTAACGGTCAATTTCTGGTCAAACTTGGACTTTATATCGACTTTCACGACAAAAATTGGACTGCTGATCTCATTAAAATAAAGTGGCTCCCACAATGCCACATGGCATTGGAGGCTTGGATGAGAAGAAAAGGAGTTGAAATGACCTTTTGACCCTCCCTAAAGGCTCTAAAAGGATAAAACTAGCAAGGGGCTTTTGGGTCATTTAGCTTGTAGGTCATTTAAGGCAATTGTTGGGCACAAATTCAGCATTTTCCCTCATTTTGCTGCAGAGAAATTCTAAAGGGAGAGAAGAGAGGAGCTCTTGTCTTGAGCAAGAAGAAAGAGAGCAAATAGGAGGTTTTTGGCTCATCTTTCCACCAATTCTCCTTCCCAAGCTTGCTAGCTTCTTCTCCTACACATCCTCAAGGTATGGATACTCTAAACTTCTCATTCCATCCACTTTCAATCTATGGGTTTTGTGGGTTTTTGGCTTAATGTTGAAGAACTAGCTTTGTGGTTGTTGCTTGGAGAAGAAGTAGTGAAGTAGGATGTTTGGATTGTACTTTGGTTGAAGTTTTGATGAACCCATTGAGGGTGTTGATGTTGGGTAACTTTGGATGAACATTTTGGAGTTAAGAGGACATGGAAATGGGGTTTTTGTTATGATTTTCGTGAAACTCGAGTTGGGGAAGAAAGGGGAAGGAACTGGTCAGGTTTGGCGCGGTACATGACCCGGACCGGGCCAGGTGCCGGCACGGCAGGCCGCACGGAATGGGCCAGCAACCAGCACGGCACGCGGCACGGAACGGACGGGAGTCCGGCACGGTACCTCACGCGGTCCGTGTCGCACTCCGGGCCGGTCTGTGACACGGTCCGTGCTAGCTCCCGGGCCGGACTGTGATACGGTCCTTGCCAGGTTCCGGCACGGCTAGCCACACGGTCCGTATGGCGTTCTGGATCAGACCCCCAGAACCCAAAACCCTTCCTTTTAGCCCTTTTCGATTCTTAAATCATTTCTTCAAACCTTATTTCCATTACTTGAGTATTGTTCAGTATTTTGGGGAGAAGAGCATCGTTGAGTTACTCATTTTTGATCTTATTGTGGTCTAAGACCGCGGTACCGAGCAAGGAAGGAAGGAAGAACTTGGTTTCGAGCTAGAAGAACGAAGATCACGCCGGAACACGTGTGAAGAACGGAGTTGTGACTACCGAGTTTGACAACAGAGTTTTAGAGGTTTACCAAGAGGTAGGGAAAGTCTTAACTTCTTATTTAAACGCTTAGTATGCATGTTAGGATAATAAAATCGGAAAGGTCCTAGAATTGCCTATAGGATGCGAATAACTAGAATAATTGTCTTTCAATTATTAATAACCGGAAGTGCCTAGAATGCATGCTTAGGATGAAGATGACTAGTGTAACTCGCTTTCAATACTTGGGAATTGATTTACTGGTAGAGAGGCTGTGTTGAGCTCTCGGATTAGTTGTGTGCTAGGTTCACATGCTTGGTTACTAGTTGTTAGGATAATCAGGAGTCTAATGAAACTAGTTTCCTTTATGTTTGATTGGTTGAATGTTTACATGCTTGGTTGAGTGATTACATGTTGAATTACTTGTTGATTGAACGGATGATCGAGTATGACTTGTTGTGCCAAGGGGTACAATCAGGTGATCGATGTACCGATGGTTCGTGACAGGTAAATATACGGTAAGTGTGGAGTGTTATTGGATGTCTTTGATGTGATGAAAGTGTGATTTGAGAAGCATTCAGTGATGGATGAATTATAGTGCATTTTCCTTATTCTTATTCTTGAGTGGTTTGGTTGTTCGGTTCGGTACTACACCGGGGGGGGGGGGGGGGGGTTAATCCGTTGCCGTTGTGGTGGTTGAAGTTAACAGATACTGTGAGGTATGGGTTGAGCATTGGAGCCTGAGGGCATTGGTTACTGGATATTATGAGGATTGATTGTTGGAGCCTGAGGGCATTGATTACTGAGATTATGAGGATTGATTATTGGAGCCCGAGGGCATTGATTATCGGACCCTACGGGGCAGTTGGTTGGATTATTTCGTGAGAGATGGTTAGTGTGGCTTCACCCAAGTGTATGCGTCCTACGGGAGCACTACCTTGGTTCCCTATGACCTATGGTCCTTTGGGGGCATTTCCGGGAATCCCGACGATGAGCGTCCCGAGGGGATGGTTTCCGGTAGCCCCGATGTATGTGCCACCTCTGGACCGAGGGAAAATCTGATGTGATATGAATACTCTAGTGGATCGGAATATGGGAACCGAGATGACACTAGAATCTATTCATGGATCGGGGGCTTGAGAAAGCAAGTGGTTGGCGTGATATCAATTACTCCCATTTTAATCGTTATGATACGTTATAATAGTTTTTATGGAACCTTTCAAGTTAGTGTTATCTTTAAGAGTACAATGCTTATCTTATCCTATCTTGTTTTTATATTATTTCATTGTTAATCGTATTATATTGTTATTTGATTGATCTGTTTATACAGTACAGTATTGATCTAAGGGTTGAGTTGTTAAGGTTTTTCCTACTGAGCGTAAGCTCACCCCCTTTGGTTTCTTACTGTTTTACAGGCGCAACTGATATCTAGTGAGTTCGAGGCTCGGGAGCTTTTGGACACCTTGGGGCTTATCTTAGAGTTATGTTGGTCGTGTGTTCTAAACATTATTTATTTGACTCTTTATGTTGAGCTGTGACTCATTGGAAGTTTTGGAACTATTTATCGATGTTGATTTGAGAGAGTTTATTTTGATATTATAAAGGTTTTTGTTAGTTAATTATTGCTTTTCTACTTTTAATTTCGGTCACGTCTCGAGTCTGGTCAAAACCGGATTTGAGGCGTGACAAGTGTTGTTACAATCTGAATTTCTAAAATTACCTCTTATAAGTTTTGACCAACAAGAAAAATAAATCGACATGAAAAGAACTAACAACATACCTTAGAGAAGAAGAACGTGGTTGTGTCTGTGGCTGCGTGACGAGCTCCAGACGGTCGCAATGTAACCTTCCGACGACGCTAAGGGGTCGGTTGGACCAACCTGAAGTTGAGGGAGTTGGGGGGATTGGAAGGAGGATAAGATATCGATAAGAGTGAGATAGAAAATGGGGTTGAGAGGTTTTGAGTGAGGGTGAAAACGAGATTGCATAGGTTTTGATTTAAAAAAGAAAATAAAAATAAAAGGAAGAATGTGAAGGTCATGGTATAAGAGCATGCACAACGGGCCGGCCCTCGCCCCCGACCTGCGTGCGCTCGGTCCGCACACCGTGGTCCGTTCCGTTGTGGGCTGGAAAAAACGCAGCCCGCGGCTCTAAAACACTCGGCCCGCTCCTCGCTCCTCGCTCCTCGGCCCTCGTTTGCTGGCCGGGCGCGTGGTCCCCGCTCCGCGCTCCCCATCTAGCGTGGCCCTCTCTCGTGCCACCACGTGGTATCCCCAGCCGACCGTTTGACAACGCTCGGGTAATGGCTATTTTTTTTAATTCAAAATCAGTAAATTCAAACCCTATAAATACCCAATCCTCATTTTGTCCACACTATTCTCCACTTTCACTCTTTCATTTTCACTTTCTACTCTCTAATTTCCAAAATGTCCGACGACGAGGTTATGTCCGACGTTGAGGTTCCGACATACGAGGAGCTGGCTGGCCGAATGCCGACGTATGAGGAGATGGCAGCCCAACTACCGACATATGAGGATATGGCAGCCCAAATGCGGCCAATTGAGCGACAATTCCGACGGATGATTGAGAGGAACATGCAGAGAGCAATGTCAAGGATCCAGAGGGCCATCCGTGGGGAACCAATGCGACGAGAGATTAACAGAGGTCGTTCTGAAGCCCACAACCAATTGATGAGGAACTATTTTGACGAACAACCCGTATATGGCCCTGATATGTTTAGGCGTCGGTTCCATATGTGCATACCACTTTTTCAACGGATTATGGACGCGGTGAAGGCTCACGACAGGTACTTCGAACAGAGGCCCAATGCTTCCTCACGGCCGGGCTTATCAACGGAACAGAAGTGCACTGGCGCTATACGGATGCTTGCGTATGGGTCCTCGGCCGATTCATTGGACGGAACTCTGCACATTGGGGTAAGCACCATACTTGAATGTTTACGTAAGTTTTGCAAGGCCGTCATTGAGGTATTCAGAGCCGAGTATGAGCGTACACCCACACTGGTTGACATGCAACGCTTACTCCGAGAAGGGTACAGCCGAGGGTTTCCCGGAATGGCGGGGAGTCTTGATTGCATGCATTGGAAGTGGAAGAACTGCCCGACCGAAGAACAGGGAGCCCATGGACGGGGAGGTCACCACGGGGACAAGCCGATTATGCTTGAAGCTGTAGCGTCCCGTGATTTATGGATTTGGCATGCGTTTTTTGGGATGGTTGGCTCGAAAAACGACATCAACGTCCTCAACTCGCCTATTCCAAGACACTCACTACGACCGTGAGCTAGCTGTGGAGTACGAGATTAACGGCCATCGGTACGACCGACCTTATTACTTGGTGGACGACATTTACCCAACATGGGCATGTTGAACACAACTCTTTGATGGAAGGCAACACTTTCTATTAACACCACTCAAGAAGAGATTACAACATTAAGAGTTACTCACACTACAAGACTCTTTTAGGACACTCACTCTACAAGACTACTACACTTTGTGTTTCTTGGATGCTTGACAAATGAGTTCCTACCCTTATTTATAGTACTAGCATCCTAAAATGGATGGTTAGGATTTGTTCTACTCTAAGCACTATTAGTGGCTATGATTTATCCTCTAGAACTCTCCATGAAAATATCCTAAAAGTCTACAAATGAAAGACTTGTCTCCATGCTTCTACAAGCTTCCACATCCTTCCACTAATGGACTCTTACTAATAATGGGCTTTTACTAATTATTAAATTATTGGGCTAAGCCCAATTGGGCTAGTGGTGAATATTCTAACACTCCCCCTCAGCACTAGCCCCTATTCTTCGTACCATGTTAAGCTCGCTGCGAAAGCCTTCACAGTTGCCAATACTCAGTCCTTTGGTGAACAAGTCTGCCACTTGATCATCCGTCTTGATCTGTCGCATCTCGATTCCTTCCTTCAGAACTTTATCTCTGATAAAATGATAGTACACCTCCACATGCTTTGTTCTAGCATGGAATACTAGATTTTCTGCTAGGCGAACCGCAGATTGGTTGTCGCAATGAAGTGTTACCGCATAGTCAATTTTCTGGTGCAAATCTTTCATTAAGAGTATCAGCCATGTACTTTCTTGAGCTGCTGCAGCTGATGCTCTATACTCCGCCTCGGTAGTTGACAACGACACTGTTGGTTGTGTTTTACTACACCAAGAAATGGTTCCCGATCCGAGCTTGAACACATACCCAGTGGTTGATCTTCGGGTATCGTGGTCTCCTGCATAGTCAGCATCGCAGTATCCAACTAACTTGCAATCTTCGCCTCTTTTGTACAAAAGACCAAAGTCAATTGTACCTTTGATGTATCTTAGAATTCGTCGAGTCGTATCCAAGTGAGGCTTCTTCGGATTTTTCATGTACTGACTCACGACCCCAACTGCATAAGAAATGTCAGGTCAAGTTAAAGTTAAGTAGATGAGACTACCTACTAGTTGTCCATACATCGTCCCGTCTTCCAACTCATTCCCTTCGTGTGCACATATCTTGGCATTTGGCTCCATCGGTGTTGAGACCGGCTTGCATTCCAACATTCCAAACTTTTGAAGTATATCTCTTGTATACTTTTGTTGGCAGAGGAACAATCCTTCTTCGGTGCGATCAACTTCTAGCCCCAAGAAGTGTTTAAGCATTCCAAGCTCCTTCATTTCGAAGCGTACCGACAAATTTTCTCTTGTTTGTTGAATTTCACTTTCATCATCCCCGGTGATGATTAAGTCATCCACATAAACCAGCACAATTGCCAACTTTCCTTCTCTTTCTTTGATAAATAGGCTTGAGTCTGCATGCGCAACTAAATAATTACTTTGAGTAAGAAATTCGGCAATCTTACCATACCAAGCTCTTGGCGCCTGCTTCAATCCATAAAGAGCTTTCCTCAGTTTGCACACATGGTTGGGATTATTTGCATCCTCAAATCCCTTTGGTTGGTTCATGTAGATCTCCCGGTCTAGCTCTCCGTGTAAGAAGGCGTTCTTCACATCCATCTGCCATAATTTCTAATCTTTACTTGCCGCAAGTGCTAGTAGGACCCGTACGGTAGTGATCTTCGCCACTGGACTAAACGTTTCATCATAGTCTAGTCCATATTGTTGAGAGAACCCTCGGGCTACCAGACGAGCCTTGTATCTCTCGATTGATCCATCCGGGCGACGCTTAATTTTATAGACCCACTTGCAGGAAATGGGTTTGATATCTCTTGGTCTTGGCACCAGTTCCGAAGTCTGACTTTTCTCCATGGCTGCAATTTCTTCTTTTATCGCCTTCTGCCATACCGAGTCTTGTGATGCTTCTTCATACGTTTCCGGCTCCTGAACATCGTCTTCTAAAGTGGCTACGTTGGCATACTTGGGATTTGGTTTACGGATTCTTTCTGTCCGCCTGAGTTGTGGAGGTGTCATTTCCTTTTCACCAGCTTCACTTGGTTGAGCAATTTCTTCCTCATCAATGTCGCTTGGTTCTTCAGGCATGTCACCACTTGGTCAAATGTGTGCAGTTTGCTCCCCCATCTTCTGTTGTAGAATTTCTTCCATGTTGTTTGAGTCTGATATGACTTTCTTCTCTGAGGACCACCACGAAGATGCTTCATCAAACACTACATCTCTTGAGGTGTAGCATTTTCCACTTGTTGGATCACAACACTTCCACCCTTTTCTTTGATTTTCGTATCCAACAAATATACATCTGATTGCTTTCTTGTGAAACTTGCTTCGTAAATGACTAGGAACAAATACGTAGCAAACACAGCCAAATACTCGAAAATAGCTAACTGTAGGTTTAATTTTCCATAACGTCTCAAATGGTGAGATAAAACCTAACCTTGGTTGGGGAAGTTTGTTGATCACATGGGCGGCAGTTCGCATAGCTTCGGCCCAAAATCTTCCTGGGACATTCTTCGCGTGCAGCATGCTTCGACAAATCTCAACAAGATGTCGATTCTTTCTCTCAGCTACACCATTTTTTTGTGGTATGTTGGCACATGTAAGTTGACGACGTATTCCAGACTCGTTTAGAAATTGATCAAATTCACCCGACGTGTATTCTCCTCCATTGTCTAAGCGTAGACAATGAATCTTCATTCCCACTTCTCATTCGACCATCATCTTGAATTCTTGAAATTTTGAGAATGTATCAGACTTTTCTTCCATGAAGAAAACCCATACATACCTCGAGTAGTCATCAATGAACGTCACCATGTACCGCATCCCACTGATCGACATTTGCTTGACTGGACCGAACACATCAGAGTGAATTAAGTCTAATGGTTTCTTTGCTCTGAACTTTGACTCCTTGTATGGTAGTTGGTGGGCTTTGCCATATTGACATCCAGCACAAACAATATCGGTTTTGACTTCAAGTTGAGGTAGGCCGTTGAGCATCGATTGTTCCATAATTACCTTCAACTTGTGGTAGCCGACATGTCCCAACCTTGCGTGCCACAAATCAGCCGTCTCATTCTTCCGAGTCTTGTCTACATAAGCAGACTCTACCGAGAGCACATAGACGGAATCCACTTTCCGTCCTTCCATCGTTGGCGTTCCCAATATCTTAACGTCTTCAAAGACCTTCACATCTTCCGGCCCAAACAAGACATAGTTGCCTGATGTTGTTAGTTGTGGCACTGATAACAACTTCTTCTTTATACCGGATACATGGTAGACATTGTCTAGTAAAACCATGTCAGGTTTATTACCAGGCATAATAGTTGTGCTTCCGATTTGAGCGATCGGTAACTGCGAGTTGTTGGCTGTACGTACCACGCGACTTCCTTTGTACCCCCTCTTGTTTCTCAATTTCCTCTGGTCGCCATTCATGTGGTTTGAACATCCCAAATCAACGATCCAATCGTTCTCGTAGTCGATCTGATCTCCCTTCATCGCCATCAATGCTATCTCGTCTTCTTCTATGGCACATAGTACTTCGGCATCCCATTCATCCTCCATCTCCTTTTTGGAAGTTGCTGTATATCTCTCGACAGTCTTTTTCTTCGACCAACAATCCTTGGACATGTGCCCCTTCTTCCCGCAATTGTAACAAATACCTTCGGACCTCTTTCCTTGGAAACTCTTGTTGTCGGTCTTCTGAGCTTTCCAAGGTTGTGCGGTTCCTTGATGGCTTCTTCCTTTTTCGCTATTTTTTGTATCCACCTTTTGCGGGCGGTTTGAAGTTGCTCCGGCTTTTACTTGCATATAGTGCTTCGTCCTCACTCTTCAGCGTCAGGCCTCCCATTTGCTTAGCCATGACTTCTTGACTAGCTAGCAAATTTTCAAACTCTACAAGTGATGGTTGAACGGGCCATCCTTGTACGGCAATAATGAAGCTCCTATATTCCGACCGCAACCCGTGGATGATTATCCTCTTCATTCGACCTTCTTCAATGACGGACTTCAGATCCAATTCAGCAATCTCTCGGCAGATCGACTTGACCTCGTGGAAGTACTGAGCAATCGTCATGTCTCGTTGTGAGATTGATAACAACTCATTCTCCAAGAGTTGTAGTCTCGTATCGTTCTTCTTTGAGAACAACGTCACGAACATGTCCCTTGCTTCTTTCAGCGTCTTCTCATCACGAATGTGCTCTAACAACTCTTCTTCGATGGTGGTCTTTAAGGCAAACATCGCTTTCCCTGCCTTAATTCTCCATTTGCGCAAGGATCCATTAGCATCCTCCTCCGGCGGCGTAGTTTCGCTCCCGCCAACGACCTCCCCAAGGTCTTGTCCTTGTAAATAGGACATCATGCATGTTGCCCACGTGTTGTAGTTGTTGTTGTTGAGTTTCTTGATTCCTCCGACGACTTGGAGATCACTCATCGTGTTGGCAGTACCTCAGTAATACCAAACAAGCTAGTTTCGACACAACACTTGCAGAGTCACAGACTACTCACGACACGAAGAAACTCACTCACTAACAATCTCAAGAAATCGTTTCTGATGTGGAGGATTAGTCACGGCTGCAACCATAGAGCATACTAAGAACTTCGAGAGATTAGACACCCTAACTCACAACCACGCTCTGATACCAAATTGTTGAACACAACTCTTTGATGGAAAGCAACACTTTCTATTAACACCGCTCAAGAAGAGATTACAACACTAAGAGTTACTCACAGTACAAGACTCTTTTAGGACACTCTCTCTACAAGACTACTACATTTTGTGTTTCTTGGATGCTTGACGAATGAGTTCCTACCACTATTTATAATACTAGCATCCTAAAATGGATGGTTAGGATTTGTTCTACTCTAAGCACTATTAGTGGCTATGATTTAGCCTCTAGAACTCTCCATGAAAATATCCTAAAAGTCTACAAATGGAAGACTTGTCTCCATGCTTCTACAAGCTTTCACATCCTTCCACTAATGGACTCTTACTAATAATGGGCTTTTACTAATTATTAAATTATTAGGCTAAGCCCAATTGGGCTAGTGGTGAATATTCTAACAGGGCACGGTTCGTGAAGACTATTCAGCATCCCTTCGAGCCCAAAGAGAAGTTGTTTGCTAAATGCCAAGAAGGTGCTCAGAAAGATATTGAAAGGGCTTTTGGAGTACTTCAAGCAATGTGGCACATCATTTCCCGTCTCGCTCGTACTTGGAGCAAACACACTTTGGCTGATATCATGCACACTTGCATAATTCTACACAACATGATTGTAGAGGATGAGCGCGACCGATACGAGTATGAGGATGAGGAGTTGTTGTATGCGCAACCTCCAGAAATGCCGAATTGGACACCACCGGAACGATGGCACCACGGAGGGCCATTGGAATACCAACAACGAGTTGATTGTCAACAAAGTGTCATAAGTCATGAGACCCACCATCAACTACAAAATGATCTTATGGAGCACTTATGGGGTCTATATGGAGCTGGTTTCCATGACGACGAGTAGTCGTTTGAGCTCTTGGAGTTGGTTTTTTGTGGGTTGTAGTACAACGGAATCAATAAAAGTTCAATTTTATTCGTGTTCAATTTTTTTATTGTCATTAATTATTTTTTCCAAAATTGTTTACATTATAAATAATTTAAACGGTTTCTGATAAAGAATTAAATAAAACAACAAAATATCAATTTATAATCCAGTCAGCATCTAGTCAGCACAGGGACCTCAGACCCAGGACCTCAGAGGTCCTCTCCGTTGCAAAACACCCACTATTCTGCATCCTCATGGCTTCACTTTTGTCCAGTAAACACAAGGACCTCAAACTCAATACTTCACCAAGGGCCTTTCTGTTGTTCATGCTCTAAAGACCTCTTTCCTTTGGAAGTCAATTTGTTAATTTACCCAAAATTCCTGCAAAACCTTTTAATTCTCATTATTTCAGAAACACCCATTACCAGTTACATAGAAGGATGAAGATGAAGAACAGTGAGATGGTGTCGTTGACTGGATGAAGATAAAGAATGATGGAGGCAGATTTTGAAGCATGTTCTTTTCTGGAGGATGGAAACTGCAACTTCTGTTCCTATTGACCTCATTTACTTCGTATATATTCATTCATTACTGGCCCAATCAGAAGGCCCAAGTTTGGCTCAAAATCAATTGTTTTAGACAGTATGCGAATTGCGGGGTAATCTAGTAAATTTATGCATACTGTAATAATAATCTAGACACGACGCCTTGTTTGTTTGTCATACGCGTAAATCCACACGTGCCTACCACGTGTCATCGTTGCATTCGCTGATAGGGTTGTGGAAAAGAGGCTACTGCACTAGATTAGCACTCCTGTATATAAGACGCCTATCCAGCAATCTATCATAGGTATTATAGGGAACTTTTAGATAGCCAATAAGGACGCGACACGCTGTCCTCAGCCCGCTTCGCTGCCGTGGGATCGAGCACCGGCTACGTTTCGATTTCACTCGCCGCACACGTCTCCTAAGGTTGACCGGCTCCAGCCAGTCGCGCCATACTAGGAACTGGTGCAGCCAGTCACTCTCCCCCCTGCAATTCTCTCTAGATATATGACGAACTCCGCTGCTCTCTCTTGCCTGTTTTCTGTAATAAATTCGTAAGAAAACATGTATCTTCTTCCAGTTCTCTATTTGGAGGTATGTGTGATCACTTCATCCTTAATTTTTCCTCTAATCTATTATTTATTTGGTTAATTGAGTTTCGTGTATGTTAATTTGATCAATCTGCTGAGCTGCTTAAAAACATTTTCATTCAAATTTCGAGTGCAATGTTTTTTTATCCTTGTCGCGGTTCTGGATGAATTGTCGATATTGGGGTTGATTTTTTGTTTTGTTTGTATCTTCTACAGTTTCAGTGATTTTGAGCTTCAATTGATATATTATATTTTCAATGTGTGTGGTGGAACTTGATATTAGTTCGATTCTTCCGCTGTTGCGGTTCCGAATGTGGAGACATTGTGGCTTCTTTTGCATTTTTTTGTAGGTAGCTTGGGGAGCTAACTAGTAAATTAAGGTTCATGTGGAGGAGTTGGAGGGGACTAGATTGGGGATGAATACATATCCTGTTGTCAAATTTGTACTCTTTTATTATTCTTTATGAAATAAGATGAAATTGGCGTCTTTTAGCTTCCTGTTAGTTAGGTTAAGTAGCTTACTTGCTTTGATTTTCTACCAGTTGCACAATCAGAACCCAACAGTTGTTGATTGCTGGAACAGATTTGTTAAACATGGGGCACCTTTCAGTACCGCGCCAGCTTATTATCTACTTTTTGCAACAATTGTCTTCTGTTCAGTTGTGACCCGCTAGCTGCTGCTGCAGTGCTAAGATAAAGAAATGGAGTGGAAATACCAAAGTCACTACTCACCACTTTGTATCTCAAGCAGTACTATATTATTTTAATAGTTGTGATTTTTGTATGGGAGTCTATTGAATACATTATAGTTGAGAAGGCTTACTAGATCTGGCTCCGGATAGCTATATAGACTCCAGCCATCAGGACGCAATGCCTCCGATGGCACCTTCTCGAGTGGCTGGAGGGTTGACCCAGTCTACCTCAAGTTCTGGAATCTTCTTTCAAGGAGATGGGCATTCTCAGGCGGTAGTTAAGTCGCACTTGAGCTCATCTTTCGCAAACTCATCTAATTCTATTCCTGGAATGGGGCGTTCTAATATGGGTCCGATTTCTAGGGACATTAACAATGCAGTATTGAATAGTGTGGCAAACTCAGGACCAAGTATTGGGGCAAGTTCATTAGTCACTGATGCAAACTCAGGGCTCTCTAGAGGGCCTCACTTACAGAGAAGTGCAAGCATTAATAATGAATCACACATGCGCTTGCCAGCATCACCCATGTCTTTCTCATCAAATAATCCAAGTATTTCTGGTTCATCAGTTATGGATGGGTCATCTGTTGTTCAGCAGAGCTCTCATCAAGACCATAGCTCACAATATTCACCACAGAGTCAACAACTGCAGCAACAAGGTGCTTCTAGTGCTACTTCATTACACACAACACAAGGTGGCCTGGTTCCAATTCCCATGGGTTCACGAGTCTCGGGATCATTCATTCAGGATCCTAATAATCTATCCCAGGTTCAGAAGAAGCCTCGACTGGATATTAAGCAGGAAGATATCCTTCAGCAGCAGATGTTACAACAGCTGCTGCAGAGGCAGGATCCCTTGCTGTTACAAGGGCGTAATAATCCACAACTACATGCCTTGATTCAGCAGCAGAGACTGAGGCAGCAACAGCAGCAGCAACAGCAGATTCTGCAGTCTATGCCGCAATTACAGAGAGCCCACTTACAACAACAACAGCAGCAGCAGCAGATGCAATTGAGGCAACTGCAACAACAGGGCATGCAACAAGCAGCTGCCATGAAGCGCCCTTATGATGGTGGTGTATGTGCACGTCGACTAATGCAATATCTGTATCACCAGCGACAACGTCCAGCTGTGAGTTGACCATTTTAGTTCTTGGTTACATTCTTTGGGTAGAAACTTTTTATTCTTTTGTTTCCAAGTATGCAAATTATAAAATATTAGAATTTCTTGGAGTTCGTCTAGTAGAATGCATAATTATATTATCCTTACATTATGAATCTTGAGCTATGAATTATAAATTTTTATCTATATATAACACTATTGATTATGACAGGACAATGCCATTGCTTATTGGAGGAAATTTGTGGCGGAGTATTATTCTCCATGTGCGAAGAAAAGGTGGTGCTTGTCATTGTATGACAATGTTGGACAACATGCCCTGGGTGTTTTCCCTCAGGCAGCTATGGTCAGTTCTTCCACTGTTGTCTTGTTCTCTTTGAGGTTCTGTTTCAGAAAAGAAAAGAAAAAACTAATTTGCGGCTCGGAATTTTTTTGTAGGAAGAGTATATATTATCATGTTTTTTTTGTTCCAATTTGAGGATAATAATAATCTCTTTTAAAAATGAAGTCAGTGTTTTGGAGATTTACAAGAATCTTCAATTCACTGAAAAATATGTTTTTGATTAATTTTCTGTTGCATTGTATCCATAAAATTTCAATGCCAGTTTTAGAAACTCATATTCTCTGTAAAACCAAACCTCACTCTCAATGGTATGTGATTCCTTATAGAGTTACTAGTTCAGTATGATATTTGTGTACTAATAAGTGTGTGCTTAGGTTGCAGATTGGGGAAGTAATTGTAGTGTATTCTTTTGTCAACCATTTCTAGATCCATTTTATTTCATCACATTTTTGTTTTTTGTTTTTTTTGGTTAGGATGCATGGAAATGTGACATTTGTCGTTCTAAGTCAGGAAGGGGTTTTGGTAAGTAAATGCATACTAGTTTGTTTGGGGTTGACTATTATATCTTTGGAGCTGTTTATTGTCATTTTTGATATGTGCATATTATTTGATTTTTTTATGGAAGCATGGCTTCATTAAGATTTCAGTTCAGTGTAATATGCCAATGAAAAAAATCTTTAAAAGAAAATGAGCATAATTTCTGTTATTTATTGGGTGATAGTATCAAATATATTCGTTCTCAGTTATTTGAACCATCTATGATTTATTTTCATTACCCCGCAATCAATGTATTCCAGTTTTTTTTAATGTTTAGGTAAGATTAGCATTGTATACAGTTATATAGTGAAGAAGTACATTTTTATACAATATCAGGAATTAATGCTCTAGGATGATGCATGTTTAGTTTTATAATCTATAATATATTCTTTGATTTATCTGGATGCTTTGTCTGGTGAAGAATTTCCTTTTTCACTGGTTCCATAATGATGTATACCCTTTCCAGTTTAACTCGTTCATATTGGTTTGTTGTGGATGTTTACAGAGGCAACTTTTGAAGTACTCCCTAGACTTAATGAAATCAAATTTGGCAGTGGGGTTATCGATGAGCTACTATTTTTGGACTTGCCACGTGAATGTAGGTATCCTTCTGGATTAATGATGTTGGAGTATGGAAAAGCTGTTCAAGAAAGTGTGTATGAACAACTCCGAGTTATTCGTGAGGGTCAGCTTCAGATCATATTCACCCATGATTTGAAGGTTAATAGACTAGTTATATGATAATTCTATTGAAGTGTTAAGTGTTAACATACTTCGTAAGCTAACTTGCTACCAAATTTGTACTTACTCTCATTTTTAGATATTATCTTGGGAATTTTGTGCACGCCGCCATGAAGAACTTCTTCCTCGTAGGTTGGTTGCACCGTAGGTACTGGTTCTGTGTACCTGAGCCTGTAATTTGTTGTCCAGCTAGGTATTTTCTCTGAAGTATTCTAACTTCCAAATGCTTCTCTTGTAGGTGAATCAGTTGCTTCAGGTTGCACAGAAATGCCAGAACACAATTGCTGAGAGTGGATCTGATGGAGTCTCACAGCAGGGTTTACAGACAAATAGTAACATGTGAGCCAATCAAATCTTTCAGCTCCAAAAGGAAATAAACAAGTAAAAAAAGGAAAATAATAAGCCCAACACCAACACTTAGTTGCATCCCTTAGTTATTTGAGCAAGCTTGAAGCGGCAGCGACTTGCTAACAAAATTCCAAACTCGTTAACTTTTGGACTACACTAACTAGTCAATGGGTTAATTTTTGTTTGTTTAGGGTTCTCTCAGCTGGGCGTCAGCTTGCAAAGACTTTGGAGTTGCAGTCTTTGAATGATTTGGGTTTTTCCAAAATGTATGTGAGGTGTTTACAGGTATGTACATGCATATGTTTTTACAATTTGGGGTAGGAATTGACACATGTTTAGCGATGACATTAAGTTGTTCTTAATTGCCCTCCACAACTTGTTACAGATCTCTGAGGTTGTTAATAGCATGAAAGACCTGATAGATTTCTACAGGGAGCAGAAAGTTGGCCCAATTGGTAAGTACTTGTTTCTACTTGTTGCATATCAGTTCATTCCAATGTGCTGTTGTCCTTCAATACTTGTAATGTTGTGTCAATAATTTAAAAGCCATAAATAAATTAATTTCTTGTTTCCGGCCAACACTACTTTGAATCCATTCCTAAAAACCGAGAACATGGATTGTAAGTAAGAGATGTGCGTATGCAGGCTGAGCTGGAGGTTATTTAGAGCAGTCTTCTGTGCAACTGTTCATAATCCCAATTTTAATAAAGAGTTAGTTGCTAAAAACTACCGTATGAATTGTCCACGTGCTAAAACTACCGTATTGATTGTCCATCTTTTAAACTACCCTATCTTTTGACCATGGTCGGTTACTGACAAATTTTGGAATATTCCGTTAAAATTAGGGACATGGACAATGCATAAGGGTAGTCTTGGCATGTGGACAATACATAAGGGTAGTAATTTTGTTGAAAAAACTAACAGACAACTGTAGTCACAAGATAGGGTAGTTTAAATTCATGGGCAATACATAAGGTAGTTTTTCGCATGTGGACAATTCAAAAGGTAGTTTTTTTGCAATTTACCCTTTAATAAATAAAAAACTATATCACCTCTGTAGCATCACATTTTTCTTTTCTTTTAATCTGATACATTATGATGACAATTTTGAATATATAGTTGGGAATGTAGTCTCATATTTTTCTGGGACCATTTGCTTCTGAACTAAGTTACTCCTGGTGAACTTTTTGTTTTAAATCTAGTTTCTTTCCACCTAAGATTGGAGTAATTACTCTCTTGAGCCTGGTCGTATCAATTGCCATTAGATTTATATGCAGTTGTTTCAACTTTGTGGTGTCGCAACAATTTAATTGCATAGATATGGACTGAAACTAGTTTGCAGAGGGGTTAAAGAATTATCCTAGACACACCTCTACAGCGAAACTCCAGATGCAGGAGATGGAGCAACTTGCAAGTGTTCAAGGTGTGCCTACTGACAGGAACACCCTCAACAAGCTTATGGCATTGCATCCTGGCCTCAACAACCACAAGCTGCTCTGGCATTGAGTAACTATCAAAATCTATTCATGAGGCAGAACTCGATGAATTCTAACTCTAATTCACAACAACAACAAGGTTCGCCTTGTTTCAACAATTATAACCAGGGCCCATCATCAACGTTTCAGAGATCTCCAGCCTTGTTCCCAGGATCCATGCAGAGCTTGCCGGAAAGAAATGGAACAGGGTTCAGGAGCAACACATCAGCAGCCAATGAGCCTGGGAGTGTTAGGCCTGCTGCACCAACTAGGAATAACAGCTTCTTCAAACAGTGACTCGCCAGCACCTGAATCTAGCAACCCGGAACATGCACAGAATCTCCATTTGCCGGATGATCTCACCGAAGGTGGGTTCTTTAACGACCTTGAGGATGGTATGAGCTATGGCTGGAACACGTATGAGCTTGTGGCATAGCATATGTTTGTACAGGATATGTGATGACTTTGTTGTGACATCATGACTTGTACTTGAGTAGCAAATCTTTCTGTAATCTCCATGTCTTGCAACTGTAATCTACAACCTTGAGGACATTCTCACTTTCTTATCAATATAATACTACTTAAACAAAACCATCACCATTGGCTTTGACCACATTTGCTTTGCAAATTGACATTGTAGCTATTTACAAACAACAATCCAAGCCCACAATGACTAACAAGTGAAGAGCGAGAAAAATTGCTCATCACTTTGCTTGAAATGCAACCATTTCTGAACTAGCTAGTATAGAAAATAAACAAAAACCTAGACCTAGTTCAACCATTGCTTCAGATTTTCTCTACACTGGAGTCACTGGGATGTATCAGCACGGAATCCACACACAAACCTCCTTTAGTATGCGTGCAATCGATCTGCATCATCGAGAATTTGATCTTGACGGGCACATTAGGCTTGTCAACTGTAAAATCACCGGCGTGGTAATGCCCCCATTTTCCAGTTTGGCTCAAATAGCATTCCGACGAGACTTGTTGATTATCTGATGTTGATAACTGGAATCGAACGGGCTTCTTGTTCCATCCATGGACTTGATCTGCGTTACATGTCCGCCTTCCGAATTTCTTTGAAGATTTTCCCAGCTGAAGCCTGAAGTGTAAGCTGTAGCTGCCTGGTGGAAATTCAAACTCAAGCTCTCCGTCCACTTGAAACCACCAAATTTGTTGAAGATATGCAATTGAGTGGAACCTACACACATAATTGAGACACAATTTTAATAATCAATTACTTAGTAATATTCTAATCACAAGGTGGGAAATCAAATAGAAAATATACCTGGATTCATCCGTTGGAATCTGATTCCAATATCTACGGTCATCAATGCCTATTATTTTCAATGCTTTGGCCGCAATTGACACACACATCATACCGCTTTTCTTGTCCATCCAAGCCTCCTGCAAATATAAAATATTAGGAAAAAACTATTGTTTTAATATGAATCAAACCCATTTGTTTTAATAGGTAATTACCATATTGCCACCGTGGTCAAGAGAGTTGGGTTGGCAGAGCTTGGCATAAATTTGCTTCTTGTCAAGAGTGTTGGGATCCTGATGGAGAATCTTGGCCACAAGAGACTTGTAATTGGGAGGCAACTTGGACTCCCAGATGAAATCGGCGGAGGAGGCGCCGTGGAAAGCCTGGTTGAGGTGAGCCAGCTTGCAAATCTCCGGCGGATCCAGGTTCATCAGGACTGAAGCTACGCAGCTCTCCGGCAAGTCACCCAAACCGGTTCTTGTTCGTCCATCAATCTCACCAGAAAAACCAGACAGAGAAGCTCCCATAATCTTTCTTTGCAACAACAAAAGGATCGGTGGATGTAATAATAAGTAGTGGATGAAAGATATAGATGCAATATTTCTTCAAGCACAAGACACAGTTGAGAGAGAGAGAGAGAGAGAGGAAGGAAGGAAGGGATAAAGTGTAATAGGGACGTGGAGATGAGTGTGCATGTAATATGAATATATACTATGGACCAGAGAATTGGATTCAACACGCGCTTTGTTTATATGGTCAATTTGCGACATTTAATAATATTTCAGCCATTGCAATATGTTTGTCAAATCCAAATAATATATATATATATATATATAGGATGGAGAAGGAGAACCCAAGTCATGTGCTGAGTGAAAGAAAAACATGGATGGATCAATATTAGGTAGCGCGTGGGTTGGTTAGGTTTGGTTTTGTAGGAATACATTATTAATACATGTGATCAATCCCGGCCACCATTTATATTTATTTCAACCGTGTATTCACTAATACTGTTTCTAATCAATTCATCAAAAAGAATTGTGTAATTATAAACTTATATCTAATTAAAGTGTGACTAATCTAGTCCGCGTCCGTCGTTGTAGTGCTTTCTACCCCGTCCTCCGCCGCTGTCGCGCCTGCTACAACCGTGATGTCTGCTCCGGAAACCGCTGCTCCTACTAGTGGTCCTCTCCTCCCTCTCCCTTCCCCTCGCCGTAAACTCAAGGCTACCGTGACTTCACCACCCTACGACTAATCTACCCCTAGATCCAATCTCAACAGGAGGATTCTCCTTTGGTGCGCCACCTCTGGTATCGGCTCCTAAGCCGAAGAGGGGCCGACCGTTGCGCCAACCTAGGGTACCTTCTACTCCAAGTAATCGCCTTTTGGCCTTACCTCCCCCAAACCCTACTTCATCTGCCCCTCAACCCCTCTATGATGGCTCCCCAATCGGTCACAACTTTGCTCTGGTCCAGACCCGTGGGGACGGGAACCCTAGGGTTATGCTGGCCAATGGAGTGGAAACATGGAGGGTTAGGGCTGGGGTAAGTATCGATGTTGTTATTGGGGACTCTAGGGTTCCGCCCATTCTCGGGGTTACCCCGATCTTCCCTAGGGTTTCTCCCCCTCTGAACCCTAACCCGGTTCGACCACCGACTCCCAAAATTACGTGGGAACATGTGGTTATTCCTACATCTGATGACGTGGGGATTCAACAAAGGGTACCTCCTGTCTTGTAGAGAGACCCAGTGAAAGGAAAAGCCCCTATGGAGGAGCTCCCTAGAACGGCGGCTCTAGCTTTGGGACTAGGGCGGTGCCTTCCCAACCCGGCCAACCGCCTGATCATACCGGCGGCTCTGACTACTCCGCCAGGGATGACTCGGGACCGAGCGCAACACCTTCTTACATAGGAATTCCCTTCGGCTGGGACCCCCAAGGAGGCTGAGCTCCAGGTGTCCCTGGAAGGTCTGCAGGACGGGCTTTCGTCTTGTTCTTTGGATGAGGAGGAGGAGATTGAGGTGATGGTCCTGGCGTCCTGGGCAACAACAACAGCGGCACTAGCTAGCCAACAATAGGGGCTGCTAGGTCGCTTGTGGTCACCCAAACCCCCTCGGAAGGACATGCTCCTCCGGGTTATTACCAATGCATGGGGTAGGGCTGCGGATGGGATAGTGGTCAAGGACATACGGTCGGGACTATTCGGCTTCTATTTTCGGTCGTCAGAACCTAGGGCGTGGGCCCGACGTAACGAGCCATGATGCTTCGATGGCCGGGTTCTACTGCTGGGGGATTTGGATACTTGCGCTCCGGAGTTGCCCGCCTTAGATCGAGTGCAGTTGTGGGTCCATGCTAGTGGAGTACCGCCCTTGGTTCGGACAAGGGAGACGGGTATCTCTATCGGGGATGCCTTGGGAATGTGTGTAGAGGTCCCATGTGACCAGTTGGGTATATGCTGGGGAGGGGCTGTCAAGGTTCGATTATGGCATCTTTTGGAACGACCCCAAAGGAAAGGACTGGTGCTCCGGTTCCTAGAGTTTCCAGACCCCTTCAGTGTGGAACTCACATACTCAAAGCTTTCGAACTTCTGTTATAACTGCGGCCGGATAGGTCATATCCTGAAGGACTGTACGTGGGCAGTTCAAGGTCCACCTCGACTTGGATCTTTCATGCTGGAGTACAATAAGGAAAAGCAGGTCAGCCGGTATGCCACTGACTGGGGGGAAACGGGCAGTCTGCCTACACCACCCCTGGGTTTTGGCCCGGCAAGGTATCTGCAGTTTTCCAAAGCTCCCCGGATTCCCACGCCCCCTCGATTGAAACTTAAGGGGTCGACTAGTAGGGCCCCAGCCCAGCCCCCTGCTTCATGCTCAGAGTTTGAGGGCTCAACTAGTAAGGCTCCACCCCAGCCTCCGGTCTCTCGCTTAGAGGTTTTGCCACGACCCACTGAGCTTGCAGGAGCTCGTGTGGACGAGGGAGCAACGGGGGAAATATTAGCTGGAGCGGTTGGCCTGGGTATTGTTAGGGTACTAACAAAAGGCCGGCGTTCGAGGATCCCCGGGATGATCAAGCTAGGGCGGGCAAGTAGCCCCGCCAAAAGGAATGAGTACTGGCACATGCATTTGGGACTGGATCCGGGAGGGGTCCTTGTATGATGCGTTGTCTCCCCCCATCACTCTTATTGTTGAGGTCCATAGAGATCTCCGGTCTTCTTGTCTCTTCGTTTATCTTCTTTCATTGCTCATGTGGCATCAAAACATCGTCGGTGACGGTTATGGTACTAAAAGGGTCAGAGAACTTATGTTCACTCTATCTGACCCTGGCTCAGTGGTCGAAGAGCCTGTTCCTCGATGCACTTCTATGTAGTTTGACTTATTAAATGGAACTGTTTTTTTCGCTCAAAAAAAAAAGTGTGACTTGTATATTTCTTATTACTTTTATTTTTCAGTTTTTAAATCCATAATAAACCGGAAAAATTATATTCTAATTGGAATCTTTTCTCACCTTCTTTAACCTATTTCTTTCAGTGTAGTGTGTGAGTGATTTTATTATCTTAAATATCAATTTTACCTTCTCAAACTCTAAATACCCAAATCTAATTTTGTAAATCAACGTGTCTTCCTCTTTAATCCACAACTTTCATCAGATATAAAGAAGGAGGCTTTATTCCAAAGTAAAACATATTCTCATTGAGTTTGATAGAAAAGAAAACAAGTTTTTACATCTTTTCCTACTAAGAGGCTGACATCCTAAATACTATAATAGATTAATTTTTTGCACCCAATCAGGGGCGGAACCAGGGAAACTTTAGAGTGTTCTAACACCCTAAACAAACTGAAAAGTGGCTTGATGGTTGAAGCCTTCTTCTTATTCCCATCCATCCAAGTTCGAATCTCCCTATTGAAACATCGTGATTTTCGCTTCTTTTTTTCCTGTCTTTTGCTTTGATTTGGTAGGCTTTGGTTCTAATTCCTCTTCCTTCAACCATCTACAGGTATATGAGGTTTATGGTCTTAGCAAAATAGTATAAATGACTCCTCTATCATCTTGAAATAGGTTTTTAATTTAAATTTATTTTCCTGATAAAAAAAAAAGTGGACGTGCTATATCAAAAGATACATAGAGAACATGGCATAAGCTTTTTTTTTTGCTGGTTCTTCTCTATATATCAATAAAATTTTATTACACTAATTCACATCAGAAATTACCCATCATTTACAATGTAAATATGATTATATTACACTACATAAGTACATATATATAGAACTATCAAATACTACAAATATAAAGTTTTAACAATAAAAAATGAATATACTTATTTTAAATATAAATTAATTCATCAAATATTTTATAAATATAATAATTAAATAAATTTTTAAAATTAAATTATTTATAAACATTATTGTTTAAATAACAAAATATTATAAAAATATTGACATGTTGTAGAGTTCAACAAGATCGTATTGTTTTTGTTTTTTATTTTTCAAAAAATTATTTATTTCATGTTAATAGGAGGAGAAAATAATAATGTTTACTTATGAAGAAAATGAACTCTGTTTAAGTGGATAATATTTCCAACATGGAGTCCCACATAGAAAACGACACGTAGAGAATAAAATAAGATGGAGGTCGGACAACTTTTGCCGTCGGATGCAAGAATGTTTTGCTTTCGAAATTTAAATGGTTTATATGCTTTCATGAGTTTTGTAGTATACAAATAAATAAAGGTTATTAATCAGTAAATAAAAAAGACCAACAATTGAAGGCCACTCGTTTTGTTTTGTTGATCAGAGTCAGCGCCAATCCAGAAAGACGTGGCGATGAGTCAGCTGCACCGGCCCTTGCTCCTGACCACACATTTCTATGTTCTCAGTATGCCGGTTTGGCGAGTTACTCAATTACTCTTTGGATTATGCTAAAAGTGCTTCGGTTATGACAATAAAATAAACACACTTTTTGGACTGTGTCATTGTTTTCTAAGGTTACTACCAACACTGTTTTTTTTTTAATAAACCAACACTGTTACGTACTATAATATTCTTTCCAAATTATTAGTTTTTTTTGAGCGAAAAGTGCAATTTTTATTATTTAAATCAACTATAATGATGTGCATCGAAAATCAGGTTCTCCGACTACGAAAGAGACTGAATAAAGAACAGTGGTTCACTAGTCCTTATAATACTAGAACCGCCATAACCGGTATTGTGACGCCTCTTGGGCAATGATAGAATACGGGGGATGAGAAGGGGGTACCGGAAGTCCTACTCTGAAAGCTGGCCAAGGACCTCAACAGTAGTAGTGGGAGGCAAAGCATCGTGTAGGGACCCCTCCTAGGGACAGTCCTTGATGCTCGGCCGGTCTAGCATTCCTCATGGAAATGTTGTTTCCCAGCCCTCGCCTGATCCTCCTGAGGCGCTCCTGTTGCCAACCTTTTGAAAGCTCCAGTCGCAGCACTCCCACCATCATCTCTAGACCCACAAGAGGTGGGCGCTGGAACTTCAACAACCGAGTCAACATAGAGCTGGCCGATTCCCCGAGCCACAATACCGTTAGGTATAGTGCCCGTGGAAACCCGGGGGGGGGGGGGGGGGGTATCTAGAGATAAGGCGCCCTTAGGTACAGTGCTCGAGGAAACGGGTGTGTGAGGAGCCTCTCCCCAATCCGTCGCGTATGACTTTACCTGCTTATCTCTCTGATATTTCAACAAAGAGGAGTCATACCTTAGAGTGCCTCTGACCACCCATGTGCAATCCTTCAAAACATGTCCAAGTCTTCCACAATTGTAGTAGAAACTCGGGAGCTTAGAATATGTCAGCTCGATCTTGACTGACTCCGGTAATTCCTTAAACCCAAAGACCAGGCCTTGCTGGAGGGGCCTCTCAAGAAGGTACCAAAACCGAACCCTGATAGTGCCACCCCACCACATTTCCCATTGGTCACTCGGGACATCCACACACGTCCCAACGCATCCCGTATTGATGTGCCCGTCTCTTTTGTCCGAACAAGAGGTGGCAAACCTCGCGCATGTGCCCACAACTGCACACGTGGGCTTAGCTAATCTCTCTCTAAAACTTTCTCTCCCACCTCTCTCTAAAAAGCTTCCCTTTCAGTTCTCCTTCGTCGAGCCCTTTCTTCGCCGGTGACGGCCATGGCCTTCAGGCCAAGGTCGTCACCGGTGAAGCCTCCCTCCTCCCTTTTTGTTGCTTCCCCTCCTTTCCTTCTCCATTTTCTCGTTGTTTTCTTTTTCTCTTCTTGGCTCTTCCTGGGTTTTGGTCGTGTTTCTTCGTCTTCCGCTTCAGATCCGGCACCCTTGAGCCTTGTTTTCTCTCCCCGTGGTCGGATCTGACCTCCCCGTTGCCTCCTCCCTCAGATCTGTTGGGTTTCGGGTGGTGTTGTTCGGGTAGTACCTGTCCCTTTCTCCTCTATTTCTTCTTTGTTTCTCGGGCATGGTGGTGTTCCGGGCTTCGTCGGAGTGTCATGTCTCCGACGAAGAGTTTGGCCAGGTTTGGCTGTGTTGGAAGCTTGGAAGGTTTTGGGTTGGGGTTTCTACTCGTGACGCGCTGTTTTGTCACCTGGTGGTTCGGTTTGGGTCCTCGGCGGCTTCAAGCTTCATTTGGTTCGAGAGTTCTCTTCTCAGGTATGGTTTCCTTCCCCATCTCCTCCTCGTTTTCTTCATTTTGGAGATTTCGGACTGACTGCAATCGGTGTTGGCCGGCGGTCTTGGGTCCCTTGTTGGGGGTTTTGTGGTTGGGGACTGGATCTGTTGGAGGGCTTCATTCTATTTGCTCGGTCTCTATTTGATATCGGCCTTCCCCTTCTGGACTCCTCCCAGTGTTGGATGGAGGAGTGTTACCTCTTCGGTAACGTTGGGCTGAGCGAATCGATGACTCCCTCTGTTTGGTGGAGCTCTTGTCCGGTGAGGTCGGTGTGGGAGTGGTCGGAAGAGTTGCCGGTCGTCGTTTCTTTGGCGGCGTCTGGTCTTGGTGGTGCTCAGAGAAGTGTTGTCTGCGTCTGCTGATCTCATCGTCGGTGGTGGCGCGGCTTTCAAGGTACACTGCCCGAGGTTATTGCGTTCAATGCTCGAGGAGCACGCGTGGCTCACTGCCCGAGGAGCACGCGAGTATCACTCCCGAGGAGCTCGCGACATCAGTTGCTTCTTTGGGCTGGTTCGGTTTGGTTTGGGCCCGTGCTCTTGTTTTGTTTAGGGCTTTGTTTATTTGTGATTTATTTGTATTTCCCTGATTTGTACTATTTAGTTTCCCTTGTTGGGACTAGGTTTTATCTTGTTGTGTTTATGGTTAGTGTATCTGGGTACTAGACCCTTTGTTGGTGTTCATACCCTTTGGGTAGTTGGTTTGAGCTGTCTGTTTGGCAGGCTCGTGTTTGTAACTTGTTCTTGAGGGTTCGCCCTTAACCTTGTTTTCGATCTTTTTGAAAACTTGGTTTTTATAAAAAAAAAACTGCACACGATCCAGAACAAGCAGCTCCCGAGCACAGGGGTCCAGATCCCCGAGCAAGAGGGCATGCCCGTCAAAGCACCAAGGCTCGTTGTCCCTGACCCATGCCCGAATTTCAGAGGATCGGAAATAAAATCCAAAGAGACATGACCTTAGGTCCTTGACAACGAGTCCCTAGACAGCACCCCCCACGCGGTAGTGATGATACGTAGGAGGGTTTCCTTCCGGGTGACCTTTGGTGTAAGAACCACTCCCGGTCAATGCCAGTCAAATCGGCGAAAAACAGGAAAATTTAAAATTTTGGGACAGACACCTAAATGAACCTAAATTTGACCCCGAGGGTCATATCGGACTTGAGTTGACCCCGATATCGACCAAAGTGAGTTCTGAGGGACCCAGGGCAACTTTCTGACCAATTTGGGAAATGTTGACTTTTTGCTGGAAAAGTCAACCGAGCGACGTTTTGGTCCGTTCGAGGCTCGTTTTGGATCCAAAAAGCTTAGCCGTCATCACAGCGGTCTTAGTTGAGCCGTTTCCTTGTAGCACGTGAAATTTCGCAATTTCTTGGAAAATGGTCCCGTTCGGGGCTCGAGACGGCCGAATTTCGCGAATCTGGCTGAAAAATATCTACAAAGATATTTTTCTAAAGGGTGGGACCCACTTGCCACATGTCACACAAGTGGTGGTAGTTGGTTTTTAAAATAAAGAAAAAGAAAGGATGAGTGGTAGTTTTGTAAATAAGGGTGGTTGGTGGTTTTTGAACAAAATAAAAGGAAAGGTAAGATGAGAGTGGTCGGCCAAATGAAAAAAAAAAGGAGAAAAGGAAAGAGAAAAGGAGAGAGAAAGAAGAGAGAAGGAGGAGAAGGAGAAAAAGAGAAAAAGTGAGGGTATTTGGCGATTTTCCGACGATCCGACCGACGAATCGTCTCAACGATTGCGGATTCGAACTCCCCTCGTCATTCCCTACGGTAAGAACCCGTCTTTTTCTCGTTTTGGAACGTTTTAATTTTAGGGTTTGAGTTTAAATGAGTTGATTAAGGTTGGGTTAAGGATTGGGGTTCGTTAGAAACGTTTTGGGGCGAAAAGGAATATTTTTCGTTGTGGCCGTGTGGGGCCCACTTGGTCGGGCCTCGGGTTTTTCGTGTTCGGGTGGTTTTGGACGATCCCCGAATCGATAATTCACACCCAGATCGAATTATGGAATTAAATTGTGAAAGTTAGAAATCTCGGGTTTAGAAACTTTAAACGCGAATTAAATCGCTCGGAAGTCGGAAATTGATTCCTTTGATTGCATTGGAACCCTTGAATTATTCTAAGATCGTAGAAATGAAAACGGGAATTTTTGGAGCCTCGGAATGGCGTTTTCTGATCCCGGGTAGATTCGTCGAGCCGGGCTAATCGGGCATTTCTGGGCCCGTTTTTTACAATGTCGAGAAATTTGGAAGTTTTGGAGTGATCGACATTGTCGGGGTTGCTTTTGGGCGTCAAACTTATTAAAATTCAGCTTTGCCTGCGAACTTAAAAAGTGTTCTAATTCGTATTTTACCGTTGTGTGTCTTGGGTGGCCATGAGTTCCCGTGGGGAGTTGAATTCGTATTTTACTGTTGCTTGTCTTGGGTGGCCATGAGTGCCGGTGGGGAGTTGAAACCGTATTTTACCGTTGCGTGTCTTGGGTGTTCAGGTGTGCCTTTGGGGTGTTGGACCCGTGTTTTTACTGTTTGTGTGTCGTTGGTGGTCAGGTGTGCCTTTGGGGTGTTGAACCCGTGTGTTACTGCTGGTGTGTCGTGGGTGGCCATGTGTTCCTTTGGGGTGTTGACCCGTGTATTACTGTTGGTGTGTCGTGGGTGGCCATGTGTGCCTTTGGGGTGTTGACCCGTGTATTACTGTTGGTGTGTCGTGGGTGGCCATGTGTGCCTTTGGGGTGTTGACCCGTGTGTTACTGTTGGTGTGTCGTGGGTGGCCATGTGTGCCTTTGGGGTGTTGACCCGTGTCTTACTGTTGGTGTGTCGTGGGTGGCCATGTGTGCCTTTGGGGTGTTGACCCGTGTATTACTGTTGGTGTGTCGTGGGTGGCCATGAGTGCCTTTGGGGTGTTGACCCGTGTATTACTGTTGGTGTGTCGTGGGTGGCCATGAGTTCCTTTGGGGTGTTGACCCGTGTATTATTGTTGGTGTGTCCTGGGTGGCCATGAGTGCCTTTGGGGTGTTGACCCGTGTATTACTGTTGGTGTGTCGTGGGTGGCCATGAGTGCCTTTGGGGTGTTGACCCGTGTATTACTGTTGGTGTGTCCTGGGTGGCCATGAGTGCCTTTGGGGTGTTGACCCGTGTATTACAGTTGGTGTGTCGTGGGTGGCCATGTGTGCCTTTGGGGTGTTGACCCGTGTATTACTGTTGGTGTGTCGTGGGTGGCCATGAGTGCCTTTGGCGTGTTGAACCTTGGGTGTTGATTGTGATTGCCTGAGGTTGGGGGCCCGCCTGACAATAAAGGGGTCTTGTGGTCGCGCGCGTGGGGGTTGGCTTGCCTTCCGACTAACAATCGGTAAAGTTGTGCATTCTTCTGCGATGAGGTTGGGGGCCCGCCTGACAATAAATGGGTTCTGTGGTCGCGCGCGTGAGGGTGGGCTAGCCTTCTGACTAACCATCGGTAAAGTTGTGCATTCTTCGGCGATGGAGGGCGGCTCCCCTTCCGACTAGCTATCAGAGAAGTATAGCGGAATATATCGCTAACAGGTCGACCGCCTGGCCCGACTGCATTCGGGGAAAGTTGCGTGGGGCAAGCTCGAGCCCAGCCGGTTAGCAACCGGCACTGAGTAGCTGGAGTGCGATCCTTTGTGATCTTGGGTGTTGCGTGGTTATCTTTTGTGTCTTTGGGTTGAGGTCGTAACCGCTGTGTCGGGTCTACATTACGTGTCCGGGTGTTGAGTTGGTTGGGGAAAGTAACAGTTCGCATGACAGTCGGGTTATTTGAGTTTGGGGATAGTAGTCCCCGGTGTTTTGTTCGTTGTTGGTGTTCTCGGTATTTCTGCTAGTATGCCGTAGTCAGTCTGGTATCTGTGTTGGTGAGCGAACGCTCACCCCTAGCTGCTTTTCCTACAGGTACTGGTCGCGAGACGGACTAGGGGAGCTCTCGAAGCTTGAAGAGCTGGGAGTGGGAGTCCGGGTTTTTGGGAGTTTAGCGACGTATGCTCTAGTTTTTGTCCGCTTGTTTTGGACGTACTTTTAAGTTGTAAAATATTATTTTGATTAACTAAATGGTGATTTTAAGCGGTTTACTTAAAACGGTTTGAAAATTGTTTTATTGTTTTATTGTTTCACCGTTCGCGTTCCGGGTTCGGTTCTACCGAATTCGGGGCGTGACAGTTTGGTATCAGAGCTCGAGGTTTCACACCTCGGACTGTACGTCAATTAGGTGGGGAGAGTCGAGTCATTAAAAGTCCCGTCGTGCGTTGGTTGCGCAAGTCGGAAACCGTGTGTAGACCCGTAATGACATGAGTCCTGTTTGTGTTGTGTGTATGTGCAGTACTGTGGTTACTGGCATAATGTTTGTGTGTTGCTGCGTGAAACGTTTTTTAGCTGTCGCAACTCGACTCAGGAGCGCTCCTGTAGTCGAACGTGACGGTGCTGATGTCAAGTGGGTACAATGTAGTTCGGGGACGCCTGGACCGGGTTGTAACTACGTGATGTCAAAAATGAGATTTTATGATGAAAGGGAGAAAAGTTTTAAAATTGGTTGGCCCTGTGGGCGTGTGTTTAAATTTGTTGGTGTAAGAACCACTCCCGGTCAACGCTAGTCAAATCGGCGAAAAGCAGGAAAATTTAAAATTTTGGGACAGACACTTAAATGAACCTAATTTGACCCCGAGGGTCATACCGGACTTAAGTTGACCCCGATATCGACCAAAGTGAGTTCTGGGGGACTCAGGGCAACTTTCTGACCAATTCGGGAAAGGTTGACTTTCTACTGGAAAAGTCAACCGAGCGACGTTTTGGTCCGTTCGAGGTCCGTTTTGGATCCAAAAGGCTTAGCCGTCGTCACAGCGGTCTTAGTTGAGCCGTTTCCTTGTAGCTCGTGAAGTTTCATAATTTCTTGGAAAATGTGCCCGTTCGGGGTCCGAGACGGCCGAATTTCGCGAATCTGACTGAAAAATATTTAGAAGATATTTTCCAATAGGGATGTGACCCACTTGCCACATGTCACCAATGTGGTGGTGTTAGGTAACATTGAACAAAACAAAGGAAGACCATATGGGGGGGGGGGGGTTCGGCCATAGGTTCAAAAAAATAGAAAAAGAAGGGAGTTTTAGGGAGAGAAAAGAAGAGAGAAGAAGGAGAGAAAAGAGAAGGGGGAGTTAGGGTTTTGATATTTTCCGACTATCCAACCGGTGGATCGTCTCAACGATCAAGGAATCGAGCTCCCACCGTCATTCCCTACGGTGAGCACCCTTTCGATTTTCGTTTTGGTACGTTTAAAGTTTAGGGTTTGGGTTAAAACGAGTAGACTATGGGTGAGTTGAGGTGTGGGGTTCGTTGGAGGCGTTTTGGAGCGAAAGATGAACGTTTTCCGGTGACCGGAGGCTCGGGGGAGCTCCGGCCACCATGGATGGTGGTTGCCGGAGTTGGGGGGTGGCTGGCCGGAGCTAGGGTCGGCCACCATGGTGGTGAACCGGCCCAGCCACCCACGGCCCTTGATGGCCGAGTGGGGCCCACATGCTCGGGTCTCGGGTTTTCGTGTTCGGGTGGTTTAGAACGTTCCCCAAGTCGTTAATCCACACCCGAAACGAATTTTGGAATTAAATTGTAAAAATTGTAAATGACGGGTTTAGAAACTTTAAACGCGAATTAAATTGCTCGGAAGTCGGAAATTGATTCTTTCGATTTCGTTGGAACCCTTGAATTATTCTAAGATCGTGGAAACGAAAACGGGAATTTTCGGGGCCCCGGAAGGATGTTTTCCAATCCCGGGCAGATTCGCCGGGTCGGGCGAAACGGGCCTTTCCGGGCCCATTATCGACAATGTCGAGTAATTGGGAAGTTTTGGAGTGATCGACATTGTCGGGGTTGCGTTTGGGCGTCAAGTGTATTAAAATTCAGTTTATGCCTGCGAACTTAAAAGTGTTTTAAATTGTGTTCTTATTAGATCGTGCCACCGACAGAGGAAAGGGAAAGCTAGGCGAGTGATCGTGAGCACGCCGGTGCTTGGTTGGGAACTTTTGGGAAAGCGTACGAGGTAGGGAAAAGCAGCCGTATCTCGGCCCTGACTAGGGAAAGTTAATAGTAGAAATGCATGTGACACTTAGGTGTCGTGTGTTAAGTAAGTTTATCGAACAATAGAAAGGCAGGCGACATCGGGTGGTGTCGTATGATACGGGAACATATCGAACAATATAAATGCATGTGACACTTAGTAGTGTCGTAGGAGCAGTGAACGTATTGATATTAGAAATATTGGAGGCATTTGGTTATGCCCGGAGGTTGATTGTATTGTTTGTGGGTGGCTATGAGTGCCCGTGGGGTTATTGAGCCCGTGTTTTACTGTTGGTGTGTCTTGGGTGGTCATGAGTGCCCGTGGGGTTGTTGAGCCCGTGTTTTACTGTTGGTGTCTTGGGTGGCCATGAGTGCCCATGGGGTTGTTAAACCCGTATTTTACTGTTGGTGTGTCTTGGGTGGCCATGAGTGCCCGTGGGGTTGTTAAACCCGTATTTTACTGTTGGTCTGTCTTGGGTGGCCATGAGTGCCCGTGGGGTTGTTAAACCCGTATTTTACTGTTGGTGTGCCTTGGGTGGCCATCAGTGCCCGTGGGGTTGTTGAACCCGTGTTTTACTGTTGGTGTCTTGGGTGGCCATGAGTGCATGTGGAGTGTTAAACCTGTGTTGTCGCTTGTTGTTGAACTTTGGTTGTGATTGTGGTTGCCTGAGGTTGGGGGCCCGATAGAGATCGGGGGAAGTTGCGTGGGTGTTGGCTAGCCTCCCGACATAGATCGGTAAGGTTGAGCATTCTTTGGCGATGAAGGGCAGCTCCCCTTCTGACCAGCTATCGGAAAAGTATTGCGTTGTATATCGCAGACAGGTCGACCGCCTGACCCGACAGGGATCGGGGAAGTTGCGTGGGGCAGGCTCGAGCCCAACCGCTTAGCAACCGGCACTGAGCAGCTGGAGTGCGATCCTTTGTGATCTTGTTTGGTGTGCGATCCTTTGTGATCTTGGGTGTTGCGTGGTTATCTTTTGTGTCTTTGGTGAAGGTCGTAACCGCTGTGCCGGGTCTACATTACATGTCCGAGTGTTGAGTTGGTTGGGGAAAGTAATAGTTTGTGTGTCAGTCGGGTTACTTGAGTTGGGGATAGTAGTCCCCGGTGTTTGGGTTGTTGTTGGTGTTTCCGGCATTGTCTGCTGGTATGCCATAGTCACTCTTGTATCCGTGGTGGTGAGCGAACGCTCACCCCTAACTGCTTTTCCCACAGGTACTGGTCGCGAGACGGAGTAGGGGAGCTCTCGAAGCTTGAAGAGATGGGAGCGGGAGTCCGAGTTTCCTTTTGAGTTTAGCGACGTACGCCATGTCTTTGGTCCGCTTGTTTGGGCGTGCTTTGAGTTGTAAATTATTATTTTGATTAACTAAATGGTGATTTTAAGCGATTTATTTAAAAGGTTTGAAAATGATTTTATTGTTTTAATGTTCGCGTTCCGGGTTCGGTTCTTCTGAATTTGGGGCGTGACAGCTTTTTTTGTAACATCCCGCCGAGCCAGACCCGGGCCCCACGCGCGGCGATGTTAGGTCTGCAGCCCAATACAGCCCTACCCCTCTGGTGTACTGTCCACAGACAAATACCAACTTAGGTTGTTGGTGAGACTTGAACCCAAGACCTCACCCTTTATAGCATTTCCTTGAGTGATGCTATCACCAATTGAGCTGCAGCTTGTTTTGGACGTACTTTTAAGTTGTAAAATATTATTTTGATTAACTAAATGGTGATTTTAAGCGGTTTACTTAAAAGGGTTTGAAAATTGTTTTATTGTTTCACCGTTCGCGTTCTGGGTTCGGTTCTACCGAATTTGGGGAGTGACATTTGGTGACCACAACTTCCCCACCATACCCCATTGTTGACGAGCAATGGCTGTTGAGACGGCCAGAGAGAACGGAACAACGACCTCGACCTCGTCTTCATCTTCAAGCGAACAGGACGACGGACCATCCTAAAGGCCTGCCAGGGAGGCTTGAAGGTCCGGAGCCAGGGCAGTTGTGGACAAAGATATCTCGTCCGTATCCAAGTGCCGCGAACAGTCGCGGGTCATCCCCGCTGGGGTCGTGAGGCCTACAGGAATGAATGGGATCCTCCCTTGATTAGGAAGGCACTTCCCTAACCCTAGGGTCTTTACCGCCGTCCTAGGAAGGTCCTCTATAGGAGCCTTTCCTTTGGCCGGATCCAGCTACAACGGCGGAGCCTGTGGGGGAACATGCGTAGAGGGGCGTGTTGGGGAGCGGGATTCGCAGCCCTAGGAATCACGCCGACAAGCATAACAGGAGCCAAAGCAAGGTCGTGGCTTGGTTGGGGGCGGTGGACTAGGGTTCAGCGGACTAAGGTTCAACGGACTATGGTTTGGTGGAGGATGCGGTCGCATGTTGCTTGGGGAATAAGCAACAGTGGGACGCCGCACATGCCTTCTCTGTCTCGGTTTCAAAACCGATGAAGAAGAAACCTCTCCCATGGAGAAGGGAACCAGCTCCGTCGAGGTTCCCGTAATTAGCGACGGTAGTGCAGGCGTAGAGGGTGGAGAGGAGGAAGAAGTCGGAGCAAGTGGTTTAGTTTCCTCCTTCGGCGTGTCTTATCCCTAGCAACGGGCACAGTCTATGAGGGATTGGATTGCACTGGTAGCGGAGCCGACAAGCTCAGCGACGCAAACCCTAGGTGGAGGCACGACAAAGGTCAGAGCAGCGGCGATGACAGAGGGAAGCTCCATAGCTATCGCACGCGGTTAGGGCTAGAGAGAGATCTCAAGTTACGAGAGTGGGTTTCGTCCTAATTTTTTCAGATTTCATATTCTTAAACTTTTTATCTTTCCAAATATTATGATTAAACTAGAATCCGTTTATCCTTTTTATGCGTGTTGTCATACAATTAATTTTTGAATATATCAGTTTGTGTTTTTTGTTTCATTTTACGCCAATTAACATTATTTTAGACCGAAAAATATCAGGAAAGTCGAAGTGCCATTTGAAGTAAAGATATTAAAAACTAAAAAGAAATGAGATAATATCGTAAAGTTACCCTCAACTTTCAACTATTTTCAAAAAGTTATATTTAATTTTGAGAAGTAACAAACCGACACCTTGACTTCTACCTATGCTCAAACCAGTCTAACGCCGTTTCTTTTTTAACAAAAATAGTCAGGTGCATAGCACATGACAATATTTTTTTGAAAAAAAATGCCAAAACTACCTTTAGTCTTCTCAAGTCCTAAACTACCCTTAATCCCTCACAATAAACCAAACCCTCATAATCATCCAAACCGACGCAGACCACTCTACACATTCGGGAAGGTAAGATTCATACCCCGCCCGTGCTCCGCCGCCAGCAAGATTGGCCAGCCGTATTCGATATTAGCCACTAGTCAAGCATACGTAGCTGGAGACCTCTCACGCATGTCCACACCGCCTCCCTCCTTACGCACGACGGTAGTTCGAAGCCAAAATGCTCTGCTCATGGCCCCACCAGTCCTGTTTTCTACATCTTCTTCCCTCTTCCTATGAGCACGAGCCATCGACTTCAAACCACATTCTTCTTCCCCGTAGCTAGATTTGAAGCCTCCTCTCAAATCCTCAAACCCGTAGCCAAATCTCGAATTTGGGTTTTTTTGTGTGATTTTTTCATATAAAATTAAGTTTCGGGTTTAGTTTTAATAGGATTAATGGAATTAGGGTTTAATTTCATTTCATTTGGTTTTTGAAAATTCTGCTTGTGGTAGTTGGAATTACACACAATACAGTGATATCAAATGTCGTAATTATGGACTACATAAAATTGGTAGCATAGAAGGTGCGTTTGCACTTCTGAAGATGATGCTGGATAGTAATTTTGTGTTTAGATGTGTAATTCTCAAATTTTGGCACTGTGCTTTAGCCAGAGTTAGTGTTCAGAACAAAAATAAATAGTGAAATTGAATTAGAATGAAAAAAAATAGAATAAGGAAAAATAGTTAAATCTGATATATATATATATATATATATATATATATATATATATATATAGGATAGCTATCAGGTACAAACTTGTATCTTTCGTCAGAACGTAGAACTTTCAATCTAGGCCATTGGATCGTAAAATTAAAAGACCAGATTTAATGCATATCTTTTAATATCATTTTAATTAATGCATATCTTGTAATTGATTTCGTAATCAATCACCCCCCACCCCCCTGAATTTCGGTGGCCATCCGATTTGGATAATCAATGGTCCAGATTAGTTCTACGTTCTGACCCGAAACAAGGTTTGTACTCGATAGCCCCCTATATATATAATCTTATTTTATATATATTTTAAAATAAAATATGATTTTGAATCCATGAAAATAGTAAAAATTTAGAAATAATAAAAACATAAAAAAATTAATTGTTAAAAAAATGTTGAAATAAATTAATGAAAACAAGGAAAAGGAAAAATTAATAAAAAATCAATTAATATTAAAAAAATAAGTTATAAGAATAAAAAAACAAAACTTTAATGAAAGTATAAAACATATTGAAATAGAAAAAAAAAACAAAAGATTTGATAAAAATGGTATATTCTTAAGTATGTAGGTTTTTTTTTTGATCAGCTAATGTTTTATTGAGGGCCAGTTTTTCGAACTGAAAAAGAGGTCATGAGATGAACTCACCAGAACACAAACAAGAGGCATGTCAGCAAGACATCCAAACCAGAACTACAGACCCCATTTCTGGGTACAACCTAAGGTCTAACCACCCACATTTTACAACCATGAAGAGAACTAAAATGGTACACAACCATTCACAAAAAAGTTGCTTCAAAACAAATGAAAACTAACAAGAACCAGGTCTAGTACCCATATTACCAAACATGAAGTACAAACAAAGAACAGGCTAAAACAGAGCCAGAAAGCAGAAAACCGAAGACACCTTACCACCAAGGACTGACCAGCACCTCCGGGCTCAAGATCCACCACCACGAACACTAACACCACCGAGGAAGCCCACCCTACACTCCCAAGTCATAGAACCCCCGAACACTGCTCAGTTCCGAATGGAACTCGTCCATGGCCAACACCACAGAGCAACCCAAAGGGGAGTCGAGACCACCCGAACTTCAACCCGTCGCCGGAATCGAACAGGAGAAATGAAATGGTCTCGAGTTCGGCCTAGCTTCAAAAAACTTGCGGGAGAGAGGAGTAAAGGCTCCGGTGACCTCCCCATGACAGATCCATCCTCGTCGGTGGCCAGCACCACAACAAAAGAGGCGTGGATTAAATCTAAAGATCTAAATCCACAACCGAACCAAATCACTCCAACAACCGCCAAACCCTTCCCTTGCCTAAAACCAGTCAACGCTGGTGAACCACCCCACGGCCGGAAACCCATCGGCGGCGGGGCCCCAAAAGAGGGAAAACGAGGACTTACAGATCCAGGAGGGGAAGTCGGAGTAGGTTCATGGGGAGGAAGAGAGCGACGAAACAGCACGACCACGAGCGAGCTATAGTCTCCGAAGAGTAGTCGAGAGCAAAGGGTCTTCACAGCAGCTGCACCGGAGAGAGCGACGCGCCGTCACCACCCAGATCTGCGAAGAGATTCACCTAGATCCGCAACGATCCCAACCGGGAAGGAGGTCCCACGGCCAGATCCGAGAGAAGAGCTCCAGTCTCAGGCAAGGGGGACAAAACACGACAACAACCCCCCAACCCTCACCCCGCAACACTCAAACCAGAAGAATCTGTAGATCTAAAACGGAGAAGGTCAGATCTACAAGATTCCGAAGTTGATATGCTTAGATCTGAAAGTAAGCTCAGATCTGAAGGGTGAGGGCGAGCAAATGACGGAGAGGGAAGAGGTGGGAAGCAACGAAAGGAAACAGGGGTAGACGGTTTAGAGGAGAAGAAAGGTCCGGCGATGGCTTTGGTGGCCGAAGCCACCGTCACCACCGCCGGAGAAGAAGGGATAGAAGGGAGAAGCTAGAGAGAAGGGAGAACACAAGTTTTTAGAGAGAGAGTCGGTTTTTTTCCAATGCTTTTACAGAGTATTGGTCGATAAGTATGTAGGTTATTGATGGGTATTTTAGCTATTTTATAGTTTGTGTTTCTAAAAATTTGTGGAGTGGCAAATATTTGAAAATTAAATTGTAAGTGGGGGGTGTTTTTGACTTTCTACGTTTTTTAGATGGAGAGTTAACACCGTTGACTAGTTTGAGCGAAATTTGAAGTTGAGGTACCAGTTTGTTACTTTTTAAAGTTAAGTATAACCATTTGAGAATAGGTGAAAGTTGAGAGTAACTTTATGAAATTAACCCAAAACAAATTTAGCGTTCTTTGATTTTATTTTACCGAGGAGAAATCTAATAGAAACCCTTTTCATCCTGAAAATCGTGTGAACCAATCATAACCATACATCTTTAAGATCCAACATTCACCATAATGCCACATCATCACCTCAATCCCACCCAAAACTCATGCCACTTTCTTCATTTCTCACACAAGCAAGGACATAATTGCAATAGCATGGTGCCATGTGGACAAGTGTCCATTTTTTCTTCAACAATTCACTAATTTAATCATTCCCGCTTCGTTTCAACTCCGATTAGCTTCAAAGTTGCACCAATATTGGGGTGATAAAAATAATGTTCAATGTTGATAAATTTCACTAATAAATGTTTTATATAGGGGTACATAACTAGTGTTAAATGTTGATAAAAACATGTACTGAGGTGATAAAAAACAATTAATGATGTGATCAAAAACGTGTACAAATTTTATAATAAGTATGAAAACTAGAGTTAGTGTTGATAAAAAAACATGTGATGAGGTGATAAAACACATGTAACTTAGTGATAAACATAGTGTTTAGTGTTGATAAAACTAGTGCTTAGTGTTCATAAAAAAACATGTGATGAGGTGATAAAAATCATGTTCAATTTTGGAAATTGAGGTGATAAAACTATTGTTCAGTGTTGATAAAAGCAGAGTAAAGTATTGATAAAACCAGTGTGAAGTGTTGATAAAAATTATCCAAGTATAATTTCTTTTTAAATAACCCCCAAAATAATTTATTTTTTTCTTGCTTTAAAACATATTCACCACTGATATTGATAGAAAGCCCTTGAAAAAACAAAGATATTGAAGCAAATTTGAGGCCAATCAGAGTTCAAATGAAGCGGGAAAAATTAAATCATGTTTTGTTTTGAAAAATGAGGTGATAAACCTAGTGTCCAGTGTTGATAAAACCAGTGTAAAGTGTTGATAAAACCAGTGTAAAGTGTTGATAAAAATTACCCAGGTATGATTTTTTTAAATCAGCCCCAAAATAATTTTTTTTCTTTTGTGCTTCAAAATATATCCATGACCGATCTTGATAGAAAGCCCTTGAAAAAACAAAAATATTGGCGCAAGTTTGAAGCCAATCGGATTTCAAACGAATCGGAAACGAGCTGTTTTTTCAGTCAACAAGTCAACAACTCAATTGCATCTCATCCATCCATTCTTAGATTGGATGACTTGGATTGGTTCACACGGTTTTTACGTTAAGAGGTGGTTACTATTTGATTTCTTCTCTTATTTTACCATATTTTTAAAGTTGGATAGTGATACTTTTTTTTAAACGAAGGCCTGATATATTACTTGAATTGGTTCAAAATACAACCTAGTGCATCCGGAATGGTAAATCCGGACCACGACTGGACAGACACAGAACGGGCCTCTTGAGCTAACCAATGGGCTAACCCGTGCGTTGTCAAAGAGATATACTCGAGTTTAACATCCTCGAGAAGAGACAAAATAGATCGACAGTCATCAACTAATCGACCTAATGGGGGAAAACCCGATGGCTCCCCTAGATCAAGTGCACCGGGTACTATGCATCACTGCGCACGATCACTCTGGAGAGAGCTTGGTCCTGGATCCACTAGAGTGTTTGCTAAATTTCCATTGCCTCAACAACTTCAGCCCCCAAATTTCCTTGACATATACCACTCTGGCCCTCTATCACCCCTCCTTATGCCGACTTGCATATCTACCACCATCCCAATTGTCCACATTGAATGTGACCCACGTCAGAGGAGGAGGGGTCCAACCCATTTGTCTACTTCTGACGGGGGCAATCACCTTCGTCCGTCCACTATTCGCCTCGACCCAGCTATGCTGAATACTGATCACTGTAGCTATAATGGCTTATGGTGTCGTGCGGGCATTGTCCCAAACAACTCTATTTCCAGCTTTCCATAATTCCCATATAGTCATCGCCACCTTGCATTTTGTTTCCATATCGGGGAGCGCTACGACCAAGGATAATTAATCAAACAGAGAATGATGTGTAAGAATCGAACCTGTAAACCGACCTAAGCCCAGACAGCCTGGGCAAACTAGCAATGTAAGAGGAGGTGTGAAGTATTTTCCTCCCCGATTTGACAGACAGGGCAATATATTGATACTGGGACATGTTTAGTATGGAGATTCGCCGCTACTTGAAGCATACCCGACATAGCCCGCCACAGGAAAATCTTTATTCGGGGTTCAGTGTCTAGATCACAGATACATGTCCATGTCGTGACTCCCCTAGTGTAATGCCACCTCCCGTTTTCTCTGGATAGGACCATGTACCCTTCTTTAACCGTGTATACTCCCCGAACATTATATTGCCGAAACCACTTGTCCTTATGATGAGATATGGGAGCGGGTACCGGTAAGATGTCCTCCATTATCCTCTAAGGGAAAATTTGACGGATTTTGGGTTCGTCCCAATCGGTCCCTTGCGCTGTAGTCAAATCCAAGACCATCAAGTTCAGAGTAAGGGATGTGTGCAGTGGTATGATCAGATCATTTCCCATTAACCTTGGCACACATTGAACTAGTGTTGAACGACCATCCCAGATTGTCCGGCGTAGACCTTGGCGAAGGAGGGTCTGTGTAGTTCGGACCCCCGTCCATATGTGACTTGGGTTAGTTCCCCCGCCTACATTGAGAAAATCACATGTCGAGTAATACTGGGCTTTAAAAACACGGGCCACCAAACTGTTTCGGTTGGGTGAGAAATTTCTTGCCCATCTTTGCCAATAATGCCACATTCATGTCCCAAAAGCCCATTCCACCTTCCTCCTTTGGCTGACACAACTTTTTCCAATCCTTCCAAATTATGTATTTATTTCCGCGCGGGGTACCCGCCCACCAATAACGAGCCAAAGCAACATGTATCTGTTTTATACACCCCTGTGGAAGCATGAACACACTCATTGCATAAACTGGCATTTCTTGTAGACCAGAGCGGATCATTACCTCCTTACCCCCTGCCAAGAGCATTTGACCATCCCATGCCCCAATTTTCGTTACGAGCCGATCACATAAGAATTGTGAGCTCTGCCCTTTTCGCCTCCCCAACATATTTGGGACCCCCAGATACATCGATGATCGGGAGATTTCCTATATACCCAGCACTGTACAACAAATGTCTCGGTCAGCTTGGGTGTGTTGGTGCTGAAAAAATAGAGGATTTGGCCTTGTTGATGACATGTCTCGACATATTCCCAAAGTAAGTGGGTATCTGATGCAGCCGTTCGGCCTCTTTGTTATTCGCCCTACAGAAAATATAACAATCATCTACGAAAAAGATATGTGATATTATTGGAGCTCCCCAGGCCACTAAGACCCCATGCAGCGTCCCATCCCTTTCTGCCTGTGACAACATGCGAGATAAACCTTCCATACAGAATAAACATAAATATGGTGACAGAGGATTTCCCTGGCGAATACCCTGTCCTGTCATAAATAGGGAAGTACTTTTCCCGTCCAAATTGACCGTATACTGAATTGATCTCATACATGCAAGTACCAACGATCTCCATCTCGTCCCAAACCCGAAAGCTCCCATCATTGCTAGAATAAAAGAGCACTACACTCGATCATATACCTTACTCATGTCAAGTTTTAAGGCCATAAAGCCATTTGGCCCCTATGTCCGGCGTCTGAGGGCATGGATTACCTCAGACGAGATGAATATATCATCCTGAATTGCTCGCCCTGGGACACAAGCTCCCTGATTGATAGATTTAATCGGTTCCAACAATGGCTTGATACGATTTGCAAGGACCTTGGACAAAATTCTGAAAATGACGTTGCAAAGGGAAATTGGTCGAAGATCTGCAATCTTCCAGGCCGTCACTTTCTTGGGTATCAAAACCAAACTAGTCTTGTTAATGTCACTATCAATATGTCCCATGGAGACCGCTTCTCGGACGAACTCGATGACCTCCGGTCTTAGGATATCCCAATAATACTTGAAATTTTTTCGGATTAAGACCGTCCGGACCTCGTGAGTTTGACGGTCCCATTTGGAAGACTGCTAGCCGAATTTTCTCATTCGCCATGAAAGAAGAAGTTGTTCTTCGCCGAGCTTGTCCTGACCTTTCTAGATCTGTTTTTTTGGATTTGTGGTGTGGTTGCATAAAAATGGCGACGCTAATGTCCTCCCCTCTCCATATCTGTTTTTTGTTTGGATTTGTGATTTGGTTGCAGAAAAATGGCGGGTTGATGTCCCCCTTCTCAGATTTTTGTTTTGTTGGATGTCATCAAGGATGTCTCTCCCTTGTTCTTTGTCCATCAACGTACATCATTGAGGGGAGGTTTTTGTTTTGGATGTGTGTGGCATATTGGGATGGAAAGAACATGGTAGAATCAATGGGTTCTGTTTATATGTATATGATGATATCAAATTGAGGTAATTTGGTTTCAGATTTAATTTGATGAATCGAGCTTGGTGAATCAATTTGATTGGGGAATTTGATTGTGGATTCAAGCTTTAGATTTTTTTTAACAAAGAATAAATAATAAAGGAGAAACACAATAATATAAGTTGAAAGAAATGATTTTCTAAAAATAAAATTGATTTTTAGAAGATATGCTATAAATTAAGAATTGATTCTAGAGTTCCTAAGTGTGTTGGGAAGCTGGATGAATTGAACAAAGAAGGACGTATTAGTACATAAACTCTATTCATAACTAAATGAGTGATTTAGTAGTTTTGGGTTTTGAATTGTGAAAGATTCACGAACCTCATTGAAGAACAAGAATCAATCTGAGACAAAAAGGCTCGAAACAATGCAAGACTGAAGGGATTGAAGAGTGAGAACGAGTGAGGAGCTCGAATTCAAGGGGAGCCCTGAGATAGGTTTTGCACTTTATAATAAATAGCATAAGGTTGATGTGGATGATCTGATAAATTGTATGTTGACTAATTACGTGATAGTGAAAACCATTCCACTGGTAGAATTCCCCTAGACGTAGGTGATGATGCATCGAACTAAGTAACAAACTTCGTTTCTTTATTGTGTTTGCTTGTTCATATCGTTTATATCTCCATTCTGTTTGAAAGAAAGATGTCAGTCAACATGTCATAACATCTTGGACGACATCTTGCTATTACACTTAACTAGAATTTTCAACTAAGATCACGTACAATGAAGATGCTTGGTTTTGGACACCTACAATAGGTAAATGATGGAGAAAATCTACATTTCAAACCGTAAGTTCAACCTTTTAACCCCCAAATACAATTTTTTTTTGATAAATGATGGTTTTATTCAATAGCTTTGGAATAACGAATTACGAAGCTGGGGAAAAAAAATTCCCCAATAAACTCCAAAAGACAAAAAACAACCCAAGATAAGAATCATCTCCAGTAAGCAGGAGCAAAACAAAAAGAATGAGAGCTCAACCAAAGAGAAAAGTTAGAGTCCTCCACTAAAACACCAGACATTTTACAGATGTTGAAACTGTGAAGCTGAAGTTTGCAGAAAACAGCATCAATAGGCTCAAGCTGCTGTCTGAAAACGGCGGAGTTCCTCTGTAACCATATCTGCCAAAAACACAGATAATCCACCTTTACCCAATTCTGCCACCAACTTCGACGACCAAGTCCTCTCCAAGCAAATAAAGATGATACGCAATCTCCCGGCATGATCCAAACGATAGACCACCAAGAATAAACCTTGGACCAAAGCAACCAAGAGTAGTCACGATGAAGAAAGAGATGGGAGGAGTCCTCAAAAACTCGGGAGCAAAAGCAACACAACATATCGTTAATGGAGATCCGTATCCCTCGTTCCTCTAGAAAAGTCTTGGTGGGGACGGCATTATGTGCCAGCAACCAGACCAAAGTACTATACTTAGGCGGAAGATTCTTGATCCAAAGAATTTCGGCCCAAGGAACAGGAGAAGGCTCAGAATCTGAAAGCAGGAGAAAGGTAGAGGATGTAGAAAAACCAGCTTCCCTCTAGGACCAAATGTCACGCCCCAAATCCGGTTTTGACCGGACTCGAGACATGAACTAAAAACATAATAATAAATAAAATAACTACAAACGAAATAAGCTTCAATAAACCCTATAAGCTTCAATAATGGTTTAAACTCATAAATCCCGACAAACCGAGTCAACAACTCGGAAGCCAAGTAATAAAGATGTTTAGTAATAATAGGAAAGTACGTCTCTAGACCATACTAGACTAAGACTCTCGCTAGCTCCCAAGCTCTAAGAATCCCGCTAGACCAAATCCCGCTCAAAACCTGTAGAACAGTAAAGTAGAGGGGTGAGTTTTCGCTCAGTAGGAAAAAGTAGTTAAGGTGATGAGTTATCCACTCCCCACCACGAGTGACCGTCCAATTAGGGCATACTAGCAAGGCACAACAACTACCGACATCCACAGAAAACACATAACACAAACCAACTCACACGATTATAACCACACTCAGGCACATCAACTACCAATCATAACGCAACAACACACAATAAAAACAAGCATAAGTCCCGTACAACAGTCCCCTACGTCACCGGCTTCCAAAGCCCGGCTCAACCATATCGTACCGGACCACACAACATCGGCCTAGATATATTCCCGGACCACACATCATCGGGGTATAGCTCACAATACATCATACCGGACCACACACCATCGGGGTACGAATCACACCATCCTCGGCCTAGATACCCTAAACTGGAATGCCCCCTCGATGTAGGTATCGTATCGGAACTCTTAGCCCCGGGGGACCGCGTACGTGGGACATCAACCTCGGCCTAGATATCCTACACCGGAATACCCCCTCGATGTAGGTATCGTACCGGAACACCTCATCTCGGAACAGATCATATCGGATCACACTCACGAATATCTCAAACATATCACAAAGTCATAGTTCCAAGAACAGCATACCAAACCAAACAATCATACCGAAACACCTCACATCGGTCTATCAATCACCCGATCATATCACAAGGCATTAGTTCACGTCATACCAAACATATCATACCAGACATATCAGATCAACATATCTTACCGAGCATACCATATCCTAGTCCTCAATTCAACAACGGATAACCCACATATCAAGCGCTACAAGTCATCAATCACAACAACACAGTCAACAAGCAATCCACGGGCCCAACCAAGGACCCACATGTGATACTACATCACAACAATTCCCAAACCTACGTGCACGACCTGGCCCGCAAGTTACCCTCATTTCACTCGTTCCTCACATCCTACATGCAATTCTATAAGGGTTATTTACGATAAGGTACCCTAATGTTTCGTCCACGAACGATAAGGTACCCTAATGAATTTTATGTCCGATAAGGTACCCTAATGATTCGTCCACGAACGATTTGGTTTAATGCTGTTAAAAAACTAACAGAATTATGTAGAATGACTATTTTGCCCTTTGACATTTCAGTTGACTTTTGACTTAAGAGTGAAATGATAATTATACCCTCAGTTATTATTTTTCCTTAATTTATATTTTCTAATTATTTTTAATTTTCAAAATAAAATAAATAAATTATATATTTTTTAAAGTTATATTTTTTAAAAACTGAATTTGTTTTTTTTCAAAAATAAGTTTTTTTTAAAAAAAAAATCATATTTTTATATTTTAAAATCAGATTTTATATTTAATTAGTTTTATTTTTTTTAATAATTAGTTTTTTTATATATAAATAATTTTTTATTAAAAACAGTTTTATATATAAAAAATCATTTTATTTTTTTAAAAAAATTAATTTTATTTTTTAAAAAATTAAAAAAAAAGAAAAAACGCAGAACTGTTCGAGTTCGAGCCCCTCCGGCGAAGCTTCGTCCTCTCCGGCGTCGTCTCCGGCCACCCCCTCCGCCGCCGTCATCGTCCCCGGCCACCCCACCTCCGCCGCCTCCTCCCCCCTCTTCCACCTCCTCCCCCTCCCCTCGAATCGCGTTTTGGTTCAGATCTGAACCAAAACGCCTCAATCTGAAGCGACTCGTCGTTGCTGAACTCCCATTGCAGGTGCTTCACACGAACTGCTACACGCCCATCCATCTTTATTTCCATCTCCGAGTCATCATCGTCACCAGAATCGGGTCGATCAGAGCCGGCTTCCTTCCCCAGCGTCGTCACGGTGAGGTCGGCCATGGCTGTCGCTTCATCTTTTGCGAGTAGATCTGGGATTGGAGCTTGAGCTCGTCCGTCCGGTGAGGGCGGTGGGAGGAGGAGGCGGCGGAGGTGGGGTGGCCGGGGACGACGACAGCGGAGGATGGGGTGGCCTGAGACGACGCCGGAGAGGACGAAGCTTCGCCGGAGGGGCTCGAACTCGAACAGTTCTGCGTTTTTTTTAATAAAATTAATTTTTTAAACAAATAAAAATGAATTTTTAATTTTTTTAATTTTTAAATATTTTTAAATATTTTTATTATTATTTTGAATAATTTAATTTTTAAAATTTAAATTTAAAATTTATTTATTTATTATATTTTTATTGTATTATATAATGAAGGGTATAATGGTAATTTTGTCTATCAAATTTATAAGCTTAAAATAAGAAAGGGTAACATCGTCATTTCACACCCCACTTAACTGCACATGTCTAATTTAGAGGAATATTCCGTTAGTTTTTAACGGAATATGCCAATTTTAAACCAAATCGTTCGTGGATGAATCATTAGGGTACCTTATCGGACATAAAATTCATTAGGGTACCTTATCGTTCATGGACGAAACATTAGGGTACCTTATCGTAAATAACCCATTCTATAATTATAACATTCGATCGTAACCTATATGCATACTAGTAACTTTCCGCAATTAAACCGGTATTCGCTACTTTTCCTTACATCGATCGCTATCCAAACGCTTAGTCAACTCGAGACGCCTAGCATCCTCCTCTGCCGTGCTCGGGTCCAACGTCTAAGATCACAAAACTATCCGAGAATTAATGCTAATTCAAATGCGGTTTAACGAGAAAATAACCGAATTACTCCCGAAAATCAAAACATGGACCGCAGGGAAAATTGGGCCGGAACAAGGCTCATTCCGGGCGGCCCACAGGCCCGATACCCGGCCCGTGCGACACACCGGCCCGGTACCTGGCCCGGTCCGTGTGGCACACCGGCCCGGTACCTGGCACGGTCCGTGCGGCACACCGGCCCGGTACCTGGCACGGTCCGTGCGGCACACCGGCTCGGTACCTGGCCCGGTCCGTGCGGCACTCCGGCCCGGTATCATGCCCGGTCCGTGCGGCACTCCGGCCCGGTATCAGGCCCAGTCCGTGCGGCATTCCGTGCCATTCTAGGCAGGCACCTTCTTCTTCCTCCCTCAACCTCGTTTCCATGAATTTTCCACCTCCAAACTCCATTGATGACCTCCCAAACCTCCAAAACAGACCCAATAACTTCAGTACTTCAATACCCAAGTTGGATCTCCTCAAAATCAACCAAACCTACAAGGTTTCTATCAAAACCTTCACCTTTCTTCACAAAACCGTCATCTAAACCATAATAACCTCAAACCCAACTACTTCAAGATTTTCTCTATCAAACCTACGAAATCGGTTTGAAGTTTTACCTTAGGAATGGAGAAAGGAGGAAGAAAATGATGTTTTTGAGAAGTTTTGAGGTGAAAACCAAGTCAAAACTCTCCCTTTTCTCCTTTCTTCTTCTTCAAGCTTCAATGGTGTCCCACTCTCTCTCTCCTCTCTTGGTAATTTCGGCCAGCACTAGCAATTGGGCTGAAATATGCTCTCTCTTGTCCCTTTAACCTATTTGAGAATGGACCAAAATGCCCCTAGCTCCTTTCCTTCACTTTTGGCACATACAAGGGCAAATGAGTCTTTCTAGACCCATTTCTTCTCCTCCAAGCTATCATGGAAACATGTCCATGTGGGTCCACCTCTACCCAAAATATCTCCAGCTCAATTAATTTAATTCGGTTTAGTCTTTAATTAGGCTTAGTTTGACCCCAGGTTGACTTTTTCGCAAACACAGTCGTTTGAAAGGAAACGACCCAACTAAACTAACCGTAACAAAGGCTAAGGTTTTTGGGTTCCGGAAGGGTCCCGAATGACTCCCGGAGTCATCGGTTGACTTTTCCAGCAGAAAGTCAACTTCCGTCAAAATTCACCGGTTCGACCGGGGTCGCCCGTGGGCGGTTCTTACACCAAACGACCCGATCTGATGAATCCGACCGAACACATACCGAACTCAAAAGCTCCATGAGCAAAGCCTAGTCGTCCCACTCATAAGTGAAGAGGAAGGAACGACGATAATCAATGTGCCAAGAACCAGCATACCACATCTCACCAATACGCCACCATTTACCCGTACAAATAAGGTAAAGCCGGAGAAAGCGATAACGAAGGGCCACTGCACCAACCCAAACATCCTTCTAGAAACGAATGCGATCTCCACATCCAAGCCTCCAATGTAAACTCTGGTTCCCAAAAAGATTCCTGAAAGACTGAACCTCTGAAAGTGCCATTATATGACCGAATAAGAAAGACGAGCCAGGTTTGTCTAGAGCAGTGAGGTCCCATTCAGCCAAATCCCAACCAAACTTCGCACATAACACCCTCTTCCAAAGAGAGTCATTCTCAGAGGCAAATCGCCAGAACCACATAACCAACAAGCTATTATTTATCCTCTCCAGACCCCGAATACCTAGACCACCTTCGATCTTGGTTCTACAGACTGTAGACCAACAGACTTTGCAAAATACCCAAAACCGAGCCCTATTATGCCATAAGATTCGTCGTCTCCAGGCTTCCAATTCCCGAATGACACCCTTAGGGGCCCTGAATAAGGACATAAAGAAGATATGCAGTGCAGAAAGAGTGGATTTAATCAAAACTAACCTTCCAGACATGGAGAGGTCCTTAGTCTTCCAAAAGCAAGGGAGGCTTTGAATTTTTGCACTACTGGATCCCAAAAGGAGACGCGTCTCGGGTTTGCTCCCACGTGAAAAACAAGATACTTGATAGGAAGCGATCCTACCAAGCAACCCAAAGACGAACCAAAAGAGGCAGTGATGAGGGATATAGCGTTAAGAATAATTGTAGTGGACTTGTCAAAGTTAATTTTAAGCCCCAAGCTGAACTCGATAGTGAGAAGAGTGCTCTTAAGCCTCAAAAGATCAGCCACTGAACCTCTAACAAAAAGCAGGGTGTCGTCAGCGAATTGTAAGTGAGATATAATAGGTCCTGAAGAGCCTATCTGCACCCCAGAGAATTCCCCCAACCTGATTCCTTCCTCAAGAACCTGGTGCAACCCCTCTGCATCAATCAAGAAGATAAAAGGGGAAAAGGGGCTACCCTGCCTGATCCCATTAAGTATAGGAAAATCATGACTAGGGGAGCCATTCACAAGAACAGCTATAGAGGCCCTAAAGCAAGAAGTCATCCAAGAACACCATTTCTGCCCGAAGTCCATAGCAACCAACACCTCTTCTATATAGTCCCAAATCACCTTGTCAAAGGCCTTCTCAAAATCAAGTTTGAGAACAATCACTTCCTCACCATAGTGCCGGACCGAATCAATAACCTCTGAAGCGATCAGAACCCCATCGACTAACTGTCTACCTGCAACAAAACCTGACTGAGAGTCACTAATAACATCATTTAGAACTTGCCGGAAGCGATTAGAGAGCACTTTGGCAAGAATCTTGTAGGGGCCAATTTTAACCTTACATTGAACCTATTAATCTTAAATTCAACCTTAAACCTAAGTATCTCTCGTTTCCGTCCTACTATGTTTGGTCTCACTAGATTTCATATTCTTATCCCGACTTGAAAATTATTGAGGGATAGGTTTCACTCTTCATGTACGTCAACATATAGGATTTTCGAAGCTTCTCGAGTTCGTCGATGAGGGCGGGGATGGTGGGCTCGGAAAGGAGCACGTCCCCTTGCTCCGACTTGATTGGCTTGGCTAGAGCTACGGATGTGTCGAGGGTTCTGTCGACGAAGGTAGGACACCATTGCAACCATTAGCAAAGAGGGTTATGAGGGCAAGAAAAAGAAGAAGTAATGACATATTTAGATTTTAGGCACATAAAAGAAGTGTCGTGGAAGTGACAAGCATAAATTAGATACAATAGAGGGGACATTGACATCAGTATCCCGGGGAACGCCTATCTTGATATCGCTCTTCAGTGACACTCGACATCAAGATCAGTTGATCTCCTCACATACTCTAAGTTAAGGGTGTCCATGGGCCGATCCCCGGCCCCGTGGCCAAATTTTTGAACCGACCCAGAGTGACCGGATTCAAAAAATTTAACCCACTCCCGGCCCCAGTCCCAGTCCCAAAAAGGGACCTTTGAACCCGCCCGTCCGGATTATGGGCCGGTTCACCGGATTGGACCAACCCATCCGAATTTGTTAACAGTTAATCACATTAACTGCAAGTAGTAGCACATATACTTTCTAATATTTTTTTCATTTTCCAAACACCATTAAAAAGTCAACAAAGAGTGTTTAGAAGCTTTCAATTTGGTCACTTCTTAATGATGATAAAACTCTATACCCCATTGAAATTTTATCAGAGGTTCAAGGATTACAAACGTCAAATAGGGAGTTCAAATTGACCCAAAACAAATTATAGTTACAAAAGATGAGTTCAACTCAACACAAAACTGATGTTCTATTACAAAATTGGTAATCATCTTCAAAAACTCAAGCCATCAATCTTCATCTTCATTTATAAAAGTAATTAAAATTGTAAGAGTGTGGCATTTGGCCTTGCACTTGTACCATATCCGGGTGGTCCGGGATAAGTAGGAAACCATGTCACGAACCCGCTACCCGGACCGCTTACTCCGGATTTGGTATTTCTGAACCCGGGCCGTCCTTATAACTCATGCGAACAAACCCACTAAGGCCGGGTAGGCCGGGTTGACCGGGTGGGTAGAATCTGAATTGGTGTACGGTTTTTACTTGTCTTCATGTTGGTTCTCATAACAGAATTTGGTTTACACATTAAAAATTGAAAAAAAAAAACTATCAAGGAAAATCGAGTATGTACACGCTTGACATCTACGCAGCGCACCAAACTGTACCTGTGTCCTAAATTTGAATGGAAGTTACAATGATCTGTTAATAAAAGAATTTCAACGCACGTGCTTTAGTGAATGCATTTTATAGGATCAAAATAGCGCGTCTGTACCAAACTCGTTGATTAAAACTGGTCTCCTTCAGCTCATGTTTAGTTATACTGTACTTACAGAGGATGCACTCATTTGTATTACTATAGCTCCGAATCCTTTTCCGACCGGTGAGGCAATGGGTTTTCTCCGGCACCAAAAAGCCTCCCACTCCCTCCAAGCCCAAGAAGCGATGGGTTGGAGGCATTAAAAGCAGTGGTGAGAAAGAAAGCAAGCAGCGAACATGGTCCCCTGGTACGAGTTCAGGCCCAGGCTCAAGCCTTGCATTCCCACCATCCGATTCCTGTAATAAGCACACATTTCTGACTCTCTCCCAACATCTCCAATACTTGGAGGTGGGATAATGCAGGAGAGAGTCTAACACCGTTTATCCACCTCTACCTGGTTTTGTATTACTTCAACCCCAAGTGCCAACTGTTTGTACATTGAGCCAAAGCTTTAGTTCCAATGAATTGTTCCTTGCTCTACAAATTTGTTTCTAGAGTCCATGGCCGAGTTAGTTTTTCCACCAAAAGAGGGCATTACGATTTTGTCTAGTAATGAAAAATAAAATCTAGAATATTAATATTACATAAAAAGAATAAATCTCCACTTTTTTTTAGCGAAAGAATCTTCATTAATGATCAGAATTCAGAATATATTGTAGTGCCTTAGGAAGATTTTCTGACCACTAAAGAACAGACAGAACGAAGTAACAAAACTTTGTTCACAGTTCTCTTAACAAACTCGGGAGCAAGGCTCTCGTTTTGAAAAAGTAGTTGAAAGCAGTACAGTTTATGAATCTTAATCTACAAATTAACTGGCAAGATTGATTGCGAAACTGATGAAGACTGCTCAAGGTGTGGCTGAATCGTCGATGGTAGCATATCGACGATGGTAGATGTGAATCAGGGATTCCTCTCGGTAAAAGTCCTTGACTCCTTGGGAAAAAACCCTGAATCGTCGTTCATTGATCATTAACCTTGCAAAACAGAACATAATGGATAAAGTAAACCATAACCAATCGATCAGAGATCGAGGAGGAGGCCTCGGAGGAGGCCAAGGAGGGGAAAACAATAACGACGGTTTCAGAGGCAGCAGGTGCTGAGCAGGGGGCGACGGTCTTGGTGGCTTCCCCTGAGGACTTGCGAAGGGGATCGGGACAGTGGGGGCGGTAAACGAGGTGGGGAGGGTGATTATGATGTAATCGACGTGGTGAATGCGGGCGGAGGAGTGGGGAGTGAGGGATGGGGGTAGTGCGGCTTCATTACAACGGAGAAGGACCGAACCGGTGTCGGGAGATACGACGACGAAGCGCCTGTGCCTAACAAATAACCTTTTAGAATAAATCTCTACTTATTACAAATCATGTTGTGGATATTTCATATTTTGAAAGTGTTATAAAATATTATAAATATCTAAAGAATATATATTTCGATGTATACGATCATACTATAATTCGTCCATGGGATATTTATAATAAGATACCCCGTATTCTCCAACATTGTTCGCAAAAAAGTCTTTACCTGATCAAACTAAATTTATCGCATTAGTAATATATTAATCTGTTTCGTTAGATATGGATTCAAGACAGTGGTCCACAGTAGCGGCTCGTTTGCATCCGAGGCGGCGAGGCACGGAGGGGAACATGTCTTCTAGTTTACGTCGAGGACGACGCTATAGAACTTCGGGTGGCTAGTGGAAGGACTTCATCAGTAAGATCTAACGTCGCCTCTTCCACGTTCAGGGACCCAAAAGAGCTTCAACATGTCACACGACCGATGGAAGTCCCACGGGGAGGGTTGGTGGATCCGGCGGTGTGCAACAAATAGAGGAGGCTGACATGCAAGGCCACGAACAGGGTCCCCATGACCCACCAGAGGAAATGGTAGGGCTAGGCAGCCAATGGGGGGTCTGGAAATGTAGGAGGTGGTGGTTCCTCTGACGGAGGTATGCGGTCGATGAGTAAACATTGCGTATGCTCTGGCTAAGAGGGTGTTGACTCTGAGGTCTTTCCATTGAAAACATCTCGTTGATTGGTTCTCGAAATTATGGAGAATCCTGGCGTTTGTATCATGTCTTTTAGAAGGAGGTGTGGTGGCCTTATTTTTCTGGGCGACTAAGGAAAAGGCGAGGATTCTAGCGGAGAGCCCTGGGAATTCCGTTGATCCCTGGTGGTGATCACATACCTCTAGCCACACATGCGGGTACATGACATCACCTTCACCCACTTCTCGGTGTGAGTAAGGGTTACCAACTTTCCGTTGGGTGCTTGGAAGCGAGGGGTGGGTTTTCCAGGCCAGGGATAGCTTGAGAACTTTCCTGGTGGTGGAGGATGATGAGGGAGGAATGATTTGGGGTGACTTCATGGGAATTCGAGTACGGTTGGAGGTGAAACACTTGCTACAGGGCCAAGTCTGGCCAGGGAGGTGGACTTTGAGGTATGGTACTACTTAGCCTCTCATATGAATATTTACCTTATAATTGCTTTATTCGGGACTAGGTGGGACGTCAGATCAAGGAATGCCCGTAGGGACGAAGGTACGGTGACTTTCATCATGTTCTGATTAGTACCTAATCGTAACACTCCAAGCATACGATGTATCGAGTTTAGTATAACACACTTAAACTTGATCGGTATCTTATCAATACAAGAGCTCATACTTGGGTCAACATACTTTTCGTCTATCCGTATAGATCTTAACGCTTATTCATAAGCGACAATGCCCAAGTTTTCATTGCGAAATAACTTCCTAATCGTGCTTCAAAACTTTGAAGTTGGGTTTAGTATTTCCAATTTCGAAGTACGTCCCTTACATACAACATTGTACAAAAGTTGTGCTCCACTAACCTCCTTGTCACTTACAAGGTTTATCCTTATTTTTGATAAAAATCAAACCTTTTGACTTCTTTATCAAAACGAGAATCCTTTAACTCTATGAAACACTTGATTGAATCCATGATTGGATCCTTTAAACTTGCATACCTATCCATAATCCGATTAAGACATTAAGTCGTATCTCATACACGTCCATTTAATGGAAGTTTCGTTTAACAAACGTTGTCTTGATATTCAAATGTGTTATAATTCGGACAAGAAAAATTCTTACGACTTGGAATATGGTTATTGGTGAAACCATCACCATGACCTTAAGCCTTCTTATGGATGTTACCTTTATCCATTTTGTCTTTTTTGGGTGTCTATGTACATACAATTATGTACATAACTCCCGAAGCGTTGGACAAATGAATTAGTGTAGGAGTGTGAGTTTCAATCCATGGTGTTCTGGCTTGAACAATCATGTATACGTAGCTTTGGCTTATTATGCACAGTCTTCTTGAGCCTTTCCTTACCATTTTCACCCTATGGCTCCTAACTATATGTTAGGTCAATCGAACTCCTTATTTGATTATTTATGTTGGTTGGATTTCTTTCCATGTCTCCTAGCCATTTGGTAGAGTTTGACTTTGTCCTATTGACATCTTTGATCTTATGGTACATTACAAAGTTCCTTCTTGTCTTGTTGATTCTATTACAATTCCATACAATCAGAATGCTATTCCATGGACTTTTAAATTGCCTTGGGTAGTACTGTACTCCCATGGTTCCTTTGAAAATGCACATTTCATTCCAAATGACACCATTTCGAGCAACACACACTTTTCTCCCTATACCACTATAAAAATAATCTTAGAGTTCCATACAACTACAACACCCTTCTATGGCCTTTTGAGTCTCCTTCGGGGTCGTACTGTATACCCACTAGTTCCTTTTGAAACGTACTTTCCAAATGGTACTAGTTCGAGTAACTAAAATATTTTTTTCTCTATAGCATTATAAAAGTTATGTCCTTAGTTTCTATAGGACATAGCGTGATATGATAATTATTTACTTTTTGGTGCTTAACTTATTTGGAACTATAAGTCTTAACCCTATATCTTTAAGAAAAGACAACTTGGAATTCTTTCCATCCATATGTATATGGTGTCTTCACCACCATCTTTGATGAAACTTTGTTCAAAATGAATGTTTTGGTTTCTAGAGCACAACCCTAAAATGAGATTAAAAGACCAGCATTTATCATTGACCGATTCTTATCTAATAATGTTTGATTCCTCAACTAAACACACCCTTTTGATTGTGGTGTTCCTTGAGGATTCAATTGAGAAATTCTATCACAATCACTTACATGATCTTTGGCCTCTTGGGTTAAATATTTTCCATATCGATAAAATCGTAATACTTTAATATTTTTGGCCAAATGTTTCTCGTACTTCATATTTGAAATTTTCAAAAGATTCAAATTTCATTAAATAAATACAACCTTATCCATTGATAACAAATTACGAGATTTCTTCTTTAGTACTTGTAGTTGAAAGGACTACATACATCAACATGTACAAGGCCTAATAAACTACTAGTTACTTCACTTAGTCTGAACTCAAGTGATGTTTTAATGGAAAAATGACAAAGACACATATTCATAAATAGGTGTCTTTGTCGTTTTTCTCATAGAATGAGATTCACATATTTCAAAACATCACTTCAATTAAAATTTCATTAGAGTTTTTGATTATACGTCTCTCATTCATGTGCCCTAAATGACGATAATAGAGAAATGTAAGGTTTGAATTATTAAACCATTATGTATCAATGCTATATACATAGTCCTTTATCATTAATGTCTCTTATGTCCAATACATAATAACTTAATTTTATTTTTGAATATGCATTTACACGGGAAAACCGTTATCTCTAAGGTTGCAAAAGCCTCTCCCCCCCTCCATTTTTTGTGTAGGCGTCGTCACTAAGATTTCCTCCACCACTACCAGTCTCCCTCTATGCACATCTACCACCTATCGATGTCGGTCACCTCCACCGTGGATTCCACCCTGCCGCCCCACCCGTTTTCCCCGATAATTCCCACCCACATATTTCCAATCTAGTTTCAACGCTAACCGCTCCTTCCTCTCCTTCTATATCTCAATGCACCCACCACACGTACTCGGGGGGTACAACAGAGTACATGTAATTTTTGGACCGACCCCATGTCTCGGCGAGAGGCCAAGCACCGACATGTCCAAACCTTCGCCCGTCACATGCAGAGACCGGGAGGGCCACATCGCGTCCCCGAGGTCTGGAGATGACTTCTTTAAAGCTGTCTCCGGCCTGGAATATGCATGTGGGTCTAGATCCGGAGAAGGCTTCCCTATCTCATTCTGAGTCGTCGTCGGGGACGAGATCGGTGGTACCAGACTAGGAGAATGATGATGACATCCTGGAGATCCCGGCAGAGGCTATTCCGGCCGCTGTGAATAGTCGATATTGTTTCCCTCTCGCGGGGAAGGTCGCGGGCGTGGGACGTCTCGACCAGAATGTATTCTATGGGCTTATGCTTCAGCTATGGAAGGTGAACGGTTTGTAAGTCGAGTTCTTGGGAGGTATCGGACATGACCCGCTTTTACTTGTCCAGTTGTGTTCAAAACTTTGGCACATCCTAGATGCGATGAGCACATCAACTACATTCCAAATGCAATGATGCCTCAAATTACATCCAATGTAATTCTTCCTTTGAACCCGTCAACTACATCCAATGTAATGACGATTCTAAGGGCTCACACACAAGGATTAAAATTCCAATTTTATCTTTGCATGTGAGGTGATATGCTCGGTAAATAAAGTTAAGCATGCAATTCTAAAACACATAGAATTAATCATGCATAAACTAAACCAAGCATAAAGCGATAAATGTGCACATAATAGCCCCCTAAACTAACTCCCACTAGCTTCTTGAGCTCCACCGACTCCAAGCCGATGTCAACACCCGAAAAGCCACCAAATGACCTTTTCGCCCTTTCTTCGTCTTGAGTAAAATATTACAATTTAATACACGACTCGCAGGTCGGGAATAAATAAATATTACAAACAAGTGGTTCGACGACCACACCTTCAAAAGAATAATTACACGCTAACACTAACGGCTCGCAGGCCGTGAAAAGCGATAAATAATTAAATTGAGCTCGGGGCTATTATGTACACCATGCCAACATCACATCACACATCGTGTTATCAAACAAGCATGTTATCAAACATCATGTGATTTTCCGGTTTTAATTAATAGCCAAGTTTCGAAATTTTTTGATTCTCGGTTTATCGAAACCGTTCAAAAATGAAACTTTTGAACATTTGATCTTCGAGTTCGTCATGACGGTTCCAAACTCGTCATAACTAACAAAACGGTTTAGCCTTGGCATATCAACCATCCAAAGGTCATGCTTGGCCTAGCTCCGTCCAACGGAGCCCCGTTCGGTCCCGGTTTCGGCTCCCCGAGAGTCCCGCTCCCGAGACCCGAAAAATCAAATTTTTTTCAAAATTTCTAGATTTGAAATAATTTTCAAAATTTCATTTTACATGCATTAAATCCATAAACAAGTATTTAAAACATGTTATCAAACAATTTAGCAAAACAACACGCCAAAAACGAAACTTTCAAGCAAAACCGAAACTTTGAACACCGTCTTGTGAATCCCGAAGGTAGCACGGCTCTGATACCACTGTTGGGTCTCGAGGTAGGGTTGGAGATGAACCAACTCGCAGAGGAAAATCAAGGAAAACCAAGAGACGATTAAAACCATGAAACAACTAACAAAGAATGGATTCACAAGAGAAAAATTCAGCACTAGTTCTTACCAAAACAAGAACACCGGGTAACGAATGATTGGCTTGAGTCTCCAAGACGCCTACGTATCCACATGGGAATCAAAGCCACGTAGTTCTTCTCTTTGAGGACTCAAGAACACAAAACTGGAGGTGGGAGCTTGCCAAACCCGAAATTGCAAGGGAAGGGAGAGAGAAGTTGTGTTTCCTATTCTTGTCTTGTGTTTGTTATGTTGAAAAAAGATGACTTAAACATAACAAAACCCATACTTGTCCAACTAAAGGCATGGGACAAGTATGGTGTCAAGTAAGGAATAAATAGGACAAAGTATGACAAGACAAGATTGGGTTAGGTGGTGAATCACCAACACCTTAATCCTTGTCTTGCTTACTTAGTACTAATTAATCAAGACTTGATTAATTAGTTCCATGGGCCTTGGTTGCATGGGCCTTTCATGGGCCTCTTGGAACATGGCCCGTGGCCATTTCCAACGAGGTCCCGTGATTCGCTCATCGCCTCCAAGCCTTCCATACCGGAAATGTCCAACATTATCCGACGCAATCAATCCCAAGACTCCAAGCCTTGTCTCGATCCGTAAAGTCCTATTCACTTACGGGCACATGACCCAAAACCCAGTTTTGGTCATGTCCCGAGACAACTCCCTTTTGGCCATTCTCCATAAATGTGTCAATGAGTTTCATCCTCCGGTGTGACCCTTAGGTTTATGCATGTCAATAGATCAACGTAAAATCCCATTTTACTTGATCCTATTTAAGTGGCAACTAACGAGACTTTAGTATTGCCTGACACTACATAACGAATCGACCCTGTCGATTCTAACCTTTCCGTCGTCCCTGTCATTATCCTTTTATCTCCGATATCCTGATTGAGATAAGGCATAGAGCCGTCATCCTTATTATTCTCAATCACCGTTCCTTGATATGTGAGATGACTGAAGATATGATACCCAGTATCATGTGCATGGCCATGCTATTCTTCCAGTCACTCTCGATCAAGTGGCCGAGAACCGATATCTTTCCCATACCTTAGTATGAGGGATAAATCCCTTAGCCGTCTTTCGTGTCACTCATGTAGCCCGTCCCCAAGCCAATCCTGGCCGTTATGGAAGCCCTGTTACGGACAACATTAGGCTCAGGTCAAACTCAATTGTTGACTACATAGCGATCACAAAGACTCCTTGGTCTAAGGATACATGACAAGCTACAACACTGAATATGTTCATGACTTAATCTATGGCACATATTCAGGGCGGGTCGTCCAATATCATGTCCCACATGATATCTATGATCAGACTCCGGAATCTCATTCCAATGACTAACAGAACGTAAGCCATAAAGAGCCATCTTTCATACTAGTCGCTTCTAGTGAAGCTTTGTTGACTAGGGACCCATCGAGTGTGATCTATCTCGATCTATGGTTCTATTCGCATGGTGGGCATAGATCAGAGCACACATCGATATATTACTCCAACACATAAGTAATATAAAGCCGCTTTAATTTTATTGCTAACGATGATATATACATTTGGACATTTAGGATTGAACTACGGGCACTAAGACTAACAATCTCCCACTTGCCCTAGTTCCAATCTAAACTCCAATATGTCCCCATCGACTTTACATGTCTAACATTTTCAGGCAGTGACACTGCCTTAGTCAAAGGGTTGGCTATGTTATCATCTGTTGCAATATCGGTTATCTTCACTTCACCTCAGTTCAGTATTTATCTGATGAGGTGGTTACGCCGCAGTACATGTTTGGATTTGTTATGCGATCTAGGCTTTTAGCTTGCGCAATGGCCCTTGTGTTGTCGCAAAATGGATTCACCGGACTGGATGGGTTTTTAATTACACCCAGCCCTGCCATGAATTTCCAAATCCACATAGCCTCCTTAGCTGCCTCTGCAGCATCCATGTACTTGGCCTCTGTCGTAGAATCGGCAATGGTATCTTGCTTTACGCTTTCCCAGCTAAAGCTCTGCCATTCAGCGTAAACACATATCCTGATTGACTTCTAAAGTCATCTGGATTTGTCTTGGAAAACTAGCGTCTACTCATCCTTCGACGACTAGTTCAGCATCATCTTTCCCCCGGGTTAGAATGATGTCTACTGGTACAACATAAGGCTTACGAGACGTCTGGTCTCATACATGTCATGGCATATATGATCGATCCTGCCCCCAGGCGCATAGGATTCTCATCATCCTTTTCAACTCATCAGGTGTCTTAGGACACTGAGTCTTGCTGAGATGAATGCCATGACTAGTGGGTAAGAGTCCTTTCTTTGAATCGAGCATTAAGAACCTACTCAATGCCTTGTTCACATAGGTTCCCTGACTTAAATCCAAGACCCTCTCGGTGTGATCTCTACATATCTTAATCCTTAAGATATGAGAAGCATCGCCTAAGTCCTTTATTGAAAAACACTTCCTCAACCAAGCTTTAGTCTCGTGCAAGGTTGGGATGTCGTTTTCAATGAGAACCAGAAAGGTAATATTGCTCCCACTAGCCTTCTTATAAACGCAAGATTCATCCTCGTTCTTGATTAAGCCAAATCCAATTACAGCTTCATCAAAACGAAGGATCCAACTCCGAGAAGTTCGTTTCAATCCATAAATGGATTTCAACAACTTATAAATCTTTCCTTTATTCTTCGGATCGTCAAAACCTTTGGGTCGAGACATACAAACGTACTCAGTCAAATTTCCATTTAGGAAAGCGGTTTTGACATCCACTTGCCATATCTCGTAATTATGATACGCAGTTATGTCAAGAAGAATTTGGATCGATTTTGACCATAGCCACTAAGGAGAAGGTTTCCTCATAGTCAATCCATTGGATCTGCCTATAACCTTTCGCCACCAGTTGAGCTTTGTAGGTCAGAGGGTTGCCGTCCATGTCCATCTTCACCTTGAAGATCCATTTGCATCCTATGGTCCTCAAACCATTGATGGGATCAACCGGTTCCCAGACTCGGTTGTCCGACATGGATTGCATTTCCTCCCTCATGGCTCCCAGCCATAACTCGGAGTTGGGCCCATCCACGACTTCCTGAAAGGTGGCTGGATCATCGTGATCCACCATGACTTCATTGTCACCTCCGGATACCATATCTTGGAGGTGGAAGATTGATCCTTTCAAATCGCCTTGGACCTTCCGGAATTGTAACAGGAATTGGTTCTTACTCTACGACAATCTCTGGCTCCTTTCTACTGGGTTGCCAATTGGTTTAGACAGATCTGTACCATCCTGAATTTCTTCGAGATGCACAGTCCTCCCAATGACGTCTTTGGAAACAAAACTTCTTTTCCATAAAGACCCCACCCCAAGCGACGAACACCATGTTCTCACTGGGATTGTAGAAATAGTATCCCCTTGTTGCTTTGGGATACCACACGAAGGTGCATATCTCAGATCTTGGTTCGAGCTTAGTCGAAACCAAATGTTTCACATAAGCCTCGCAACCACAAATCTTTAGGAAGGACAAAGCGGGCATCATCCCGTACCATTTTTAAAATGGTGTCCCTTCCACACCATTCGTCGAAGCCCGATTCACTATGAATGCGGTCGTCTCTAGAGCAAAACCCCTAAAAGAGATTGGGAGATCAGTCCAACTAATCATGGAACAGACCATTGTCTAACAATGTCCGATTTCTCCGTTTGGCTACACCTTTCAACTACAGTAACCTAGGAGGAGTCCATTCCAAAAGGATCCCATTCTCTTTTAGATGATCAAATAACTCCGTGGTCAAGTATTTTCCACCTCGATCCAATCGAAGTGCCTTAATACCTTTGTCGAGATGGTTTTCTACTATAGTCTTAAACTCTTTGAATTTATCAAAAGCTTCAGACTTATGTCTCACCGAATAGACATAACCATATTTATTGTAATCATCAGTAAATGTGATAAAGTAGCTAAAACCCCTCCTGGCAAGTGAACTTATTGGTCTACACACATTCGAGTGTATCAGCCCCAATAATTCACCCGCCCTTTCATCGCGATCGATAAAGGGCACTTTAGTCATTTTTCCCATCAAACAAACCTTGCACCTATCGATCGAATGGAATTCGAATGAACCTGAAAGCCCGCACTTCTGAAGTGCTGATAGGCGCTTCTTGTTTATGCGACCCAAATGACAGTACCATAACAGAGTTAGGTTTAAATCGTTGGATTTAGACCTCTTGGTATTAACGGAATATATAGAACTTGAGGCATTGTTACCCATATCTAATATGTACAATCCTCCAACCATGTCAGTACTGGTATAAAACATATCATTGCATAGAACATTGAAAACTCTATTTCCAATATTAACATTATATCATTCCTTGTCAAACACGGATACAGATATAATATTCCTACTAAAAGTAGGTATGCAATATACATTATACAATACTAAGACAAGGCCTCTTGGCAAAGCAAGACTCATGGATCCTACAGCAGTTGCCACAACTCTGAGGTCCATTTCGTGCTTTCCAAATCTCTCCTACTTTCAGCCACCATATATTAGTGCATGTGTGAGATTCAGTCATGGTATCTAATACCCATGAATCTTTGGAAGTAGAGAGATGTAGCTCTATAGAGTTAATACCGAATGAAGGCACGATCCCACCGCCCTTCCTTAGATCATCCAGGTTTCCTGATGAAGGCGCAGTCCTACTGCCCTTCTTCAGATCATCCAGGCTATTTGATGAAGGCGCAGTCCCACTGCCCTTCTTCAGATCAGCCGTGAACTTCCTGTAATCCCGGTTCCAATGACCAGGCTGTTGGCAGTAGAAGCAGACATTCTCAGGTGTCTCATCTTTCCTGCCAAGTGCGCATGGGCCCAGCCCTTGCCACTTCCAATTCCCTTGTTGACCATCAGAATATCCTTGGATCCCAGATCCCTGAGATATTCTTTTCAGCAGCTGATGACACTTCATGTAACTCTGATATAGTCTTAGAGACAGCCTTGTCAAGGACATATTCTTTGCGTTCAGACTTGAGGACTATCCTCAAAATTCTGTACCAGTCCAAATAGTTTGTCCCATTTAGCTTGACCCTGTCAAGAATGGTTTTTAATGACAAACTATTAATGTTCGCTGAATTTGCCATTTGATCTACAACAGATAAAATTCAATCAGTAAACTGAATAAATTTTATGAAGATCAAGCTTAAACACCAACAATCAATTCTAAACCTTTAGAATCTGAAACCAAGATCCTTGATTCACTCGATTAAGCTGAACTAATGCTCACCACTTAATCGAGCTATGTAGGTAGGACTCCATCCAATCACATCCAATGTGACTCTTGGCTAGGGTATGTACTTATGTACAAGACTTACCCTATCTGTTACCCTAGCTCAACCTCAGGCCGAGAATCGTAGTCGGGTCCACCAATTTTCAACTATGGCTCGTCACTATGTAGGTGCTCCGCTAATGCGCAAGACACCCACATATGTCGTCCAAACCTACTACCCCGCTTCCCCATGGATGCTCTGCTAATGCGCACGACAACCATAGGACGGGGAGGTAGTAAGGTGTTGATGATTGGGAGGTATCGGACATGACCCGCTTTTACTTGTCCAGTTGTGTTCAAAACTTTGGCACATCCTAGATGCGATGAGCACATCAACTACATTCCAAATGCAATGATGCCTCAAATTACATCCAATGTAATTCTTCCTTTGAACCCGTCAACTACATCCAATGTAATGACGATTCTAAGGGCTCACACACAAGGATTAAAATTCCAATTTTATCTTTGCATGTGAGGTGATATGCTCGGTAAATAAAGTTAAGCATGCAATTCTAAAACACATAGATTTAATCATGCATAAACTAAACCAAGCATAAAGCGATAAATGTGCACATAATAGCCCCCTAAACTAACTCCCACTAGCTTCTTGAGCTCCACCGACTCCAAGCCGATGCCAACACCCGAAAAGCCACCAAATGACCTTTTCGCCCTTTCTTCGTCTTGAGTAAAATATTACAATTTAATACACGACTCGCAGGTCGGGAATAAATAAATATTACAAACAAGTGGTTCGACGACCACACCTTGAAAGAATAATTACACGCTAACACTAACGGCTCGCAGGCCGTGAAAAGCGATAAATAATTAAATTGAGCTCGGGGCTATTATGTACACCATGCCAACATCACATCACACATCGTGTTATCAAACAAGCATGTTATCAAACATCATGTGATTTTCCGGTTTTAATTAATAGCCAAGTTTCGAAATTTTTTGATTCTCGGTTTATCGAAACCGTTCAAAAATGAAACTTTTGAACATTTGATCTTCGAGTTCGTCATGACGGTTCCAAACTCGTCATAACTAACAAAACGGTTTAGCCTTGGCATATCAACCATCCAAAGGTCATGCTTGGCCTAGCTCCGTCCAACGGAGCCCCGTTCGGTCCCGGTTTCGGCTCCCCGAGAGTCCCGCTCCCGAGACCCGAAAAATCAAATTTTTTTCAAAATTTCCAGATTTGAAATAATTTTCAAAATTTCATTTTACATGCATTAAATCCATAAACAAGTATTTAAAACATGTTATCAAACAATTTAGCAAAACAACACGCCAAAAACGAAACTTTCAAGCAAAACCGAAACTTTGAACACCGTCTTGTGAATCCCGAAGGTAGCACGGCTCTGATACCACTGTTGGGTCTCGAGGTAGGGTTGGAGATGAACCAACTCGCAGCGGAAAATCAAGGAAAACCAAGAGACGATTAAAACCATGAAACAACTAACAAAGAATGGATTCACAAGAGAAAAATTCAGCACTAGTTCTTACCAAAACAAGAACACCGGGTAACGAATGATTGGCTTGAGTCTCCAAGACGCCTACGTATCCACATGGGAATCAAAGCCACGTAGTTCTTCTCTTTGAGGACTCAAGAACACAAAACTGGAGGTGGGAGCTTGCCAAACCCGAAATTGCAAGGGAAGGGAGAGAGAAGTTGTGTTTCCTATTCTTGTCTTGTGTTTGTTATGTTGAAAAAAGATGACTTAAACATAACAAAACCCATACTTGTCCAACTAAAGGCATGGGACAAGTATGGTGTCAAGTAAGGAATAAATAGGACAAAGTATGGCAAGACAAGATTGGGTTAGGTGGTGAATCACCAACACCTTAATCCTTGTCTTGCTTACTTAGTACTAATTAATCAAGACTTGATTAATTAGTTCCATGGGCCTTGGTTGCATGGGCCTTTCATGGGCCTCTTGGAACATGGCCCGTGGCCATTTCCAACGAGGTCCCGTGATTCGCTCATCGCCTCCAAGCCTTCCATACCGGAAATGTCCAACATTATCCGACGCAATCAATCCCAAGACTCCAAGCCTTGTCTCGATCCGTAAAGTCCTATTCACTTACGGGCACATGACCCAAAACCCAGTTTTGGTCATGTCCCGAGACAACTCCCTTTTGGCCATTCTCCATAAATGTGTCAATGAGTTTCATCCTCCGGTGTAACCCTTAGGTTTATGCATGTCAATAGATCAACGTAAAATCCCATTTTACTTGATCCTATTTAAGTGGCAACTAACGAGACTTTAGTATTGCCTGACACTACATAACGAATCGACCCTGTCGATTCTAACCTTTCCGTCGTCCCTGTCATTATCCTTTTATCTCCGATATCCTGATTGAGATAAGGCATAGAGCCGTCATCCTTATTATTCTCAATCACCGTTCCTTGATATGTGAGATGACTGAAGATATGATACCCAGTATCATGTGCATGGCCATGCTATTCTTCCAGTCACTCTCGATCAAGTGGCCGAGAACCGATATCTTTCCCATACCTTAGTATGAGGGATAAATCCCTTAGCCGTCTTTCGTGTCACTCATGTAGCCCGTCCCCAAGCCAATCCTGGCCGTTATGGAAGCCCTGTTACGGACAACGTTAGGCTCAGGTCAAACTCAATTGTTGACTACATAGCGATCACAAAGACTCCTTGGTCTAAGGATACATGACAAGCTACAACACTGAATATGTTCATGACTTAATCTATGGCACATATTCAGGGCGGGTCGTCCAATATCATGTCCCACATGATATCTATGATCAGACTCCGGAATCTCATTCCAATGACTAACAGAACGTAAGCCATAAAGAGCCATCTTTCATACTAGTCGCTTCTAGTGAAGCTTTGTTGACTAGGGACCCATCGAGTGTGATCTATCTCGATCTATGGTTCTATTCGCATGGTGGGCATAGATCAGAGCACACATCGATATATTACTCCAACACATAAGTAATATAAAGCCGCTTTAATTTTATTGCTAACGATGATATATACATTTGGACATTTAGGATTGAAATACGGGCACTAAGACTAACACTACATGCAACCCGAGGACATCCATTTCGGGTGTTTGGAGATCGGGGTCCGAGTATGAGATGTCCCAAGGGATGCCCGAAACGCCTCGGGTCGTGCTCTTCTTTCCTCGCTCTTGGGAAATCAGGTAACTACTTCCCCCATTACGATTGTTCGTTGATCGGAAGATTTTCTATGGATGAGGGTCGGACTGGATGTGGGCCACCCGTTGAGGAGATGTATTCGTTTTCGATTCCTAGGTCATGCTCATACCCTCTTGATGTGGTTACAATATGAACGTCTACCTGGTTTCTGTACTCGATGTGGTAGATTGACACACCGTAAGACAGATTGTACGGCCTATCTGCTTGGTATTGGCCGGGAGGAAATCTGGTACGATGGGTCCATCCGGGTGCCAAAACAGCTGGATGTGGATCGCCTCCTCAATATTGCTTGGAGGGCCCCACAAGGACCATGGGACACACCGGTATATGTTTTTCTAACCTCCCTCACCCTGGATCCGGCTAGGGTTTATGTGGGGGATGCGGACGCATCTTAGCATTAAAATGCCACATTTAGAGGGATTTTATTGTTGATTATAGCCCATTATTGTCTCACTCTCTTATGTTTTGCTCGTTTCTAGCGTTTTTCATGTTTCACAGGGTATATCATGGAATACGAGCGAAAACACATAAAAAGGGAAGAAATTCGGAAGCAGCAGTCAAGATGGTGGAACAAAGCAGGGCATCACGGATCCGTGACATAAACCGTCACATGTAGGGTCACGGATCCGTGATGAAGACACAAATTCGCCAAAACGCTCTAATCCGTCACGGATCCGTGACGGTGGCCGTGACGGACAGCATCACGGAGCCGTGACACGCGCGCATGCCTGTTTCCCAAATTTGTTTCAGACTCGAGTTTTACCCTTTTTAACCCTAAAATCATCCTCCCAATAGATCTAACTTGTATTTTTTAGAGTTCAGAAGAGATGAGAGTTGAGAGCAAGCTAAGGGAGAGGATTTCGACTTGGAAGAACATCATTGTAATCTATATTGGGTATTGTATTTCTCTACTTTATTCAATTATGAAGCTTTGTTTATGTTCATCAATGACATCTTCTTCTTCCTTGCTCATGAGTAACTAAAACCCCATAATCTAGGGTTATAGGGGAGTAGAGATTTACGTTCCAATGTCTTGAATGTATGAATGGGTATTGTCTTGAATGATTTGATTTATGGTTTGTATTTGATTTAAGCTTAATGCTCTATCTCCCGGGTAGGCTTGATAGAAGGTGGGAATTGCAATCTGACACTCGTGAGAGGTGGGTTGCAATTAGGTCAGAAATCTTATACAAATTGGGTTTAAATCTAGACTAGTGATAGCTAGGTTAACACGATTGCAATAACCATAGGGTTCAAACCGAAAGTTAGAAATTATCAAAGAACGTAATGCTTTGGGTCTCCCTACATCCTGATTCGTGAGAGCTGGGTGGTTAGATTCCATTACGGTCCGAAACAACGTGAGGAGTTAGGACTAGTTTGAGAGATGATTCGTTGCCCCTAAAATCATAACAATTTCACAATGTTCATCGTCATTTAAATGCATTGGAAACGGTATCTATGAACCCACAACCTTAGATTACTTTTTCTCTGAATTAAAACTCTTCTAATCTTTGTGAGTACTGGTTCACTGTCATTTCGCTTATTGTTTACTTTTCATGTTTTAAAACAAATCCATCATTTAATCGAAATAGCTTGACAACGACTTTGAGATAGAACGTGCTTGACTCGTGCTCCTTTGGGTTCGATAACTCGGAACTAAAACTGCTGAAATACTACTTGACGACCGGTACGCTTGTCGTGTCCTTTTCTAGTGCTAAAACCACAGGGCGTCAAGTTAATGGCGTCGTTGCCGGGGAGCAATTGAGCCAACCCTTTCTATAAAAGTTGTGTTTCGACTATTTCATTTTTTAATTTTTGTTTTACATTCAGCTTTCATCGTGTGTCTGTCACTTAAGTTATTTTATGCTCACAAGATCTAAATCCACTCAAAGTGATTTGCTTAGTGATACAGATTTACGAGAAACAGGACAGTTGAAGATAAGAGCGTTAAAGAAGAAACTTGGTGAGGGAAGTGTCAATTCAGACACAATGGAAAATGTGGTCGCTGATGCCACTAGGCAGAATGCAGGAGGTGGACAGCAGAATAATGAGGTGGTCCAAGTAAATCAACAAGAGGATCCTTTAGCTGTCGCGGAGCCATTAAGATATCTCTGTGACTATGGCACACCTCATACTAATAACCTACATCAGAGCATTCTCTATCCACCAGTGACAGCTCACCAATTCGAGATTAAAACCTCTACCATCCAATTACTTCAACAAAATACATTTAGCGGGAATCCAAACACTGATCCCGATCCCGCTACGCATCTGACTAAATTTAATGAGATTTATGCTACTTTTAGGTACAATGGAGTGTCAGACGAAGCAACTAAACTGCGGGTCTTCAAGTTTACTTTAAGGGATGAGGCAGCTGACTGGATTTCAAGCCTACCTAACCACGCAATTACAACATGGAGCGATTTATCACAAAAGTTTCTAGCTAGATTCTACTCGCCAAGGAAGACTAAGGAGCTTAGAGCCAAGATCCAGAAATTTGCTCAATCAAACTTTGAATCACTGGCAGAAGCTTGGGCGAGTTATCAAGGCCTCATGAGAAAGTGTCCTCACCATGGACAAGAGTTGTGGTTGCAGCTGCAGACATTTTACCAAGGGTTAAACATACCAAGTCAAGCTGAGCTGAACGCCGCATCTGGTGGCTCGTTCACCAAACACACTCTGCAAGAATGCCAAGAAATTCTAGAGAATATTATGTCCAATGATGCTTGGCATTCTGAAAGAGGACCTGGAGGTTCTACAGTCAATTCAGTCAACTCAGCAGCAGAAATAAATCAAGTCATGGAGAAATTAAAAGAAATGAAGCTGATGATGGCAAGCATGCAGGGGCAGTCACCACAACCTAATCCAATAGACTGTGAGGAGGCTAACTAGGTGAATCACAACAGCAACCAAGGGAGGAAGTACGACCCTTATTCCAATACTTATAATGAGGGTTGGAAGGATCGCCCTGAGTTCAAATGGGGAGGAGATCAGAATCAAAGAAGTCAAAATCCAACACCCCCCCCCCCCCCCGGATTCAATCAGAGACCTCAAAATCAAGGCAACCAGCAGAGAAATCCTCAACCTCAGCAAAATTCATGTAACCAACAACCCTCTTCTGACCCAACTTCTTTAATTTAAAAAATGTTGCAGATACAGGAGGAGAAGAATAGGATACATGATGAGGAGAACAGGAAAATACATAAGCGGTTAGAGGAAAAAGATCAACAAATAAGGGAGCTGCTTAGGAAACAAGCTGAAGCAGATAATAATTATAAATCAATAAATACTCAGCTAGGACAGGTTGCCACAAAAGCAAACTACAGACCTCCAGTGTCACGCCCCAATTTCAGTAAACCGAACTCAGGACGCGAACGTTTAAAACAATAAAACAATTGAAACCTGTTTTAAATAAACACTTTAAAATCGTCGTTTAGTGAATAAAAATAGTATTTACAACTCAAAATGCGTCCCAACAAGTGGACAAAATACAAGGTATCCGTCACTAGACTCAAAACAAACCCAGAATCCCGCTCCTAGCTCTTCAAGCTTCAGAAGTTCACCTAGTCCAACCTGCGACCGGTACCTGTAGGAAAATCAGCTAGGGGTGAGCGTTCGCTCACCACCACGAAAAACAGACTGACTACGACATACTTAGCAAACAATGCCGGTAACACCAACCACCAACTCAACGTCGGGGATCACTATCCCCAAACTCAAGTAACCGGACCGACACCCACACACTGATACTTTCCTCAACCGACTCAACACCGGACTCGTAAGGTAGACCCGACATAACGATCGACGACCTCCTCCAAAGACACGACAGACCACCACGTAACACCCAAGATCACAAAGGATCGCACACCAAACAAGATCACAAAGGATCGCACTCCTGTCAGCTGCTCAGTGCCGGTTGCTAACCGGCTGGGCTCGAGCATGCCCCACGCGCTTTGCCGATCCCTGTCAGGCTCCAGGCGGTCGACCTGTTGGCGATATATACAGCGCTGCTTTTCCGATAGCTAGTCGGAAGGGGAGCTGCTCTCTCATCGCCTAAAAACGCTCACAACCTCCCGAGACTCGAACTCGGTCAGGCTAGCCAAAGAACGCTCGCAAATTCCCGAGACTCGAACTCGGTCAAGCTAGCCAAAGAACGCTCGCAACCTCCCGAGACTCACCAACAGTAACTCACGGGCTCAACAACCCCACGACACTCACGGCAACCCAAGACACTACAGTAAAACACGGGCTCTCATGGCCACCCAAGACACAAATTACACAAACAACCTCCGGGCATAACCAATGCCTCCAGCAGTTCTAATATCAACAGTTTCACAATCAACCTCCGGGCATGGTCATATGCCTCCAGTACTCCTAATATCGATAAGTTCACAATCAACCTCCGGGCTTGGTCATATGCCTCCAGTAATTCTAACATCGATAAGTTCTCTGCTCCTACGACACTACTAAGTGTCACATGCATTTCCAATCTTCGATAACCTACTTAACCCACGACACCCCAAGTGTCACATGCATTTCTAATATTCGATAACCTACTTAACCCACGACACCCAAGTGTCACATGCATTTCTACTGTTAACTTTCCCTAGTCAGGGCCGAGATCCGGCTACTTTTCCCTACCTCGTGCGTGTTCTCCAAAAGCCAACCAACAAGCTCCGGCGTGATCTCAGTCACTCGCCTAGCTTTCCTTTCCCTCTGTCTGCAACACGATCTAAAAGAACACAATTTTAAGTACTCTTAAGTTCGCAGACATAAACTGGAATTTAACAAACTTAACGCCCAAAAGTAACCCCGACAATGTCGATCACTCCCAAACTTCCCAATTACTCGACATTGTCGATATTGGACCCGGAAAGGCCCGATTCGCCCGACGTGGCGAATCTGCCCTGGTTTTGAAAACGCCATTCCGGGGCTCCGAAAATTCCGTTTTCGTTTCTACGGTTTTAGAATAATTCAAGGGTTCCTAGGCACTCGACGGAATCGAATTCCGACTTCCGAGTAATTTCATTAACGTTTAAAGTTTCTAAACCAGTCAATTACAACTTTCACAATTTAATTCCAAATTTCGATCCGGTTGTGGATTAATGACTTGGAGAACGTCCTAAACCACCCGAACACAAAAACCCGATACTCGGGCATGTGGGCCCCGCACGACCACAATGGCAAAATTCCCTTTTTGCCCCAAAACGTTCCTAACGAACCCCAAACCTCAACCATTCATCTTTAAACCAATTATAACCAAAACCTAACCATATTTGAATCGTTTAAACTCAAACCCTAAAATTCGAACTTAACAAAACAAAAATCGGTTAGGTGCTCACCGTAGAGAATGTCGGTGTGAACTCGATTCTTCTATCGTTGAGACGATCCACCGGTCGGATGATCGAGAAATGGAAAAAACCCCAAACTTTCTTCTCTTTTTTTCTCCCTTTTCTCCTTCTCTTTCCTCTCTCCACTTTCTCTCTCTGAAACTCTCATTTTTTTTCTAACTTTGACGAGACATCACAATTGTCTTCCCTTTTGTTTTGTTTTAAAAAGTAACAAAATAATACTTAATTATAAACTAACACTATTGAAGTCTTCTCTTGTCTTGTTCAAAAACCTAACACCACCACATAATTGACATGTGGTCAAGTGGGTCCCACACCTTTTTGGAAAATATCTTCTAGATATTTTTCAGTCAGATTCGCGAAATTTGACTGTTTCGGGCCCCGAACGGGCACTTTTTCCAAGAAATTACGAAACTTCACGGGCTACAAGGAAACGGCTCAACTAAGACCGCTGCGATGACGGCTAAGCTTTGTGGATCCAAAACGGACCTCGAATGGACCAAAACGTCGCTCGGTTGACTTTTCCCGCGAAAAGTCAACATTACCCAAATTGATCAGAATGTTGCCCTGAGTCCCCCGGAACTCACTTTGGTCGATATCGGGGTCAACTTAAGTCCGGTATGACCCTCGGGGTCAATTTTAGGTTCAGTTAAGTGTCTGTCTTAAAAATTTTAATTTTTCCTGTTTTTCGCATATTTGACTGGCGTTGACTGGAAGTGGTTATTACAGTCTACCCTCCTTAAGGGAATTTCGTCCGCGAAATTTAAAAAAGACGTACCTCGGGAATCGAACAAGTCGGGATACTTCGCTCGGACCTCGTCCTCGCGTTCCCAGGTCGACTCAGCCTCGTGGTGTCGCCACAACCCCAGTTCCAAGCGGATAACCTTTCCGCGCAGGACCTGCTCTTTTGGGTCCCTTTCCCACATCGGTTTCTCCTTATACGAGACATCACCCGTTACCCCGATATCCGCCCTCTCAATGACGTACTCAAGACCTCGAAAGGCCCGATACACCGCGGGGCTAACCCGCCTCCGCCGCGGTTGACACGTACCACTCCACCCTTCGGACTCGCCTCCAGGGATACATGGTCACCGACTGCTGACTCGAGAGGTCGGCGCCGTCTGTTAGCATAGCTCATGTTGACTCTGCGCGGTCTTCAACCGCTCATGCCTCGGCACGACCGACTCAGTTGTCTCTCGGTCCAGCTCCCAGTAAACTCTCATTTCTCACTTCCGCCCCGCACACGGGCGACCGACACGGCCTACCATACAACGCTCCGAACGGTGCCATCTTGATACTGGCCTGAAAGCTGTTGTTATAGGCGAACTCGGCTAACCGCTCACGAAATCCATCGTGACGTGCCCCCATTTCCACTGTGCAACCCGTAGTGGTTGGAATAACCCAGCGAGACGCTGTTGTTCGGCTCTCACCTACTGACGAGTGCGGCACCGCGATACTAACTCTGTGACCGCTCTCCGCATCCCGCTCCACTAGACATACCACCTGATGTCGCGCTCCTCGCAGTGCTACCCACGTGCACTGCCAGACGTGAATGCTGCGACTCTCGCCGCTCGTCGCCAGTAACATTCGGTATTGGCTCCGCACTTCGCCAGCCAATCCACTCCCAAGATTACGTTTAAGTGTTGTCATTTCGTAAGTATCCTTCCCACGGATACACGCACAAGCTCAGTCTCTGCCGATCCTCACGGATCCCCGCAGTCTCTCTAAGACCTCGCTCTACTACCGTCGTCGCGCCCACCAACTCCGAACATACCCGATCCTCGGGGTGAGGACTCGATCCAGCATCAGGGCTCTTGAGCCCTCTCTCGAACCTCCTGTATCGGTTCGCTTCTCCAACTCCGTAGGCACGACAGACCCTAGTCAACACCACCCCACCACCAACCGACGTGTCCAGACGCTGGGGTAGACTCAACGGTTCTAAACTCAGCCCCAACCTCTCAGCACAACTCGACGACACAAACGACTGTGACGCCCCGGTATCCAACAGAAATGATGCTCAAATCAGAGACCGAAAAACCACTCCATTAGTTACTCTGGTAAAGTCTAGCACAAACTCTCACCCGGTCCTCTATGCATTTACTTATAACTTTCCGCAACCAAACGAGTGTTCGCTACTCGTCCCTTGCGGGAAAAGTAGTAAAGGGGATGAGCGTTATGCTCACCTCCACGGACACTCGTTCGATTATGGCATACTAGTAAAGCACCAAGACCTTCCAATCTAGCCAGGGCAAACCACCATCCCAGACCCACTACCAACACGTCACACTGCTCAAGTCATTAACACCTCAAACACTCTCTTATGTAAGGGAAAACCCGAAACGGGGATTATGTTCTCAATTCAGCAACTACTATTGCTTACAACCTCAATACCCCAATTACCCGATCATGTAGGGAACCTCAAACAACCCACTCACGTGAAGGAAACCTCAAACCACCCGTTCACGCGAGGGAAACCTCGAACACCCGTTCACCTAGGGAAAACCTAGTTCCTATGGCGCCACAGCGCACCAACCCTAACCCTTCTCCGCGGTGAGACTCTCACACTGAGGCGCTGTAACACTACCGCAGGTTATTGATGAGTCTCGAACCCAAGACCTCATCCCTTAACACCGAACTTACGACCTCTACACCCAACACAACCGTGAACACCGTCACGCAAAGCCAACACTCAAATTGCACAATCAAGACGGTGAGAAGGACGGGGGTCACGGACCCGTGACAGACACCGTCACGGTTGGGATCACGGTGCCGTGACAAGAACCTAAAATTCGCCAAATCGCTCTGGTCCGTCACGGATCCGTGACAGGATCCGTGATGCTCGCGCAGACCTGTTTTCCAAACTCGGTTCCAACTCGAATCTTAACCCGTTTTAACCCTAAAATTAGCCTTAAACGATACACACAATTGACCACCAATTCATCAAATACACGCGTCACGACTCACAGACAAAACAAGTCATTCAACCTCAACTAAAACACCAGCCGACACGGCCAAACAACAATCACAACAACACTCGCCCACCGGGCCAACCAACACCGAACCACGCCCACCGGGCAAACCAAAATCAAAACCCGCCCACAGGGCCAATCAAAATCAAACACGCCCTCAGGGCCAATCAAATTTTAAAACGCGTCCACTGGGCCAACCAATTTTAAAACTTTCTCCACTTCATTAAAACCTCATTTCTTGACATCATGTAGTTACAATCCGGTCCAGGCGTCCCCGAACTACATTGTACCCACTTGATATCAACGCCGTCACGCTCGACTACAGGGGCGCCCCTGAGTCGAGTCGCGACAGTTTCAAAATGTTTCACGCAGCAACACACAAACAGTATGCCAGTAACCCCGTACTGCACATACACAAAAACACAAACAAGGTTCAAAACACAACGGGTCTACACACGGTTCCGACCTGCATACCCAACGCACGACGGGACTTTACTGACTCGACTCTCCCCACCTAGTTGACGTACAGTCCGAGGTGTGAAACCTCGAGCTCTGATACCAAGCTGTCACGCCCCAATTTCAGTAAACCGAACTTAGGACGCGAACGTTTAAAACAATAAAACAATTGAAACCTATTTTAAATAATCACTTTAAAATCGCCGTTTAGTGAATCAAAATAGTATTTACAACTCAAAATGCGTCCCAACAAGTGGACAAAATACAAGGTATCCGTCACTAGACTCAAAACAAACCCAGAATCCCGCTCCTAGCTCTTCAAGCTTTAGAAGTTCACCTAGTCCAACCTAAGACCGGTACCTGTAGGAAAAGCAGCTAGGGGTGAGCGTTCGCTCACCACCACTTAAAACAGACTGACTACGGCATACTTAGCAGACAATGTCGGTAACACCAACCACCAACTCAACGCTGGGGATCACTATCCCCAAACTCAAGTAACCCGACCGACACCCACACACTGATACTTTCCTCAACCGACTCAACACCGGACTCGTAAGGTAGACCCGACATAACGATCGACGACCTCCTCCAAAGACACGACAGACCACCACGCAACACCCAAGATCACAAAGGATCGCACACCAAACAAGATCACAAAGGATCGCACTCCTGTCAGCTGCTCAGTGCCGGTTGCTAACCGGCTGGGCTCGAGCCTGCCCCATGTGAAATGGGGTCCCTTTCATTTGCAAAAGCTTTGTGTGATTTAGGGGCTAGTATAAATTTGATGCCTTTAAATATTTTTTTAGCAATTAGGATTGAAAGAGGAATTAAAACCAACTTCTATGTCCCTACAGCTAGCTAATAGATCTATTAAGTACCCTAGAGGGATTGTGGAAGATGTGTTGGTAAAAGTTGACAAATTTATTTTCCCTGCTGACTTTGTTATCTTGGACATGCAGGAAGCTTATGAGATTCCCCTAATCCTAGGAAGACCATTCTTGGCCACAACCCGAGCTCTTATTGATGTAGAGCAAGGGAAATTGACCATTCAATATGGCAAAGATGAAGTGGTTTTTTTAATGTTTTCAAACCCTTTAAACATGCTATAATTGATGATACTTGTTATAGGATTGATTTGATTGATTATGTAGTGTAGGAAAATTGTATTCCTGATGATCCTTTACTGGCATGTTTAATTAATGAGGATACAAACACGTGTGATCTTATGCGGGATAAGGAACCAGAGATGGTCAATCTCTTGGAGGCATTCCCTCCAAGAAAGAGGGATAGACCCCACACTCGTCTCACCTTGGAGGCGAGGCAAGGGCCTATGCTAAAACCCTCTGTTGAGCAAGCCCTAGAGCTTGAATTAAAACCCCTCCCAGATAATTTAAAATATATGTTTTTAAATGAAGACAATACTTTAACTGTAATAATTTCTTTTGAATTGTCTTCTCTACAGGAGGAAAAGCTTATGAGGGTGCTCAAGGAACATAAAAAGGCCTTTGGATGGACAGTAGCTGACATTAGAGGAATTAGCCCGTCAACATTTATGCACAAGATCTTAATGGAAGATACCTACAAACCAACTGTGCAACCACAAAGGAGGCTCAACCCATTAATGCAAGAGGTAGTAAAAAAGGAAATTATAAAGCTACTCGATGTAGGTATTATCTATCCCATTTCTGATAGTGCTTGGGTTAGTCCTATTCAATGTGTGCCTAAGAAAGGGGGGATGACGGTAGTAACAAATGATAAGAATGAACTAATTCCTACTAGAACTGTTACAGGATGGAGAGTATGCATAGACTATAGGAAGTTAAATGATGCCACCCGAAAAGACCATTTTCCCTTGCTTTTGATTGATCAAATGTTAGAAAAATTAGCTGGTCATGAATACTATTTCTTTCTAGATGGATATAGTGGGTATAACCAAATAGCTATAGCTCCCGAGGATCAAGAGAAAACAACTTTAACTTTCCCTTATGGAACATTTGCATATAGGAGAATGTCGTTCGGTTTATGTAATGCACCTGCTACATTTCAAAGATGCATGACTGCTATTTTTCATGACATGATTGGTGATTACCTTGAAGTATTTATGGATGATTTTTCTATGTTTGGTTCTTCGTTTGATGATTGTTTAAATAATCTGCATTAACTATTAACTAGATGTGAAGAAACAAACCTTGTTCTTAATTGGGAAAAATGTCATCTTATGGTACAACAGGGAATTGTTTTAGACCTTAAAATCTCCTCTAAAGGGATTGAGGTAGATAAGGCCAAATTAGATGTAATAGGTAAATTACCTCCACCTATTAATATAAGAGGAATTAGAAGTTTTTTTAGGACATGCAGGGTTTTATAGGAGATTTATAAAGGAATTTTCTGAAATCTCTAAACCATTATGTAATTTGCTAGTAAAAGATGTCCCTTTTAATTTTGATGATGCATGTTTGAAAAGCTTCTTAACCTTAAAAAGAAAAATTGGTAAATGCGCCTGTAATGGTCAGTCCCGACTGGTCTCTACCCTTTGAATTGATGTGTGATGCTAGTGATATAACGGTAGGAGCAGTTTTAGGGCAAAGGAAAGATAAGATTTTTCATACCATATACTATGCTAGTAGAGTTCTCAATGAGGCTCAATTAAATTATGCTACTACTGAAAAAGAACTTTTAGCTGTGGTATTTGCATGTGACAAATTTCACCCATATCTTGTCTTATCCAAGGTTATAGTATACACTGACCATGCAGCGCTTAAGTACTTGTTTAGCAAAAAGGATGCTAAGCCTAGATTGCTAAGGTGGATCTTACTCCTCCAAGAATTTGATTTGGAAATACGGGATAAGAAAGGAGTAGAGAATGTGATAGCAGACCACCTGTCTAGGATTGAGAATTCGTATGAAGAGCAGAGTAAGCCAATAAATGAGGAGTTTCCAGATGAGCACCTATTCCAGGCGAAGCACGTCGAAGCCCCTTGGTTTGTAAGTTTTGCAAACTACTTGGCAAGTGGTGCTCTAATTCCTGACACGAAACCCTACCAGAAGAACAAATTCTTACATGATGTGAAAAATTATTTTTTGGGATGACCCTTTTCTGTTTAAAATTTGTGCAGATCAAATGGTGAGAAGGTGTTTCCCCGAAGAGGAGCAGGAAGCTATTTTGCATCAATGCCACGGGGGTGATGTAGGAGGTCATTTTGGACCACAGAGGACAGCTCAAAAGGTACTTCAATCAGGTTTTTATTGGCCTAACTTATTTCATCATGCTATTCGGTTTGTTGAGCAATGTGACGGGTGCCAAAGAACAGGAAATATATCAAAGAAGCATGAGATGGCTCTGAATGTTAACATAGAGGTAGAGTTGTTCGATGTGTGGAACATCGATTTCATAGGTCAATTCCCTAGATCTAACGGTATGGAATATGTACTAGTTGCAGTAGATTATGTGTCAAAATGGGTAGAGGCGATAGCCTTACCCACTAATGATGCCAAGCCGGTGGTTGCTTTCCTTAAAAAGCACATTTTTCCCGGTTTGGCACACCCATGGCAATAGTAAGTGATGGAGGAAAGCATTTTTGCAATAAGATATTTTGGAAACTTCTAAATAAGTATGGAGTCACTCATCACTTAGCTACACCCTACCATCCCCAAACTAGCGGGCAGGTGGAAGTTACTAATAGGGAATTAAAGAGTATTTTAGAAAAAACTGTTGATATGTCTAGAAAAAATTGGGCACAAAAGTTAGATGATGCACTTTGGGCATATAGAACAACATATAAAACCCCTATTGGAATGTCACCGTATAAGATGGTATATGGGAAGTCATGTCACTTACCGTTAGAGTTACAACATAAAGCATATTGGGCGCTTAAGTTTTTAAATTTTGATGCTAATCTTAGTGCTGAAAAGAGGTTGATGCAGATTATTGAGCTGGACGAGTTTAGGTCCCTTTCTTATTTCAGCACAGAGCTATACAAGGAGCGCACCAAGATCGCCCACGACAAGAAAATTGTGCAAATGGAGTTTACGGAGGGAGATAGGATCCTTCTCTATAACTCTCGGTTGAAGATCTTCTCTGGAAAGCTCGTTTCGAAGTGGAGCGGGCCCTATAAAGTAACTCGAGTCATATCAAAAGGGGAGGTAGAGATTTGTGATAGAACACGGCCCCCATTTTTAGTCAATGGACATCGAATTAAGCATTACTATCAGGGACCGTTGGGACCAGATGAATTCCTATACCTGGAGGAGCTAGACAATACAGATGAATGCCGATGTTATTTTGTGTTTATTTTCTTTGTTTTTCGTGAATTAATAGATGCATTTGTGTGCAGGATTGTCAGAGGGAGAAAAAGGGGGATCAGAACAATAAAAAAGGGAAGCTACTGAGGGACGGATCCGTGAGGAACTCCGTCACGGAGGCTGTCACGGATCCATGACAGATCATAGAGAAAATATAAAAAAAGAAGCTTCATCACGGCTCCGTGAGGGTAGCCGTCACGGATATAGTCACGGCTCCGTGACTGAGCGAAGAGAAGAAACAAAATGGGTCAGGTCGGACGGCCCATTCAGTCAGGCCCGGTCCGAAGCCCAACCCGGAGGCCCAACCACTCAACACAGACCTGACCCAGCCCGTCCGACCCACTCACCCAGGCCATTCAATTAGCCCCAGCCCGAAGCCCACTCACCCAAGCCCAATCTAACACACCTTATCCCTCCAAAACCCTAACTACCTTTTCTTCTTCACTTCCTCTTTCACGCCTCCTCCCACTCACTTCTTCTTCTTCTTCTTCAGCCACTCATCTTTAATCTCTTCAATCTCCATTCTTCTTCCACCTTCAATCTCCGAACCTTACACCCTTTTCAACTTCAAGCTCCACACAACCACCTACAAACAAAACCCCTTTCCTTTTCCATCTTCATCCTCTCCCTCGAAACCCCATAACCCTCCTCACCAAAAGCTTCGGGCTGGACCTCGTCACCGGCATTCAAGGAAAGATCGCTGGATTTTCTATCATCGGAAAGCCTCACAGCTCCGGCCTGTTCGCTGTCACGGACGACCTCACGACTCTGACCTGAAGCACGTGACAGCCTTGCTCACGGCTCCGACCTGAAGCCCGTGACGGCCTGGCTCACGGCTCCGTGGTGACCGTCGTGACTGGACAGTGAGGTCATCTTTTGAGAAACAATTTTAATTGTCTACTTTGATCTTTTCTTGGTTGTTCTATTTCAGATGGCACCTGCTAAGAAGCGGAAGGGAGAGGCATCAGGATCGCAGCCTCAACCGTTGCAAGTTCTTCATCCGGGCACGAGCTCAAATTCGAACAGGGCGGGCCAGCAACCTCAGATTCCTCCAAACTCGGACATAGGTACTCTTGTGCCTTATTGTTGCTCAAGAATCAGAGATTAAGCTCCTTGAAGAAAACCTGAGACGAGGAACTATGCAAATCGTTTCTTGGATACCAAGTTTGTCACACGAACTTTGGGTCTTGCTGATGAGTACAAGGCACGCCTGAATGCCTTTGGATGGCTGAGGCTATGGGGTTGGGAACACCGACATTATGAGAAACTCACAATCGAGTTTCTCACATCATTTGGTCGGGCAATCTAGAGCGAGAAAGATGTGGAATTTAGATTGTGTGGGCTAGTATTTAAACTCACTAGATCTGAAGTTCGAGCAGCCTGCGGGGTTGCTCCTATTGAGGGGGATTATCCCGATTATTTCCTAATCGAGGATGATTGGGCTGAGATAAGTGAGCCCAACACACCTCTGACCTCGAGCCCCCTAGCTAAGAATCTCAAGTCCATTATGCTTAAGTACATGCATAAGGTGTTGAGTTACACTCTTTTTACACGGAGTGATAACTTACACATCGTGAACCATAGGGAGGTTCGGCTTCTTCACTGTTTCAAAAATTGAATTCAAGCCCCCTTTGAGAAGCTCCTTATGGAACACTTGGAACAACATGCTATAAGGGCTACTGGGAGGATTAGCTGTGCGGCGATCGCCACACAATTAGCCCAATATTTTGGGGTTTGGGACAACCCGCCGGAAGCCCGCACGCTATTTAAATCCATCTATGTTGGCCGGGAAGTTTTTAAGGGTACCGACATGCGCATAGCAGGCCCCGAGCCAAGAGGGGACGAGGGTGACGAAGATCCTAGGTATGCGGCCATGTCGGCCCAGATCACTACTCTCCAAGAGGAGATGCGCGCGGGTTTCCTGAGACAAGAGACCTGCCATCAAGGTATATCTACTCGGTTCGACGGGGTCGAGACCCGGTTTGGTGGGATGGATACTCAGTTTGACAGGGTTCACACCTGATTCGACACGGTGGACTCTAGTCTTGAGCCCTTGTCCACCGTGCCTATGACTGTTGACTGGATTCAAACCCGCATGAGGTCTGACTGGTGGGGTAATGGCCGGTCCGGACAGTCTGGCCATTTCTCTGACCTCCCTCCTGACCACCCGCAGTGAGCGGGTGCTTTTGCATCTTGTATACATGTATTTAACGCTTTCCCATCATTTATTTTATGCATGCTGTGTGGTTTCTGATCATTATCTGATTTCAGCATCACTAGGGCTTGATGGATTTGGGAAAGCGTAAGTTGTGTTTTTATTTCCCATGCGTTTGATGTTTTTGTTTGAGTCTGTGTCAGCATTAGCTCTTCCAATCAGTGGCTTCTGGAGCGGTGCTTGGGTGGCTTCTTTGGCCACCCCTTTCGTCGAGCTAACCACGTTAAACAAAGGCGTTGGTTGGGAGGCAACCCAACACATGGCATGGGGAGCTAGATGAGTTCAACGGAGTAGATTATGGCACCGAACCTCCTGGAGGTTCTCTCGGGCATAGAGCTCTCCATCCATACATGCACGAGGATCTCCACAGTCAGTGCATTTCACGTATCGATTCTTCGAGGGGCAGTATCTCTACCCTTCCTATTTTACACTATTATCGCTATTTACTTCCTCTATGCTATCTGGTGGGCCATGAGTGCCCGAATTGCCGTGCTGATAGACTATGCATATAGGGTTGTGTGAATTGTATACCTACTGACTATGAGTGTGGGGTGCTTCATTGGTATCTTCTATCATGTGCATGCGTATATATGTGTTTGGATTGTACATATGTGTTTAGAGTGGCACTGGGACAGTGCTTGGTTTTAAAGTGTGGGGTGGGGTATGCCTTGCATTGCATTGTGTTTTCTTTTGTGTGCTCATGCATCATTTCATGCTATAAACTTTTTGAAAAATCCAAAAAAAATTGAAAAATTAAAAAATAATCAAAAAAAATTCTGGTGATATGCAAGTCTAGTGTTTATGTTCCTAAGGATTCGATGATTGAATTGTCGATATTGCTTATTTCTTGCATAAATCAAGGTTGTATATGAGCATGTGTGAATAAAATAAGTAGTGAAAGCACATGCATTAGGATTAACTCTTCCACTTGCTTTTGAGTGTTTGCTATAACCCGTGTTGTTTGCCTTTGATTCGCAAGCATGGTAATTTGAGTCTAGAACTACATGTACGACCCATTCGAGGCGAAATAAGAATAAGGAACATGGTTGTTTAGGAAAATGATTTTAGGCCATCTATGGATCGTTTGAGCTAAAAATTGCCTACCCTTGCATGATTGAATCTCTTAGTTACCCATTTGAGCCTAAGCCTTTCGTTAGTGGAGATGGGTCTAGCATGATAGCATATGAATCTCTAAACTCCATGTATGGGGAAATAAGGAAACACACAGTCATGGTGAATGAGTAAATGCAAGTTTAAAAGGAAAGAGTTAACTCTTTAATGTGAGTAGCGTCCTGCTTTAATGCAAGTTTAAAATTTGGGGACAAACATCTAAATGAACCTAAAATTGACCCCGAGGGTCATATCGGACTTAAGTTGACCCCGATATCGACCAAGGTGAGTTCTGGGTGACTCATGGCAACTTTTTGACCAATTTGGGAAAAGTTGACTTTTTACCGAAAAAGTCAACTGAGCGACGTTTTGGTCCGTTCGAGACCCGATTTGGATCCAAAAAACTTAGTCGTCGTTGTAGTGGTCTTAGTTGGGCCGTTTTCTTGTAGCGCGTGAAATTTCGTAATTTCTTGGAAAATGGGCCCGCATGGGGCCCAAGACGGCCGAATTTCGCGAATCTGATTAAAAAATATCTACAAAGATATTTTTCTAACTCTTAGGACCCACATGACACTTATCAAAAAAGGGGTGGATTGAAGTTGAAAGGTCATTTGTACCCTTGTACTTAACTTAAAAACAAAAGGAAAAGTGAGGGTTAGTTTGGTCTTTTTGTGTGGGTTTGAATTGTTAAACAAAATAAAAGGATTGGTTGAGAGGGGGTCTCGGCAAAAACAGAAAAAAGAAGAGAAATAGAGAGAGAAAGAAGAGAGAGAAGGGGAAGGAGAGAAAGAAGAGAAAAGCTTGGGTTTTTGGAGATTGTGGACAATCCGACCGGTGGATCGTGTTTCTTCTTGCATAATCGAGCTCCTCTCGTCATTCCCTACGGTAAGAACCCGTCTTTTTCTCATTTTGGTTGTTTGAATTTTAGGGTTTGATTTTAAATGGTTAAATTAAGGTTGGGTTAAGGATTGGAGTTCGTTAGGAACGTTTTGAGGCGAAAAGGAACATTTTCCGTCGTGGCCGTGTGGGGCCCACTTGGCCGGACCTCGGGTTTTTCGTGTTCGGATGGTCTTGGACAATCCCCGAGTCGATAATTCACACCCGGAACGAATTATGGAATTAATTTGTGAAAATTGGAAATGTCGGGTTTAGAAACTTTAAACGCGAATTAAATCGCTCGGACGTCGGAAATTGATTCCGTTGATTGAGTTGGAACACGTGAATTATTTTAGGATCGTAGAAACGAAAACGGGAATTTTCGGAGCCCCAGAAGGGCGTTTTCCGATCCCGGGCAGATTCGCCGAGCCGGGTGAATCGGGCCTTTCCGGGCCCATTGTTAACAATGTCGAGTAATTGGGAAGCATGGGAGCGATCGGCATTGTTGGGGTGACATTTGGGCGTTAAGTTCATTAAATTAGGTTTTGCCTGCATATTTAAAAAGTGTTCTAACTTGTGATCATGTTAGATCGTGCCACCGACCGTGGAAAGAGGAGGCTAAGCGGGTGCTCGTGAGCATTGCTGAAGCTTGAGCGTGGACGTTTGGAAAGCGTTACGAGGTAGGGAAAAGTATCCGGATATCGGCCTTCACTAGGGAAAGTTATCAGTAGAAATGCATGTGACACTGTTGGTGTCGTAGGATGAGTAAACTTGTCGAACAATAGAAATGCATGTGACACTGTTGGTGTCGTAGGATAAGTAAACCTGTCGAATAATAGAACTGCATGTGACACTTGGTGGTGTCGTAGGTTGAGTGAACTTGTCGAATAATAGAATTGCATGTGGCATTTGGTGGTGTCGTAGGGTTAATGAACTGATTGTGGTTGCGTGTGGCCATGAGTGCCTGTGGGGTGTTAAACCTGTATGGTTGTTGACTGACTTGCTGAGTGGTAGCTAGTCATTATGTTATTTTTGCTGGTTGTTGAGCATTCGTATGATTTGTGTGTTTGGCGTAGAGGTTTGGCCGCCTGTCGACTTGCCATCGATAAAGGGTGCCACGGTATGGCCACGAGTACTTGTGGGGTGTTGAACCTGTATGGTTGTTGACTGACTTGCTGAGTGGTAGTTAGTCGTGATGTTAATTTTGCTATTTGCGGAGTATTGTGTGATATTTGGTTGTGATTGTGATTGTTCTGGTGATACCTGGATGAGTTGTGCCCGAGAGGTGTGTCGTACCTTCCGATGCGCGACCGGTAATGTGTTGAGGGCTATGTTCCCCGTGAGGTGTGTCTTACCTTCCGGCGCGTGATTGGTAAAGTGCTGAGGCTTGAGCTGTGCCCGAGAGGTGTGTCGTACCTTCCGATGTGCGACCGGTAAGGTGCCGAGGGCTGTGGTCCCCGTGAGGTGTGTCGTACCTTCCGATGCGCGATTGGTAAAGTGCTGAGGCTTGATTTATGCCCGTGAGGTGTGTCGTACCTTCTGATGCGCGATCGGTAAAGTGCCGAGGGTTGTGGTCCACGTGAGGTGTGTCGTACCTTCCGGCGCGCGATCGAAAAGTGTTGAGGCTTGTGGTTGTGCAGAAGGTGTGTTGATCCTTTGTGATCTTGGGTGTTTGTGTGGTTTGTTGACATTGCGTGACATTGCTTGCGATTTTTCTGTTTGTTTGTAGAGGTCGTAAGTTCTGTGTTAAAGGGTGAGGTCTTGGGTCCGAGACTCATCAATAACCTACGGTGGTGATACAGCGCCTCTGTGTGAGGGTCTCACCACGGAGAGGGGTTAGGGTTGATGCGCTGCGGCGCTGTACGAACGAGGTTTCCCTCACGTGAGCGGGTCGTTTGAGGTTTCCCTCACGTGAACGGGTGGTTTGAGGTTTCCCTCACGTGAACAGGTTGTTTGAGGTTTCCCTCACGTGAACGGGTGGTTTGAGATTTACCTCACGTGAGTGGGTTGTTTGAGGTTTCCCTCACGTGGACAGGTGGTTTGAGGTTTCCCTCACGTGAGTGGGTTGTTTGAGGTTTCCCCTACGTGACCGGGTAGTTGTGGTATTTTTATTGTGAGCAATAGTGTTTTACTTAGTTGAGAACATGATCCCCGTTTTGAGGTTTCCCCTCCGTGATCGGGTAGTTGGGGTATTGATGTTATGAGCAATAGTGATTTGCTTAGCTGAGAACGTGATCCCCGTTTTGAGATTTCCCTTACGTGATCGGGTAATTGGGATGTTGATATGGTGAGGAATAGTGTTTTGCTTAGTTGAGAATATGATCCCCATTCGAGGTTTCCCTTAAGTGAGCGAGTATTTGAGGTATTGATATCGTGAGCAGTTGTGACGGTTTAGTATTAGGTTTTGAGGTAGTTGTTTGCCCTGTTTAGATTGGTAAGTTGTTGATGCTTTATTAGTATGCCATAATCGAACGGGTATCCGTGGAGGTGAGCGGAACGCTCATCCCCTTTACTACTTTTCCCGCAGGCCTCTGAGGTAGGGACGAGTAACGAATACTGGTTTGGTTGCGGAAAGTTACAAGTAAATGCATATCGGATCGTGTGAGGGTTGTGCTTTACCTTGTCGGTGTGACTAATGGAATGGTTGTTCGGTCTCTGATTTGGGGTCTACATTACGTGTCCGGGTTTTGAGATGGTTGGGAAGTTTTTAACAGTTGTATTGCGTGACTGTCAGTCTAAATTGTGTTTTTGGGGTAGTAGTCCCCGGGGTTGTTGTTGTTGTCGGTGTTCCCGGCATTTCTGTGGGTATGCCGTGGTCAATCCGGTATCCGTGGCGGTGAGCGAAGTGCTCACCCCCAGCTGCTTTTCCTACAGGTACCGTTCGCGAGGCGGACTAGGAGGATCTCTCGAGGCTTGAAGAGTTGGGTGTGAGAGTCCGGGCTGTTGGGGTTGTCGACGTACACTCTTGTTTTAGTGTTCTTTCGTTTTTTTAAATTAAAACTCGGTTGTAAAAATATTGTTTTGATTAACGTAAGTGGTAACTTTAAAAAGGTTTATTAAAATGTTTGAAAATCGTTTTGTTTCACCGTTCGCTTTCCGGGTTCAGTCATGCCGAATTTGGGGCGTGACATTTTGGTATCAGAGCTCGAGGTTTCACACCTCTGACGGTACGTCAATTAGGTGGGGAGAGTTGAGTCATTAAAAACCCGTCGTGCGTTGGTTGCGCAAGTCGAAAACCGTGTGTAGACTCGTAGTGACATGAGTCTTGTTTGATGTTGTGTGTATGTGCAGTGCTGTTGTTACTGGCATAATAATTGTGTGACTGTCATGATGTTGTGTGTATGCTGCGTGAAACGTTTTTAGACTGTCACAGCTCGACTCAGGGGCGCCCTTGTTGTCGAACGTGACGGTGCTGATATCAAGTGGGTACAACGTAGTTCAGGGACGCCTGGACCGGGTTGTAACTACGTGATGTCAAAAATGAAATTTTACGATGAAAAAGGAGTAAATTTTAAAACTGATTGGCCTTGTGGGTGTAAGTTTTAAATTGGGTTGGCCCTGTGGGCGTATGTTTTAAAACTGACTGTGATGTGTGTACGCTGATATTGCGTTGTGTAGTGTGTGACTTTTTGTTCGTGCGTTTTGTAAGTATGTGATTGAAAGTGTGTGGCGCACGAGTGTGCGGGTTGATTGTGATAGGAATAGGATGCGACTCTGCTAAGGGTAGACTTAGCATTGTGTGACGAGCGCGATTATGAGAACCGTGTGTTTTAACCGGTTGAGTATAGGCCGGAACGTCTAAGCTGGGTGAACGCTAGGGTGGTGAGTGTGTCGCCGTTGTGAGAGTCGCGAGTTAAGCGTGTGCGTGGGTTATGGACCCACCACACGGTGGCCGGAGTACGAGGACAAGTTTACGTCATTGTCCCGCTTTGCACCAGTGAGGGTGGTGGCTGAACCGAACCGATACAGGAGGTTCGAGAGAAGGGTCAGAGCCCTGATTCTGGATCGAGTCCTCACCCTGAGGATTCGGGTATATTCAGAGTTGGTGGACACGACGGCGGTGGTGGAGCGAGGTCTCAGAGAGACTGCGAGGGTCCGTGAGGTTCGACAGCGACTGAGCTTGTGCGTGTATCCGTGGGGAGGATACTTACGAAATGACAGCCTTTGACGTAATCTTGGGAATGGATTGGCTTGCGAAGTACTGAGCGAATATAAACAGTTACCGGCGACAGGTGATGGTGTCAGCAGGCAACACGAGGGTCTCGTGTGTATTGGGCAGAAAGAACGGAGTTCTCATATCGGCATTGTCCGCAGTGGAGGAAGTGTCGACCGCGCAGAGCCGAGAGTTACCGCGAGTAGTGTGCGAGTTCCCTGAGCTCTTTCCCGATGAGTTGACCGGGTTGCCGCCAGTTCGCGAGGCCAAGTTCGGGATTGACCTGATACCAGGGACTACACCGATATCACTGGCGCCGTACAGATCCACGCCAGCAGAGTTGATTGAACTGAGACGTCAATTCTACGAGATCCGGAAGGAGGAGTTATCCGTCTAAGCACATCGTCGTGGGGAGCGCCAGCACTCTTCGTGAAGAAGAGGAGTGGAGCGCTGAGGATATGTATACACTACTGGAAACTGAACCGGGTTACGGTGAAGAACTGATACCCTATGCCAAGAATTGACGATTTGTTCGACCGGTTGATAGGGTCGACACGTTTCTCGAAGATCGATATGCGATCCAGATACTACCAGTTATCAGTCTGGGAGCGGGACATGATGAAGGGGCGAGGCACGTTCGGGCTTGAGCTAGAAGAGGCTACTGACGATGCAGCCATGTGTTCATTGATGGCTCAACCCACACTGCTTGCCCGAGTGTTGGAGGCGCAGACTGAGGATGTCGAGACGACAGAGATCCGGGAGAGAGTTGCCGGCGGTGTCGACGCCGAGGGATGGGAGCTTTGTGCTAATTGGGAGTTGCGGTATCGATGGGTTTAGTTTGTGCCGCGTAGCTGCGGAGACGACGTGCTGCGAGGGTCACATCATTCGCGTCTTACAGTGCACTTGGGTAGCACTAAGATGTATCGCGACATCAGGCGACATTTCTGGTGGAGCGGGATGTGGAGAACGGTTGCAAAGTTAGTATCGCGGTGCCTCACTTGTCAGCAGGTGAGAGCCGAACATCAGCGTCCTGCTGGGTTATTGCAGCCACTGTCGGTTGCACAGTGGAAATGGGAGCACGTCACCATGGATTTCGTGAGCGGTTAGCCGAGTTCGCCTACAACAACAGCTTTCAGACTAGTATCGAGATGGCACCGTTCGAAGCGTTGTATGGTAGGCCGTGTCGATCGCCCGTGTGCTGGGCAGAAGTGAGGAATAAGAGTTTACTTGGTCTAGAACTGGCCCGAGAGGCGACTGAGTAGGTCGAGCCGAAACGTGAGCGGTTGAAGACCGCGCAGAGTCGGCAGAAGAGCTATGCTAACAGACGGCGCCGACCTCTCAAGTTCGCAGTTGGTGACCATGCATCCCTGGAGGTGAGTCCGAAGAATGGACTGGTATGTTTCAAACGCGACGGAGACAAGATAGCCCCGCGGTATTTCAGGCCTTTCGAGGTCTGAGTAGAGTAGGAGCAGTTGCATACCGACCTGCACTACTACCGCAGCTTGGGAATGCCCACGTTTCCCAGTTGCGGAAGTATAATGCGGGCCCCTCTCACGTCATTGAGTGGGCATATGTCGAGGTGGCTGGTGATGTCTCGTATGAGGAGACGCCAGTTCGAGTAATGGATACACAGGATCAGGTCCTGCGTGGCAATACTGTCCGTCTAGTACGGGTACAGTGGTGGCACCACGGAGCCGAGTCGACTTGGGAGCGCAAGGGAGAGGTTCGCGCGAAACACCCCAACATGATCGACTCCGGAAGTAGGTTTGTTTCAAATTTCGCAGACGAAATTCATTTAAGGGGGTAGATTGTAAGGACCGCTCCTGGTCAACACCGGTCAATCGGCAGAAAAAAGGAAAAATTTAAAATTTGGGGACAGACATCTAAATGAACCTAAAATTGACCCCGAGGGTCATATCGGACTTAAGTTGACCCCGATATCGACCAAAGTGAGTTCTGGGTGACTCAGGGCAACTTTTTGACCAATTTGGGAAAAGTTGACTTTTTGCCAAAACAAGTCAACCGAGCGACGTTTTGGTCCATTCGAGGCCCGATTTGAATCCAAAATGCTTAGTCGTCGTTGCATTGGTCTTAGTTGGGTCGTTTCCTTGAAGCACGTGAAATTTCGTAATTTCTGGGAAAATGGGTCCGCACGGGGCCCAAGACGGCCGAATTTCGCGAATCTGATTAAAAAATATCTACAAAGATATTTTTCTAGCTCATGGGACCCACATGACACTTGTCAAAAAAGGGGTGGATTGAAGTTGAAAGGTCATTTGCACCCTTGTACTTAACTTAAAAACAAAAGGAAAAGTGAGGGTTAGTTTGGTCTTTTGTGTGGGTTTGAATTGTTAAACAAAATAAAAGGATTTGTTGAGAGGGGGTCTCGGCAAAAACAGAAAAAAGAAGAGAAATAGAGAGAGAAAGAAGAGAGAGAAGGGGAAGGAGAGAAAGAAGAGAAAAGCTTGGGTTTTTGGAGATTGTGGACGATCCGACCGGTGGGTCGTGTTTCTTCTTGCATAATCGAGCTCCTCTCGTCATTCCCTACGGTAAGAACCCGTATTTTTCTCGTTTTGGTCGTTTGAATTTTAGGGTTTGATTTTAAATGGTTAAATTAAGGTTGGGTTAAGGATTGGAGTTCGTTAGGAACGTTTTGGGGCGAAAAGGAACGTTTTCCGTCGTGGCCGTGTGGGGCCCACTTGGCCGGACCTCGGGTTTTTCGTGTTCGGATGGTCTTGGACAATCCCCGAGTCGATAATTCACACCCGGAACGAATTATGGAATTAATTTGTGAAAATTGGAAATGTCGGGTTTAGAAACTTTAAACGCGAATTAAATCGCTCGGACGTCGGGAATTGATTCCGTCGATTGCGTTGGAACACGTGAATTATTTTAGGATCATAGAAACGAAAACGGGAATTTTCGGAGCCCCAGAAGGGCGTTTTCCGATCCCGGGCAGATTCGCCGAGCCGGGCGAATCGGGCCTTTCCGGGCCCATTGTTGACAATGTCGAGTAAATGGGAAGCTTGGGAGCGATCGGCATTGTTGGGGTGACATTTGGGCGTTCAGTTCATTAAATTCGGTTTTGCCTGCATATTTAAAAAGTGTTCTAACTTGTGATCATGTTAGATCGTGCCACCGACCGTGGAAAGAGGAGGCTAAGCGGGTGATCGTGAGCATTGCCGAAGCTTGAGCGTGGACGTTTGGAAAGCGTTACGAGGTAGGGAAAAGTAGCCGGATTTCGGCCTTGACTAGGGAAAGTTATCAGTAGAAATGCATGTGACACTGTTGGTGTCGTAGGATGAGTAAACCTGTCGAACAATAGAAATGCATGTGACACTATTGGTGTCGTAGGATAAGTAAACATGTCGAATAATAGAACTGCATGTGACATTTGGTGGTGTCGTAGGTTGAGTCAACCTGTCGAATAATAGAACTGCATGTGACACTTGGTGGTGTCGTAGGTTGAGTGAACTTGTCGAATAATAGAATTGCATGTGACACTTGGTGGTGTCGTAGGTTGAGTGAACCTATCGAACAATAGAAATGCATGTGGCATTTGGTGGTGTCGTAGGGTTAATGAACTGATTGTGGTTGCGTGTGGCCATGAGTGCATGTGGGGTGTTAAACCTGTATGGTTGTTGACTGACTTGCTGAGTGGTAGCTAGTCATTATGTTATTTTTGCTGGTTGTTGAGCATTCGTATGATTTGTGTGTTTGGCATGGAGGTTTGGCCGCCTGTCGACTTGCCATCGATAAAGGGTGCCACGGTATGGCCATGAGTGCTTGTGGGGTGTTGAACATGTATTGTTGTTGACTGACTTGCTGAGTGGTAGTCAGTCGTGATGTCAATTTTGCTATTTGCGAAGTATGGTGTGATATTTGGTTGTGATTGTGATTGTTCTGGTGATACCTGGATGAGCTGTTGTCGAGAGGTGTGTCGTACCTTCCGATGCGCGACCGGTCAAGTGCTGATGGCTATGTTCCCCGTGAGGTGTGTCGTACCTTCCGGCGCGTGATTGGTAAAGTGTTGAGGCTTGAGTTGTGCCCGAGAGGTGTGTCGTACCTTCCGATGCGCGACCGGTAAAGTGCCGAGGGCTGTGGTCCCCGTGAGGTGTATCGTACCTTCCTGCGCACGATTGGTAAAGTGATGAGGCTTGATTTATGCCCGTGAGGTGTGTCATACCTTCTGATGCGCGATCGGTAAAGTGTCGAGGGTTGTGGTCTCCTTGAGGTGTGCCGTACCTTCTGGCGCGCGATCGGTAAAGTGCTGAGGCTTGTGGTTGTGCAGAAGGTGTGTTGATCCTTTGTGATCTTGGGTGTTTGTGTGGTTTTTTGATATTATGTGACATTGCTTGCGATCTTTGTGTTTGTTTGTAGAGGTCGTAAGTTCTGTGTTAAAGGGTGAGGTCTTGGGTCTGAGACTCATCAATAACCTACGGTGGTGATACAACGCCTCCGTGTGAGGGTCTCACCACGGAGAGGGGTTAGGGTTGATGCGCTGCGGCGCTGTACGAACGAGGTTTCCCTCACGTGAGCGAGTCGTTTGAGGTTTCCCTCACGTGAACGGGTTGTTTGAGGTTTCCCTCACATGAACGGGTGGTTTGAGGTTTCCCTCACGTGAATGGGTTGTTTGAGGTTTCCCTCACGTGGACAGGTGGTTTGAGGTTTCCCTCACGTGAGTGGGTTGTTTGAGGTTTCCCCTACGTGACCGGGTAGTTGGGGTATTGTTATTGCGGGCAATAGTGTTTTAATTAGTTGAGAACATGATCCCCGTTTTGAGGTTTCTCCTACGTGATCGGGTAGTTGGGGTATTGATGTTCTGAGCAATAGTGATTTGCTTAGTTGAGAACGTGATCCCCGTTTGGAGGTTTCCCTTACGTGATCGGGTAATTGGGGTGTTGATATGGTGAGCAATAGTGTTTTGCTTAGTTTATAATATGATCCCCATTCGAGGTTTCCCTTACGTGAGCGAGTATTTGAGGTATTGATATCGTGAGCAGTTGTGACGGTTTGGTAGAAGGTTTTGAGGTAGTTGTTTGCCCTGTTTAGATTGGTAAGTTGTTGATGCTTTACTAGTATGCCATAATCGAACGGGTATCCATGGAGGTGAGCGGAACGCTCATCCCCTTTACTACTTTTCCCGCAGGCCTCTGAGGTAGTGACGAGTAGCGAATACTGGTTTGGTTGCGAAAAGTTACAAGTAAATTCATATAGGATCGTGTGAGGGTTGTGCTTTACCTTGTCGGTGTGACTAATGGAATGGTTGTTCGGTCTCTGATTTAAGGTCTACATTACGTGTCTGGGTTTTGAGATGGTTGGGAAGTTTTTAACAGTAGTATTGCGTGACCATCAGTCTAAATTGTGTTTTTGGGGTAGTAGTCCCCGGGGTTGTTGTTGTTGCCGGTGTTCCCGGCATTTCTGTGGGTGTGCCGTGGTCAATCCGGTATCTTCGGCGGTGAGCGAAGTGGTCACCCCCTGCTGCTTTTCCTGCAGGTACTGTTCGCGAGGCGGACTAGGAGGATCTCTCGAGGCTTGAAGAGGTGGGAGCGAGAGTCCGGGCTGTCGGGGTTGTCTAGCGACGTACACTCTTGTTTTAGTGTTCTTTCGGTTTTTTTAAATTAAAACTCGGTTGTAAAAATATTGTTTTGATTAACGTAAGTGGTAACTTTAAAAAGGTTTATTAAAATGTATGAAAATCTTTTTGTTTCACCGTTCGCGCTCCGGGTTCGGTCATGCCGAATTTGGTGCGTGACATCGTGCCTTTTTCATGCATCATATAGAGTGTTATAGGAATGCATTAGAGTTAGGATTCATGCACTGCACGTGCATCTTTATATTTAATGTCTTGAATAAAGGAGTACCAGACTCCTCCTATCGAGGTGAACCTCGGGGTTTAACCGGTTCTATCTTAGTGATGATGTCTCCTATTGTTGATTTTCTCGGGGCGAGAAAAAGTCTAAGTGTGGGGTGTTGATGCGGACGCATCTTAGCATTAAAAATACCACATTTAGAGGGATTTTATGGTTGATTTTAGCCCATTATTGTCTCACTCTCTTATGTTTTTCTCGTTTCTAGCGTTTTTCATGTTTCACAGGGTATATCATGGAATACAAGCGAAAACACATAAAAAGGGAAGAAATTCGGAAGCAGCAGTCAAGATGGTGGAACAAAGCAGGGCATCACGGATCCGTGACATAACCCGTCACGGGTAGGGTCACGGATCCGTGACGAAGACACAAATTCGCCAAAACGCTCTGATCCGTCACGGATCCGTGACGGTGGCCGTGACGGACAGCGTCACGGAGCCGTGACACGCGTGTATGCCTGTTTCCCAAATTCGTTTCAGACTCGAGTTTTACCCTTTTTAGCCCTAAAATCAGCCTCCCAATAGATCTAACTTGTATTTTTGAGAGATAAGAAGATAGGAGAGATAAGAGCAAGCTAAGGGAGAGGATTTCGACTTGGAAGAACATCATTGTAATCTATATTGGGTATTGTATTTCTCTACTTTATTCAATTATGAAGCTTTGTTTATGTTCATCAATGGCATCTTCTTCCTTGCTCATGAGTAACTAAAACCCCATAATCTAGGGTTATGGGGAGTAGAGATTTAAGTTCCAATGTGTTGAATGTATGGATGGGTATTGTCTTGAATGATTTGATTTATGGTTTGTATTTTTATTTAAGCTTAATGCTCTATCTCCCGGGTAGGCTTGATAGAAGGTAGGAATTGCAATCTGACACTCGTGAGAGGTGGGTTGCAATTAGGTCAGAAATCTTATACAAAATGGGTTTGAATCTAGACTAGTAATAGCTAGGTTAACATGATTGCAATAACCATAGGGTTCAAACTGAAAGTTAGAAATTATCAAAGAACGTAATGCTTTGGGTCTCCCTACATCCTGATTCGTGAGAGCACCTGAGAATGTCTGCTTCTACTGCCAACAGCCTGGTCATTGGAACCGGGATTATAGGAAGTTCACGGCTGATCTGAAGAAGGGCAGTGGGACTGCGCCTTCATGAAATAGCCTGGATGATCTGAAGAAGGGCAGTAAGACTGCGCCTTCATCAGGAAACCTGAATGATCTAAGGAAGGGCGGTGGGACCGTGCCTTCAATCGGTATTAACTCTATAGAGCTACATCTCTCTACTTCCAAAGATTCATGGTTATTAGATAACATGACTGAATCTCACACATGCACTAATATATGGTGGCTGAAAGTAGGAGAGATTTGGAAAGCACGAAATGGACCTCAGAGTTGTGGCAACTGCTGTAGCATCCATGAGTCTTGCTTTGCCAAGAGGCCTTGTCTTAGTATTGTATAATGTATATTGCATACCTACTTTTAGTAGGAATATTATATCTGTATCCGTGTTTGACAAGGAAGGATATAATGTTAATATTGGAAATGGAGTTTTCAATGTTCTATGCAATGATATGTTTTATACCAGTACTGACATGGTTGGAGGATTGTACATATTAGATATGGGTAACAATGCCTCAAGTTCTATATATTCCGTTAATACCAAGAGGTCTAAATCCAACGATTTAAACCTAACTCTGTTATGACACTGTCATTTGGGTCGCATAAACAAGAAGCGCCTATCAGCACTTCAGAAGTGCGGGCTTTCAGGTTCATTCGAATTCCATTCGATCGATAGGTGCAAAGTTTGTTTGATGGGAAAAATGACTAAAGTGCCCTTTATCGATCGCGATGAAAGGGCGGGTGAATTATTGGGGTTTATACACTCGAATGTGTTTAGACCAATAAGTTCACTTGCCAGGAGGGGTTTTAGCTACTTTATCACATTTACTGATGATTACAGTAAATATGGTTATGTCTATTCGGTGAGACATAAGTCTGAAGCTTTTGATAAATTCAAAGAGTTTCAGACTATAGTAGATAACCAGCTCGACAAAGGTATTAAGGCACTTCGATTGGTTCGAGGTGGAAAATACTTGACCACAGAGTTATTAGATCATCTAAAAGAGAATGGGATCCTTTTGGAATGGACTCCTCCTAGGTCACTGTAGTTGAAAGGTGTAGCCAAACGGAGAAATCGGACATTGTTAGACAATGGTCTGTTCCATGATTAGTTGGACTGATCTCCCAATCTCTTTTAGGGGTTTTTCTCTAGAGACGACTGCATTCATAGTGAATCGGGCTTCGACTAATGGTGTGGAAGGGACACCATTTTAAAAAATGGTACGGGATGATGCCCGCTTTGTCCTTCCTAAAGATTTGTGGTTGCGAGGCTTATGTGAAACATTTGGTTTCGACTAAGCTCGAATCAAGATCTGAGATATGCACCTTCGTGTGGTATCCCAAAGCAACAAGGGGATACTATTTCTACAATCCCAGTGAGAACATGGTGTTCGTCGCTTGGGGTGGGGTCTTTATGGAAAAGAAGTTTTGTTTCCAAAGACGTCATTAGGAGGACTGTGCATCTCGAAGAAATTCAGGATGGTACAGATCTGTCTAAACCAATTGACAACCCAGTAGAAAGGAGCCAGAGATTGTCGTAGAGTGAGAACCAATTCCTGTTACAATTCCGGAAGGTCCAAGGCGATTTGAAAGGGTCAATCTTCCACCTCCAAGATATGGTATCCGGAGGTGACAATGAAGTCATGGTGGATCACGATGATCCAGCCACCCTTCAAGAAGTCGTGGATGGGCCCGACTCCGAGTTATGGCTGGGAGCCATGAGGGAGGAAATGCAATCCATGTCGGACAACCGAGTCTGGGAACCGGTTGATCCCATCAATGGTGTGAGGACCATAGGATGCAAATGGATCTTCAAGGTGAAGATGGACATGGACGGCAACCCTCTGACCTACAAAGCTCAACTGGTGGCGAAAGGTTATAGGCAGATCCAATGGATTGACTATGAGGAAACCTTCTCCTTAGTGGCTATGGTCAAAATCGATCCAAATTCTTCTTGACATAACTGCGTATCATAATTACGAGATATGGCAAGTGGATGTCAAAACCGCTTTCCTAAATGGAAATTTGACTGAGTACGTTTGTATGTCTCGACCCAAAGGTTTTGACGATCCGAAGAATAAAGGAAAGATTTATAAGTTGTTGAAATCCATTTATGGATTGAAACGAACTTCTCGGAGTTGGATCCTTCGTTTTGATGAAGCTGTAATTGGATTTGGCTTAATCAACAATGAGGATGAATCTTGCGTTTATAAGAAGGCTAGTGGGAGCAATATTACCTTTCTGGTTCTCATTGAAAACGACATCCCAACCTTGCACGAGACTAAAGCTTGGTTGAGGAAGTGTTTTTCAATAAAGGACTTAGGTGATGCTTCTCATATCTTAAGGATTAAGATATGTAGAGATCGCACCAAGAGGGTCTTGGATTTAAGTCAGGGAACCTATGTGAACAAGGCATTGAGTAGGTTCTTAATGCTCGATTCAAAGAAAGGACTCTTACCCACTAGTCATGGCATTCATCTCAGCAAGACTCAGTATCCTAAGACACCTGATGAGCTGAAAAGGATGATGAGAATCCTATGCGCCTGGGGGCAGGATCGATCATATATGCCATGACATGTATGAGACCAGACGTCTCGTAAGCCTTATGTTGTACCAGTAGACATCATTCTAACCCGGGGGAAAGATGATGCTGAACTAGTCGTCGAAGGATGAGTAGACGCTAGTTTTCCAAGACAAATCCAGATGACTTTAGAAGTCAATCAGGATATGTGTTTACGCTGAATGGCAGAGCTTTAGCTGGGAGAGCGTAAAGCAAGATATCATTGTCGAATCTACGACAGAGGCCAAGTACATGGATGCTGCAGAGGCAGCTAAGGAGGCTATGTGGATTTGGAAATTCATGGCAGGGCTGGGTGTAATTAAAAACCCATCCAGCCCGGTGAATCCATCTTGCGACAACACAAGGGTCATTGCGCAAGCTAAAAGCCTAGATCGTATAACAAATCCAAACATGTACTGCGGCGTATCCACCTCATCAGATAAATACTGAACTGAGGTGAAGTGAAGATAACCGATATTGCAACAGATGATAACATAGCCAACCCTTTGACTAAGGCAGTGTCACTGCCTGAACATGTTAGACATGTAAAGTCGATGGGGACATATTGGAGTTTAGATTGGAACTAGGGCAAGTGGGAGATTGTTAGTCTTAGTGCCCGTAGTTCAATCCTAAATGTCCAAATGTATATATCATCGTTAGCAATAAAATTAAAGCGGCTTTATATTACTTATGTGTTGGAGTAATATATCGATGTGTGCTCTGATCTATGCCCACCATGCGAATAGAACCATAGATCGAGATAGATCACACTCGATGGGTCCCTAGTCAACAAAGCTTCACTGGAAGCGACTAGTATGAAAGATGGCTCTTTATGGCTTACGTTCTGTTAGTCATTGGAATGGGATTCCGGAGTCTGATCATAGATATCATGTGGGACATGATATTGGACGACCCGCCCTGAATATGTGCCATGGATTAAGTCATGAACATATTCAGTGTTGTAGCTTGTCATGTATCCTTAGACCAAGGAGTCTTTGTGATCGCTATGTAGTCAACAACTGAGTTTGACCTGAGCCTAACGTTGTCCGTAACAGGGCTTCCATAACGGCCAGGATTGGCTTGGGGACGGGCTACATGAGTGACACGAAAGACGGCTAAGGGATTTGTCCCTCATACTAAGGTATGGGAAAGATATCGGTTCTCGGCCACTTGATCGAGAGTGACTGGAAGAATAGCATGGCCATGCACATGATACTGGGTATCATATCTTCAGTCATCTCACATATCAAGGAACGGTGATTGAGAATAATAAGGATGACGGCTCTATGCCTTATCTCAATCAGGATATCAGAGATAAAAGGATAATGACAAGGACGACGGAAAGGTTAGAATCGACAGGGTCGATTCGTTATGTAGTGTCAGGCAATACTAAAGTCTCGTTAGTTGCCAATTAAATAGGATCAAGTAAAATGGGATTTTACGTTGATCTATTGACATGCATAAACCTAAGGGTCACACCGGAGGATGAAACTCATTGACATATTTATGGAGAATGGCCAAAAGGGAGTTGTCTCGGGACATGACCAAAACTGGGTTTTGGGTCATGTGCCCGTACGTGAATAGGACTTTACGGATCGAGACAAGGCTTGGAGTCTTGGGATTGATCGCGTCGGATAATGTTGGACATTTCCGGTATGGAAGGCTTGGAGGCGATGAGCGAATCACGGGACCTCGTTAGAAATGGCCACGGGCCATGTTCCAAGAGGCCCATGAAAGGCCCATGCAACCAAGGCCCATAGAACTAATTAATCAAGTCTTGATTAATTAGTACTAAGTAAGCAAGACAAGGATTAAGGTGTTGGTGATTCACCACCTAACCCAATCTTGTCTTGCCATACTTTGTCCTATATACACCTTACTTGACACCATACTTGTCCCATGCCTTTAGTTGGACAAGTATGGGTTTTGTTATGTTTAAGTCATCTTTTTTCAACATAACAAACACAAGACAAGAATAGGAAACACAAGACAAGAATAGGAAACACATTTTCTCTCCCTCTTCCATGGCCATTTCGGGTTTGGCTAGTTTCCACCTCCATCTTTGTGTTCTTGAGTCCTCAAAGAGAAGAACTACGTGGCTTTGATTCCCATGTGGATACGTAGGCGTCTTGGAGACTTAAGCCAATCATTCGTTAACCGGTGTTCTTGTTTTGGTAAGAACTAGTGCTGAATTTTTCTCTTGTTAATCCATTCTTTGTTAGTTGTTTCATGGTTTTAATTGTCTCTTGGTTTTCATTGATTTTCCGCTGCGAGTTGGTTCATCTCCAACCCTACCTCGAGACCCAACACTGAGATCATCACCGGAGCTCGTTGGTTGTCTTTTGGGAGAACACGCACGAGGTAGGGAAAAGTAGCCAGATCTCGGTCGTGACTAGGGAAAGTTAACAGTAGAATTGCATTTGACACCGGGGTGTCGTGGGTTAAGTAATTTTATCGAATATTAGAAAGGCATGATACGGGAACGTAGTGAATATTGGAAATGCATGTGACACTGTTTAGTGTCGTAGGAGCAGTGAACTTAGCGATACTAGAATTACTGGAGGCATATGACCATGCCCGGAGGTTGATTGTGAAACTGTTGATATTAGGACTGTTGGAGGCATTGGTTATGCCGGAGGTTGATTTTGTATTTTTGTGTCTTTGGTGGCCTTGAGAGCCCGTGCTATTATGGTTGAGTCTTGGGTGGCCTTGAGAGCCCGTGCTATTATTGTTGAGTCTTGGGTGGCCTTGAGAGCCCGTGCTATTATTGTTGAGTTTTGGGTGGCCGTGAGTGCCCGTGGGGTTGTTGAACCCGTGTCTTTATTGTCGATGTGTTTTGGGAGGTCGTGAGTGCCTGTAGGGTTGTTGAACCCGCATCTTTACCTTTGGTGTTTTGGGAGGCCATGAGTGCCCGTGGGGTTGTTGAACCCGTGTCTTTGTTGTCGGTGTGTTTTGGGCGGCCGTGAGTGCCTGTGGGGTTGTTGAGCCCGTGAGTTACTGTCTGTGTGTCTTGGGAGGCCGTGAGTGCCTGTAGGGTTGTTGAGCCCGTGAGTGACTGTTGGTAGTTTTGAGAGGTCGTGAGTGCCTGTGGGGTTGTTGAGCCCGTGAGTTACTGTTGGTGGTTTGAGTGGCCGTGAGTGCCCGTGGGGTTGTTGAGCCCGTGAGTTACTGTTGGTGTGTCTTGGGAGGCCGTGAGTGCCTGTGGAGCTGTTGAGTCCGAGTTTTACTGTTGGTGTCTTGGTGGCCATGAGTGCCTGTGAGTGTTAAACCTGTGTTGTTACTGGTTATTGAACTTTCTTGTGATTGTGTTTGTGGTTACCTGAGGTTGGGGGCCCGCTTCATGAAACGGGGGTCCACGAGAACACGCGTCTGCATGTTCAGACGGGGTAGGGGGCCCGCCCGTCAATAAAGGGGTCCTGGCCGCGCGTGTGTGGTTTGGGTTTGTGAGCATTCTTTGGCTGGCTTACGAGTTAGAGTCTCGGTAAGTTGCGAGCATTCTTCGGCTGGCCTGACCGAGTTAGAGTCTCGGGAGGTTGCGAGCATTCTTCGGCTGGCCTGACCGAGTTAGAGTCTTGGGAAGTTACGAGCGTTCTTTGGCTGGCCTGGCCGAGTTAGAGTCTCGGGAGGTTGCGAGCGTTCTTGGCACGGAGCAGTTGTCAGCTAGTTTGCGATCCTTTGTGATCTTGTTTGGTGTGCGATCCTTTGTGATCTTGTTTGGTGTTGCGTAGCTTTCTTTTGAGTCCTTGGAAGAGGTCGTGATCGTTGTGTCGGGTCTACTTTGCGTGTCAGAGTGTTGAATTGGTCAAGGAAGGTAACAGTGGGTGTGTGTTCAGTCGGAGTACTTGGGTTGGGGATGGTGTTCCCCGGTGTTGAGTTTGTTGTCGGTGTTACCGGCATTGTCTGCTAAGTATGCCGTAGTCAGTCTGTTATCCGTGGTGGTGAGCGAACGCTCACCCCTAGCTGCTTTTCCTACAGGTACCGGTCGCAGGTTGGACTAGGTGAGCTTCTGAAGCTTGAAGAGCTAGGAGCGGGATTCTGGGTTTATTTTGAGTATAGCGACGGATACCATACTTTTGTCCACTTGTTGGGACGTATTTTAAGTTGTAAATATTATTTTGTTGAACAAATGGTGTTTTTAAAGTGATTTAATGTAAGAGGTTTCAAAATGTTTTATTGTTTTAAAGGTTCACGTCCTGAGTTCGGTTTACTGAAATTGGGGTGTGACATGAGAAGAAGATGGAGACAAACAAACATGCACTCTAACTTCTTGAATCTTTATTCCAAGCTCCCACTAACCATATGCATTAAGGTACAATTATGCCTTTTGCAACATCATTATGTTGGTGTATTTCATATTATACCACAACCTTTCAGGAACTTAGAAAATGGATCAGACACTATCCACTTTCATAATAAGTTTTGTAATCACCATCTCTTAATAATTCTCACCCTTTTTGTCTAATTGTATTTCAACATCATTCAAATACACCTCAAGGATATCTAACGGTTGAGATTTGTCATGCAATAATTAGACACAATTGTAACGCAAGAATCATCAATAAAAGTGATAAAATATTTTTACCTATCAAAATGATAGATCATTAAACCCCATAAATAGCAGTGTGTATATGCTTCTTGTGACTACTTTTGTAAGTATGTGTCATGTGTGCTTTCCCTAAATGCATTAAACACAAAAAATTCAAGATCAAATAAATCCAAATCATGAAAGGTTTCATTCTTTATTAACCTTCAATCATTTCCTTAGATATATGACTCAAACGTTATGCCACAAATAAACAAAGTATTCATTAAGTAAATCATATTTAGTGCCAACATTAGGATGCAAGGTTTAGAGAGTCTCAGCAAAAGGGCATCAGTAATTAGTTTATACAAATCATCATAAAATCCTAAAACTCATAAAAGAAATTTTGCTTGAGCGAACTAAAAGGGTATTAATATTTAGTTTATACAAATTATCATAAAATCTCAAAACTCATAAAGAGATTTTATTTGAACGAACTAAAACACCTTTCCCAAAAAAATACCCAACTTTATCAAGTTTGGAAACTCAAATGTGAGACATTAAAAATAACATAAAAGTCATAAATAAATAAATAAATAAAAACTTGCATCGTTATTGAAACATACGTTATGTCAACACAATCAATTCACAAAATATCATAAGAAACTTTAGTTAAATTTGATTCGAAACATAATGAAGCAATAAACTTACCCCATCTTTCGAATCATATCTTACGATTAGCACGGAATTTCTGATAGCGTTCGATCTGTGGATTTGGATAAATGATTGTTCCAGTCTTTATGGTCCTTGATTTCCCTTTTCACTTTCTTCCATTGTTTATTTCTAGCTCCATTATGACCAATGAGGTTAGCTAAATGATTTTCCACTTACTTCCTCTTGAATGGACATAATTTATAATTCATGCACATTCCATTTAACTTTTGAGTATTAAAATATACGTAAAAATGTACTATACTCAAAACTAGGGAATTAAGCATAAATGTTACTAGGAAATTTTTCATTTACTTCCATTCTCATGGTCTTCATTAATCTTGCTGCAATATTGTTTTCGATAATATGCTCATGAATGGTACAAGAACCATCAAATTTCATGGTGGTTAATGTACCCATTAATGTCCCATTAAACGACTTATCAGTCAACTCTACTAAGAGCTATTGTCCAAAAATTTCATAAATTTCTTAATAGCTTCACTTACTGTAAAGACCGCCCCCCGGTTAAAAGATTTATTATTTAAACAAATTGTTCGACTGGAACGTCGTGGTTGAAAAGCAGGTTGATTTTTGGAACAAACGAAAAAAAAATATTTATATAAATGAATAATTTGGTCCTAATGTTTGGCTCCAAACTAAGCCCATGTCCTTGGGCCCAAGCTTTTTAAGCCCTTTGGTAGTTGCTGTTGGCTCATTTAAAGGTTAGAAAGAGTAAGAATTTAAGGGGATTAGGTCTTGTACAGAGGAGCATGTTCTGAAAGTGAGAGAGGCGGCTTCACATCTTTGACAGAGAGGTGCGGCAACTCCTTGTCTATAGAGAGAAATCAAGAAAGCTTGGTTGGTGGTCTCTCTTATTGATGCCGCGGGAATCAAGGAGAGTTCTTGTGTGGTTGTGAGCAAAATATCAAGAAAAAGGTGGGGTTTGGTCTTAGCTTCCTTGGCTGCGTTGTGTGGCAGTGGATGTCATTTATTGCTTGCTATTTTCATTCTTGATACAAGAAATGTTGTGGTTGTGAGAGGAGCATAGAAATCGTGTGGCAGCAAGCTCATTTATTGCTCGTGTGGAGGTTTCTATTTTTAAGAAAAAGGCAACCATTTTGTTTTTAGATTTATTGACCATGGGAGATCAAGAGCAACTACAGTGTTCTTGTATGTGGTCATTAAAGAGATGAAACAAGGAGCAGCAGGTATTTGACTGAGGAGTTGGTTTCTTAATCCTCTTTTTTTTATTTGTCTCGTGGATTGCCATACCTTGTATTGAGAAATAGGGAATTAGGGTTTATAATTCGTGAGAAGTCGGAAATTTTGGGTCGAGATTTTAAACGTAATTAAATGACTCGGAAGTCAGAATTCGATTCCGTCGAGTGCCTAGGAACCCTTGAATTATTCTAAGACCGTAGAAACAAAAACGGGAATTTTCGGAGCCCCGGAAGGGCGTTTCCAAAACCCGGGCAGATTCGCCATGTCGGGCGAATCGGACTTTTCTGAGTCCTTTATCGACAATGTCGAGTAATTGGGAAGTTTGGGAGTGATCGACATTGTCGGGGTTACGTTTGGGCGTTAAGTTTATTGAATTTCAGTTTGTTCCTACGAGTTTAAAAGTGCCCTAAATTTGTGTTCTTTTAGATCGTGCTGCAGACCGAGGGAAAGGAAAGCTAGGCGAGTGACTGAGATCACGCCGGAGCTCGTTGGTTGGCTTTTGGAGAACACGCACGAGTTAGGGAAAAGTAGCCGGATCTCGGCCCTGACTAGGGAAAGTTAACAGTAGAATTGCATGTGACACCGGGGTGTCGTGGGCTAAGTAGGTTATCGAATATTAGAAATGCATGATACGGGAACGTATCGAATATTGGAAATGCATGAGACACTTAGTAGTGTCGTAGGAGTAGAGAACTTAGCGTTATTAGAACTACTGGAGGCATATGACCATGCCCGGAGGTTGATTGTGAACTTATCGATATTAGGAGTACTGGAGGCATATGACCATGCCCGGAGGTTGATTGTGAAACTGTTGATATTAGAACTGTTGGAGGCATTGGTTATGCCAGAGGTTGTTTGATTATTTGTGTCTTGGGTGGCCATGAGAGCCCGTGTTTTATTGTTATGTCTTGGGTGGCCATGAGAGCCCGCACTTTACTGTTGTGTCTTGAGTGGCCATGAGAGCCTGTGCTTTACTGTTGTGTCTTGAGTGGCCATGAGGGCCCGTGCTTTACCGTTGTGTCTTGGGTAGCCATGAGAGCCCGTGTTTTACCGTTGTGTCTTGGGTGGCCATGAGAGCCCGTGTTTTACCGTTGTGTCTTGGGTGGCCATGAGAGCCCGTGTTTTACTGTTGATGTCTTGGGTGGTCATGAGTGCCCTTGGGGTTGTTGAACCCGTGTCTTTACCGTTGGTGGTTTTGAGAGGTCGTGAGTGCCCGTGGGGTTGTTGAGCCCGTGAGTTACTGTCGGTGGTTTTGAGAGGCCGTGAGTGCCCGTAGGGTTGTTGAGCCCGTGAGTTACTGTTGGTGTATCTTGGGAGGCCGTGAGTGCATGTGGGGTTGTTGAGTCCGTGTTTTACGGTTGGTGTCTTGGGTGGCCATGAGTGCCTGTGGAGTGCTGAACTTGTGTTGTTGCTGTTTGTTGAACTTTGTTTGTGATTGTGATTGTGGTTACCTGATGTTGGGGGCCCGCTTCATGAAACGGGGGTCCACGAGCACACACGTCTGCATGTTCAGACGGGGTAGGGGGCCCGCCCGACAACAAAGGGGTCATGGACGCGCGTGTGTGGTTTGGGGTTGTGAGTGTGATAGGTCGACAGCCTGATCCGACTTTGTGTCGATGAATTGCGATAGGTCGACAGCCTGATCCGACTTTGTGTCAATGAATTGTGATAGGTCGACAGCCTGATCCGACTTTATGTCGATGAACTGCGATAGGTCGCAGCCTGATCCGACTTTGTGTCGATGAATTGCGACAGGTCGACAGCCTGATCCGACTTTGTGTCGAGGAATTGCGATAGGTCAACCGCCTGACCTGATTGAGATTGGTAAAGGGCGTGAGGGAGGTACTGAGCAGCTGGTATGCGATCCTTTGTGATCTTGTTTGGGGTGCGATCCTTTGTGATCTTGGGTTTGCGTGATGGTTTTTTGAGCCCTTGGAAGAGGTCGTGATCGTTGTGTTGGGTCTACATTACGAGTCCGAGTGTTGAGTCTGTTGAGGAAGTAACGGGTTGTGTGTCAATTAAGTTACTTGAGTTTTGGGGGATAGTGGTCCCCGGTGTTGAGTTGGTTGTTGGTGTTACCGGCTTTGTCTGCTAATTATACCGTAGTCAGTCTGTTATCCGTGGTGGTGAGCGAACGCTCACCCCTAGCTACTTTTCCTACAGGTACTGGTCGCAGGTTGGACTAGGTGAGCTTCCGAAGCTTGAAGAGCTAGGAGCGGGATTCTGGGTTTATTTTGAGTCTAGCGACGGATACCATACTTTTGTCCACTTGTTGGGACGTGTTTTAAGTTGTAAGAATTATTTTGTTGAACAATTGGTGTTTTTAAAGTGATTTAATGTGAAAGGTTCCAAAATGTTTTATTGTTTTAAAAGTTCACGTCCTGAGTTCGGTTTACTGAAATTGGGGCGTGACACTTACATTAGGCGTGGAGTTAAGGTTGTTTGCTACATTCATTCACACAAACATTAGGCTTAATTTGTTAAATCTTTCTCAAGCTTCATGGAAAGATCTCCCCTCAGTGTTGCTAGTATTTAGAAAAGCAACATATTTCTCACTTAAGAGTGTTGAATCAAGATTCAGATTACTAAGTTGAAACTGAACTTACTCACACCATTTAAAGAAATTAAACTTAATAACAAATGTGTCGTGTGAACGAAAGAATAAAAAATAAATGCTTCAATATGGATACTACATGCTCACACATTATTGCCTTGAGTAATAAACTTAATCTATAATACAGGTTCATAAACATCATTTAAAACAATCATGTATCATATTGAAGTTCACCTTTGGGTTTAACAACAATATATACTAAACATAAACATAATTGATGCTCAAAATAATTTCACGTAATTGGAAACTAACATACTACAATTAAGTATGTTTTCAATCTTTGGATACTAAACATACCTAACTGGGCACATTAACGTGCCACATGAGCGTTCATAAATTATAAAACGGATAATTAATGTAAGAACCACTCCCGGTCAACGCCAATCAAATCGGCGAAAAACATGAAAATTTAAAAAATTTAGGCAGACAAGTAAATGAACCTAATTCTGACCCCGAGGGTCATACCGGACTTAAGTTGACCCCGATATCGACCAAAGTGAGTTCTGGGGGACTCAGGGCAACTTTCTGACCAATTTGGGAAAGGTTGACTTTTCGCTGGAAAAGTCAACCGAGCGACGTTTTGGTCCGTTCGAGGTCCGTTTTGGATCCAAAAAGCTTAGACGTCGTCACAGCAGTCTTAGTTGAGCCGTTTCCTTGTAGCCCGTGAAGTTTCGTAGTTTCTTGGAAAAAGTGCTCGTTCGGGCCCCAAACGGCCGAATTTCGCGAATCTGACTGAAAAATATGTAGAAGATATTTTCGAAAATGAGAGAAGGTGGAGGTGTGAATAAGTTGGAGGTGTGTTCGGCCACAACTCAAAAAAAAGGTGGAGGTGTGTTCGGCCACAACTCAAAAAAAAGGAAGAAAGGGAGAGAGAAAAGAGAAGGGGGTGTTTAGGGTTTGCTAGTTTCCCGACTATCTAACCGGTGGATCGTCTCAACGATCAAGGAATCGAACTCCCATCGACATTCTCTACCGTGAGAAACTATCCGATTTTTGTTTTGTTAAGTTTAAAAGTTAGGGTTTGGGTTAAAACTAGTGGTTTGTGGTTGAGTTGAGGTGTGGGGTTCGTTGGAGACGTTTTGGGACGAAGATTGGACGTTTTCCGGTGACCGGAGGCTCGGGGGAGCTCCGGCCACCGTGTATGGTGGCTGGCCGGACCATGGGGTGGCTGGCCGGAGCTAGGACCGGCCACCACCATGGTGGATCGGCCCAAAACCGGCCCTAGCCACCCACGGCCAAGGATGGCCGGGTGGGTCCCACACACTCGGGTAAGGGGTTTTCGTGTTCGGATGGTTTAGGACGATCCCCAAGTCGTTAAACCACACCCGGATCGAAATTTGGAATTAAATTGTAAAAGTTGTAATTGACGGGTTTAGAAACTTTAAACGCGAATTAAATTACTCGGAAGTCGGAAACTGATTCCGTCGAGTGCATAGGAACCCTTGAATTATTCTAAGACCATAGAAACAAAAACGGGAATTTTCGGAGCCTCGGAATGATGTTTTCCAATCCCGGGTAGATTCTTTGGGTCGGGCAAAACGGGCCTTTCCGGGCCCATTATCGAAAATGTCGAGTAATTGGGAAGTTTGGGAGTGATCGACATTGTCGGGGTTACATTTGGGCGTCAAGTTTATTAAAATTCAGTTTATGCATGCAAGCTTAAAAGTGTTTTAAATTGTGTTCTTCTTAGATCGTGCCACCGACAGAGGAAAGGGAAAGCTAGGCGAGTGATCTTGATCACGCCGGAGCTTGGTTGTGAGCTTTTGGGGAAAGCATACGAGGTAGGGAAAAGTAGCCGGATCTCGCCCTGACTAGGGAAAGTTAACAGTAGAAATGTATGTGACACACTTGGGTGTCGTGGGTTAAGTAAGTTTATCGAACAATAGAAAGGCAGGCGACACCGGGTGGTGTCGTATGATACGGGAACGTATCGAACAATAGAAATGCATGTGACACTTAGTAGTGTCGTAGGAGTAGTGAACTTATCGATATTGGAATTACTGGAGGCATTTGGTTATGCCCGGAGGTTGATTGTTTAATTTGTGTCTTGGGTGGCCATGAGTGCCCGTGGGGTTGTTGAACCCGTGTCTCACTGTTGGTGTGTCTTGGGTGGCCATGAGTGCCCGTGGGGTTGTTGAGCCCGTATCTTTACTGTTGGTGTGTCTTGGGTGGCCATGAGTGCCTGTGGGGTTGTTGAGCCCGTGTCGTCATTGTTGGTGTGTCTTGGGTGGCCATGAGTGCCCGTGGGGTTGTCAAACCCGTATTTTACTATTGGTGTGTCTTGGGTGGCCATGAGTGCCTGTGGGGTTGTTGAACCCGTGTCTCACTGTTGGTGTGTCTTGGGTGGCCATGAGTGCCTGTGGGGTTGTTGAACCCGTGTCTCACTGTTGGTGTGTCTTGGGTGGCCATGAGTGCCCGTGGGGTTGTTAAACCCGTATTTTGCTGTTGGTGTGTCTTGGGTGGCCATGAGTGCCCGTGGTGTCGTTGAGCTCGTGTTTTACTGTTGGTGTCGTGGGTGGCAATGAGTGCCTGTGGAGTGTTAAACCGATGTTGTTGTTGTTGTTGAACCTTGCTTGTGATTGTGATTGTGGTTACCTGGGGTTGGGGTGTGACAGGTCGACAGCCTTATCCGACTACGTGTCGGGATAAGTGCGACAGGTCGACCTCCTGATCCAACCGTCGTGTTAGGAAAAGTGCGACATGTCGACAGCCTGATCTGATTGGGTGTCGGGAAAAGTGTGACAGGTCGACCGCCTGATCCAACTGTCGTGTTGGGAAAAGTGCGATAGGTCGGCCGCCTGATCCAACCGTCGTGTTGGGAAAAGTGCGTGGGGACGGAGCAGCTGGAGTGCGGTCCTTTGCGATCTTGTTTGGTGTGCGATCCTTTGTGGTCTTGGGTGTTGCGTGGTTATCTTTCGTGTCTTTGGAGGAAGTCGTAATCGGTTTGTCGGGTCTACATTACGTGTCCGGGTGTTGAGGCGGTTGAGGAAAGTAACAGTTTGTGTGTCAGTTGGGTTACTTGAGTTGGGGGATAGTAGTGCCCGGTGTTGGGTTGTTGTGGGTGTTACCAACTTTGTCTACTAGTATGCCGTAGTCAGTCTGTTATCCGTGGTGGTGAGCGAACGCTCACCCCTAGCTGCTTTTCCTACAGGTACTGGTCGCGGGACGGACTAGGTGAGCTCTCGAAGCTTGAAGAGCTAGGAGCGGGAGTCCGGGTTTCCTTTTTGAGTCTAGCGACGTACGCCTTGTATTTTGTCCGCTTGTTGGGATGTACTTTTGAGTTGTAAATTATTATTTTGATTAACTAAATGGTGGTTTTAAAGCGATTTATTTAAAAGGTTTGAAAGTGTTTTATTGTCTTAAACGTTCGCGTTCCGGGTTCGGTTCTACTGAATTTGGGGCGTGGGAGCTCGAGGTTTCACACCTCGGACTGTACGTCAATTAGGTGGGGAGAGTCGAGTCAGTAAAGTCCCGTTGTGCGTTGGGTACGCAAGTCGGAAACCGTGTGTAGACCCGTAGTGTTTTGAGTCCTGTTTGTGTTTGTGTGTATGTGCCTTACGGTTATTACTGGCATACTGTTTGTGTGTTGCTGTGTGAAACGTTTTTAAGTTGTCGCGACTCGACTCAGGGGCGCCCCTGTAGTCGAGCGTGACGGTGTTGACATCAAATGGGTACAATGTAGTTCGGGGACGCCTGGACTGGGTTGTAACTACGTGATGTCAAGAAATGAGGTTTTATAATGAAAAGGAAAAGTTTTGATTTTGATTGGCCCTGTGGGCGTGTTTTGATTTTGGTTGGCCCGGTGGGCGTGGTTCGACTTTGGTTTGCCCGGTGGGCGTGTGTTGTTGTTGTTTGGCCTTGTCGGCTTGTGATTGAGGTTGAGTGACTTGATTTTGTCTGTGAGTCGTTGTGCGGTTTATTCGAGGTTTCTCTTACGTGTTCTAGTAATTGAAGTACTGATAGCGTGAGCGGTGTGACGTTTTGGTAACGAGTACGCTAGAGATAGACGTAGACCGTGTGAACGCTAGTATATTGAGCACGTCGTCTCTATTTAAGTTCGCAAACTAAACGTTTGCGTGTATCCGTTTAGAGGATACCGACCACATGGCTCGTGGCAGGCGAGGACGATCCGTCGTGACACGGGGACGGGCGCCCACGCGTGGCAGGAGGGGACAGTCAATAGGGGCACCAAGACGGATGCCCACCGTCGAGCCCGCTGAGTACGCGGAAGCCCAGGGTACTCCTGTCGGAGAGGATAGGAGGAGCGACGCAGAACCATCTGCGGGCACGCCCAGCGTCCCGCCGGTCGCAGACCCTCCCATTACGACCGCCCTGGACGAGCAGACCAGGACGGTGCAGAGTTTGGTGGTGATCATCGCTAGTAGAGAGTCGGCATCGCCAGCTCCGGAGACAGCAGTTGTTCCAGCGAGGCCCGTTCAGGCCGAAGGACATACGGGCCGGACACTGCTGGACTTCCTGAAGCTTGGCATACCCACATTTGTTGGGGAGCCGAACCCCGACCTAGCCGAGAGATGGCTGGAGCAGGTCACGCGGGACCTGGACATTTCAGGCATCGAGGATGGTCGCAGAAGAGTGTCCTTTGTAGCTCATCAGTTGAGGGACATCGCCTACCACTGGTGGGGGCGTGTGAGGGACAAAGTCGGGCACGAGTACGGTATCTTCCAGACGGTCTTTCTGGCGCAGTATTTCCCAGAGTCGGCTCGGGTGGACCGACATCGGCAGTTGCTGGAACTACAGCAGGATGGGGCGTCAGTGGCAGAATATGAGGCCAGATTCACGGCCCTGACCCGATTCGCACCAGAAATGGTTGCGACAGAGCTGAACCGTTGTCGGCGGTTCGAGGGGGGGCTGAGGCCGGTGATTCGGGACCGAGTTCTCGCCCTAAGGTTGCGGGAGTACTTAGAGCTCGTAGACACTGCAGCGACAGTGGAGCAGGGTCTCCGAGAGGCATCCAGGACCCCTGAGGTTCGACAGCGGCCGACCAGTGGTACGGGACCGTTCGAGTCCCGAGATCCGAGGAGACAGAGGACCACGGGGTTCTTCCGGCCACAGGATCAGCAGGGCGAAGCGAGACAGATGGGGTCGGTGGCGTCAGTGGGGCCAGTCCCTTCAGAGAGGGAGCCGATATGCTTCACCTGTGGGCAGCCAGGCCATATGCATCGAGAGTGCCCGATGGGAGGAGGGCCCGCGGCGCTACCAATGATCAGTCGGACAGGCCAGGGCTCGGGGCCGAGGGTCGAAGAGCTCAGGTGTTTCCGGTGCGGCCGGTTTGGGCACGCTAGTACAAGGTGTCGTGAGCCGATTGGGGCAACGTCAGCGCAGCGAACGCAGCAGTCGCATACAATGCATTCAACCAGGGGTCACCCGCGTCAGAGTCAGCACTCGAGGTTCTAGCAGCCGTCCACGAGCGCGCCAGTTCCGAGACAGCATCAGAGATCAGGGTATCCAACAGTTAGTGCGTCGGGTCAGAGGCAGCAGGCGTCGCAGGGAAGGGTGTATGCAGTTACCGACTCCCGGGCCCCAGGATCCACTACATACCGCGAGACCATTCAGGGTACGTGTTTACTGTATCATTTATGAGCGTTATTGTTATTTGATACCGGGGCGTCGCACTCGTTTATTTCGTTGAGTTGTGCTGAGAGGTTGGGGCTGATTTTAGAACCGTTGAGTCCACCCCTGTGCCTGGACACCCTAGTTGTGGGTGATGTGTTGTTGACTAGGGTCTGTCGTGCCTGCGAAATTAGAGTCACAGACTGTCCTTGCCCTAGTGACCTTCTCGTGATGGGAATGACGACCTTTGAAGTGATCTTGGGAATGGATTGGCTGGCGAAGTACCAAGCCAATATCGACTGTTATAGGCGACGAGTTACAGTGTCAGCGGGCAACACGAAGGTGACGTGTGTTCTGGGTAGTAAGAGCGGCGTTCTCTTGACGGCGTTGTCCGCAGTGGAGGAAGTATCGGTCGTGTAGAGCCGAGAGTTACCGCGAGTGGTGTGCGAGTTCCCCGAGGTCTTTCCTGAGGAGTTGAGCGGGTTGCCACCAGAACGTGAGGTGGAGTTCGGAATTGACCTGGTGCTAGGAACGGCAGCGATATCGATGGTGCCTTACAGGTTTGCGACGACAGAGTTGACCGAGCTGAAGCGTCAGCTCGAGGAGATTCAGGAGAAGGGATTTATCCGTCCGAGTGTATCGCCGTGGGGAGCACCAGCACTCTTCGTGAAGAAGAAGAGTGGAGAGCTTCGGATGTGTATAGATTACCGGAAGCTGAACCGGGTTACGGTGAAGAACCGATACCCGATGCCGAGGATCGATGACTTGTTCGACCAGTAGAGAGGGTCAACATGTTTCTCGAAGATCGATCTGCGATCCGGATATTACCAGTTGCGATTCCGAGAGGGGGACGTGGCAAAGACTGCATTCCGAACACGCTATGGGCATTACGAGTTCTTGGTAATGCCGTTTGGACTAACGAATGCCCCTGCAGCGTTCATGGATCTAATGAACAGTATATTCCGACCGTTCTTAGATCTGTTCGTGGTGGTGTTCGTAGACGACATCTTGATCTATTCGCAGAACGAGGCGGCATATGAGGGGCATCTGAGGACTGTTCTGACTTTACTGCGCATGCATCATCTATATGCCAACCTGGAGAAGTGCGAGTTTTGGCTCGCTGAGGTGAAATTCCTCGGTCACATTGTATCCCGTGATGGTATACTGGTCGATCCGTCGAAGATCGACGCGGTTTGGAAGTGGGCACGGCCCACGAGTGTCTTCGAGATCCGCAGCTTTCTGGGGTTGGCAGGCTATTATCGGCGGTTTGTAAAGGACTTTGCGCGACTAGCCGCGCCGATGACTCTATTGACGCGCAAGGGAGTCGGGTTTGTGTGGACAGAGGATTGTGAACGTGCGTTCACGGAGTTGAAGACTCGTCTGACTACCGCTCCAGTATTGGTAGTACCAGAGCGAGGGATCGGGTATGAGGATTATTGTGACGTGCCCGGGGAAGGACTGGGTTGTGTACTAATGCAGTTGGGTAGAGTTTTTGCTTATGGCTCCAGGCAGTTGAAGACACACGAGCGCAACTATCCTACCCATGACTTGGAGCTAGCAGCAGTCGTGTTCGCGCTAAAGGGCTGGCGGTATTATCTGTATGGCGAGGGATTTCAGGTGTTCTCGGATCACAAGAGTCTCAAATACATCTTTTCCCAACGAGACCTGAACATGCGCCAACGGCGATGGATGGAGCTACTCGAGGAGTACGACTTTGAGCTACACTACCATCCGGGTAAGGCGAACGTGGTCGCCGACGCCTGGAGTATGAAGTCGATTCTGAGTCTTGCTAGCATATCAGTCCGAGAGTGGGAAATGATGGGGGAACTAAGCACGTTCGGGCTTGATCTAGAGGAGATTACGGGTGGCGTGGCCATGTGCTTATTGGTGGCTCAGCCCTAACTACTTGCCCGAGTGTTGTAGGCGTAGTCGGAGGACGTAGAGACGTCAGAGATCCGAGAGAGGGTCGTCAGCGGTTACGAGGTGGTAGGATGGGAAGTCAGTTCTGATTGGGGGTTACGGTATCGAGGAGGGTTATTCGTGTCGGGCAACTGTAGAGACGACGTGTTGCGAGAGTCACATCATTCGCGTCTTACAGTGCACCCGAGTGGCACCAAGATGTATCGTGACATCAGGCGGCACTTCTGGTGGAGCGGGATGCAGAGAGTGGTCATGAAATTTGTATCGAGGTGTCTCATCTGTCAGCAGGTAAAGGCCAAACATCAGCGTCCCGCCGGATTATTGCAGCCACTACCGATTGCCCAGTGGAAGTGGGAGCATATTACGATAGACTTCGTGAGTGGGTTGCCGAGATCGCCGAAGGGACACGATGCCGTATGGGTAGTATTCGATCGGTTGACCAAGTCGGCCCATTTCCTGACTAGGAGGAGAACTGATCTGGTCGACAAGTTGAGCATCATGTACATTCAGGAGATAGTACGTCTCCATGGGGTCCCTGTTTCAATAGTGTCTGACATGGATCCTCTTTTCACGTCCAGATTTTGGCCGATTCTGCAGACCGCGTTGGGGACCGAGGTTCTACTCAGTATAGCACACCATCCACAGACAGACGGTCAGTCCGAGCGCACTATTCAGATCTTGGAAGACATGCTGCGGGCATGTGTGCTGGACTTCAGGGGATCATGGGAAACCCACCTGCCGTTGGTCGAGTTCGCCTACAACAACAACTTCCAGGCCAGTATTGGGATGGCACCATTTAAAGCGTTATATGGTAGGCCGTTTCGGTCGCCAGTTTGCTGGGCAGAGGTGGGGGATAGGAGTCTGCTGGGGCCAGATCTTGTCCGAGAGACGATAGAGAAAGTCGCGCTGATATGCGAGCTGTTGAAGACCGCACAGAGTCGACAGAAGAGTTACGCCGACAGACGGCGTTGACCTCTTGAGTTCGTAGTCGGTGACCACGTGTTCCTAAAGGTGAGCCCGAGGAAGGGACTGGTACGGTTCAGACGCAGCGGGGTCAAGTTAGCCCCGCGGTACATTGGCCCTTTCGAGATCTTGAGCAGAGTGGGAGCAGTGGCCTATCGTCTGGCGTTACCACCGCAACTTCGGAGAGTTCATAACGTCTTCTACGTGTCCCAGTTGCGGCAGTACAATGCGGACCCCTCCCACGTCATTGAGTGGGCGGATATCGAGGTGGCTGACGATGTCTCCTATGAGGAGCAGCCGGTTCGAATCATGGACACACGGGAGCAGGTCCTGCGTGGCAAGGTTATCCGCCTAGTAGGGGTGCAGCGGAGGCATCACGGGGCTGAGTCGACTTGGGAGCACGAGGACGAGGTTCGCGCTAAGTACCCCGATTTGTTCGACTCCCGAGGTACGTCTGTTTTAAATTTCGCGGACGAAATTCCTTTAAGGGGGGTAGATTGTAAGAACCACTCCCAGTCAACGCTAGTCAAATCGGCGAAAAACAGAAAAATTTAAAAAATTTAGGCAGACAAGTAAATGAACCTAATTCTGACCCCGAGGGTCATACCGGACTTAAGTTGACCCCGATATCGACCAAAGTGAGTTCCGGGGGACTCAAGGCAACTTTCTGACCAATTTGGGAAAGGTTGACTTTTCGCTGGAAAAGTCAACCGAGCGACGTTTTGGTCCGTTCGAGGTCCGTTTTGGATCCAAAAAGCTTAGACGTCGTCACAGCGGTCTTAGTTGAGCCGTTTCCTTGTAGCCCGTGAAGTTTCGTAGTTTCTTGGAAAAAGTGCTCGTTCGTGGCCCGAGACGGCCGAATTTCGCGAATCTGACTGAAAAATATCTAGAAGATATTTTCCAAATGGTGTGGGACCCACTTGCCACATGTCAATTATGTGGTGGTGTTAGGTAATTTTTGAAACAAGACAAGGAGAGAGGGTGGAGGTGTGTTCGGCCACAACTCAAAAAAAGGAAGAAAGGGAGAGAGAATGGAGAGAGAAGGAGAAGGAGAAGAAGAGAGAAAAGAGAAGGGGGTGTTTAGGGTTTGCTAGTTTCCCGACTATCTAACCGGTGGATCGTCTCAACGATCAAGGAATTGAACTCCCATCGACATTCTCTACGGTGAGCAACTATCCGATTTTCATTTTGTTAAGTTTAAAAGTTAGGGTTTGGGTTAAAACTAGTGGTTTGTGGTTGGGTTGAGGTGTGGGGTTCGTTGGAGACGTTTTCCGGTGACCGGAGGCTCGGGGGAGCTCCGGCCACCGTGTATGGTGGCTGGCCGGACCATGGGGTGGCTGGCCGGAGCTAGGACTGGCCACCACCATGGTGGACCGGCCCAAAACCGGCCCTAGCCACCCACGGCCAAGGATGGCCGGGTGGGGCCCACACACTCGGGTATCGGGGTTTCGTGTTCGGGTGGTTTAGGAAAATCCCCAAGTCGTTAATTCACACCCGGATCGAAATTTGGAATTAAATTGTAAAAGTTGTAATTGACGGGTTTAGAAACTTTAAACGCGAATTAAATTACTCGGAAGTCGGAAACTGATTCCGTCGAGTGCATAGGAACCCTTGAATTATTCTAAGACCGTAGAAACGAAAACGGGAATTTTCGGAGCCCTAGAAGGACGTTTTCCAATCCCGGGCAGATTCGCCGGGTCGGGGGAAACGGGCCTTTCCGGGCCCATTATCGACAATGTCGAGTAATTGGGAAGTTTGGGAGTGATCGACATTGTCAGGGTTACATTTGGGCGTCAAGTTTATTAAAATTCAGTTTATGCATGCAAGCTTAAAAGTGTTTTAAATTGTGTTCTTCTTATATCGTGCCACCGACAGAGGAAAGGGAAAGTTAGGCGAGTGATCTTGATCACGCCGGAGCTTGGTTGTGAGCTTTTGGGGAAAGCATACGAGGTAGGGAAAAGTAGCCGGATCTCGGCCCTGACTAGGGAAAGTTAACAGTAGAAATGCATGTGACACACTTGGGTGTCATGGGTTAAGTAAGTTTATCGAACAATAGAAAGGCAGGCGACACCGGGTGGTGTCGTATGATACGGGAACGTATCGAACAATAGAAATGCATGTGACACTTAGTAGTGTCGTAGGAGCAGTGAACTTATCGATATTGGAATTACTGGAGGCATTTGGTTATGCCCGGAGGTTGATTGTTTAATTTGTGTCTTGGGTGGCCATGAGTGCCCGTGGGGTTGTTGAACCCGTGTCTCACTGTTGGTGTGTCTTGGGTGGCCACGAGTGCCCGTGGGGTTGTTAAACCCGTATTTTGCTGTTGGTGTGTCTTGGGTGGCCATGAGTGCCCGTGGGGTCGTTGAGCCCGTGTTTTACTGTTGGTGTCGTGGGTGGCCATGAGTGCATGTGGAGTGTTAAACCGATGTTGTTATTGTTGGTGACAGGTCGACAGCCTGATCCGACTATGTGTCGGGAAAAGTGCGACATGTCGACCGCCTGATCCAACCGTCGTGTTGGGAAAAGTGCGACAGGTCGACAACCTGATCCGATTGGGTGTCGGGAAAAGTGCGACAGGTCGACCGCCTGATCCAACCGTCGTGTTGGGAAAAGTGCGACAGGTCGGCCGCCTGATCCAACCGTCGTGTTGGGAAAAGTGCGTGGGGACGGAGCAGCTGGAGTGCGATCCTTTGCGATCTTGTTTGGTGTGCGATCCTTTGTGGTCTTGGGTGTTGCGTGGTTATCTTTGGAGGAAGTCATAATCGTTGTGTCGGGTCTACATTACGTGTCCGGGTGTTGAGGCGGTTGAGGAAAGTAACAGTTTGTGTGTCAGTTGGGTTACTTGAGTTGGGGGATAGTAGTCCCCGGTGTTGGGTTGTTGTGGGTGTTACCGGCTTTGTATGCTAGTATGTCGTAGTCAGTCTGTTGTCTGTGGTGGTGAGCGAACGCTCACCCCTAGCTGCTTTTCCTACAGGTACTGGTCGCGGGACGGACTAGGTGAGCTCTCGAAGCTTGAAGAGCTAGGAGCGAGAGTCCGGGTTTCCTTTTTGAGTCTAGCGGCGTACGCCTTGTATTTTGTCCGCTTGTTGGACGTACTTTTGAGTTGTAAATTATTATTTTGATTAACTAAATGGTGGTTTTAAAGCGATTTATTTAAAAGGTTTGAAAGTGTTTTATCGTCTTAAACGTTCGCATTCCGGGTTCTAATCTACTGAATTTGGGGCGTGACAATTAACCTTTGGGTGATCCATAAATAATTTATAACTATGAACTTTAACATATCCAAGATAAAATTTAAAACAACACAATGTCATTCAATTCATATGCATCACATAAGCATGAGAAGTTGAATTTATTTTAATTTGATGTTTAGAGTCTTTCAAATTTGGTCACTTTGGTGACTAACAAATTAATACATAATGTAAATATCAAATCAAAACTATCATACTCATTTGTCAAATAATTTCATTATATTTGACATTGTCTACAACTCCATATAATTTGGCCACTTTGGTGACTAACAAACTAATTCATAGCATAGACAATAACATGAGTCATTAAATTTATTTTAAATTGATGTCTATGGATCTTTATAATTTGGCCACTTTGGTGACTATATACATCAGATTAAAATTAACATATTCATAGTCAAACAATCAGTTTGACATTGTCTATAGATATTTCTAATTCGGTCATTTTGGCGACTAACAGATTATTTCATAATATAAACAACTATATGAGTAGTAAATTATAATTAATCTGATATCCACATAACTTTATAACAAATAATCATAATTAGATATCAAATACATAAAATGCATCATGAACAATAAACCTCAATTTTGGAAACTTTAGAGTCAAATTATAATTTTGTAAAATGTTAGAGCAAATCATAATTCCCAAAAAATTTATGCCTAAAACAATAATTTCCAAAATTTAAGGATCGTTATAGAATTTCAAAATCCAATAGCTATAACTTTAATTTTACAAAACCTAAAAGATTGTTTTGTATTTCAGAAAATTTTAAAGATGAGCACATAATGAGATAAAACTTCTTCAGATCGTAATCATGAATGGACAAAAGATTGTAATCCTTTATAAAACCATAATCTCATACATAAAATATAAATTACATTAAAATTCAAAAGAATTATTATTATAACACTGCAGTAACTAACAATTTTCATGTCATAAAAATTTCTCATCAATACTTTAAATTCAAAAACTATTTGTCTTTGTACAATAGAAAAATAAAATAAAACATCAAATTTTCATGTTAAACGCATACATCATACTGTGGGGGAACAAATCCTCATGCTCCTTGGTAATTTCTAACACACTTAAGCACACTTAACACACCCACTGTTATTGTAATAACCACTTCTGGTCAACGTCAGTCAAACCTGCGAAAAACAGGAAAATTTAAAATTTTTAAGACAGACACTTAACTTAACTTAAATTGACCCCGAGGGTCATGCCGGACTTAAGTTGACCCCGTTATCGACTAAAATGAGTTACGGGGGACTCAGGGCAACTTCCTGGTCATTTTGGGAAAGATTGATTTTTCGCTGGAAAAGTCACCCGAGCGACGTTTTGGTCCATTCGAGGACCGTTTTGGACCCGAAAAGCTTAGCCGTCGTCGTAGCGGTCTTAGTTGGGCCGTTTCCTTGAAGCCCGTTCTGTTTAAAATTTTTTTGGGAAAAGTGCCCGTTCGGGGCCCGAAACGTCCGTTTTTCGCGAATCTGATTGGAAAATATCAACTAGATATTTTCCAAATGGATTGGGACCCACCTTGACACTTGTCAATTATATGGTGGTGTAATTTTTACGAGGTAGGGAAAAGTAGCCGGATCTCGGCCCTGATTAGGGAAAGTTAATAGTAGAATTGCATGTGACACCGGGGTGTCGTGGGTTGAGTAGATTTATTTAATTATTAGAAAAGCATGATACGGGATTGTAGCGTTCAAGAGAAAAGCATGTGACACTTAGTAGTGTCGTAGGAACAGAGAACTTAGCGATAATTGAATTACTGGAGGCATATGACCATGCCCGGAGGTTGTTTGTGAAACTAGTGATTTTAGGACCGTTGGAGGCATCGAGTATGCCGGAGGTTGTCGTGCGTTTTATTTTAATTGTTGAGTTTGGGTGGCCTTGAGAGCCCGTATTTAATTGTTGAGTTTGGGTGGCCTTGAGAGCCCGTATTTAATTGTTGAGTCGGGGTGGCCATGAGAGCCGTGTATTTAATTTGGTGTCTTGAGTGGCAGCGAGTGCCCGTGGGGTTGTTGAACCCGAGTCTTGACTGTTGAGGTGTCTTGAGTGGCCTTGAGTGCCTGTGTGATTGAACTTGCCTGTGATTGTGATTGTGGTTACCTGGGGTGGTGAGTTCTAAAGGTCGACAGCCTGATCCGACTTAGTGTCGATGAATTGCGAGTTCTAAAGGTCGACAGCCTGATCCGACTTAGTGTCGATGAATTGCGAGTTTTAAAGGTCGACAACCTGATCCGACTTAGTGTCGATGAATTGCGAGTTCTAAAGGTCGACAGCCTGATCCGACTAAGTGTCGATGAATTGCGAGTTTTAAAGGTCGACAGCCTGATCCGACTTAGTGTCGAGGAATTGCGAGTTTGAAAGGTCGACAGCCTGATCCGACTTCGTGTCGAGGAATTGCGATAGGTCGAACCCTGACCTGATTGAGATTGGTTACTGAGCAGCTGGTGTGCGATCCTTTGTGATCTTGTTTGGCGTTGTGTAGTCTTTCTGTCGTGTCCTTGAGGAGGTCGTCGATAGTTGTGTCGGGTCTACACTGTTTTTATCGAGTGTCGAGTCTGTTGAGGAAGGTGACGGGTTGTGGGTCAGTTGGTTGTTTGAGTTGGGGACTGTAGTCCCGGTGTTGGTTTTGGTTTTAGTGTTACTGGCTTTATCTACTAATTATGCCATAGTCAGTCTGTTATCCGTGGAGGTGAGCGAACGCTCACCCCTAGCTGCTTTTCCTACAGGTACTGATCACCGGACGGACTAGGTTAGCTCTTGAAGTTCATGGAGCTTGGAGCGGAGTCTGGTCTTTACTTTTTGTTGAGTCTAGTGACGGATGTTGTACCTTGTCCACTTGTTGGGACGTTTTTGTATTGTAAATACTATTATTTTGAGAAGTAAATGGAAATGTCAAAGCTTTTATTCAAAACAGGTTTTAAGTGTTTCATGTTTTTAAAAAGTTCGCGTCCCGAGTTCGGTTCGCTGAAATTGGGGCGTGACAGTTATGAGTAGGATTACAAGGTATAGGGTGTAAACAAAAATTTAGACTTAATCAAGCCTGGATCTTAATTTGATGACTAAATTTGTTAATTATAGTACACAAGCACATGACAAGAACCTGCTAATGCAATTTTAAGCTTTCATCTCGTAAAGTACAGTACACATGATATATATTTAAATATATAAATAAATAAAAATTTCATCCACACATCCACGATGAATCATACATCACAACATAATCATAACATTACACGGGCAAGCATATGGATCGCTCCGGTGCACAAAAAATATGACGCAACATAAATAAGATCGCATAACATAAAGTATGCCATTCAATCGGAAAATCACAAAGTTCAAAACCAGGCTCTGATACCACATGTAAGTTTTTAATCGAATCGATTCATAATCATGTAATTGAATCTTTAATATTGCATAAAACATAAGGCCCGGATCTTATAACAATATGTTTTTCACAATCAACAAAGGATTAGGAAAGCGTACCTTGATCCATAACAACAACGGTAGGATTTGAGTGATGGAATTGATTTCTCTCCCTTGACTCCTTTAGGCGACTTGATTTAGGTTTTGTGATGGCTAAGAAATCTAACATAATGAGTAGAGAGAGGACCTATTCCTAGGGTTTATCTTTATATATTAACCCACCATCAGGGTATAATAGTAATTTACCTCATATTAATTAACCAATAGTATTTATCTTATTTTATTAAACCTATTGTAATCACTTGGGCCACATGACGTCTCACATACAAGCCCACTAGTTGGGCTTTGAGATAAGTGAGTCTTACATAATTTGGCAAAAGATCCAGGGTGTTTCCCTGTTTCATCATATCTGCCATAAAATTCACCATCTCTATCTGACATAATGATTTTCTCATTCATATCTAATTGCCTCTCGACTTCAGTAATGAACACTTGTACGGTTTCCATAATTGAAATTTATTATGCAATAGATATAAGTAGCAATAACGAGAATAATCATCGATAAAGGTAATAAAGTACTTGTTCACCTCCAAAAGTTGGAATGTCAAAAGGTCCACAAATGTTTGTATGAATGATTTCAAGAAGTTGTATATTTCTTGTGGCTTGTTTCTCCATGTGTTTAGCTTGCTGACCCTTAATGCAATCTACACACTCCTTATGATTAATAAAGTCCATAGTTTCACCAATAAGAGTCGGGAGATGTGTTCCAAGAGAAATAAGAGTCGCGACTTTATGACTCGCGTTCAGTTTCTCCATAAACACACAGGATAGCGTAATTTATAAAGTTCATCAACTAGAATTCCAAACCAATTTGATCAAAATATTGAGATAAATTTGAAAGTTCCATCCACATGATACATTTTAAAACCAACTTTATCAAGTTTGCTTATGGAAAATGATTTACGAGAAATAGATGGAACTTAAAGATTTTGAAATAAATCTAAGCAAAAACCATTTTATTTTATTTTATTTTTTCAAAATGAGACGATAAATACCAATAACTTTCACTGGTTCTTTCTCGATTTTCCATTAAAAAAAAATTCACTTGGGCTTATGGTTTGGTCGTTAAGAAATCCCTGCATGGAATTCGAAACATGAACATTTTCACCGCTATAAATCCACCAATTTGAAACACAAGTGGGATTAGATTCAAAAAATATTACGAAACCCAAAATGTTACAATTCATTTCGAACCATCCTTCCATTTTTGGCCAATCCTTCTGAAAGTGGATAAACTTTCTACAAAGTTTGCATTTGTCCACTTTCTTTGCCTTCTTGATTGCTTTATTGGTGTCTTTTAACTTAGGTGGTGCTCTTTTCTGGCTTGAAAGTCATATGTACCCAAATTTAGGTCCAACTTCTTGAATATGATGGACAACCTTAATACCTTCACGATTCATTAGGTTCAGTATGACTTCCTTTTGTACCAATTCATCAGCCAATTCATTCATTGCCCATTATTTCTTAATGGATTATAATGAATTTGGAATGGTCCATACCGAGGAGTCAATGTACTTAGGATGAATTGGACGAGAATTTATCCGTCCACTATTATTCCCAAATTTCTTGATTTAGCCGTTAGGTAGGTCATTTCAATGCAATGTGCATGCATAGGTAGTCTGCCATCAAATTTCATGGTCATAGTTTTCACTACAAGGAGTTTATCTGCAATCCTAAATCGTTCTTTCAAATCTTTTAGATAAACATTAACGTTCTCTGTGTAAACGAGAACTCTTAATGTTGCTCAGAAATTGTCATGCTTACGAACATAAGCTCAATCTGTTCAAATTCTTCCAAACTTTATGGAAAATCTTTTCAGCCTCAGTACTAGATACAGTAAGAGGAGCTGACTTTTCTAAATGAAATGCCAGATCCAAATCAAGTACTTCTAAAGTGAACTCAACTTTCTCTTTCCATTATGAGAAGTTGGTCATAGTGAGGATTGGAACGATAGAGATTAAGGATGCCAAATTAGCAGGTGAAGATGCTACAATTTATAGAAATACAACAAGCATTTAAGTATGCAATAAACACACATAACATAATTGAAATATTACAACAAGAAATCATGGTGCTCTTGTGGGTAGTCAACATATTTTTTCATTATACCAAAGTCGTAATATTCAAAATTGACGTAATTGAGTGATCTATTATCAGTTAATTAGGCTATCAAGTTATCTGTGGATATCCTTGGTCTAAGCATATACAAAACTCCATAAGGTATTGACTCAATCATATGTTTGTAATCTACCTATGAGTAACTAAATACTACATATGTTGATCAATTTTGCATACATAATTATGGTAGAAACATGCAAATAGCAAATCATTATAGGGTAATCCCTAACCTAAATCTTTATAGTAACAATCATACAACATACAATAATTGTTACAAAGATTACTAAACATCATGCATATCATTATGTTTAGGAAAGTTTAATAGAACATTTTCAATTAACATACAAATATCAAACTGTTATAGGGTAAGATCACTGTGGTGATTCTTAACTTCAATTTGGACTTGTTGGTTTGTGACTCCTATTTCGGGATTCACGGTTCTTTTTAATGCATTTTATTTCTCTCTGATAAAAAAAGAGAGTCTTAACATGAATTTTGTAAAATCAATAACAATTATACAACATACTATATTTGTTATGAATAATAAATATGATGTTTAAAATATCATGTGTGTGATGAATGTCTTTATATTCAGGAAAGCTTAAGAACTTTTCAAGTAGAATTTTTTTTTACCAAATTCTTAATTTTGAAAAGCCAAGACTCAAAACATAAGTGCGGAAACTTTAGAGAGTCAGAGATGTAATTTTCAAAATAATGGTACAATAATCATAATACTTTTGAAATAAAGATTCAATAATCATAATTTTAGATATAAAATTGCATTTATCATAAGTTTCAAAACAAAATTGCATCATAAATTTTGAAATAAAATCATAAGTTCCAAAATAAACTGCACTCATCATAAGTTTCGAAATAAATTGCATCAATCATAAGTTTCGAAATAACAATTGCATCATAAGTTTCAAAATAAATTTCATCGATCATAAGTTTTGAAATATAAATTGCATCATAAGTTTTGAAATAAATTGCATCGATCATAAATTTCGAAATAAATTGCATTCATCATAAATTTCGAAATAAAAGATTTGCAATTATCATAATTTTCGAAATAAAAGTGCAACAATCATGACTTTCGAAATTAAAATGCAATAATCATGATTTTTGAAATTAAAATTCATCCTAAAACATTGTTTATTCGAAAAGTCACCGTACATCTAGGAAAATCACTATAGGGGGATTTACACAGTTTTATTTATTCTTGTGTTGAAATTTGTCCAATAATCTTTCAAAACCAGTGTGAGAATATTTGCTTCTTAACCCTTTGACACATTTGGTTGGCTAGGAATGATGTGGTTTTTAATAGTATCTCATCCTCTTCCTTAGAGATTGTTTACAAGATTTAGAACTTCTCATTTGGTCTGGAATGAAGCTTATTCTCCAAGATCTCTTTTGAGAAATGAAAAGCCTCTCCTTCTCAATGCATCAAACGAAAAGCCTCTCCTTCTCTTGTGGGTAGTGTTTTGATATATTAGGATAGCTGAGTGTTATTACTTGCTCCCCAAGAAACTTTGGGAATTCTGTTTTGGTGGCCTCTCTGGTTACTTGCTCCTCAAGCAAGCCTGGTCTGCATTGTTAAAGCCCAACTTTTCATCTCTTTACATCTTGTTTGGTGTTGTTTCAAATGTTAGCTGATCATATTTGATGTTTGTATTGGTCTCTGAAAGCTCAACAAGTGGTTTCTTTGTTGCTGAACATTCTACAGTAGGGGTGTGCTGGTTGATATGGGATATAACACTTGATTTTGAGGTCAACATGTCTGGTTTGGTGTTGGATTATGGATGGATAGTGCTGTGTGGTTTTCTTTGGGGTTATACTAGGATTCATTTATTTTAGACAGGGTCTAATATGTGGGGATGGTGGGGTTATTTGTTGTTTTGCAACTGATTTGTTTATGAGAGCTTCAGCTCTTGGCTTGTTCTTCTTTTCGAAGATTAAGCTCTATTAATCTACACTGCTGATATAAAAAACACTATTCAAATTTTGTTATAGAACACTGTTCAAATCAGATTACTATTCAAATCTGGTCACTATTTAAATCAGATTACTATTCAAATTTGATTACAGTATTCAAATCAGATTACTATTCAAATTTTATTACAGAACACTGTTCAAATCAGATTACTATTCAAATCTGGTTACTATTTAAATCAGATTACTATTCAAATTTGATTACAGTATTCAAATCAGATTACTATTCAAATCCGATTATTGTTTACAAAACACTGTCCAAACCGTTTTTTTTTCATTCATCCTAAAATTGCTATTCATCTGAACAATTAACACATATTTTGATCATAAACATTATAGATCTTTAAAATATGCATCAGAAATCATGAAATAATTATATTCACATTATGGAAAAATTGGGTGTCCTAAACCGTGCTCTAATACCACATGTAAGTCATAATTTACATGAACCCTAAATCGTGGGCATCACAATCAATCATAGAATAAATATATGGAGAGAGTTTTAAGAATACCTCAATTCATGGTTTTGGATGCACTTGTAGATGATCTTGGTTCGGCATAACGAACTTGTATCCAGAACGTACTCGGATTGCCTACATACTCCCCAATAGTATATGAGAGATCAAAATCCACGTAGTTCGCCTTATGAACTTCAGTTTCTCTCCTCTTCCTATACACTCCTTTAGGTGTTTGTGAATTGTGTAGTTATGATGGAATAGATTACATGTACTTATAGGTGGAGAGAGGACCAAGATTCCTTATTAGAGTTTCATTAGGATTCAATCTCTACGTCCATCAAAGTAGAGATGGACGTAGATATTGAATAAGGAAAGACTTCCTTACCAATCAATTGGTAATTACCATTTAATTAGAATAACACATTTTTTAAAAGTGATGACCACATAATAGAGAAAAATATAATATATTTAATAACCGTAAATAAAATATATTCTAACATTTAAACCCAACAGTCTAAACACAACATAAATCGAACTTTTTTACACCATGTTTGAACAAACGCATTAGTGGCGGTGGAGATGAGAAGCAGCGGAGCACGATGGAAAAGAGAACAGATCCGTGAAGGGTTTTGAAATCCCCATATCAAAGCCCCAAAATTCACCTACTCAATCTTCCCTCGATTGACTAGATTTTCGATACCGAACTCAAATCTGCGGTAGGATGAGGTTGAAGACGATGAAGCCGTGACATGAAAGATGGGGGCGAGAGGAGATGTCGAGCACATTGGACCACCGGGGAACATGTTGGACACATACGAGCTTTTCACATTTTTGCAAATAAGGAAAATAGAAAAGATGAAAAAGGCATAAATGGTGAGATATACAAGAGAAAAATTAAGAAGATGAAGGAGGAAATAAGATTTATTCAAATGTGAGAGGTAGAATAATCATTTTTATATGGGAAAATTTCAGTATAATATCCTGCCAAACATTTAATTTCAGTATAATACCCTGACATAAATTTTTTGCACTTTCATACTTAAACCAAACATTTATTTTCAGTTTCATACCCAACCGTTAACTTTCTGTTAGTTTGGATGGAAAAAGTTAAAAAGACCATAATACCCCTAACTATTGCTCAAATTTTCAAACTCATGCCATTAGTTCAGAATTTGAAAATAAGTGAAATGACAATAATACCCTCCATTATTAAGGTATTAAAATGAAAATTTCACTACTTTTAAAATAAAACCGTTTTTTTTATAAATTCGGTTTTATTTATGAAAATTATATTTATTTTCAAAAATTCAATTTTTATTTTTATAAATTCAGCTTTTATTTATAAAAAATATTTTATTTTCAAAAATTCAAATTTGAATTAGAAAAAACTGATTTCATAAATTTTATTTTTTATTATTTTTTTATTTAGCTACCATCTTCCCCAAATTATTTGTTGATTTCAATCCCAGATCCATTGATTGACGTGGTAATGATTTCAATCCTAAATTAGCAACCACACTTTCGCATATCCAAGCTCAAATTTATGGTACCCAAACTTTCCCAGCATCCAAACACAAAACATGAGATTCAAAACACATCTTAGCAAAAAGTTTTCATTTCAAACCCAAACCACGTTCACAATTTTTTTGCAGATCCGTTTTTCTTTTGCAGCTTAGGTGAAAATCGGGACATGTTCCCACGAAATCGAAGAACATGAGATCTGGTTTTTGTAGATCTAGTCGGCGATAGTGCTCGGAGACGAAGGAACTCAGGCCCGAGTCGGAGTTGCAGGTCTCTGATGGAGGTCGGCACCGGCGTCTGGGTCTCCGCGGCAACGAGGTAGGCCGAGTTCACGGCGTCTGGGTCTCCAAGGCGACGAGGCTGGCACGGAAGGAGAGGGTTCTGGCTTGTTGCAGGACGGCCACGACCACCTCCCTTGGCCACCACCGCCGCAAGGAAAAGGTCGTCGTCACGACGACCTCACTCCCTCCGAGATCATCAACTCCCACAAGATTCGGGTCTAGCGCCGCCTCGACATCACCACCAACAAGATCCCCCTCCGCCACCGCCGTTCCGTCCCCCACCACCTCCTCGGCGACTTCGACCCCGGCCACGGCGACCTCACTCCCTCCGGTTCGATTACAACTAATGAGAAATTTTTTGAAGGGGATGGAACTGAATTTTTTTGAATCTGAAATATTTTGGATCTGGAATTTTTTGAAGGGGCTTGGATATGAATTTTTTTGAAGATGGACAGGAGAGAGAAACGAAATCGAGAGCAAAAGGGGATGAAGATCCTTGTTTGGATCTGAAATTTTTTAATTTATCTTAAAACTGAAATCGTGGAGAGGATGCAAAAAGGGAGAGAGAGAGTGATTTGGGTAGAAAAATGAGTATTGATTTGGAGTATTATGATAATTAATGAGAATTGGTTTGGAGTATTATGGTTGGAGAGAGAGAGAGAGAGAGTGATTTGGGTAAAAAAATGAAAAAAAGAAAATCAAAAAACAAATATAATAAGTTATTAATTAAATTAAAAAAAACTGATTTTTATGTATTTAAAAAGAAATCTGATTTTTATGTATTTTTTTTAAAATATCTGAATTTTTGAAAAAAAAAACTATTTTTATGTATTTTTTTAAAAAAACTGATTTTTATAAAAAAAATTAAAAAAAACTGATTTTTATGTATTTTTAAAATTAAAATCTGATTTTTTTAAAATAAAAATAATTTTCATAAATAAAAACTGAATTTATTTTAAAAAGAGTGAAATTTTCATTTTAATACCCTAACAATGAAGGTTATTATTGTCATTTCACTTATTTTCAAATTTTGAACCAATGACATGAGTTTGAAAATTTGAGTAATAGTTAGGGGTATTATGGTCTTTTTAAATTTTTCCATCCAAACTAATAGAAAGTTAACGGTTGGGTACTAAAGTGAAAATAAATGTTTGGTTTAGGTATAAAAGTGCAAAAAATTTATGACAGGGTATTATAATGAAATTAAATGTTTGACAGGGTATTATACTGAAATTTTCTCTTTTTATATTTATTCTTTTTTTATTTATTAACGGTATTGTTGTAGTTTTTTTGAATAATGATGAGTATTTTTGTTTTTTCAGCAGAAACTGAATTATTTGATGTTTGCGTATACTTGTAGACGCTTTTGTGATATTATCATTTTTCTTTCGAGGATATCCCTTTCTAATAACATAGTTTTGAAAAATAAAATCTTTGCTAATAGTTATTGGGCCAAACCTAGCATGGGCCCATAATGGAAGTTGAGGTTTCTCAAACGATATAGAGTCAGCTATTGATGATCCGATCGAAGAGATGCCGAAGATCTGTTCAAAACCTTAAACCCTTGCCGGAGCCAGAGAGAAGATGAATACGAAAATGAAAATACAAATCTTTTTCACTTTCTCTGGAGATCTCTTGAAACCCAGAAAGCAGGCCCTCAGTTCCTTCACTCTCCTCCATAGCTTCATTCCAACGAGACCCAAGTCTGAGTCCACTTCCATCCCCAAAAAGTTCGACCGAGTCCGCGACCACGCCTTCGACAACTGCATGGAGATCGAGAAGAAGACCCGGAGGATCCTCCAATTTCAGTCCCTCATCCTCTCCCAACGCAACGAGACTCTCCCCATCTCTCAGCTCGAAGCCTTCGCTCGCCGCCTCGGTTACAAGCAGTACGAGGCTGGACGATTCGTCCTCAAATTCCCTTACATTTTCGACATCTACGAGCACCCAGTTCACCGGATTCTCTATTGCCGCTTGGCCCGGAAAGCGCTTCTCCAAATCGAGCAGGAACAGCAGGCTCTCACCGCTCAGATCCCCTCCGCCGTCACCCGCCTCCGGAAGCTCATCATGATGTCCAACACGGGTCGACTCTGCCTCGAGCATGTGCGGATTGCGAGGTCCTCATTCGGCCTGCCCGATGATTTCGAGTATTCGGTAATTCTCAACCACCCACAATATTTTAGACTGTTTGATTCTAAGGACTCAAGGGATAAGTACATTGAAGTTGTGGATAGAGACCCAAATTTAGCTGTTTGTGCTGTGGACCAAGTTAGGGAGAGAGAGTATAGGCAGAGAGGGGTTGATGCTGCCAACATTAGGTTTTCGTTTCTAGTCAATTTTCCGCCTGGGTTTAGGCTTGACAAGTATTACAAGATTGCTGTGTGGAAATGGCAGCGCCTTCCATATTGGTCGCCCTACGAGGATGTATCTGGGTATGATTTAAGGTCGATTGAGGCTCAGAAGAGGATGGAGAAGAGGGCCATCGCAACAATTCATGAACTGCTGTCACTGACGGTGGAGAAGAAGATTAGTTTGGAGAGGATTGCCCATTTTAGGCCGACAATGAATTTGCCTACCAAATTGAAAGCATTCCTTCTTAGGCATCAGGGTATTTTTTACATTTCAACTAGGGGGAATCAAGGGAGGCTTCATACGATTTTTCTTAGGGAGGCGTATAAGAAGGGTCAGCTGATAGAGCCGAATGATTTGTATTTGGCGAGAAGAAAGCTGGCTGAGCTTGTTTTGGTCAGCCCTAGGAAGGCAAGTATGGATGGGGAATCCAATCATTTCAGGAGATATAGAGAAGATGATGAAATACAGCACGTTAACAGGGACTTTGTGGAGGATGGTTTTGAAAGGTTTGAGCCCGGGAACAATGTTGGTAGAAATAAAGGAGGGAACTTGGCGTCAGATTTGGATTGTAACATGGACTCTGGTTTTGCAGATGAGGACGTTGATTTCGTAAGTGATGATGCTGACAGTGACTAAATAGTTCTGGAACTTAAGGATTTTTGTGGATGAATGATACTAGTCTCTTTTTATGCCTGGGGTTGGACTGTCGGTCCGTTAGCTCTCTCACCTTCTTGAGGTCAAAGGTTTGAACCCCAATGGGGGCACACCTGCTTGGGAACAGGTGGGTGTGGGGGTTAGCTTAGACTAAGCTAGATTAGGATTTCCTGCTTTGTTGATAAAAGAAAAAGGCTTCTCTTTTTAGGCTGATGATTACATTTAACTTGCAAAGGCACGACAATGGAGAAAAGAAGTACAAGCTGCGACATTCTTTAAGCAATAGCATCTTGGAGAAGTTCATGGTACCGACTTGTCAAATTATTAAGACTGGCGTTGCTGTGGTTACTGATTAACATTTATCTATGTCGACTCTTTTCTGAAATACCTCGGGTGTCTAAATGGCTCTCTGGAAAGAACTTTATGCTGGAAGTGCCCGATGGGGCCAATTGGTTTCTCTTACTGGTACTAGCAATAATATTGCAAAAGGGTTAAGCAGTCGAAGAGTTTTTTTTTCAGTTGCTGTGCTGTGAGCCAATACACACAGTGACATTTCACACCCCAGTTGTATTCTCATTTTGTTTTAAACCATTAGTGCTACTAATAATCAACATTGATCTGTCTTTCACATTTATATATGATCATTAAAATGTTGACAAATGGCATTCAGTGGATTCTGTCACTTTGATGCAATATTTTTTTTATTCAGTAAATTTTATGGTTATGAAAGTCCATTTGAGACTAAGATGTCATCCAACTTTTAGACTCTTAATTTATTTTGTGTTAGAACACGAAGTATAAGGATTTTTCCATTAAGATGAACGATAATGTGTTTTGCAAGTCTTCTACTGTTTATGCTGCTTTCTTCTGATACCCTGACTTTATTTCTGGTTTAAACTGCTCAGTCTTGATTTTTTCCATTTGTATTAATAATTACCTGACAAGAATGTTTGGAAAGCATTATGCTGCTTAGGTTGTATATGCTGTGCAAGTAGTTTGATTATGGTTACGGCTTTTCAATCCAGTGTGATTTTATCTCCCTGTTTAAGCATGAGTTGATATATTACGCTACATCATTCATACACTGGAGCATGAATCTTATTTCAGTCCTAGTATGACATTTGACATTGTCTGGGTTATGAGTATGAAACATTAGTTGGTAAATTAAACTTTTTATGTTTAGTGTTTCTTTCAGGTCAGCCTCCTAAATGTTGTTAGTCCAATTAGGTTGAACAAAGGTTTTGCTAGTACTGTTTAAGTATGTCGCTGAGATATCTCGGGCTTTATGCCTTATCTCCATGTATATCTAAATTATGTCACCCTTAATTGTTGGGTCAGGGTCACAAAACAAGGATATACCTCCTTTGTCTCATCACCCATGACCCTTTTAAGTTTCTCATTCCAAGCTTCTGAACAAACAGCTTCTAGGAGTTGGGTCAAGAGTTTGTGGATGCAATTGTTTGGTGCTTGTTAGAGACAAGCCAAGTATGAAAGGAATGTTTGGAAATGAGGTATGAGGATTGAGTGTCAGTTAAAACTTCATTCACAGCAGGCAAGATTCACCTCATTCCAGTCCACGGTCTTGTGAGGATTATGTGAGAGATAGAGAGCAGCTGATTGCAAGTATGTGGGTATGGAGAATTTAATGTTGGGGAATAGTTGGAAATGTGAAGAGGCAGTAGCCAATATTTAGGACAATCGGAACAGATGGAAAAGTTTAGGTGGTGCATTAGAGGGTTGGATGAAGTTCCAACAAAAGTGGTTATAAAAAATGTTGGGCCTATCTTATCGTATTGGGTTCAAAACCGGAGCTGCAAACCGTGTTGCGGATGCCCTGTCACGCCGGTTCATATGTCTCTCTGGATCTAAGAGGTAATAAGGAGATACCAAAGTAGAGGGGTTGGTTAACCAGTTGAGTGTTGCTCCACAAAGCTTACCTGGGTATGGATGGAAACAGGGAATGATCTTATACAATGACAAAGTATACCTTGGAGCTTCGCACAATGTCAGGCAACAAATCATGCATGCACTCTATGATTCAGATCTAGGTTGACAGTCTGGAAATAGAGCTACATTTAAAAGGATCCAAATGCATTTGTGATGGCCTATGCTCCAAAGGAATGGTCAGCAATTCGTAGCAAGCTGCTCTGCTCGCTTAAGGTGTGAAACAGAGATTGTAGCCTATCCAGGACTTCTGCAGTCGCTACCTATTTCTACCCGACCAGGGCTTGATAGGAGAAACAGACATGGGACGTCGTGGTAGTTTAGGAGTTGGGGCCAAGGGTCGGAGTCATTGCCAAAAAACGGGACAGGGAAGGATGTGGTCAACTCCGAGCAAGAAACTCGGGTAGAGCTTTGATGTCGAGGCTTGAGGACAAGCCTTTTTCCGAGAGAGAGAGATATTCTCATGAAATAGAATACACTTAGTCTGTTAGGCCAACTGTCAGGTTGTTAGCGTCCACGTCAGCACATGGAGTGTGTATAAATATGAATGTCTGAGTATGAGTAGAAGCATTGAATTGTGAAATCACTTGTAAAGATAGGGAGGGTGACTTGGCTGTGTAGTCTAGTGAGTGAGTTGAGAGGAAGGGGGCTCTTACTTCAGTACTTCTTCTTCAGTCACCAATAAAGAGTTTCATTTTCAGTAGAACAGGAGCAAGATCCTGTCATGTTTGTCATGAATGGTAATGGCCACCAAACAACACACTTGTTTCACAAGGAAACGGTAAATATTGTTTTATAATATTTTTTTCATATGAAATTACCCTGTTTATATGATTAATTGTAGGTTGGGTACATAAAATAGTCAATCACACCCCTAACTACCAGCATGAAACTGTAATTTCGGAACAAGTAAACACAAATATATGAAATATGAAATATGAACGGAGAAAAAGCCAGGTTTTCAGAAAAAAGAGAGAGGACTGAGGAGGTTTTCTTGTAAATTGTGGGGCTCATTACATAATTTCACATTTTCAAAAACCTAGGCTCTGATACCACATGTTTCTTTTCATTAACATAACAATCATGCAATTACACATAAACATGATTCATAAAAACCCAGATCTTTGAATCATATGAATTTCACAAATGTAATTGATCAGAAAACATACCTTGATCCATTAGAACAGCAGAAATAGAACTTGATTGACGGATTCGGTTTCTCCCTCTTGACCCTCCTTAGGCGGCTTGATTAGCTTTCAGAGATGGTGTAGAAAACTATCTTAATAGGTAGAGAGAGGACCAAACCTAGGGTTTTATCCTTATATACCCACCATTAGGGATATAATAGGTATTACCTAATTAACCAATATTAATTACCCTAATTCAAACCATCACTTGGGCCACTTGATGGGCTTGGACGTATTTAAGTCCAACAGTGTCGGTCTAAGTTCGCAAGGGGTCTTGGTATTCGAAGTTTGGAGGTGTTTAACAAAAGCTTGCTCTTTAAGTGGTGGTGGTAGTTTGCCATAAAATGGAATTCTTTATGAAGGAGGGTGTTGTGTGTCCGTCCCAGTTGGAACAGTCCCGAGTGAAATCTCTCTTGTCTTTCGCTCACTCATCGCTCCTCTACTTTGGTTCTTCGACATATTACTCAATTGGCTCAAGATTCTCGTTAGAGTCTGACTGTTTCATCTGTTTTTGGAGGATACCTTGCTCACGGATGTTTCTCTTTCAACTTTGTTTCCTCTCCTTTATAGATCTTTAGTGAAGTAAGGTCTATTATTTATTCACTGTAAGGTAGGCATTTGGTTGAAATATCACTTTTCGTCATCATCTTCTAGACATAGAGCTCATTTTCTTGGAAGGTCTTTGTACCTTTCTCTTGGACGTTGCTCTCGACTTATTCAATCAAGATAGGGTGTCCTGGTTTCTGGATTCTTATCGTTTCTCGAATTCAAGAGATTTTGACGTCTTTTTTAGTGCTAACGGGTTGGACTCGGTATTATAGGCTTCTACATTTCGGACAAGTGTTGTTCCGCCCAAGTTCCAATCTTTTGCTTGCCTTGTCGCTCTTGAAGTCATCCCTAATAAATCTTTTTGATGATAAGAGGTTTTTCAATCTAAATGAATATTTGGATGTGTCTTATGTGTGGGTAGATACATTAATAATATCTCTCACCTTCTCATAACTTGTGGATTGGCTTGACATGTATAGTCTTTGGTTCTCTAGTGATTGGGTTTTTAATGATTTTTCTCTTCGTCTCTTGTTTTGTTCATCTCTTTTTAGCCTTCTATTTGTAAGATGCATTTATTAGACATATTTTGATAGCGTCTTAATCTTTTAGGGTTTAAGTTTTCTTTGGATAACACAAAATCTTGAGCCGTCTATCAATCTGCGAAAAATCCAATTTGAGACGTTTACATTGATTCAAGTAAAATGACGCGCTCCGTCTCTTAGTTTATGAGTGGTGTCATCGATTGATTCTCTTTCTCAACCTCTTTCTCTTCCGTTTATCATTTTCCTATTATTAAATTTAGTTATGTTACCTTGCCTGTTAGGGGTGGGAAAAAATCGAAACCCCTAAAACCAATCACCACCAACTGGAAGCCGCACCGGAGAACCTGAAACCGGGATCACCGACAATATTTTCGGTGAAGAGACAATTGAACCGAAAGGTCAACGGTTGGTTGTCGGTTCTTAAAACGCCAAGCCATCGGTTAACCAATCAAACCGGTACTGTTCATCATATACATGTGGCTTCATAATAGCCACTGATCTGATATAGATGAATGACCCATGAACACTCTTCTGCATCACACGAATTACCAACATAGAACACGATCCGACCGTCCATTGAAAAATCAATGACTCACGTCTATATGATCAAAGAAAGATCCACACCGTCTATTTCATACACTGAAGTGATTGCTTAGAGACCATGTGGTGAAGTTGAGACCAAGTGTCTCTTATCCTCTTTTATCTATTTATTCACCAAGAGATGTGTTCTCTTCCACTCATTCGGAACGCATACTCAAAACCCTAGCTAACTACCACCTCTCACTCCATCTCATCTCCTTTTGCTCTCATGCCACATCTTCTTCTTCTCTTACCCAAATATCTCTGTTAAAGATGAATCTCGTTCGTCGTAGTGATTGAAGCGACCAAAGTTAAGGTACGGACTATTTTTCCTATGTAGGATTTTCAGATTGCATAATAGATTTAGGTGTACGATTGTTTGATGGTATATTATTGCAAACGGTTAAGTAAATATAGATAATTTTGTTTTAATTTGCTTGTTAGATTTCGGTTAGCTTTTTTCGTTAAGTATATGTGATTTACTAATGATATGCTTTGTTTGTTATATTTATGTTAGATTTTATGTTATACGTATTATTTATGTGTGGATGAGGTTATATGTTAGAACCACATACAATTTAATGGTTAGTTGGTTAAAATTATTAACCAACCGGTCAATAATGGATTGTTTTTATTGTAAAGAATTGTTTTTTGAGTTAGAATTGGTTTCAAGATATATCAAACGGATAATTTCGGATTGATTTCCTAAAATAGTCAATTGGGTGGTTAAGCACCCAATGCCCTACCTATTAGGGGTTGTGCTTTGCGTTTTTTACTGTATTATTATTTCAAGATATTTTTTAAAATCCTTTAACAGTTTTATCATATATCATAGATGACCTTTAAGTCACCTATAGGGGCAAAGGGTAATTAGTTTACAGTCAAAACATGTGTCCTCTAGGTTTGTGGAGAATCAGCTGTTAGATCCCACAACAAACATAATTACAAAATGCGAATTAACCAATATCTCTTTTCTAGAGAAGTTTGGAAAAAGGTATCCTTCTGAAGAAACTTCCTGAAACCTGGGTCCCACTCAAAGAAAAATGGTTCTTTTCACGTGGCCTCGTTCACGTCACGTGACCCTAGCTACCTCTACCGGCTCCGGTACGGCGTCGATTCTGTACCGTCCATCAGCGTCTACGTAAACCAACCGATCTATTAGTTACACACCTTCTGATTTGGTCGGTGGCACTGCTTCAGCCACGACGCTTTCTCGTTATCGCCGCCACCACCGTTCTGGTAATCCAACGGTTCAGAGCCCCTCTGTTCCTTGTGCTGAAAAACCTCCGTCTCGTTCACCGCCGCAACGTCATCATCCTCCCTCGCCCGCTTCAGGCCTATAGGCATGCCAAACAGCCTCGGGCTCGTCTCTTCCTCCGCCTCTTCGCCGGAGTGAAACCGCTTCATAGGCAGCAGATCGAGCGCTCTCGCTGCCTGGACCCCGTTCTCCGGCCGATCGACAGCGTATCCCGACATCAAAATGAATATGCTGTTGCACAGACTCTTCATCTGAGTCAATTCTTTGTGCAGCAGAGCGTTCTCTTTTCTCAACCTCTCGTTCTCGTCAATCAGCTCCGCTTGTCCGCCGCTACACGTAACCGCCGCCATCAACGGCGACGAGTTCAAAGAGACTACCTGCTCCTCCCCTGAATTCGATGGAGATATAATTGGAATCGCCGGAGTCGAGATCTTACGGCGATGTATGTCGCACAGGAGGCGCTTCTCGCCCTTCTTGAAACAATCGTTCGCAAACTCCCATCGATCAAGAACCACTTTTCTGAATCCCTAAATAAATTCACGAAAAAGAATTAGAAAAAGTATATAGAAATCAAGGAAGAGGGAGTTATATCGGAATTGAAGTTACATAAGTATTGAGCTGACGGACGAAACTGGAGAAGTTGTTATGCTTGAAGTAGTTGGGAAGCAAATCTCTGGCGAAGACGGCGGGGTTCCAGACGATGAAGGTGGATCCGTCGTCGCTCCAGGAAATGACTTCTTCTATGGAAGGATCTTCAACGAGCTGATACGTCTTGGTGAGGAAGGGCATCGGAAGAGATCTCTGAGAGTCGCACGCCGCCGCCGTCGATTCCTCCATCGGGCGAGCCATAGATGCAAAGTAGGAGAATTGTTGGTGGGTGGAGTGGAGTGAGTTTGAAACGGATTTGGATCTGATGTTTCTTGCCGAGAGAAGCGTATGGTTCTAGAAGGTTCGTTTGCAATTTAAGATAAAGGTTAGAGCGTCTACAATGGTTAGACACTGTGTAGTGTCTATGAGCAGTGTCTAACCATCGTTTTTGGCTTCCTGACACTACTTCCAGACACTGCTCTTCCAATGGTAGTGTCTACGCAGTGTCAGGAGCAGTGTCTACACAGTTTTAGTAAATTAAAAAAGCATCCCACATTTTTGTAACACTTTTAATTAAACCCAAATACGAATTGCATAATAAATTTTTATTACAAACAAAATAGAAATTACATTAACGTTGCTGATTAATATTTAAAGTGGGGCCGCCATCTCCAAATTTTGCCCAAATGTGTTCGATGAGATCATCGTGGAATTGGTGATGAACATTCCGATCCCGAATCCTTGCTCTATGGCCCAGGATACTGTCGTTGGTCACCGCTGGTGGTGGTCCTCTACGTACGGTGTGGTCCGGGACAACAAGATCTGCAAACGGATCAGTGGGCCACGGCCTACACTCATCCTCAACGATCATGTTGTGTAGGATCACACAAGCAGTCATGATCACTGCGAGTGCGCCCCTATCCCACATTCGACCCGGGCGAGTAACGATGTGAAACCGAGCCTGTAGAACTCCAAACGCCCGTTCAATGTCCTTCCTACACGCCTCTTGGTATCTAGCAAAGCATCGTTGTTTCGGCGTTTGTGGAGCAGGTATGGACTTCACAAATGTTGCCCAAGCAGGATAAATTCCATCTGTCAAGTAGTATGGGGTTTGGTATTCTCTACCGCCGATCTTGAACTTCACATCTGGGGCGAAGCCTTTTACTGCTTGGGAGAATAGCGTAGACCTATTGAGCACGTTGATGTCGTTGTTGGAGCCCGGTGTCCCGAAGAAAGCGTGCCAGATCCAAAGGTCTTGGGATGCAATGGCTTCGAGCATGATTGTGGGGACGTTCTTGTGGTCTCTACTTGCGAACTGTGCAGCCCATGCCACATGACAGTTCTTCCAATCCCAATGCATGCAGTCCAGGCTCCCTAGCATCCATGGAAAGCCGCACTCTTCGTTGATTCACAACAACCGTTTTGTATCGTCCACGGTCGGGTGTCATAGATAGGTCCGCCCGTAAACCTTGATGACGCCAATGCAAAACTTCTTCAGGCAGTCCAGCGCAGTGGTCTCCGCCATTCGCAAATACTCGTCGCAAGCATCGGCTGGACTTTCATAACAGAGCTGACAAAGTGCTACCGTGCACTTCTGGTGTGGAGTGAAAGAGGCCCTCCCCGTAGCATCCTTTCCGTTACGGAAGTAGGCGTATCGGCCACTCAAACCATTCATGATCCGGAGGAACATGTCCCTCGACATCCGGAACCGTCGCCGAAATTGTTGGTCGCTGTACACCAGTTGAGGCGCGAAGTAGTCACGGATCAACCCTTCGTGTGCATCTTCGCGGTTGCGCTCAATCACTCTCCGCTTGGGTCTCGGCGCCGACATTGAGCTATCCGCCTCATCATCATCCTCACTCATTGGCTGTAAGGCTGCCATCAGTTGATCCTCTAATTCTTGTTGTGTTGCCTCCAGATACCTATCCATCGCGGCGTCTATTTCTTCTTCTGTCATTTGCTTCATTTCGTCTAGCGTTGGAAGACTCGCCATAAAAAAAAAATAGACTAGTATTTGGAGAGGAATAGAGGAATAGAAGCTTGGAAGAAGAGAAGAGAAGTGAGATTTCAATTGGGGCAGATCTGAATTTATAGGAAAATATTGGGCACTATGGGAGTCGGCGTCGCCACGTGTCGGGCCGTGACTGGCCAACCGACTAGCTGTTGGCGCCAGACACGACCGGCTGCGTCATTGCCAGAACCAGCAACGACCAGCAGCAACGGCACCGCAGAGACGGCTTCCAGACACGACCTGCCGTGCCTACGCGTCGTGTCTGGGTCGTGCCTACGCCAGACACGACGCGTAGGCACGACCCGTTGGAGGTGCTCTTAGGAGCGAAAAGGATAAGGAACGTGAAAATGAAATGTAAGTTATAGGAAGTAACGACAAGACTGCTTATGTCTTTTCAAGAAACTTCCTCCCTTACTTTCTTCATTATTTTTCCATCGGATATCAAACTAGGTCATTATAATGCCGTCGATATAAGTAAATGTGTTTAAAACATTTGAAGTGCAGATTGACTCTCAATTAATAAAAACATCTACAGAATACCCATTTTTGGGTGCAGTCTTACTCTTTCTAGAGTTTCATTATCGCCGTCAATTTTTCCACCCCATTCCACCTCGTCGGTTGTCGCCCGCTCGCAGTTCCCCTCACCGACTGCTTTCTCCCTCCTCGACAGTTTCTCTCGACTCGATAACCTCTTCAGCTCCATCGTTATGGATGCCGTCCAACCACACCGCCCCGATGCTGCGCCACCATCCTCACCGGGCTTCCTCCCCGACGCTGGTTTCTCTCTACCGACCGTCGACAAATCCGCCCCTCTACTGGCAAGACACCAGGACCTCGACCGCAATGAGTCCTCGCCGCTGAAGGACAAGCCAGGCTCGACCGGGACGGGTGCACTCACCCTCTACGAACCACAGCCATCGGAGACGTCGCGCCAGTTATAAGCAGAGGTCGGCGGTGCCCACTCCGAGCCACTACACCATCGTCGCACCCCGCCGTCGGTGTCTTCCCCTAAATACCGTCCCCCGAGCGTTCATTCCTCGACCTTGGTGGGACGCCCAACGACCACCATCATATCTTGCTCTCGACAGGGTGGGACGCCTCCGGAACGCATCTCCCCGGTGCTAGATGGGGAGGACAAAGATGTAGAACTGGTGGTCCTGCTCGAGGCTGTCCCGGTGACCAAAAATGGTACGTACCTACACTCGTTAGCGGCCCGGGTCGTTGGGGGGAAGAACCACAATCAGAACGCGGTCTGCGCATTGATGTTACAGAAGTGGAAGGTGGACGCCATCCAGATTGAATATTTGTCACCGGAGGTCACCAGCTTTCATTTCTCGTCCAAGGAGACTATGGAGGATATCCGTCACCAGGGGTCGTGGATCTTCAAAGGCTTCCCGCTGCTATTAGAACCCCTCCGACCCTACATGCAAGCCAATGATATCGACTTCAGTCATATCGAGATCGGGGTCTGGGCTTTGAACGTCACGGGGGGTGCCCAGACTCCGAGGGTTCGCAACCTAATAGCCTCCTCCATGGTCACTCAGGTAATTTCGGCTCCCTTACCTTTTGTTCGGCGTGAGGACCATTTCCTATGGATGAGGGTCCGAATGGAAGTGAACCAGCTGCTGCGAAGGCGCCTTCGTCTCCGTTTCCCTAGTAACACTACCTCTTCGTTGATTGCACTACTATATGAAAAGCTGTCGGATTTCTATCGCCAATGTGGGAGGTTGACACACCGCCTATCGAGGTGTACGACCCAATTACCGGGGATAGGGCGGGAAGAGGTCCACTATGATAATTCTATACAGGTACCGCGGCAACTGGACGTGGAGCGTCTGCTGAAGACGGTGTGGCACCCACCAAGACACATAAAGGAGTCGAAAGTCGATGACCTCCTAACAGGGCTCTCACTGAACCCCATTGGTAGATCCAAGGAGGTCTCCCTGGGGGACAGAGCACCTGTTGCAGACTATCATCTGAAGTCTGGCAACCTGGCTAAGACTGCCCCGGAAGGGGTGGTTAACATTCTGTAGGGAGGATCCCCAAAAGCATGTGGGGGGCCGCCGGGTTTTACAAAGTCTTACAACCTGGCTAATGGCCACTATGCTGGGAGTCTTCTCTGCCTAGATGGTCATGCAGATGCCTTGGGTATACAGGCAGGGAAGGAGAAAGACCCCAAGGAGCTGTCTGGGAAAGCATGGCCCATCAGGACAAAGGCACTAAAGGCAAGCTTGAGGACGAGGAGCGGACATCTGTATGCTAGAGTTCCTAGGTCGAAGAAGTCTCTGGACCAGCCGGTCCCCACACCAAGTGAGTATGAGCCGGACATGACTGAGGAGGACCAGATGAACCAGTCGGAGGCTAGACAACCTCCTATGCAGGAATGAGCCGACCCGGCGGGGGTGGGGTTGGCCGTTGCTGGCCTATATCCACAGACCCGGGACAACCAATGCTGGAAGGTCTCGAGAAGCCTCCATCAACAGCTCTTTATTTCTGCTCGTTTTTACATTATTATGTTTTTCATTGGAACAATCGGTTTTCTGTTTTGGTTTGGACAATTTTCTTTATGTCTCACTATTTTGTGACGTCGGTAAGGGGATGTCCTCAGGTCTTGTCTACGATATCAAGTAGGCTATCTTTATGGGTCCATGAGCGCTGGGCTTGCTACGGTCGGCCCGGACATATATCTAGAACCCAGGACGGTTACGCTGTACCATGTATGGCTTCTTTTTTGCATTAATACACTTCCCCGGTTACCCGTTTCAAAAAATATATATATGATATGTAGAATTTAACATAGCAAATGTTTACTTTTTTTTAGATCAGCTAACATAGAAAATGTTTAATATAAACAAAAATCACAATAAATAAATAAAAAGTCAATTAAATAAATACGAATTTCAATTTTTATTGTGAGACACAACAATGTGTTCTTTCTGTAAAATGACAGTCGGTCCTACACCCTTCCTCTTTATTATATTGATCCGACTACCTTATGTTCTTCTCTTCCACCCCTTTTTTTCGCCACCACCGTATTCACCCTCAATGTCACCACCGCTTTGTCTTTTGGATACACCGTCTCTGTCCGCGTCTCCACCAGCTTCCATGGTTTTCACAGATATCCCCTGCCCCAATACAACCGGTAACAACTGACCCACCAACGTGACGATCTGACCCGACCCACCTGTTGTCTTCCACGCGACATCGCTCCCCAAAACGCACCGTCCCGTAAGGCCTCCATTAGCGCTCCCGCCTCCGTAGTCATTAGCGCCTCCGCCGCAACTAGCACCTCAACCGTCACCAGCGCCTCCACCACGAGGCCTTCTACTACATGTGTCACCTCCACCTCCTACGGTACCTCCGTCGTGCGCCTTCTTACTACCTCGCTGGTATCCGCCTCATCCGCATGCGCTACATCTTGCGTCGCCTCCAATACTCCGTGCAAGGATGCTCCATCCCCATCCGCTGGATCAAGACCCTTCTACTGGTGCAAAGTCGGTGCACCCACTCTATCCGTTGGATCGAGCAACTGACACCCCTGAGGTGTATGTGGGGAACGCACACCTCGCCCTACCGAGGTCAGTGTAAACCCAATATTCTGGTTACCCTGTTTCCTGATGTTCTATCTAGATGCTCGTTATCCCTTCAACTTCCCCATATCAGATATCCCGAGCATATTCAACTCAAGGCAGGAAACGAACTTCATGGCATTCATGTCTACCACTGCAACCGAGGCACTGGCGTCCCACCAACTATCCCTGGTATAATCGGGCATTTTGTTATAGAGTTAGCATTCAATGTCTACATAATAGAAATAGGTCTCGATCTTTTCCTTTCTAGTTTTATCTATCTATGTAATGTTTAAGTTTCCCGATTAGTAACAATTCTCCCACATGCTAAAAAGAATATGAATTTTGTTGAGTGTTACTAAATAAATTTGACCCACTACTATATGGAATAACGACTTTGTCTCTTGGTCCGGTTTTTACGGTCCTAAGAGTTAGGGTTCCGCCAATTAGTATGTGCGGAGATAGGCGTCGACGCTGTTGTGTCCGGCAGTGGTGTATTCCTTAGAGCGATAAGTGATTTGTAGTGGTGAAGTGCAATAGGAAGATGGAGGAATTACAAGAGAAGCTGTTAGAGATTTTGATCGATAATAATGATGAGGAAACAGTTATACTGAAAGATTTAATGAATCAAGGAGGAGAAAAATATGAGTATGGCTTGTCAGCGAAGGTATTAAAGGAGAAATGATATAAGAATCATGTGTTTAAGTCGGTTATGAAGATCGCTTGGAATGTTCAAAACCTGGTAATCCAAACATGAACTCCAGAAACCACATGCTTCTTCTTTGCCAACGGACGCGATCGGGTCGTGGTTCTAGATATGGAACCATGGGGTTTGAACAAGGCTCTTGTGGCATAAACAAAGATTAAATCGGAGGATAACTTGTCTAGTTGTAGTTCGAATAAACATAGATTTGGGTTCATGCCTCGAATCTCCCGTTCAAGGCTCTCACATCAACGGTAGGGGAGATCATCGGGAATAAGGTAGGGGAGAATCTATAGATTGATTATGATGAGGATGGTAGGGTTTGGGAGAACTACATTCGAATAAGAGTTAGTTTGAAAATTGACAAGCCACTCAAAAATACAACAACAATTCTCTTAGGCAAAAGGACGTTAGTTGAACCTACAGTTTTTCTCTCTAGCTCAAAAAAAACACTAACCTAAAGTCGCCGCCCCTCGGTGTCTTCCACCGGTGATGGCCGACCGTTTCAACCTTGGCTCTCGTCGGTGGAGCTCACCTTCGGCCTTCCCCTCCCTCCCTTTCACTCCCTTTTCTCTTGGTGTTGGTAAGCCTTTTTTCCTTCAGTTCTGTTTGGTAGCACTTGCTCCATGTCTCTCTCGTTGCCGAAATCGTCTGTTGCTCCGTTGTCTAAGACCTCATCCATTATTGGAGTCCTCTCCGTCTCGTTGGATCTCACCATCTCTTCGAGTTGGCTGCTTATGAACGCAGATCTGGAAGTCGTGGCTTCTCTAGATCTGCTCTCTGGCGTAATGGATGCCGTGTCTGCTTTGACCAGACCTACTGATGTCATCGGATTCTGGAACCTGCGGGAAGGTCTCCGGCCGTGCTGTGTGTTTTTCTGGGTCGTACAAGGGCGGCGGGGTTCGCAAGGTTTGGCTCCGGGTAGGGTCTATTAGGGTCGGGTACAGGCTTGGGAGGACCGGGTCAATTTTTCTGGGCTAGGCTCAAACCTGTGTGGCCCGGGTCTGGCCTGGATGGGTCGGGTATGACCTGGGTGGGTCGGGTCTGGTTCAGGAAAAGTAGGTCGTATCTGGGCAGTTTGGAGCTCTAATTTTTCCATCGGGTCACGGTCGTGGTGTAACACTGGAAGTCCGTATCTTGGTGGTGTGGTCATCCTGGGCTTTTGACGGATTTTGGGTCCTCACTTCGATCAGGTGCGGCCTTTGCGTGACGTTGCGCTTCTCTGCTAGTTGTGGTGTTACAACTGTTCGGGTATGGGTTGGCTCGTGCTCAGTATCATTACAAGCCTTCCCCCTTGGGTTCTCTCTTGGTTTTTGCCGGTGAGAAGTAATCGTTCTCAGTTTCGGAATGCTCAACTCGAGTTCTAGCTTCGGATTTCCGGGAGTTTTGACGTGCTACTGTTTGCTCAGAAGTCTGAGTTTGTACTCGGTAGAAATACCGGTCCTTCTCTTTGGCCCTTCTCGGTGTTGTCCGATTTAGGTTTTGGATGGCTGAGTACGAGCTCCAATGTCTGATCCGTCCCTCACGGACTCGACAGTGGAGCATAGTTCGGATCATTGGAGGTTTGTAGTTCCGGTTCTGGTCGCGGGACGCGCTTCTTCATCCCCCCGGGTGGGGATCGTTGCAGAGTTGTTCTTCCTGCTTTTAGTGGTTCGTCTTTTTACCTTATGTTTCGCTTCAGATTCGGTCGTGGTACGCGCTTCTTCATCCTCACGGGTGTTGATCGTCGTGGGTCTAGCGGTTCATCGCGGTACTTATACTAGTATATCACTCTCTACAACTTAAGTTTTGTGTCCTCGCATTGCCCCTTTTTCAATTTCGGTTTGATATGCATTTGCTCCCTTCCACTTTTGTGTTTAGGTCTCGCCGGTTTAAGGTGTTGGCCGCTGGTGAGGGTTTAGGCCTTTGTGCCTTTCAATTGTTTTCTTACAGATTCGTTTTAGGGGTTTATGTGTTCTGGTGGGTTCTATTCATCGGGACTGTCTTTATCGCTTGCGTTGTTGACCGTCGATGTGTTAGTGCTCGTCTTCTAGTCTGTGTGACTAGTTGATGATACTAATGAGACAGGGTGTTATTCTTGCTTAGGATGTTTGTTGGTTTTATATCCGTATCACTTGTGTTTAATGGTTGACAAATTAGGGTTGAAGACCTTTTCCTTTTTCGAGCGCTTCATGGTTGAAAAATCCTGGTGTTAGGACCTTTTTCTTTTTCTTACGTTGCGCTTTATGGTTGTAAAATTTGGTTTCTTAGAACTTCCCTATCAGGTTTTCTACCTTAGCTTCACGGTCTGCGTACCCATTCATTGCCTCAGGGTCTGCATACCCATTCATAGCTTCGGGGTCTACGTACCCACTCATAGCTTCAGGGTCTGCGTACCCATTAATTTTGATTGATGGTCTTCCGTGGTGTGGGGCTTCAGGGTCTGCATATCCATTCTTAGCTTTCTTGGGGCTGAGCGACATGCCAGCGCTCGCTTCACTTGTTCCCTTAAAAGACGACTTTGAGCATTTAGGGGTTCTTTTTTTTTTGGCTTGTAGTTAAACCTTTTTTTCCTCTTTCTCTTCAAAAGAGGGTTTATAAAACTTTCAATATGCAATGCCGATAAAAAAAAAACTCTCTTAGGCAAGAACTTAGTACCTATGATAGTTCGGCTCCAGTATGAGAGATTGTCAGATTTTTGTTTTGGGTGCGGACATATAAGTAATATGGAGAGGGAGTACAGAATTGATCAATGAGAGAGTCTAAAGGTGAAAAGAAGGTATGGGGCTTAGATAAAAACAGAAGGCCCTAGATATACAAGGGGGCGAAGTCTTGGTATGAAAATAATGATAGGACATGTGAACTGCAAAGAGCATCCCTAAGACCGGCATCGCCAACATGATCATGGACTAGGTTCGGAGCAGGCATATTTATATAAGAGATTTTGAGAACCCAAAATTACGTGAAGGAGCTATCATCCACAAAGGGGGATTGGAGGCAAGCGGGCTGATTAAGAATAGAGACACAATTAAGAAACTAGATGGGCAGGAAGTCCAAGGCACCGAACCAAGGGAGTTGGATGTGGTGTTAGCAAATGACTCGGACACAACCACAAGGTCAAAATTTAGATGAGAGGCTGAAGCGAAAAAAATTAAGAGTTCGGAGAAGGAATTGGAAGGCCAAAGAATAGGAGAGGGGACAATAGACACATGTGTAGAAAAAACAAAACTGTGCAAAGTGTTGGGGAAAAGAAATGGGGAGTTTGTTGAAAAAACAGAGGATTCTAGGACACTGGACTCCTGAAATGAGGATGGATCAATGATATTGTTGATGGTACTGGCGTGAAACTGACGAGGGCTAGGAAACCATTCGGCGAAGCAATTCAAAAATCGAATTCATTATTCAAAAGAAGCCCGATTGAATATTTTAAGTGAAACAGATGTGGATGGAGGTGTAATTGAGGGCCTAAAACGGAGTTAGGTAACAGAGGGGGCGCTCGTAGTGACTCGGGATGATGCAAGTGATGGGATGGAAATGTTGTGGAGGAACAAGGAGTATGGTAATCTTTGATCCTATTAAAAGAATTATATTGACATATTGTGTAAAAGTGAGAAATTGTTTCTCTACTTGATTGATTTTATTGATCAATGTGTCACCTATTTATACAAGAGACATATGTTCAAAATAAGAAATACAAGATTTGACTAATAATTATGATATCCACAACTAAGGAAACAAATCAATTAGGGATCTGAAATCTTGTGATTGATTGCACAAGATCACCGTCAGTACTCCCCCTCAAGCTGGATCATGGAGATTAGTAATGCCTAACTTGCAAAGGAGCTCATGGAAGCGATCATGTCCCAAACCTTAGGTGAATATATCTGCAAGCTGATGACGACTGGGAATGGGTTGAGGTCGGAGTACCACAGCCTGGAGTTGTTGGCGAACAAAGTGGCAGTTGATTTCTATGTGCTTTGTCCTTTCATGAAAAACTGGATTTGAAGCGATGTGTATGGCGGCGTGATTTTCGCAAAAGAGTGGAACTGTCGTACTCTGGGTGATTTGCAAATCGATAAGAAGTTGGCGGAGCCAAACTATCTCTCGGCTAGCGGCTGCCATGGCTCTATATTCTTCCTCCGCCGATGAACAAGATACCACAATTTGTTTCTTAGAATGCCAAGCGACTGGAGACAACCCAAGAAACATGATATAACCAGTGGTAGACTTCCGAGTGTCGAGGCATCCAGCCCAATCAGCAGCACAATATGCCTTCAAGGTGAGTGGGTTATCGCCGAGAAGAACAATCCTCGCCCTGGGTTGTTCTTGCGGTAACGAAGGACATGGAAGGCTTCATCCGGATGAGGTTGGTGAGGTGCATGCATGAACTGACTCAAAATGTGTATTGCATAGCTGGTATCTGGTCGAGTGATGGTCAGGTACAATAGTCGTCCTACAAGAAGACGATACTGGCCACTGTCCTCGCAAAGGGGGCCAACGTCTGTTGAGAGCCGGTGTTGTGCGAGTGGAAAAGAAGCTGGCTTGCATCCAGTAAATCAATTATCAGTCAAAATGTCAAGAGTATACTTCCTTTGAGTGAGGACTATCCCTGAAGGAGAGTGTGCCACCTCGAGGCCAAGAAAATACTTCAAGGTTCCCAGATATTTTATCTTGGACTGTTGGTCTAGGTGTTCCTTGAGTTGTTGAATGCGAAGGGCATCCGTTCCAGTGATGACCACATCATCCACATAAATGACAACAACAACGAAAAAACCAGGAGCAACGAAGGTAAAAAGAGAGTGATCCGTAGCTGAAGGCTGTAGCCAAGCGAAATGATAGATTTTGTAAACTTTTGGTACCAATTGCGGGATGCCTGCTTTAACCCATAAAGTTACTTGAGTAAACGAAATACTCTGTGCTCCCCCTGCCTAGAGAACCCCTGTGGAACCTTCATATAGACCTCCTCCTGTAGATCCCCATGGAGAAAGGAATTGTTGACATCGAGTTGATACAACAACCAATTACGAGTGGTTGCGATGGCGAGAAGGCACCGAATAGTAACCATTTTCACGACAGGGGAAAGAGTGTCAGTGTAGTAAACCCCTTCTACTTGGGTATATCCTTTCACAAGAGGTGAACCTTGTAACGTTCGGTGCCCCATCTGAATGGTATTTCACCTTATACACCATTTAGAATCAATGGCACGGTATTTCACCTTCGAGGGCCGCAATTTCTCGTGTCATAGCGTCTCGCCAATGCTTTTGTTTAACTGCCTGTTGAAAAGTATATGGCTCATCTACAAACGAGATGGCTGCTAGAAAGGCAGAGTGATTGGTGACATTTTATCATAAGAAATGTGATGAGAAAGAGGATGTACCGTCGAGTAGGCCGAAGGCGCGGGTGGAGGCGGTGCGGAAACAGGTGGTTCGATTGAAGGCGGCAAGGTGTAGCCGTACCCATTTAAACGTGTGGAAGGCTTACGAGCACGTTTTGTGGGAATGGATGGTCCCTCCTCTTCTGTCTCACGAGGAACGTCTTCACTTGGTGACAGAGATGGTATACTGGACGTGACATGAATATCAGGCCAAAAGGTAGTATCTTGTGATGGAAAGGGTGGATCCTCGAAAGTTGGGACGTGTCCGTATAATTATCACCAGGGAAGATGTTTTCCCAGAACTGCATGTCTCGGGATACACCAAGTGCACAACTCTCAATGTCATAGATACGGTATCCCTTTTGTCCCCTCGGATATCCTACGAATAATCCGAGGCGCGATCTTGAGGCAAATTTGTCACGTGTTCGTTGGTGTAAGTAACAGAGACAACCAAAACTGCGAAGGTGATCATACCCAGGCTTCTTTACATATAGTAGTTCAAAGGGTGTTTTGTTCCCAATGACATCAAGCGGCATCCTATCAGGTAGGCTGCTGCAAGCACGCATTCCTCCCAAAAATGTTGTGGAAGTTTAGCTTGGAAGCGTAATGCTCGAGCGACTTCTAGGATATGACGGTGTTTCCTTTCGACGACTCCATTCTATTGAGGGGTATCAACGCAACTGGTTTGGAATTCCATGCCGGTCTCATGGTAGTAGGCTACTAGTTCGTGGTACTGAAACTCCTTGCCTCCATCAGTGCGAAGGCATTTGACCCAAACATCAAATTGGCCTGCCACCTAATTGAAAAAGTGGAGGAGATATGTTTTACCTCTGATTTCTGTTTCATCATAAACACCCAAGTAGCTCTGCTATAGTCGTCAACGATAGTTAATAAATAATGACACCCCGAGAGGGATGGCGTATGGTATGAACCCCAAATATCACAATGAATTAACTAAAAGATGCGAGTGGTTTTATTTATGTGAACTGGAAAAACCAATCGGGTCTGCTTAGCCCTACAACAAGCGTCACATATACCCGAATCATATTTTGTAATAGATGGAGACAAATTTGAAATTAATGATAAACGAGAAGCCGGCATGTGTCCCAAGCGCCGATGCCATAACTGAGAGGTATTGTTGCCATGGGTTAACAATGCCATTCCTACCACTGTCGGTTCCCAATAGTAGAGGTCATTCTGCACTTTACCCGCTCCAATCAGCCTCCTCGAGTGTAACTCCTGTATCACGCAACAGTCTGGATAAAAAGTCAGCGCACAATTCAGGTCTCGAGTAGTCTGACTGACAAAGACTAAATTAAATTGGAAATGAGGTACTGCAAGCACACGATCAAGTGTCAATAGAGAGTCAAGAACTACTCGTCCCACGACATGAACGGGTGCATTCTACCCATTCGACATCGTTACAGGAAAGAAATTTGTTCGATTCCAAATATCAGACAAAAAATTAGTATCACAGGAAATGATTAGTAGCCCCCGAATCTATAACCCACGCAGAAGAATTCTTACCAGTATGTTGTGTTAGTCTTAGTGCCCGTAGTTCAATCCTAAATGTCCAAATGTATATATCATCGTTAGCAATAAAATTAAAGCGGCTTTATATTACTTATGTGTTGGAGTAATATATCGATGTGTGCTCTGATCTATGCCCACCATGCGAATAGAACCATAGATCGAGATAGATCACACTCGATGGGTCCCTAGTCAACAAAGCTTCACTAGAAGCGACTAGTATGAAAGATGGCTCTTTATGGCTTACGTTCTGTTAGTCATTGGAATGAGATTCCGGAGTCTGATCATAGATATCATGTGGGACATGATATTGGACGACCCGCCCTGAATATGTGCCATAGATTAAGTCATGAACATATTCAGTGTTGTAGCTTGTCATGTATCCTTAGACCAAGGAGTCTTTGTGATCGCTATGTAGTCAACAACTGAGTTTGACCTGAGCCTAACGTTGTCCGTAACAGGGCTTCCATAACGGCCAGGATTGGCTTGGGGACGGGCTACATGAGTGACACGAAAGACGACTAAGGGATTTATCCCTCATACTAAGGTATGGGAAAGATATCGGTTCTCGGCCACTTGATCGAGAGTGACTGGAAGAATAGCATGGCCATGCACATGATACTGGGTATCATATCTTCAGTCATCTCACATATCAAGGAACGGTGATTGAGAATAATAAGGATGACGGCTCTATGCCTTATCTCAATCAGGATATCGGAGATAAAAGGATAATGACAGGGACGACAGAAAGGTTAGAATCGACAGGGTCGATTCGTTATGTAGTGTCAGGCAATACTAAAGTCTCGTTAGTTGCCACTTAAATAGGATCAAGTAAAATGGGATTTTACGTTGATCTATTGACATGCATAAACCTAAGGGTCACACCGGAGGATGAAACTCATTGACACATTTATGGAGAATGGCCAAAAGGGAGTTGTCTCAGGACATGACCAAAACTGGGTTTTGGGTCATGTGCCCGTAAGTGAATAGGACTTCACAGATCGAGACAAGGCTTGGAGTCTTGGGATTGATCGCGTCGGATAATGTTGGACATTTCCGGTATGGAAGGCATGGAGGCGATGAGCGAATCACGGGACCTCGTTGGAAATGGCCACGGGCCATGTTCCAAGAGGCCCATGAAAGGCCCATGCAACCAAGGCCCATGGAACTAATTAATCAAGTCTTGATTAATTAGTACTAAGTAAGCAAGACAAGGATTAAGGTGTTGGTGATTCACCACCTAACCCAATCTTGTCTTGCCATACTTTGTCCTATTTACACCTTACTTGACACCATACTTGTCCCATGCCTTTAGTTGGACAAGTATGGGTTTTGTTATGTTTAAGTCATCTTTTTTCAACATAACAAACACAAGACAAGAATAGGAAACACATTTTCTCTCTCTCTTCCATGGCCATTTCGGGTTTGGCTAGTTTCCACCTCCATGTTTGTGTTCTTGAGTCCTCAAAGAGAAGAACTACGTGGCTTTGATTCCCATGTGGATACGTAGGCGTCTTGGAGACTCAAGCCAATCATTCGTTAACCGGTGTTCTTGTTTTGGTAAGAACTAGTGCTGAATTTTTCTCTTGTTAATCCATTCTTTGTTAGTTGTTTCATGGTTCTAATTGTCTCTTGATTTTCATTTATTTTCCGCTGCGAGTTGGTTCATCTCCAACCCTACCTCGAGACCCAACATGTTGACCATTGAAAGAGCTACCAGCAAAAAAATTATTGGAATTGGGTTGGCCGAAAAAATCAGCCAAGTGGGACCTTTGGGATGTGCTTAGTTGGCCCAAGAAGTTGCTGAGCATGTCCTGCCCAAAAGCTGGCGTGCGGGTATGCTGATACGGCTTGGGCCCGCCCAGAATGGGCCCTTTAACATGACTTTGTCAGTGGCCCAACAAGGCAGCCCGTGTATGGTTAGAATGGATCGCGTCTTCAACTTGCGAGAAATAAATCGCAGAAGCATAGGCGAGGGCGAGTTGGCCGGTGGAACCTGCGCGTTGCTAGCCGTGAGCTCTATTACCGCCGGTCCTTGCTCCGGCGCCGCGGTGCTTTCCCCAATCGGAGGGGTATCCCACAAGACGGTAACACTCATGTGAGGTATGGCCCGGCTTCCCACAGTGCGAGCAGCGTTGGGTCCGTTTGTCATCGCTGGTTCGAGCTTCTCCGGTGGGTTTGTGAGCTCCAGCCATCGGGTACTGGGTGTAAAGGGCAGCAGGCTTCAAGGTAGGTGTGCGGACAACGAAGACAATTCTTTTTGGGCTGCTACGAAGTATATTTTGTCGATTCTGGGAAGCAGATGGACACTAAGGATCCGCGAACGAACAGTTGTGTAATCGTCATCCAACCCTATCAAAAAATCGCATACTTGTTCTTCATCGCGCATAGCCTGAATATGTTTGTTGATGTTGCAGGTATATCGTCCACAAGTGCATGTGGGAAGTAGACGGAGACCTTGTAACTCGTCCCATAGGCCTTTAAGTTTTCCGAAGAAAGATGATATGGATTGGTGACTCTGTTGCAGCAGTGCGATGGCACGACGAAGAGTGTAAATGCGTGGCGTTACACCTTATGTGAAGCGTTGTTCGAAGTCTAGCCAGATCTGGTAAATTTCAGCGAACCGAACTCGGGACGCGAACATTTAAAATAAAGAACACTTTGAAACCTTTTCCATTAAATCACTTTAAAATGCCAGTTTAGTTCAACAAAATAATAATTACATCACAAAAAAGTCCCAACAATTGGACAAAAACGAGGTACACGTCACTAGACTCAAAATACCAAGAAACCCGCTCCAAGCTCTTCAAGCTTCAGAAGCTCACCTAGTCCAGACTACGAACAGTACCTGTAGGAAAAGCAGCTAGGGGTGAGCGTTCGCTCACCACCACAGATAACAGACTGACTACGACATACTTAGCAGACAAAGCCGGTGACACCAACAACGACTCAAATGACACACACACAACCAATACTTTTCTCAACCGACTCAACACTCGGACACGTGCTGTAGACCCCACACAACGATTGACGAACTCCTCCAAAGACACGACTGACAACCACGCAATAACAAGATGACAAAGGATCGCACACCAAACAAGATCACAAAGGATCGCATACTAACTGCTCAGTAACCCAATCTCTGTCTCTCGCCCTTTACCGATCCCAGTCAGGTCAGGCGGTCGACCTGTCGCGCAACTTCTCCCGAACCCATTCGGGAGGCTAACCCACAACCTCTCTGCTTCACCCGATCCCAGTCGGGTAGTTAGCCACACCCGCGCGTCCTTCCCCCGATCCTAGTCGGGAAGCTAGCCCACAACCTCTCCGCTTCTCTCGATCCCAGTCTGGAGGCTAGCTACACCACACAACCTCCACCATGATCAAGTAACCAAACACAATCACAAATAAAGTTCAACAGACAGTAACGACACCAGTCCCAACTCCACAGGCACTCAAGGCCACCAAGACACCAACAACAAAACACGGGTTCAACAACCCTACGGGCCCTCATGACCACCCAAGACACCAACGGTAAGGTACGGTTTCACAACCCCACGGGCACTCATGGCCACCCAAAACTCCAATAATAACAACACGGGCTCTCATGGCCACCCAAGACTCAACAATAATAACACGGGCTCTTAAGGCCACCAAAAACTCAATAATAACAACACGGGCTCTCATGGCCACCCAAGACTCAACAATAATAACACGGGCTCTCAAGGCCACCCAAAACTCAATAATAATAGTACACAACAACCTCCGGCATACTCAATGCCTCCAACAGTCCTAAGATCACTAGTTTCACAAACAACCTCCGGGCATGGTCATATGCCTCCAGTAATTCTAATATCGCTAAGTTCTCTGTTCCTACGACACTACTAAGTGTCACATGCATTTCCAATAAATGCTACGTTCCCGTATCATGCCTTTCTAATGTTCGATAAACCTACTTAACCCACGACACCCTGGTGTCACATGCAATTCTACTGTTAACTTTCCCTAGACAGGGCCGAGATCCAGCTACTTTTCCCTACCTCGTATATAACTCCAAAAGTGCTCCACTAAGTCTCGATGTGATCCCAGTCACTCGCCGAGCTTCCCTTTGCCTCGGTCCGCAGCACGATCTAAAAGAACACAATTTCAAAGCACTTTTAAACTAGTAGGAATAAACCGAAATTCAATAAACTTAACGCCCAAACGTAACCCCGACAATGTCGATCACTCCCAAACTTCCCAATTACTCGACATTGTCGATAAAGGACCCGTAAAGGCCCGACTCGCCCGACATGGCGAATCTGCCCGGGTTTTGTAAATGCCCTTCCGGGGCTCCAAAAATTCCCGTTTTCGTTTCTACGGTCTTAGAATAATTCGAGGAACCCAAAGCACTTGACGGAATCGAATTCCGACTTCCGAGTCAATTAATTAACGTTTAAAGTTTCTAAAACCCGTTAATTACAACTTCTCCAATTTAATTCCAATTTTCGATTCGGTTAAGGATAAATGGTCCGGGGGACGTTTTAAACCTCCCTAACACTAAACCCGATCACCCGAGCACGTGGGCCCCACCCGACCTACTTGGCCGTGAGCCCTAGGGTTCAAGGGGGGTTCGGCCACCATGGTGGTGGCTGGTCCCAGCTCCGGCCAGCCACCCCATGGCCGGCCGGCCAACACCCACGGTGGCCGAAGCTCCTCCCGAGCCTCCGGTCACCGGAAAACGTCATCTTTCCCCTCCAAATACCTCCAAAACGTCTCCAACACTTCCCCAACCTCAATACAACCCTAACCCATTCATTTTAGCTAAACAAAACGACGATCGGTTTAGGTCTTACCAACGAGGAGGACGAGGGGAAGATGATTGCTCCTTGCCTTGAGACGATCCAAGGGTGGGATGACGTGAATAGTGCTCCAAAACCCTAACTTCCTTCTTCTCCTTCTCCTTCTCTCTCTAAACTCTTTTCTTTTCTTTTTTTCTATTTTTTCTCTCTTGTTTAGGCATGGCCGAACCCTATATCCCCCCCCCCCACCACTCATTTCCCCCCCAAAACTAACACCACCACTTGTTGGACAAGTGGCAAGGTGGGTCCCACACCTTTTGGAAAATATCTACTTGATATTTTCCAATCAGATTTGCGAAAATCGGACGTTTCGGGCCCCGAACGGGCACTTTTTCCAAGAAATTACGAAACTTGGTGGGCTACAAGGAACGGCTCAACTAAAACCGCTGCGACGACGGCTAAGCTTTTTGGATCCAAAACGGTCCTCGAATGGACCAAAACGTCGCTCGGTTGACTTTTCCAACGAAAAGTCAACATTTCCCAGATTGATCAGAAAGTTGCCCTGAGTCCCCCGGAACTCATTTTGGTCGATAACGGGGTCAAGTTAAGTCCGGTATGACCCTCGGGGTCAATTTAGGTTAAGTTAAGTGTCTGTCTTAAAAATTTTAAATTTTCCTATTTTTCGCAGGTTTGACTGTCGTTGACCGGGAGTGGTTCTTACAGGCGAGGGCGAGTTGGCCGGTGGAACCTGCGCGTTGCTAGCCGTGAGCTCATTACCGCCGGTCCTTGCTCCGGCGCCGCGGTGCTTTCCCCAATGGTGGGGTATCCCACAAGACGGTAACACTCATGTGAGGTATGGCCCGGCTTCCCACAGTGCGAGCAGCGTTGGGTCCGTTTGTCATCGCTGGTTCGAGCTTCTCCGGTGGGTTTGTGAGCTCCAGCCATCGGGTACTGGGTGTAAAGGGCAGCAGGCTCCAAGGTAGGCAGATCTGGTAAGCAGTGATGGTATGAACGGCTCCAGATTGCAATTCCTTGCACATGGCATTGATCAACCATGATTTGACCAATGCATTGTTTTGGCGCCATGGTTGTAGGAATTCAGAGTTGTTTGCGGGTTGGGTAAGAGTCCCGTCAATGAAACCCAATTTATTTTTGAATAGGAGTGCGTCGTAGACTTTGTGCCTCCACGTGTTGTAATTGTCACCCGAGTCACTTAGTGGTTGGGTGACGAAGACCATGACGGGGTTATCTCCCGGACATAAAGAGTACGGCGAAGCGGGATCACTTGTAGACCGCACGGTGGACCCAGATGGGGCATTATCTTTGTTTTTGTCGCCCATGTCAGGGCTCTGATACCATGTAAAAGTGAGAAATTGTTTCTCTACTTGATTGATTTTATTGATTAATGTGTCACCTATTTATACAAGAGACATATGTTCAAAATAGGAAATACAAGATTTGACTAATAATTACGATATCCACAACTAAGGAAACAAATCAATTAGGGATCTGAAATATTGTGATTGATTGCAGAAGATCACCATCAATATTATATTCCAAGGACTCCTTATGTCACGCCCCAAATCCGGTTCTTGCCCAGACCCGAGGCATGACTAGTAATAAAAGATTAAAAGATGATAATTCAACATTTAGTTCCTGAAAATCTCCAATAAGAAAAACGAATCCGCAAACTCAGTTTAAAACACAAATAACCCTCCAGGGGTGTAATAATAATCCTCCACAAGGTTTGTTCAAAACATAAAGGTGAAGAGAACGAAGTCTCTACAATGCACCCACACCGAGAAGCTCCCGAGCTTCTACTCCTCAATCAGGCCTGTAAACACAACAGTAAATTCGCAGGGGTGAGCTTGCGCTCAGTAGGGAAACACATAACAAAGTGGACCTTAACTCAATGAAGTCAGCAGCAAGTCAACGAGATGGATCTTAACAAACACAAGTAATAGGTAATCAAACCAATGCCGTGGCACATGAAGTCTCCACCCTCCGATCCACATATGATGTGTCCTCTCGGATTTTCCCTCCAATCCAGAGGAGATGCATATCATTGAGACTATCGGAAACACCCTTCAGGGCACATTTCTTCGGAAGTCTCAGAAACGTCTCCAAAGGATTTTAGGTCCTCGGGAACCAAGGTACTACTCCCATAGGAAGCGTACACTTGGGCAATTTGATAATAAACAGTTCATAATTGAATAACGCACTCAAACCGAAACACGAAATAATCCAATCCCAACAACCACCAATTCATTAACACGCATAACTCACACATCACCAATTCACCACAACACACAGTACACGAATCACATAACCACAGTACACCAATCACACAATCACAACTTACCATTCACTTACCAGTCTCGGACCAACAGGGCATCGATCACCTGATTGCACCGCTCGGTACAACCAGTCATACTCGATGCTCCAAGCAACCATTTAAGTAAATCAAGTAATCATTCGACTACAATCAACGATCAATTACGAGTTCAATCAACCAATCATAAAAACCTTCAAAAGAGCATTCACGCATGCAATTCAACTAGTTCCGTTAGACTCTTTAGCCTATCCACTAAGCAACCAACAACCAAGCATGTGATCCTAACACGCAACTAATCCGAGGGCTTTGCCAAGGCTCCTCTACCAGACAAACAATTCCCAAGTATTGAAAGCGAATTATACTAGTGATTGGCATCCTAATCGTTCACAACTAGACACTTCCGATTATTAGTAATTGAAAGACAATTATGCTAGTTATTCGCATCCTATAGGCATTTCTAGGACCTTTCCGATTTTATTAGCCTAACATGCATACTAAACATCATAAACGAGGGGTTAAGGCTTTCCCTACCTCGAGGTCTTCCTCTCAACACTCTAACGATAAGTCCGGTGGTCACCACTCCGTTCTTCACTCGGGTCCCGGCGTGATGAAAGCTCCTCTAACTCGTGTCCACGTTCTTCCTTCTTTCCTAGCTTGGTTCCAAGGTTTTGAACCACCAAAAGACCACAAATTAGTTTCCTCAACCAAGTGTTCTTCTCCTCAAAACACACAACAATGTTCAGAAATGGATCAAGGTTTGAAGAGGAAATGTGGGAATCAAATTGAGCTAAAAGGAAGGGTTTTGGGCTCTGGGGATCTGATCCGGAATGCCATACGGACCGTGTGGCTTGCCGTGCCGGAACATGGCACGGACCATGTCACAGGCCGGCCCGGAATCCAGCACGGAACGCGTCACAGACCGGCTCGGAGAGCGACACGGACCGTATCAGTTTCCGTGCCGGACTCCCGCCTGTCCCGTGCCGTGTGCCGTGCCGGACTCCCGCCCGTCCCGTGCCGTGTGCCGTGCCGGTACCAGGCCCGTTCCGTGCCGGGTGCCGTGCTGGTACCAGGCCCATTCCGTGCCGGGTGCCGTGCCGGTACCAGGCCCGTTCTGTGCGGCATGCCGTGCCGGTACCTGGCCCGGTCCGGGTCAGATTCCGTATCAGACCTGACCAGCTCCTTCCCTTTTCTTCCCCAACTCGAATTTCACGAAAATCTCAACACAAACTCCATTTCAAAACTCTCCTAGCTCCAAAATAATCAACCAAAGATACCCAGCAGCTACACCCTCAATGGGTTCATCAAACTTCAACCAAAACTCAAACCAACAACCTACTTCACTACTTCTTCTCCAAGCAATCAATCAAATAAGCAAGTTCTTCAACTTTTAAGCCAAAACCCACAAAACCCAAAGATTGGAAGTGGAAGAAATGGAGAGTTGAGAGCATCCTTACCTCTAGATAGTTGAGATGGAGAAGATGAAGTGAAAATGAAGGCAAAAGGACCAAGAACAAGCTCCAAAATCCAAGCTTTCTTCTCTATCTTCTTCCTCAAGAAAGTGAGCTCCTCCTCTCCTCTCTACTAGTGATTTTCGGCTGCAACAAGAGGAAATAGGCTGAATTGTTGCTCTCTTTCCTTTAAATGACCTAAAATGTCAATTTACTCAAAAGCCCTTAAGGTCTTATCCCTTTAAAGGCAACTTAGGAGGGTATGAGGGTCATTTGAATCCCCTATTCTCATCCTCCAAGCCAAGCATGACAAGTGTCATGTGAGGTCACTCCTACTTAATAATTTTCTAGCTTTCCAAGATTTATCGACAAATAACCGATAGTAAGCCCGAGTTTGACCGACAGTTGACTTTAACAATATTACAGTCAAACTGAAGGAAACGACCCAACTAAGCTAACCGTGCTAATGGCTAAGCTTTTTGGGCCCCAGAAAGGTCCCGACTGACTTTTCGAGTCATCGGTTGACTTTTCCGGCCGAAAGTCAAACTTAGCTAGGATTCACCGGTTCTACCGGGATCGACCGGGGGCGGGTCTTACACCTTAGGAGTGTGGTTTAGTGCCTTGGCTAGGAGCACATGTCAGAGCTTCGAGTGATGGGGATTTATGGGGAGCCTAGAAGGGAAAGGAGGACCAAAACTTGGGACCTTATGAGAAGTCTAGCCGACCAAGATGAGTGATCGTGGTTGTTGATCGGAGACTACGATAATGTTATGGGCAATGAGGATATTAGGGGAGTTAATCCTTATCCAGCCTCTCCAGTGTTGTGTTTTTAGGAGGTGATGGAGGATTGTGGCCTGAGGGACATGGCTATTGAAGAGAACCGATATATGTGGGAGAAGGGGATGCATGAACACGATGGAATGAAAGCTCAACTTGAGAGGGTTGCGGATAATGAAGCCTTGGTAATCAGAATGTTGGATTCACGATTAGTTCACGAAGACCTCTCACCTTCTTATCACGCGCCCATTTTCTGCTACGACAAAATAGAACAGTTCTGACGGATGCGGAGGGAATTCTGGTTTGAGCAGGATTGGATTAGAGTCGTTGGGTGTGACGATCAAGTACATGAGGTATGGGAAAGGAATAGAAACAAAACTATTGAGGACAAATGAAAACTAGTAGGGCGGGAATTGGTTTATTGGTCTAGGACGTAGTATGGAAATACAGACAAGCTTATTAAAGAATGTTAGGAGGAGATGAATAAGTTGATAGGCCTTTGGAATGTAGAGTGAGGGATACGTATTCAATAGTTGAGAGGAAGGAAGAACGAGTTACTATGACGAAAGAACGTAGCTTGGAAACAATGAGATAAACAGTTCTAGTTAGCAGAGAGACATGTAAAAACTAAATACTTTCATGCCAAAGCTTCTTCTCGAAGAAGAAGGAAAAAAATTGTAAGAGTCCGGAACTCTGAAAGGATGTAGGTGAAGTGGGAAGCGGGGCTCGAAGAGGTAATGATATTTTTAAACTAAGTAAGGCGGGAACGGGTGTAGTCAGCGATCTTATCCCACATTCAATCACGTAGGAGGACAACGAGTTATTGATGAGACCGGTGAAGCAAGAGGGGTCACAAGAGCGCTGTTAGTATGGAAGCACTAAAATCCCCAGTCCCAAATGGCTTTAATCCCGCTTTTTACCAACACTGTTGAAGTGTTGGTGGGTAAGGACATTAGAGAGATGGTTAAGAGGGTGCTTCGGGAGGGGCATGTATCGAAGGGTTTGAATGATACAAATGTTGTGTTAATACCAAAATTTTAGAGTCTGGAAAGAGTGAATGAGTCCAGACCTATTGACCTCTGTAACGTGCAATATACATTGGTAACGAAACTCATCATAAATAGGATGAAAGGTCTGCTATAGAAGGTCAACTTGGAATCCAAAAGTGCTTTCATGAAAGCCAGACTAGTAACTGACAACATTATTTTGTAAGGTGAAGTCTTGCATCATTTACAGGGAAGAAACAACGGGACGCATGATATGTGTTGGAATTCTAGGGAGCAAAGCACAGCGGAAAATAAAATTTTTTTCCCTAGAATAGCCTCAGGATCCATGTAATTCCGAGTAAACCGACAAACAAAATTAAAGGAGAGATTACCTCTTCCAATTTTTCAGCTTGGTTCGAGACAGGGACCAACCTGCAGATTGTATAACTCATCAATGAACCGTTGGAATGAAAATCCCTCCGGTCAGATTGAAGGAAAATATGTGTAGAACGTTCACCCCAAAAATCAGCACGATCGGACCTCGGATGAACCTCCGATCGAGCACTTTACAGTGGCTGGTCGGACAGAATCTGGGCAGATTTTTCTCTTCTTCTTGCAAACCAAGAACACTCGAAGCAAATAGGTTTGATGGACTAAGTGTGAGTTGAGACGTTTCCAAAACGATCCGTCCTGGACCGGTATCCACACCAACAAGATATCCCAAATCGCTTGTGTGCTAGCACAAAGGAAGAACACTTCTTCCTCTCTTTCTCTCTAACTCGTTTCTCTCTCTACCCTTTGAGAACCATTCTCAACACAATGAAAAATCTGATTTTTCTTCCCTCTCGTGCATGCTTATATAACCCAACATTACCACACTTATTTTATTTGGAAGACCCAACACTTGGACTTCCAACTTGGACAAGTGTCTCACTTAGGTTTTGCATACTTACTATTCCTAAACATGACTCCACTAAGTCATTTCAAGCAAGTCCAACTCTTGGACTTTCTTTTATGACAAGTGTCTCATTTTAGGAGTAGTGCTCATGCAAAAATATCCTCTTTGGATTTCAAAAATTCAAGCGTCATTTTTGCATTTTAATTGCCCAACATAATCTTTATTATATTGGTAATTCGAAAAACGAGTTAATGAATAAATAAATATTATATCATATATAATATATTATTATATTCACTTGAGGGACTTCATAAGTCCAATTCGATTTTGGGCTCGTTGTTGTGTGCGACCCTGTAGGCTCATAACACGTGTTGGCAGTGGGCCCGAAATCCTCGTTTCGTCCACATGTCATAATTGGCCTTTAGCAATGCATTATGACTACCCAAACGTTTATGATGATCGTTAATCTGACTTAACCTTTACCCGTTAATATGCTAACCCTTATGTCAACGATATCTCGATCGAATAAGGCATAGGGCCGTCATCCTTATTTTATTCGATCACTGTTTCTTGATCTTAAGTAGATTGCCAGTGATAACTCTTTATCAATTCGCATGGCCATGCTTTTTCCTGCAGTCCCACTTATCAAGGGGCCCAAACGATATCTCTCATATTTATATGAGTGACAGATCCCTTATCAGTCAACCATATCTCTCACATAGACACTTATGCACCCAATCACAACCTTTATAATTGCCCGGTTAAAGACAACGTTTAACTGTGTCAAAGCACACAGCCACCTATGTAGAAATCATGATGACTATAAGGTCAGAGGACTTAAGTCATATTACGGTACTGAGAAATACTCATGACAGTTCCTATGTAGTATTCTCATAGTGGGTCATCCCATGTCATTTCCCTAAATGACATCTATGATTTGACTTCATATCCAATATGTATGATCAGTAAAACGTGATCATCAGCCAAAATCATACTAGTCTTAGTATATCAGTAAGACCAGGGATCAAGTGAATAATACTCTATTACTTCTAAGAGTTTTACTGTCAGGTCCTCAACCCGACGATCTTAAGAAAGAGTATCATTCACACTATTAACATTTCAAAAATGATAATAGTAGTGCTGGTGTATTAATGAAATGATAATGCCGTCCATAATCACGATTGGCCTAGGGCACAAAAACCAACACTCCCACTTGCACTAGGTCCAATCGACATTACAAGTAATGCCTATTGACCTGACATGACACTCATGTCAAGGTGTGGAAGCGCCTTGGTTATATGATCAGCCACATTATCATTTGTAGGTACTTTGCATATCTTAGCGTTTCCTCTCTCAATGAGATGGTAACGACTTAGGATATGTTTGGATTTCTGGTGCGATCTAGGCTCCTTGGCCTGTGCTATCGCCCCATAGTTATCACAATACATGTTTACCGGATCTGATATACTAGGGATGATTCCCAAGCCGGATCCAAACACTTTTTTTAGCTGCATCCAATGCAGCTAACTACTCGTCTTCTGTTGTAGCAACCGTGTTCAGCTCCGAGCTTCTTAAGCTGAACTCACCTTCATTCAAACAAAAACACATGACCAGACTATGATTTCAAATCATCTATGTCGGTCTGGAAGCTAGAATCTATGCAACTCTTTACAGCTAGTTCACTTTTCTGACCGCCATACAGCTTAAAGGCATCCTCAGTCCTTCTCAAGTACTTAAGGATCCTTTAGTTGTCGTCCAGTGACCTTCACATGGACCTTCCTGGTATCTACTCGTTGTATTTAATGCATACGAGATATCGTGTTTAGTACACAACATCGCATATAAGATAAACCCAATATCAGATGCATATGGGATTTTACTCATGCGGTCCTGCTCATCAAGTGTCATAAGACACTGAGTCTTGCTGAGACTAATGCCATGAGACATTGGCAAAAACCCTCTTTTAGAGTCTTGCATACTAAACCTTGACAACACTTTGTCAATGTAAGTGCTCTGACTTAGGCCCAGAAGCTTTCTAGATTTATCTCCATAGATTTTGATACCATAGGCAGCTTCGCCTAGGTCCTTCATTGAAAAACATTGCCCTAGATAGGGATGTCATTTTCAATGACCAGTATGTCATCTACATACAGCACTAAAAATACGATCTCGCTCCCACTAACCTTCTTGTACACACAAGGCCCATCTTTGTACTTGATGAAGTCAATCCCTTTGACTTATTCATCAAAACAAAGATTCCAACTTTGACGAGCCTGCTTTAATCCATGAATGGATTTCTGCAGCTAGTCAATGGTCTCTTGATAGAATGTGGATTCAACTTGATCCACATCTATCACGTCATTAATCTCTGAACTGAGAAACCCATATCTGATAGGGGCTTGACGCGTCCTATCAGATCTCCTTTGTACTTGTGGTACAACCTCAGGTACTACATTCTCTTGTTCATGTACTTGAGTAACCATTTTAGGCACAACGCTACTTTGTGGGTTTGTAACTTCTTTAAGTTCAAAAATCCTCCCACTGTTTCCTTTGGAAATAAACTCTATTTCCAAACTACTCCACCCCGAGCAACAAACACTTTGTTCTCCGTAGCGTTGTAGAAGTAATATTCTTTAGTTTCCTTAGGATATCCTACAAAGAGGAACTTCTCTGATTTGGGGCTAACTTATTCGTCATTAGACGCTTCACATAAGTTACACATCCCCATATCTTTAGAAAAGACAAATCAGGAACCTTTCCTGTCCATATCTCATATGGTGTCTTATCTACTGTCTTTGGTGGTACTCTGTTCAAGACGAATGTAGTAGTTTCCAAAGCATATCTCCAAAATGAGATTGGGAGCAATGTTACTCATCATAGACCGAACCATATCTAATAGGATTCGATTCCTCCATTCATACACACCATTCCAATGTGGTATTCCCGGGGAAGTTAGTTGAGAAATGATCTCACAATCTTTCAGATGATCTACTAACTCTTAGCTCAAATATTCACTACTTCGATCATATCGTAGTGCCTTAATATGTTGACCAAGTTGATTTTTTACTTCATTCTTGAAAATTTTGAACCCTTCAAAAATTCCGATTTGTTATGAAGTACCCAAATCCTCCTCTAATAGTTGCACTTATTGGACCACATACATCCAATGTATAATCCCCAATAAGCCACTAGCTCTCTCACCGTTTCAGAAAAAATGTGTCTTTGTCATCTTGTCCATTAAATAAGATTTGCACGTTTCAAATGATTCATAAAAGAATCCAAAAAGTGCATGGAATTGGAGTTTTGATACGCGTTTCTTATTTACATGAATCAAGCGACAGTGCTAGAGGAATATATGGTTTGTCTCATCAGACTTAAACCCTCTTGTATCAATGTTATAGAAGGACTTCTCATTAGAGTCTTCTATGTTCAAAACATAAAGACCTCTAACTCGAGAAGCATTTGCATGATGAACGTTATCATGAGAAAGACTAAAATTACTATTCTCAATAGCAAACTTATAGTCTTCTTTGTCCAAACACGAAATGGAGACGATACTCCTACAAAACGTAGGTACATGATAACATTGTTCAAAATGCAAAACAAGCCCACTAGGCAAGGTCAACTCGTATGTCCCCACAGCTAAGTCAATGACTCCATGGTCATCCCCAATTCGTAGGTCCACCACGCCTTCCTTCAATGCCCTCTTACTTTTGAGTCCCTGCACATTTATACAAATGTGGGATTCGGATCCAATATCCAATATCCAAGAATCAAAACGTAGATGCATTTATTTCTATAACATGAATACCTGAAGAGCTGGGTACACTACCCTTGTTCTTCTTCAAATCATCTTTATATTTCTTGCAGTTCCTCTTCCAATGACCAACCTCATTGCAGTAATGGAAAACCGAGTCTTTTGGGGCTGGAAATTGAGTGTACTCGGGCCTTGGCTTTGACATGGGCCTTAAACCCATAGGAGCCACAAGACCCTTTCCTTTCCCTACCCATTTCCTTTTGTACTCGGTTCCTCTCTTAACCATCAGAACATCCTTGGTATTACCTTGGATGTTCTTCTCAGCAGTTTGAAGCATCCCATGCAACTCTGAGATGGTCTTGATCATGTTATGCATATAGAAGTTCATAATGAAACCATGAAATTCATCAGGAAGTGACTGGAGGAGAATATCTGTAGCCAACTCCGGTTCTAACTTGAAACCGAGTCTCTCAAGATGCTCAATAAAACCCTTCATCTTAAGCACATGAGGGCTAACACCCTTCCCAGCAGGCATCTTGCATGACATGAGGTTCTTGACAGTATTAATCCTTTCAATCCTAGCCTTCTCTTGGAACATTTCCTTGAGTTGAACCATCATGTCATACGCATCCTCCTCCATCATTTGCTTCTGGAGATTAGCCTCCATGGAACCAAGCATTATACAAGTGACATCAACTGAGTCATTAAAATGCTTGGTCCAACCATCTCTAATGGATTTCGAAGCATTCGAGGCTGGTTCCTCAGGAACTGGCTCATCCAGGATATATACTCTTTTCTTTCTTGCCTGAGAACAATTCTCAGGTTTCTGGCCCAATCCAGAAAATTTGTCCCATTGAGCTTATCCTTCTCAAGGATCGATCGTATCGATAAATTATGTGAATTGTTTGAAGACATGATCTACAACAGATAGATATGCAAAGTCATTAATACGAATATACAACAATCAACCCTTTGTTGTATCTTCATGATACATTAAAAGCCAAGATCCATATTGAATACCACTTGGAGTAAGCGTGGGCTTAATCGCCCCAAGCGATACTAATTAGGTAGGTAACTCTTTACCAATTGCATCACTATGCAACTCTTGGATAGAATAAACACATCATATGTGTTGGCACAAATTCTATCTGATGCCCTAGGTCCAAAACCGTTTTGATAACCTAGAAAAGTACAACCATATCCGGATATGCAACCTCGATTACTATGTGCACCACAGCGTAGGCGTAACCTACACATAGCAACCTAAAGTTCACTCCTTTCCATCAAACTTAAACGACTATGTGCACCACCCGTAGGCATAACCTACACATAGCAATTTAAAGTTTCATCCATCCAATCTTAGACAATTATGTGCACCACGCGTAGGCATAACCTACACACAATGTTCTAAGGTTGGATAAGTGCTTAATCCATCCTATCTAACTCAGAGAACTATGTGCACCACACGTAGGCATAACCTACACATAGATCTAAGCTTCGATAGGTGGACAAATATGGAAGGCATCTCACCGACTTAATATTTAGTTGAGGGTTGATTTTTCCTTATTGTATCATATACAAACGGTCTAAGCACTTTAACAATAAATACGTCATGCAATACCATGCATAAGCATAAAAGTAAACGTGTCATAGCATAGCCCATTACTAAGTTGATCTTCATAAGCCCATATGAAGACCAAAGGTCAATCCTAGGGGTGAAACAAAAACAAGCCTTCAAGAGAACTCTTCATCTTGAACCTCCGTCTTTGAGTTCCACCTCCCACTTTTCCTTTTGACCTTCCTTCAAAATTGCTTCTCTTGAAAAACACCGTCTTGGGCTTCTCTTGTTACAAAGAACTTATTACAATAAAAATAACGACACGCAGGCCGTATTTAAATTACAAACCCAAATAAAATTAAAGCAAGCAAAATTGGTCGGGATGGGCTATGCTATGCACCATGCATCAAGCAACACACCTTAAAGTAAACAATTTATTCAATGATAATTGTAGCGCCTCTAACGGGGTGAAGGGGTTCGGAGAATTTTTCACTAAGGCATTTGAATTGCCAAAGAAAAACCTCATTGGAATCAATCGAACCATTGGATTTTATGATATTCGAACTTGTTTTAAAACAACTCGAATAACCACAATTCCATTAACAAATCACAATCATATTGTGAATTAAACCATATGTTCATAACATAGTATTACAAAGTATTAGTGCCCCCAAAAGGATGCTATCATCACTTGAACTAAGATGATACTAGCACTTATGCATGCATGCTACTAGCACTTGCAAAATATGCTACTAGTACTCATGCATGCGTGCTACTAGCACCTTCAACATTTCATAATCACATTATGAAATCAATTATCCGTTCTCAATAGATTATTTTCACGGTTCATAACCGTGCTCCCCATTAGAAAAACTAATTTGCATAATCATAGTTCACAACTATAACACATGTTGTATAATCCTATTATCCAACATGTCTAAATCACGCAAATTCAGCCTACAATCAAACATGCATCAACGTGCAACAACAAAAACCTCTTAAACATGAAAGCTCAAACAACAATCAAGCATGCATGGTCGGTTTAAACGAATTACAAGAGGCTCTGATACAAATGTTGGAATTCTAGGGAGCAAAGCACAACGGAAAATAAATTTTTTTTCCCTAGAATAGCCTCAGGATCCATGTAGTTCCGAGTAAACCGACAAACAAAAATTAAAGGAGAAATTACCTCTTCCAATTTTTCAGCTTGGTTCGAGACAGGGACCAACTTGAAGATCGTATAACTCAGCAACGAACCGTTGGAATGAAAATCCCTCCGGTCAGATTGAAGGCCAATATGTGTAGAATGTTCACCCCAAAAATCAGCACGATCGGACCTTGGATGAACCTCCGATCGAGCACTTTACAGTGGCTGGTCGGACAGAATCTGGGCAGATTTTTCTCTTCTTCTTGCAAACCAAGAACACTCGAAGCAAATAGGTTTGATGGATTAAGTGTGAGTTGAGACGTTTCCAAAAGGATCCGTCCTCTACCGGTATCCACACCAACAAGATATCCCAAATCGCTTGTGTGCTAGCACAAAGGAAGAACACTTCTTCCTCTCTTTCTCTCTCTACCCTTTGAGAACCATTCTCAACACAATGAAAAATCTGATTTTTCTTCCCTCTCTTGCATGCTTATATAACCCAACATGACCACACTTATTTTATTTGGAAAAACCCAACACTTGGACTTCCAACTTGGACAAGTGTCTCACTTAGGTTTTGCATGCTTACTATTCCTAAACATGACTCCACCAAGTCATTTCAAGCAAGTCCAACTCTTGGACTTTCTTTTATGACAAGTGTCTCATTTTAGGAGTAGTGCTCATGCAAAAATACCCTCTTTGGATTTCAAAAATTCAAGCGTCATTTTTGCATTTTAATTGCCCAACATAATCTTTATTATATTGGTAATTCGAAAAACGAGTTAATGAATAAATAAATATTATATCATATATAATATATTATTATATTCACTTGAGGGACTTCATAAGTCCAATTCGATTTTGGGCTCGTTGTTGTGTGCGACCCTGTAGGTTCATAACACGTGTTGGCAGTGGGCCCGAAATCCTCGTTTCGTCCACATGTCATAGTTGGCCTCTAGCAAGGCATTATGACTACCCAAACGTTTATAATGATCGTTAATCCGACTTAACCTTTACCCGCTAATATGCTAACCCTTCTGTCAACGATATCTCGATCGAATAAGGCATAGGGCCGTCATCCTTATTTTATTCGATCGTTGTATCTTGATTTTAAGTAGATTGCCAGTGATAACTCTTTATCAATTCGCGTGACCATGCTTTTTCCTGCAGTCCCACTTATCAAGGGGCCCAAACGATATCTCTCATATTTATATGAGTGACAGATCCCTTATCAGTCAACCATATCTCTCACATAGACACTTATGCACCCAATCACAACCTTTATAATTGCCCGGTTAAAGACAACGTTTAACTGTGTCAAAGCACACAGCCACCTATGTAGAAATCATGATGACTATAAGGTCAGAGGACTTAAGTCATATTACGGTACTGAGAAATACTCATGACAGTTCCTATGTAGTATTCTCATAGTGGGTCATCCAATGTCATTTCCCTAAACGACATCTATGATTTGACTTCATATCCAATATGTATGATCAGTAAAACGTGATCATCAACCAACATCATACTAGTCTTAGTATATCAGTAAGACCAGAGATCAAGTGAATAATACTCTATTACTTCTAAGAGTTTTACTGTCAGGTCCTCAACCCGACGATCTTAAGAAAGAGTATCATTCACACTATTAACATTTCACAAATGATAATAGTAGTGTCGGTGTATTAATGAAATGATAATGCCGTCCATAATCACGATTGGCTTAGGGCACAAAAACCAACAATATGATGGCTATGAAGGTGGACATTAGTAAAGCATATGACCAGGTGGAAAGCGATTACCTAGAGAAAGTGCTCAAGCGAATGGGGTTCACATGGATTTGGGCTACTTTGATTATGACCTACGTTTGAATGGAAGAACTATGGATAGTTGCGGAGGGGAGAAAAATAAGTCCTTTTACGAACGAAGAGGTGTATAAGACAAGGTAAGCCCTTGTCGCCATACCTATCATCATCTGTATTGAATTTCTTTCTCGGTTAATAGAGAAACGAGAACGAGAAGGGTGGATTTAGGGGGTAGGTTCGCTCGTAATGCACCTTCTATTTCACATATTTTCTTTGCCGAGTATAGTTTTTTTTTCTTTTTAAGGGCCACGATAGAGGAGGCATTGGAATGGAAAGAGTTGTTCGATTAGTGTGGGAATGCATCCGGACAGAAATTCAATGCATCAAAGTCATCGATACTATTTAGCTCCAATATATCCGATAAAACTAGACATGCAGTGATGGGGCACTTAATTATGAACGACAGAACGAGGTGGAAGATACGGGGTTATATTTAGGTCTACTGTTGATTCTGGATAGAAGAAAATATAACAAATTCAAATTCATCAAGGAACAGATAGTTAACAGACTTAGGGGCTGGGACGAGCTCCTACTGAGTAAACCTGGGAAGGAAGTCCTATTAAATGTGGTAATACAGGATTTTAACTTAGCTCTTCCTGCAAAATAGGGATCAAGATTGTTGTCTCATCCTTACAGTTTGGTAGCGTGCACTTTACAAGCGAATATTTTTGGGAAATGATTTTTTTGCAAGTATTACCCAAGTAAGGATGTAGCTATATATGGGTCAACATAATGTCCATCAAAGAATTGGTACGTCAAGGGGCTTTTATACGTATTAGAAATGGGCTGCAGACGTTGGTAGCAAGTCATGTAATGCTTCCGACATTAACTGGGTGAGTATTAAATCCTTTTGTAGGGGGAAATGAGGTCAAGATAAGCCATAGTATTTTGGAGGGAGAGCAGAGATGGAACAGAGTGGCTATCCAAGAAGAATTTTATACTCCATGATGCATAAAAGTTGATCCAAAGGTTTAAGGGTCGGTGGAGGGACCAAGATCGAGATAACTTTTGGAGGAGATTATGGGCAGTAGGAGTCCCACTAAAAATCAAACATTTAGCTTGGAAGATCTTGATGGGATCCCTGCCTACAAATAGCAACTTGTATGCAAGATTTGTCCTAGTGAACTCAGTCTGTGGTAAATGTGGAAGGAGGGAAACAGAGGGTCATGTCTTATACCACTATGATTAGTCCCTCAACCAGGCACCCCTTATCCTTACCAACTTGCTGGTGCAAGGGGTTTTGTTATAGCCTCCCTTTGACCGTATCCAGTTATGGGCCCGATCTCAGGATTGCCCGAAATAGGTCATGAGTGAGGTGACTCGGTTCTTTGTGGGGAACACACTCGTGGTTGCGTGAAGTTCATCAACGACCAATAATGCTCCTATTGGGAGGGAAAACTCTAGGTCCTAGTTTAGATGCACCTGAACCGCCCACTCCGGCAAACAATGGTCCTCAACTTTCGGGAGTTATGCCAACCGTTCCGCGTTAGCCTACAGTACAAGCGTCTTCCCTTATTCTTCTTCGACTATCGCCACTTGGGGCATGCGACCCATGAATGTCCAAGTGCGAATATAGAGACACCTTAACCTTATTTTTGTATGATCTTTCTCTTGTAGCCTAGCATAAGATGGCTCTAGGCCATTACTTCAGTAGTGAGTGGACCGATCGCTCTAACCTAGACCGAACTATGCTCTAGGCATCTGCCTGGTAAGACCACAACCTCAATTCCTAACGTTAGACATATTGCCTATGTCCCCAGCGTACCTTTGTAAATAAAATCCCACATGGCCTTCCCCATACGAGGTTGAGAGAGAGAGTAGAAGGTATGGCTCGGGGAAGACTGACAAGTGTAACTTCCGACATGCTCCTTAACCCATATTTATGAGGGACAAGAACCGTTTGGGGGCCATCTAGGGTTTTATAACATATTCTGCCACTACCCCCATCCACCGTGGGTCAATTGCTCGGGGAAGCCACTCCTTAGAAAGGCTAGAAAGGGTGGAATAAGATTCGGGTTCTAGCCATTGAGCCGTAGAAGACCGTTGTCAAGAAAATAATAACAAAATGCTTTAAGAATCGTATAAAACGAATAATTATTTTCTTTCAATTTCTCTGAAATTTTATTTCGTAACGTTGAGTCAAATTTTTTAGAAAGAAAGCGAAGGAGACATGGAGCGTAGCCACCAGAGAGTCGTGCTTATCATTGGTGTCACGGGGATAGGTGGAAACAGCCTAACGGAGATCTTACCGCTTCTCGACACCCTTAACGGCCCTTGGAAGGTCTACGGCGTCGCTCGACGCCCCCGCTCCTAGGACGCCGAGCGCTACATAGAGTACATCCAATGTGACGTCCTCGACGCCAAACAGACTCAAGAAAAGCTCACCGACGTGACCCACATCTTCTACGCGACGTGGGCCAACAGGCCCACAGAGCCCGAGAGATGCAAGGTCAACGGGGACATGTTCCGCAATGTATTGAACTCAACGATCCCGTTTGCACCCGGTCTGAAGCATGTCTGCTTACAGACCGGATGCAAACACTACACGGGCCCGTTCGAGTCGTTCAGGATGATCCGACGCCACGAGTCCCCTTACCACGAGGAACTTCCCAGGCTCGACGGGCCCAACTTCTACTACACCCTCGAAGACATCTTGTTCGAGGAGGTAGAGAAGAAGGTCGGCCTGACCTGGTCCGTGCATCGGCCCGGACTGATCTTCGGCTTCTCCCCCTACATCGTCATGAACATCATAGGCACTATCTACGTCTACGCAGCTATATGCAAGCACGAAGGCACACCTCTTACCTTCCACAGAACTGTCGAGGTTGGGGACACACACTACGACGTATCCGACGCCGAGTTGATAGCCGAGCAGCAGATTTGGGCTACAATAGATGGGACGCCGAGTTAATTGCAGTAATGGAGATGTGTTCAAGTGGAAAAATATGTGAAAAGAGCTCGCGAAGTAGTTCGAGATCGAGAGCTACGTGTTCGAAGAGGACAAGAAGCTGAGCTTCCGGGAGGTTATGAAGGACAAAGGACCGGTTTGGGAAGAGATCGTGAGAGAGAATGGTTTGGTGTGTATAAAGTTTGAAGAGGTTGGGGCCTGCTGGTTTGCTGATTTTGTTTTCAGGAATGGGTCGTTGTTGGACACCATGAACACGAGCAAGGAGCATGGGTTCTTAGGGTTTAGGAACACGAAATCGTCGTTTGTTTCTTGGATCGAGAAGATGAAAGCTCTCAAACTCTTCCCATAAGTAAAAAAGGGGTAGTTGTAAAATCATTTGAACAAAAAAAAGTGTGAACTTCTTTGTTGTTATATTTTGTATGATTTTATTTTAATATAACGATTTTATTCTTTGAAATATTAATTTGGTCGGTGTGATTTTTTGGAACCACCACTAGCATCGGAAAATGCTATTCTAGGTGGTTTGAAACCGGATAAATTATGCCAGTTTTCAGTTTGAAACCGGGCCAACCATTTGATTTTGGGAGAGGAGCAAATTTTCAATAAAAATTTGGCCAAAGATTTCGGTAAGAGAGAGGGGGTTGGAGAAGCCGACTTGTTGATCGAGAGAGGGTTGAAAAATATTTCAAGTTAGCTAGGGTTGATTAGGATCAGTTGTGGTTCAATTGTCTTTGAATTGGGTTGAATATCACACGCGCCATGAAGCTTAACACGGGTTGAAGGGTTGTGGGCCTACAAGTCTAACAAGTCAGCGACTCTATATTTATACCTACAGTATCGGCATGCCTCTAGAAGCGGAAGAATGTGTCCTCAAACCTCAGGGAAGGAGAACCAAGCGAAGCTGGGAGAACACAAGATCTCATGCCTAACCAGGAGATTCTTGTCGCTCAACACCATAACATGCATGCCTCGAGGGTAAAGGATCCACCCTCCCGATTATGACATTGACTTACAAGGAGGTCCCAAATGTGAGGCTTTCATGACAGCCTCGCATGGGACAATAAGTATGAGATCGAGCAACGAGGTGTGTATCATGATACATTTCCCGCCCTGCCAAGGTCGGTGCACGCCTGAAACCCTACTTCCCTCATTCCATAGTGTTCTCTTTGGAGGACCATTATCCTCTCAAATGCCCAATTTCATCCTCCACGAGCATTTTCAAGTCGAGTCAAGAAATGATTACCGTGAACTACAGCTGGCCAACCAGCGTATTAGATTTTGGCTGCCAATTTTCATCTCTGAAATATCAGGGGTATCTAGTTATAAGGCTAGCGTATAGAACCTACGTGTTAGGACTTTGTCCCGTACTCTTATGTTTTTGCCATATCTAAGTTGTATCTTCCTTTACTTCGATTAATAAAGTGATTATATGCCCAAAACAAAATTTTCAAACAATTACAAATTTACAAAAAAAAAGGTAAAATAATAATTTATAGACGTCAGAAAATGAGATTGGCATGTTTTTCTCTAAGCGGGCCAGTGGCTCTTCTTCTCACAACTTTGTTGTGAGAGTCAGAGTTATAAAGACCCATCAATATCTTATGTTCAATTGATTTAAAATCGGATCCATTTTCCTTGGCCGAGCCGCTGAAAGTTTCCTTCTTGCCATCCGATCCATTTTCCTTCGTCGAGCCGCCGAGAGAGATTATTGGTTTGAGACATTGTTATAGATGCTAACTCATTGTTGTTGTTACTACTTATGGTTCCTTGATCGAAATTTTTTTAACTCACTTTTATTGTTGTTTTTGCTTGTGTTTCCTTGATCGACTCTTTTAAATTGAGAGGGCTAAGTGAAATCTCCAGTCGGGCCGTAGAGGCTTATCTAACTGACAATTTCAGCATAGAGGACTTTGACGCGATGTTCGAAAAGCTGAAGACTCTAGAATATAGTGTGCAGGAGGTCAATGAGTGTGCAACCTAAGCCCGAAAGGACTTGCAAGAGGGCACGAGACGATAGGCGATCAAGGGTGATTTGGAGGAGCTATGCGGGGCTGCTCTCGCTGCCATCGTGGATGGTCAGAATACCGATCAAGCAGTCGAACTTTCCTTGGCCCAATGATTAGTGGGGCCTAAAGCGATAATTTGATCGATAACTTTTTTTTCTTGTGAAAGAATATAATAGAAAATAAGTAAATTTGACCATATAAAAATATTCTACTAGATGATATTGAGCAAATGAGCTTCAACATCTATTTGTAACACTATTTTTTTATAATGGATGATGGATACTAGTTTCTAACAAGACATCCTTGATAAATAAGATTTACCGTCTACAGTTCTATACAAAAATCAAAATATTTATTTAATTATTCACATTTATCCTTAAATATATTCATATCATGTTTATATATAATAGGTTCAAGATGATTCTAGCAAATTGCACTAAATTAGGTAGAATATATGTGATGTCTTATATCACTAGCTTTTGTCAGTATCTTCTAGAAATTTTCATACTTAATATATTTTTAAGGAGTTACTCCATGTCCTAACGCCCAACTTTCAGAAATTGTTAAATCCAAACCATGTACAATTGAAATTGCTATGTAGTAACGGTCAATTAACTGAAATTGCCAACTGTTTCTAATTTTAAACGGACGTTAACTTGGCCAAGTGAAAAGTCGAGTTTAACCTCAAATATGTTCTTCCTTCGGATGTTAACTTGGCCTAACTTCATCTCTTTGTGACCCAATCTCTTCATCTCAGCTCTTCGAACTTCATCTCTTTGTGTCCAAGCTTCGAATTTCATCTCTTCGTGACCTCAGCTGGCGCAAGCTCCATTATAAAATGAGTCACATGGGCAGCACGTGATTCACTGTTCACGGAAAAAGTCAATTTAAACAGTACTTTTTTATTTTTAATAATTCAGTTTTGAAATTCGTTACTATTTGACAATTTTCCAAAGCTTGGGTGCGGATTTGACAATTAAGTGTAGTAGGAGGTTAGGACATGGAGTAAACCCTATTTTTAAATACTAAATATTGGGTTTTAACTATTATCAATCAAATATAACTATAAAGTAGAAATTCACCAGAACTTAGAATAACGTTGCAAGGTAGTAGGTATATGAGAATTTTCAAGAACTAAGGGCATTCGGTGTTGAAACCTACCGTTTAACCGACAAAAAAATAGGACAAGACCAACACATTCTCCTAGTTACCTCAGAATATATGTCCAACTTCATTTAATTGTTGTAGCCATCTAAAGATTAAAGACACTTATAAACAAACTCAGGTTTATTGATCCTTTTAATTTTAGACTAAGGAAAAAGATTCTACTAGATGATGGCTTCTAGTCTTTACTCTTCATTGAGCATCTCCATGTCAACGATTGAGAATCATCTTCATCTCCAATAAGTGAATCATTTTCCTAGAGTCTAGACGATACAACTTCATGTGATAGGTATATAAAGTCAACGATTTCGGTGGGTCGTCGCGACATTTCCAAGCTGGGGCAGTGGCGATCACAGTCCAGGAGGTCGCTCCGGTGCTCTGGTCTCCTTCGTCGCTCAGTCGCGATTTGGTGGTTTACTCCTTCGTCGCCCAGTCGCGATTCAATGGTTCAGGCTGAAGCCAAAAAGCCGGCCCTGCGATCTCCCATTTCCCGTCTCGTTTCCGGTGAGCCTCGCCTGTGAACAGAGTCAACAGAAGGGAGCGAACCTGCTGCTGCGAATCTGATCGTCCCTGTTTACTACTGCGACATTATTTGATCCGACATCGACTTTTATGTGGTTCCACAGGTGTGACGCGACTTCAGCAAAGAGGGTTCTGCGAATACATTGCTGTTGTTTCTCAATTTTTTGTGAATCTGAATTGTGGGCAATTGAGCATTTCACAATTCAATAAAAAAAGCTAGCAAGAGCTCGCGGAGGATGAAGCCAAGGCCGAAGCTACTGTCTTTCAAGTATTTCTGTTCGGGATTGATTTCCATGTATGGAGAGTATTACACTGTTATCCACAGGGTTCAAACCACAACAGGTAAAAAGGCTTCCATTCATCAAAATGAAAAGGATCGTATGGACACTGTAAAGAAATCCAAGCGTCCAAAGAATCATTGTGCTCCGGTAGAACCGGCCAATGTTACCTATTTGCAGAAGGAGGTTCCTAAACCATTGAATTCGTCGGTGATCAATATTGGTCGCGAACAAGCCAAAAGAGATCATGTTCCCGCGACAGTTCGGAACAAGAAGATTCTATTTAAGGACGCTTCTGGTCAGGCCAGTAGTGTTGGGAAGTTAGTAGAACCAGTGCAGCCGAGTTCTGCCCAGGTTCATGATGACACGTTCGAGAAACGGGGTAACGAGGTCGGGTTGGCTGGTAAGAAGCTTGAGAAGGGTGGTTCTTCTGATCCAGTGAACCTGTTGAAGAAGAAGAAGCAGGCTTTTCCAGCTCTCAAGGGACTCGATCCTGCACAAGTAATTTCGAACGAAGTGTACATTCGAAACTTACCCTTTGCGACTTCGGATGATTGAGTTCATCGCACTTTTGGTGCGTTTGGCGAGATTACCGGATGCTCTGTTTTTAAGCATGCGAACATGGGTGGAAAGCTTTTTAGGTTTGTTTAATTTTTTTCACCAGAATCTACGTCCATGGAAGTGGAAACCTTCAATGGCTACATGATTAATGGACACAAATTGTTCTTAGCTCTGGCATACCCTCGGGATCTAGTTGGACCGTCTTCCAAGCGAGTCGAGAATACTCCGATGCCGATTCTGGTACATCTGAGCTTTTGGGATCCAGTGGTTCCAGTGGAACAGAGCTTGGTGGTGTGGTTGCGTCTGGTGTTGAGGCCCTTCCATGTATTGAGGCCCACTCGGCAAGCTGCTTTAGTTGTAGGTTATGATTCCGCTTGGATCATTGATGAGCTCAGGCCCTCAAGCGTAGACACAAGAGGATACTGATCTTTGCCCTTTAGATTCGGGTTTGGGTGGTGGCAATCAGCTCGACGTTGTCGAGGCAGAAGCCTGTGATCCTGTTGAGGACCAACAGAGTAGCCAGTGGAAGGAGGCTCTCTTAAAACCCCTGAAGCTAATCACCGCGACTCAAAGAAATGTTTTAGCTCAGCCAAAAAGACGTGGTCGTCCAAAGAAGGGACATTCAAAAGAACTTTCTCCTCCAACTGTTGTTTATCGGCCAAGAGCTAAGACTACCGCTGATAGATGAAACAATTCAATGAGCTTTACTGTTGATATTGCTAAGAAGGATAGCTCAGGTGATTGGAGTTTTAGCCAAAAAGTGGGAAAAAGGCATTTAACCTTGTTCTATTGATGCTCGATCAAACCAAAGACGTTCCGAAACGTGTTTAGGAGGACGTCGAGTATAGTGAGGTTGAGGATCCGATTTCCACTATTTCGGTTTCTAACTAGTTTCTTTGCTTGACCATGGGTAGGACATAGGCTACGAGGATGGCTTCGATGGTGGCTTTCTCCCGCGTTTTTCTTGGTTTTACTATCTTTTTTTGCTCTTTTAGCTGTAATAGTCTGAGGAAATAGTCCCTTTTAAGGATCGTTTTCTTGCTTTGTTCTACTTTCTTGTAGAATAAATGCTTAATAAAATTTCGCTTATAAAAAAAATACATGACAAATATGACTATTGTCGCCATGCGCTTTTAACACATTAAGGACACGACAAGCGTACCGACCGTCAAGTACTAGTTAGGACATAAGTCCATATTACCGTATCCAAGGGAGCACAAGACAAGAAATTACTATTTGAAGTTCGTTATTAAGTTATTTCGTTTAGAAAATGGTTTTGGTTCATAACATGTAACGTAAAGAATAATTAAAAAAAGAAATCCAATAAACTGGTGGTGAAAATAGTTTTAAATCAAAGAAAAAGTAATCTGGCGTATGGGATCATAAAGACCATTCCATAATATATATTTTTTGATAAGCTCGTTTTTTTATTAGAAGACTCATTTCAAGTAGAAATGAGACAAAAAGGTCAAAAGACCAGGACCACGTTACAAAGGAACTCCACTAGAGGGGAGCTAAAAGGCCAAACCTTAACCCAAAAAACAGAAACAAACTAACTAAACAAAAAAACACAGAAGCAGACTAACGAAAAAGAAACAGATCAAACTAAGCCGAAGGTTTCTTGGAAACCGACGACTTCCTGGAAGCCGACGATTTCCACAAACTTGAAACGTTAAGTTTTCGATATAAATATATGGTTATTGTAATTGTGTTAACCTTGGTATACCTAGTCTAGATTTAAACCCAACTTATGATTGATATTTGACTAATTATGATCCTTATCTCTCGAGTATTAGATCTTAATTCACGTCATTTATCAAGCCCACATAGGAGATCGAACATTAAGTGTAAATCAACGATAAACTCTAACCTAGATTCAACATTTACAACATCATGTAATTAAATATATGGATATTAAATATCTAATCCCCCATAACCCTAGATTATGTGGGTATAGTTACTTGGGGAGAAGAAAAAAGAAAACCCAAAAAAAGCAAGCAAATTGATTCATAATATTGAGAAATTATGGAGAAACAACTACCAATATAATCCTACAAACGATGCTCTTCAAGTTTTAATCTTCAAATCTCCTAGCTCTCAACTCTCTACCCCTCTTACTTTATGCCAAATACAAGATCTCCTTCAAAAGCCCTAATTTTTCTCTTATAAAGGGTAAAAATCGCAATTGAAACGAGTTTAAGAAGTCAGTTCTATATACGTCACGGAGGTAAGAATGGCAATGTGAAGGAATACGAGCCGGTTTTATGACTGGATCCAAACAATGACTTTTCGATCCGATTTTGTTTCTGAATGATTTCCTACACCGATCCATGAAAAAACACTAGTCTGGTGTTTTGTCCAGTGCCCGGAAGGTGTCCGTCCCCAAGGAGTGTGCAGATCTTTGATTTGCTATCTTACTGGTGAAAATTGAAGCTCGTATGGAAAAGTTATACCCTTCAAGAGATCTGCTTGATTTCAGGATTCCTTAATCCAATTTTGCTCCATTTTTCTCTTTTCGATCCACGAACCTACAATTCACCAAACACACAAAATACCCATAAAATAGTACAGAGAGAGTTATAAGAGGGGTTAAAAATCTATATAAACTCGATAAAATGTGGCATTTTAGGTTCTAAGATGCGTCCGAATCAACACCCCATACTTAGACTTTTCTCGCCCCAAGAAAATTAAAGATAAAGACGAACTAAAAATAAGATCAAACTGGTTAAACCTCGAAGTTCACCTCTGTCACGCCCCAAATTCGGTATGACCGGACCCGGAACGCGAACGGTGAAACAGTAAAACAATTTTAAAACATTTTAATAAACCGCTTAAAATCACCACTTAAGTTAATCAAAACAATATTTTTACAACTGAAAATACGTCCAAAACAAGCGGACAAAAACCAAAGCGTACGTCGCTAAACTCCCAAAAACCCGGACTCTCGCTCCCAGCTCTTCAAGCTTCGAGAGTTCCCCTAGTCCGCCTCGCGACCAGTACCTGTAGGAAAAGAAGCTAGGGGTGAGCGTTCACTCACCACCACGGATACCAGACTGACTACGGCATACTAGCAGAAATGCCGGAAACACCAACAACAAACAAAACACTAGGGACTACTATCCTCAAACTCAAATAACCCGACTGTCACACGAAAACTGTTACTTTCCCCAACCATCTAAACACCCATACCCGTAGTGTAGACCCGACACAGTAAAGACGACCTCGAAGAACACAACACAAAAGTGATCAAAGTCACGCAAACCACAACCACAAGCCTCAGCACTTTACCGATCACGCGCCGGAAGGTGCGACACACCTGACGGGGACCACAACCCTCTGCTCTTTACCGACCGCACACCGGAGGGTACGACACACTCCTCGGGCATAAATCCAGCCTCAGCACTTTACCAATCACGCGTCGGAAGGTGTGACACACCTGACGGGGACCACAACCCTCTGCTCTTTACCGACCACGCATTGGAGTGTACGACACACCCCTCTGGCACTGCTCAAACCTCACCACTTTACCGATCACGCGCCGCAAGGTACGACGCACCTGACGGGAACCACAGCCCTTAGTACTTTACCGACCGCGCACCGGAGGGTACGACACACCCATCGGGCATAGCTCAACATTCATCACCAGAACAATCACAATCACAACCAAATAACACGCAATACCGCACAAATAGAAAGAAAATACGACAACACAACTAACTACCACTCGGCAAGTCAGTCAACCAATACGGGTTCAACTCCCCACAGGCACTCATGGCCACCCACAAACACAAACAATTCAATCAACCTACGGGCACAACCAAATGCCACAAGTATTTCTAATGTTCGATACTTTCACTTATCCTATGACACCACTAAGTGTCGCATGTATTTCTATTGTTCGATACGTACACTTATCCTACGACACCACTAAGTGTCACATGCATTTCTACTGTTAACTCTCCCTAATCAGGGCCGAGATCCGGCTACTTTCCCAAAAGTCCACGTGTAATAACCACTTCCGGTAAACGGCAGTCAAACCTGCGAAAAACAGAAAAATTTGAAATTTTCAAGACAGATACTTAATTTAACCTAAATTGACCCCGAGGGTCATATCGGACTTAAATTGACCCCGTTATCGACCAAAGTGAGTTCCGGGGGACTCAGGGCAACTTTCTGATCAATTTGGGAAAAGTTGACTTTTCGCTGGAAAAGTCAACCGAGCGACGTTTTGGTCCATTCGAGGACCGTTTTGGATTCAAAAAGCTTATCCGCCGTCGCAGCGTTCTTAGTTGAGCCGTTTCCTTGTGGCCCGCTAAGTTTCGTAATTTCTTGGGAAAAGTGCCCATTCGGGGCCCAAAACGTCCGTTTTTCGCGAATCTGATTGGAAAATATCTAGTAGATATGTTCCCAAAAAGGTGTGGGACCCACCTTGCCACTTGTCAACCAAGTGGTGGTGTTAGGTTTTGGGGGGAAAATGAAGAGAGAGGACAAAAGGGGGGGGGGGGTTCGGCTAGGGTAGAAAGAGAAAGACAAAAAAATCTAAAAAGAGAAGAGAGTTAGAGAGAGAAGGAGAAGAAGAAGAAGAAGAGAGCTAGGGTTTTGTGGTGCCACTATTCACGTCTTCCATCCATTGGATCGTCTCAAGGCTAGGAAGAAGTGCACTCCCCTCGTTCTCCTCTACGGTATACACCAAACCGATTCTCGTTTTGATAAATTTTGGAAGTTAGGGTTTATGTAAAACTATTAGTTTAGGGTGTTTTGAGGTTGGGGGAATTGTTGGAGACGTTTTGGAGGTGTTTGGAGGTGAAAGATGACGTTTTCCGGTGACCGGAAGCTCGGGAGGAGCTCCGGCCACCGTGGGTGGTGGCCGGCCGGCCATGGGGTGGCTGGCCGGAGCTGGGACCAGCCACCACCATGGTGGCCGAGCCCCACTTTTAACCCTAGGGCCCACGGTCAAGTGGGTCGGGTGGGGCCCACGTGCTCAGGTGCTCGGGTGGTTTAAAACGTTCCCCGGACCTTTTATCCATAACCGAATCGAAATTTGGAATTAAATTGGAAAAGTTGTAATTATCGGGTTTAGAAACTTTAAACGTTATTTATTTGACTCGGAAGTCGGAATTCGATTCCGTCGAGTGCCTAGGAATCCTTGAATTATTCTAAGACCGTAGAAACGAAAACGAGAATTTTTGGAGCCCCGGAAGGGCATTTACAAAACCCGGGCAGATTCGTCATGTCGGGCGAATCGGCCCATTACGAGTCCTTTATCGACAATATCGAGTAATTGGAAAGTTTGGGAGTGATCGACATTGTTGGGGTTACGTTTGGGCGTTAAGTTTATTAAATTCCAGTTTATTCCTGCGAGTTTAAAGTGCATTGAAAATCGTGTTCTTTTAGATCGTGCTGTGGACCGAGGCAAAGGGAAGCTAGGCGAGTGACTGGGATCACGCCGGGGCTTAGTTGAGCACTTTTGGAGAATTACTCGAGGTAGGGAAAAATAGCCGGATCTCAGCCCTGACTAGGGAAAGTTAACAGTAGAATTGCATGTGACACCGGGGTGTCGTGGGTTGAGTAGGTTTATTTAAATATTAGAAAAGCATGATACGGGATCGTAGCAAATAGTGGAATTGCATGTGACACTTAGTAGTGTCGTAGGAGCAGAGAACTTAGCGATATTAGAATTACTGGAGGCATATGACCATGCCCGGAGGTTGATTGTTTAAATTATGTCTTGGGTGGCCATGAGAGCCCGTATTTTATTATCGATGTCTTGGGTGGTCATGAGAGCCCGTGTTATTATTGTTGGTGTCTTGGGTGGCCATGAGAGCCTGTGTTATTATTGTTGGTGTCTTAGGTGGCCGTGAGAGCCCGTGTCTGACTGTTGGTGTTTTGGGTGGCCATGAGTGCCCGTGGGGTTGTTGAACCCGAGTCTTGACCGTTAGTGTGTCTTGAGTGGCCATGAGTGCCCGTGTGGGTTGTTGAACCCGTGTCTTACCGTTGGTGTTTGGGTGGCCGTGGGTGCCCGTGGGGTTGTTGAACCCGAGTCTTGACTGTTGAGGCGTCTTGGGTGGCCTTGAGTGCCGTGGAGTATTGGACTGGTGTTGTTACTGTATGTTGAGCTTTGGTTGTGTTTGGGATTGCGGTTACCTGAGATTGGGGGCCCGTTTGGTTTGGGGTTGTGAGTGTGATAGGTCGACAGCCTGATCCGACTTGGTGTCGATGAATTGCGATAGGTCGACAGCCTTATCCGACATGGTGTCGATGAATTGCGATAGGTCGACAGCCTAATCCGACTTTGTGTCGAGGAATTGCGATAGGTCGACCGCCTGACCTGATTGAGATTGGTAAAAGGGCGTGAGGGAGGTTACCGAGCAACATGAATGCGATCCTTTGTGATCTTGTTTGGCGTTGCGTATTCGTTCTGTCGTGTCCTTGGAGGAGGTCTTCGATAGTTGTGTCGGGTTTACAGTACGTTATCGAGCGTTGAGTCTGTTGAGGAAGGTAACAGGTGGTGTGTCAGTTGAGTTACTTGAGTTTGGTGATTGTATTTCCCGGTTTTGGGTCGGTTGGGTGTTACCGGCTTTGTCTGCTAATTATGTCGTAGTCAGTCTGTTATCCGTGGTGGTGAGCGAACGCTCACCCCTAGCTGCTTTTCGTACAGGTACTTGTCGCAGGTCGGACTAGGTGAGCTTCCGAAGCTTGAAGAGCTTGAAGCGGGAGTCCGGGTTACTTTTTAGTCTAGCGACGGATACCTCGCATTTTGTCCGCTTGTGGGACGTTTTATTTTGAGTTGTAATTATAATTTTGTTGAACTAAACTGGTATTTTAAAGTGATTTAATGGAAAAGGTTTCAAAGTGTTTGTTATTTTAAATGTTCGCGTCCCGAGTTCGGTTCACTGAAATTGGGGCGTGACAGCTTGGTATCAGAGCTCGAGGTTTCACACCTCGGAATGTCCGTCAATTAGGTGGGGAGGGTTGAGTCAGTGTAGACCCATCGTGTCTCGAGTCTTGTTTTGTTTGTGCGTATGTTGCAGCATGTTGTTGCTGGCATACTGATTGTGTGTGGTTGCATGAACTATTTTTAAACTGTCGCGACTCGACTCAGGGGCACCCCTGTAGTCGAGCGTGACGGTGTTGATGTCAGGTGGGTACAATGTAGTTTAGGGACGCCTGGACCGGATTGTAACTACAATCCGGTCCAGGCGTTGATGTCAAGGAATGAGGTTTTTAATGAAGTGGAGAAAGTTTTAAAATTGTTTGGCCCTGTGGGCGTGTTTTTATTTGATTGGCCCTGGGGGCGTACTTTGATGTTGGTTGGCCCGGTGGGCGAGTGTTGTTGTGTTGTTGTTGACCTTGTCGGTTTGTGTTTTGGTTGAGGTTGGAAGACTTGTGGTTGGTTTTGAATTGTTGCGTGTGTGTTGTTAAATTGGTGGTGTAGCGCGTGTGTCGTTTGAGACTAATTTTAGGCTTAAGACGGGTTAAATTTTCGAGTTAGAAGCGAGTTTGGAAAACAGGTCTGCACGAGCCTCACGGATCCTGTCACGGATCCGTGACGGAGCAGAGCGAATTGGCAGTTTTTAGATCTTCGTCACGGGTCCGTGACCCCAACCGTGACGGGATCTGTCACGGGTCCGTGACACCTGTATTTGCACCGTCTTGACTTCGCAGTTTTTTTCGTGTTGTTGTGCGTGGCTTGGTGTGCGTTTATGCGGTTTGTTTGAGGTTTCGCTTACGTATTATTATAATTAAAGCATAAACAACGTGAGTGGGGTGACGTTTAGTAACACGTACGTTGGGGTAGACGTAGACGGTGTGACCGTTAGTGTATTTGAGCTTGTTGTCTTTGTTTGAGTTCGCAAACTGAACGTTTGCGTGTATCTGTGCAAAGGATACTGACTTATGGCTCGCGGTAGACGAGGGCGAGCAGCGGTAACACGGGGTCGGGCTCCCATGCGAGGCAGGCGGGGACGGTCAGCGGGGACAACGGGACGGGTGCCAACCGTTGAGCCCGCCGAGTACGCGGAGGCGCAGGGCACTCCTGTCGGCTAAGACAGGAGAAGCGACGTGGGACCGTCTACAGGCACACCCAGCGTCCCGCCAGTCGCGGACCCTCCCGTTATGACTGCCCTGGATGAGCTGACCAGGACAGTCCAGAGTTTGGTGGCGGTCATCGCCAGTCGAGAGTCGGCTTCACCAGCTCCAGAGGCAGCAGCGGTCCCAGTGAGGCCCGGTCAGGCAGAGGACCACACAGCCCGGACCCTACTAGACTTCCTGAAGCTAGGGATACCCATCTTCGTCGGGGAGCCGAACCCCGACCTAGCCGAGAGGTGGCTAGAGCAGGTCACGCGGGACCTGGATACATCAGGTATCGAAGATGGCCACCGCAGAGTGTCCTTCGCAGCTCACCAGCTGAGGGACAGCGCCTACCACTAGTGGGGGCGTGTGAAGGACATTGTCGGGCACGACTACGACGTCTTCCAGGAGGTTTTTCTGGAATAGTACTTTCCCGAGTCGGCTCGGCTGGAGCGACATCGGCAGTTTCTAGACCTGGAGCAGGAGGGGTTGATAGTGGCGGAATACGAGGCCAGATTCACGGCCTTGACCAGATTCGCGCCTGAGATGGTGATGACCGAGCAGAACCGTTTTCTACGGTTCGAGGGGGGGCTGAGACCGTTGATTCGGGATAAGGTCCTCTCCTTGAGGTTGCGGAAGTATACAGATCTCGTGGACACCGCAGCGACGGTGGAGCAGGGTGTCCGAAATGCGGCCAGGACCCGTGAGGTCCGACAGCGGTCGACCAGCTTTGCAGGGCCGTCCGACTCACGAGACTCACGGAGACAGAGGACCACGGGGTTCTTCCGACCACTGCCTCATCAGGGTGGATCGAGACAGCAGGGGTCAGTAGCATCAGTGGGGCCAGTCGCCTCAGAGAGGAGGCCAACATGCTATTACTGCGGGCAGCCAGGCCACTTACAGCGAGACTGTCCGACGAAGGGAGGGCTCGCGGCACTACAAGCGACTAGCCGGACAGGCCAGGGATCGGGATCGAGAGCCGACGAGACCAGCTGTTTCCGGTGCGGCCGGGTTGGACACACTATGGCATGGTGCCGTGAGCCGTTGGGAGCGACATCAGCGCAGAGACCGCAGCAGTCGCGGACAGTACAGTCGCCCAGGGGTCGCCCTCGACAGAGTCAGCAGCCAAGGTCATCACGGCCTTCTACGAGCGCACCGATTCCGAGACATCAGCAGAGTCATGGATATGCAGAAACCAGTGCGCCGGGTCAGAGGCAGCATGCCTCGCAGGGGAGAGTGTATGCAGTCACCGACTCCAGGGCCCCAGGATCTAGCACGTACCGCGAGACCATCCAGGGTACGTGTTTATTTTATCATTTATGGGCGTTATTCTTATTTGATACCGGGGCGTCGCACTCTTTTATTTTGTTGGGCTGTGCTGAGAGGTTGGGGTTGAGCGTAGAGCCGTTGAGTCCACCCCTGTGCCTGGACACCCCAGTTGGGGGTGGAGTGTCGTTGACTAGGGTATGTCGTGCCTGCGAGATTAGAGTCATAGACTGTCCTTGCCCTGGTGATCTTCTCGTATTGGGAATGACGACCTTTGATGTGATCTTGGGAATGGATTGGATGTCGAGGTACCGAGCCAACATCGATTGCTACAGGCGACGAGTGACAGTGTCAGTGGGCAGTACGAAGGTGACGTGTGTTCTGGGTAGTAAGAGTGGGGTCCTCCTGTCGGCGTTGTCCGCTCAGGAGGAAGTATCGTTTGTGCATAGCCGAGAGTTACCGAGAGTGGTATGCGAGTTCCCCGAGGTCTTTCCTGAGGAGTTGAGCGGGTTGCCACCGGTTCGTGAGGTGGAGTTTGGGATTGACCTAGTGCCGGGAACGACGGCGATATCGATGGCGCCTTACAGGTTTGCGCCGGCAGAGTTGACTGAGCTGAAGCGTCAGCTAGAGGAGCTTCAGCAGAAGGGGTTTATCCATCCTAGTGTATCGCCGTGGGTAGCACCAACACTCTTCGTGAAGAAGAAGAGTGGAGAGCTACGGATGTGTATAGATTACCGGAAGCTGAACCGGGTTACGGTGAAGAACCGATACTCGATGCCAAGGATCGATGACTTGTTCGACCAATTGAGAGGGTCGACCTGCTTCTCGAAGATCGATCTGCGATCCGGTTATTATCAGTTGCGAGTCCGTGAGGGGGACGTCGCAAAGACTGCATTCCAGACACGCTATGGGCACTACGAGTTCCTGGTGATGCCATTCGGACTGACGAACGCACCTGCAGCGTTCATGGACCTGATGAACAGCATCTTCCGGCCGTACTTAGATAAGTTTGTGGTGGTGTTCGAGGACGACATCCTGATCTACCCGCAGAACGAGGCGGCACATTAGTCACATCTGAGGGTTGTTCTGACACTACTGCGCGAGCATCAACTACATGCCAACCTAGAGAAGTGCGAGTTCTGGCTCGCTGAGGTGAAATTCCTCGGTCATATCGTGTCCCGTGACGGTATATTGGTCGATCCGTCGAAGATCGACGCGGTCTCGAAGTGGGCACGGCCCACGAGTGTCTTCGAGATCCGCATCTTTCTGGGTTGGCAGGCTACTATCGGCGATTTGTCCAGGACTTTGCGCGACTAGCCGCGTCGATGACTCTGTTGACGCGCAAGGGAGTCGGGTTTGTGTGGACAGAGGACTGTGAGCGTGCATTCGCGGAGTTGAAGACTCGGCTGACTACCGCTCCAGTGTTAGTAGTGCCCGAGCGAGGGATCGGTTATGATGTCTACTGTGATGCGTCCGGAGAGGGACTGGGCTGCGTACTGATGCAGTTGGGCAGAGTTGTGGCTTATGGTTCCAGGCAGTTGAAGACGCACGAGCGCAACTATCCTACCCACGACTTGGAGCTAGCAACAGTCGTGTTTGCGCTAAAGGGCTGGCGATATTATCTGTATGGCGAGGGGTTTCAGGTGTTCTCGGATCACAAGAGCTTGAAGTACATATTTTCCCAGCGAGACCTGAACATGCGCCAGCGGCGGTGGATGGAGCTACTCGAGGAGTACGACTTCGAGCTACACTACCATCCGGGCAAGGCGAACGTGGTCGCCGACGCCTTGAGTAGGAAGTCGGTTCCGAGCCTCGCCAGCATATCAGTCCGAGAGTGGGACATGATGGGGGAGCTGAGCACGTTCGGGCTTGAGCTAGAGGAGATTACTGGCGGCATGACCATGTGCTCATTGGTGGCTCAGCCCTCACTGCTTGCCCAAGTGTTGGAGGCGCAGTCGGAGGACGTCGAGGCGTCAGAGATCCGAGAGAGAGTCGTCAGGGGTGACGAGGTGGTAGGCTGGGAGGATAGTGCTGATTGGGGATTACGGTACCGCGGGGGGGTGTTCGTGCCGGTTAACTGTAGAGACGACGTGTTGCGAGAGGCACATCATTCGCGTCTTATAGTGCACCCGGGGGGCACCAAGATGTACCGTGACCTCAGACGGCATTTCTGGTGGCGCGGGATGCGGAGAGCAGTCGTAGAGTTTATGTCGAGATGTCTCGTCTATCAGCAGGTGAAAGCCGAGCATCAACGTCCCGCAGGATTGTTGCAGCCACTACCGATTGCTCAGTGGAAGTGGGAGCACATTACGATGGACTTCGTGTGTGGACTACCGAGATCGCCAAAGGGAAACGACGCCGTGTGGGTGGTAGTCGACCGATTGACCAAGTCGGCCCATTTGCTAGCTATGAGGATGACGGATCCGGTCGACAAGTTGAGCAGCCTGTAGATTCAGGAGATAGTGCGTCTCCATGGGGTCCCGGTGTCGATAGTGTCTGACAGGGATCCTCGTTTCACGTCTAGGTTTTGGCCAAGTCTGCAGAAAGCGTTGGGGACCGAAGTTCTACTCAGTACAGCACATCATCCCCAGACAGACGGTCAGTCCGAGCGCACTATTCAGATCTTGGAAGACATGCTTCGGGCATGTGTGCTGGATTTCAGGGGATCATGGGAGACCCACCTGCCGTTAGCCGAGTTCGCCTACAACAACAACTTCCAGGCCAGTATCGGGATGGCACCGTTCAAAGCGTTGTATGGGAGGCCGTGTCGATCGCAGTGTGTTGGGCAGAGGTGGGGGACAAGATTCTGCTAGGGCCAGATCTTGTCAGAGAGACGACAAAGAAGGTTGCACTGATACGCGATCGGTTGACGATCGCGTAGAGTCGGCAAAAGAGTTATGCCGACAAACGACGTCGACCTCTTGAGTTCGCAGTCGGGGATCACGTGTTCCTGAAGGTGAGCCCGAGTAAGGGGCTGGTACGGTTCAGACGCAACGGGGGCAAGTTGGCTCCGCGGTACATTGGCCCGTTCGAGATCTTGGGCAGAGTGGGAGCAGTGGCTTATCGTCTAGCGTTACCACCGCAACTTGGGAGAGTCCATAACGTCTTCCACGTATCCCAATTGCGGCAGTACAACGCAGACCCCTCCCACGTCATTGACTGGACCGATATCGAGGTGGCTGACGATGTCTCCTATGAGGAGCAGTCGGTTCGGATCATGGACACACGAGAGCAGGTCCTACGGGGAGGCAAGATTATCCGCTTGGTACGAGTGCAGTGGAAACATCACGGGGCTGAGTCGACGTGGGAACGCGAGGACGAGGATCGCGCGAAGTATCCTGACCTGTTCGGCTCCCGAGGTACGTCTGTTTTAAATTTCGCGGACGAAATTCCTTTAAGGGGGTAGACTGTAATAACCACTTCCGGTCAACGGCAGTCAAACCTGCGAAAACAGGAAAATTTAAAATTTTTAAGACAGACACTTAATTTAACCTAAATTGACCCCGAGGGTCATACCGGACTTAAATTGACCCCGTTATCGACCAAAGTGAGTTCCGGGGGACTCAGGGCAACTTTCTGATCAATTTGGGAAAAGTTGATTTTTCACTGGAAAAGTCAACCGAGCGACGTTTTGGTCCATTCGAGGACCTTTTGGATCCAAAAAGCTTAGCCGTCATCGCAGCGGTCTTAGTTGAGCCGTTTCCTTGTAGCCCGCCAAGTTTCGTAATTTCTTGGGAAAAGTGCCCGTTCGGGGTCCGAAACGTCCGTTTTTCGCGAATCTGATTGGAAAATATCTAGGAGATATTTTTCCATAAAGGAGTGGGTCCCACCTTACCACTTGTCAACCAAGTGGAGGTGTTAGGTTTTGGGGGGAAAATGAAGAGAGAGGACAAAAGGGGGGGTTCGGCTAGGGTAGAAAGACAAAGACAAAAAAATAAAAATAAAAGAGAAGAGAGTTAGAGAGAGAAGGAGAAGAAGAAGAGAACTAGGGTTTTGTGGTGCCACTATTCACGTCTTCCATCCATTGGATAGTCTCAAGGCTAGGAGGAAGTGCACTCCCCTCGTTCTCCTCTACGGTATACACCGAACCGATTCTCGTTTTGATAAATTTTGGAAGTTAGGGTTTATGTAAAACTATTATTTTAGGGTGTTTTGAGGTTGGGGGAATTGTTGGAGACGTTTTGGAGGTGTTTGGAGGTGAAAGATGACGTTTTGGAGGTGTTTAGAGGTGAACCGATTCTCGGGAGGAGCTCCGGCCACCGTGGGTGGTGGCCGGCCGGCCATGGGGTGGCTGGCTGAAGCTGGGACCAGCCACCACCATGGTGGCCGAGCCCCACTTTGAACCCTAGGTCCCACGGCCAAGTGGGTCGGGTGGGGCCCACGTGCTCAGGTGCTCGGGTTTAGTGCTCGGGTGGTTTAAAACGTTCCCCGGACCTTTTATCCATAACCGAATCGAAATTTGGAATTAAATTGGAAAAGTTGTAATTATCGGGTTTAGAAACTTTAAACGTTAATTATTTGACTCGGAAGTCGGAATTCGATTTCGTCGAGTGCCTAGGAATCCTTGAATTATTCTAAGACCGTAGAAACGAAAACGAGAGTTTTTGGAGCCCCGGAAGGGCATTTACAAAACCCGGGCAGATTCGCCATGTCGGGCGAATCGGGCCATTACGAGTCCTTTATCGACAATATCGAGTAATTGGGAAGTTTGGGAGTGATCGACATTGTTGGGGTTACGTTTGGGCGTTAAGTTGATTAAATTCCAGTTTATTCCTGCGAGTTTAAAGTGCATTGAAAATTGTGTTCTTTTAGATCGTGCTGTTGATCGAGGCAAAGGGAAGCTAGGCGAGTGACTGGGATCACGCCGGGGTTTAATTGAGCACTTTTGGAGAATTACTCGAGGTAGGGAAAAGTAGCCGGATCTCGGCCCTGACTAGGGAAAGTTAACAGTAGAATTGCATGTGACACCGGGGTGTCGTGGGTTGAGTAGGTTTATTTAAATATTAGAAAATCATGATACGGATCGTAGCAAATAGTGGAATTGCATGTGACACTTAGTAGTGTCGTAGGAGCAGAGAACTTAGCGATATTAGAATTACTGGAGGCATATGACCATGCCCGGAGGTTGATTGTTTAAATTATGTCTTGGGTGGCTATGAGAGCCCGTATTTTATTATCGATGTCTTGGGTGGCCATGAGAACCCGTGTTATTATTGTTGGTGTCTTGGGTGGCCATGAGAGCCCGTGTTATTATTGTTGGTGTCTTAGGTGGCCGTGAGAGCCCGTGTCTGACTGTTGGTGTTTTGGGTGGCCATGAGTGCCCGTGGGGTTGTTGAACCCGAGTCTTGACCGTTAGTGTGTCTTGAGTGGCCATGAGTGCCCGTGTGGGTTGTTGAACCCGTGTCTTACCGTTGGTGTTTGGGTGGCCGTGGGTGCCCGTGGGGTTGTTGAACCCGAGTCTTGACTGTTGAGGCGTCTTGGGTGGCCTTGAGTGTCGTGCAGTGTTGGACTGGTGTTGTTACTGTATGTTGAGCTTTGGTTGTGTTTGTGATTGTGGTTACCTGAGATTGGGGGCCCGTTTGGTTTGGGGTTGTGAGTGTGATAGGTCGACAGCCTGATCCGACTTGGTGCCGATGAATTGCGATAGGTCGACAGCCTGATCCGACTTGGTGTCGATGAATTGCGATAGGTCGATAGCCTGATCCGACTTTGTGTCGAGGAATTGCGATAGGTCGACCGCCTGACCTGATTGAGATTGGTAAAAGGGCGTGAGGGAGGTTACCGAGCAACAAGAATGCGATCCTTTGTGATCTGTTTGGTGTGCGATCCTTTGTGATCTTGTTTGGCGTTGCGTAGTCGTTCTGTCGTGTCCTTGGAGGAGGTCGTCGATAGTTGTGTCGGGTTTACAGTACGTTATCGAGCGTTGAGTCTGTTGAGGAAGGTAACGGGTGGTGTGTCAGTTGAGTTACTTGAGTTTGGGGATTGTATTTCCCGGTTTTGGGTCGGTTGGGGTGTTACCGGCTTTGTCTGCTAATTATGCCGTAGTCAGTCTGTTATCCGTGGTGGTGAGCGTACGCTCACCCCTAGCTGCTTTTCCTACAGGTACTTGTCGCAGGTCGGACTAGGTGAGCTTCCGAAGCTTGAAGAGCTTGAAGCGGGAGTCCGGGGTACTTTTTAGTCTAGCGACGGATACCTCGCATTTTGTCCGCTTGTGGGACGTTTTATTTTGAGTTGTAATTATAATTTTGTTGAACTAAACTGGTATTTTAAAGTGATTTAATGGAAAAGGTTTCAAAGTGTTTGTTATTTTAAATGTTCGCGTCCCGAGTTCGGTTCACTTAAATTGGGGCGTGACACCACGCCCAAGCTCCGGCGTGCTCGCGATCACTCGCCTAGCCTCCCCTTTCCGCGATCGGCGGCCCGATCTAACATGAACACAATTAAAACACTTTTTTAAGTTCGCAGGCAAAGCTGAATTTTAAAGAATTAGACGCCCAAACGCAACCCCGGTAATGTCGATCACTCCCAAACCTCCCAATTACTCGACATTGTCAACAACGGGCCCGGAAAGGCCCGATTCGCCCGACTCGGCGAATCTGCCCGGGATGGTAAAATGCCTTTCCGGGGCTCCGAAAATTCCCTTTTCGTTTCTACGATCTTAGAATAATTCAAGGGTTCCAATGCAATCGACGGAATCAATTTCCGACTTCCGAGCGATTTAATTCGCGTTTAAAGTTTCTAAACCCGAAATTTCCAACTTTCACAATTTAATTCCATAATTCGTTCCGGGTGTGAATTAACGACTTGAAGATTGTCCAAAACCACCCGAACATGAAAAACCCGAGACCCAACACGTGGGCCCCAACCGGCCACCATCACCCGTGGGTGGCTGGACCGGTTTTGGACCGGTTCACCACAGTGGTGGCCGGTCCCAGCTCCGGCCAGCCACCACCCTCGGTGGCCGGAGCTCCCCCAAGCCTCCAGTCACCGAAATCCGATCATTTTCACCCTAAAACGTCCCCAACGAACCTTACACCTCAACTCATCCATATTTAACTCGTTTAAACACAAACCCTAACTTTCAAACGTATCAAAACGAGAAACAAATAGGTTCTCACCGTAGGGAATGACGACCGGAGCTCGATTCTACAACCGTTGAGACGATCTGTTGGTTGGATCGTCGGGAAATCCACAAACCCTAACACTTTCTCCTTCTTCTCTCTTCTTTCTCTCTCCTTCTCTTCTTTTTTTGTTATGGCCGAACACCCCCCTCTCTCCTTTTGTTTTGTTCAAAAACCAACTACCACCACTTGTGTGACATGTGGCAAGTGGGTCCCACCTTTAAGAAAAATATCTTTGTAGATATTTTTTTGTCAGATTCGCGAAATTCGGCCGTCTCGGGCCCCGAACGGGCCCATTTTCCAAGAAATTATGAAATTTCACGGGCTACAGGGAAACGGCCCAACTAAGACCGCTGTAACGAAGGCTAAGCTTTTTGGATCCAAAACGGGCCTCGAACAGACCAAAACGTCGCTCGGTTGACTTTTCCGGCAAAAAGTCAACATTTCCCAAATTGGTCAAAAAGTTGCCCTGAGTCCCCCAGAACTCACTTTGGTCAATATCGGGGTCAACTTAAGTCCGATATGACCCTCGGGGTCAAATTTAGGTTCATTTAGGTGTTTGTCCCAAAATTTTAAATTTTTCTGTTTTTCCGCCGATTAGACTTGCGTTGACCGGGAGCGGTTCTTACAACCTCGATAGGAGGAGTCTGGTACTCCTTTATTTGAAAGGAGAAAAGTTAAGAGGCTCGTGCAATGTATGAGGCTAAACCTAATTCAATCCTACGACACACTACATGATGCATGAAAAAGGGGGGAATAGTATGTGATAGTCAAATACTCACTCCTCGAAGATCAAAAGAGTTTTCTCAGAGTTGTCACATGCCACAAATCCTTACACAACTCCAGAAAATATATAGGCCGATGAATACAATCAAGCATGAGGCTACTCACATTGAACAATAACCATTTTTTTTTAAACTTGCATTTTCTTATTCACTCAAATAGTGTGTTTCCTCTTTTCCCTTCTACACAAAGCTTAGAGATTCATATGTTATCATGCTAGTCACAACGCTACTAATATTAAGGAATTATGGTCATTAAGAATCAGAAAGGACTTTAATTAAACTTGTAATGTAAGGCTAGATAAAGAGTGTGAATATGAAAAGAAGTTTAAATAAATATATCATGACAAAGTTTGTAACGTAAGGCTAGGAAAAGAGTGTGCATCAACCAACCTTTTGTATTCTCTAACACCCTTTCTCCTTATATTGAATAACCAAGGGTTAATTGCGTTTATCTACACTTAACCATCACCAATTATCACTTGTCTATTTTTTTTTGTCCGAGAGATACCCTAACTTTCAAATTTTTACAGTTTACTACAATCTGTTAGTTTTTACACCTTTTTTCATCTGATCGATACCCTAACTTTCAAATCTTTACACTTTACTACCCTTTTTTGAAAGTTATGGTATCTCTTAAACGAAAAAAAGTGTATCAACTAACGGATTGTAGTAAAGTGTAAAAATTTGAAAGTTAGGGTATCTCTCAAACGAAAAAAAAAAATTAGGTGTAGCGTGACAGTCGGTTATAGTTAGGTGTAGCTAAACGTAATTACCCCAATAACCAATAATAACACTCATATGCAAGTTTTTCTTTCATTCTCTTTTGTTTTTCAAATACCAAGTTATCCAAAAATGCAATGCCCTTTTTCAACCCATTTTATTTTTTCGCCTTGCTCCACACTTTTGCCTTTTTCACTAGGGAGATAAAATTTATCATTTTCCCTTTGTCATTTTTTGGGTAAGGCTATAATTTAAATCTCAATACAATCTAATGGCGTGTCAATACCCTCATTTTTTTCTTTCACTCACTCAACCTCCCAAATAATAACCTCCCTCAATTAAGAACTTAAGCCAAGAAGTATGAGTTCAAACAATAATGAGGATATATAAACAAAATGAAAGACAGATAAGATTGTAATGTTCGGGTTAGATGTGAAAGGCTAATGCTCAAACATTGTGACTATGGAGTAATACATGAAAAGATAGGAAATTTAGCTTAAACGGTCCATAGATGGCCTAAAATCATTTTCTTAATTAACCATGTTCCATATTCTTATTTTTCCTCGAATAGGACATTCATATAGTTCTAGACTCATCTTGTAATGCATATAAATCAACGACTAGTTTTAGTGAACACTCAAAATGCAAGTGGAAGAGCTATCCATAATGCATGTGCTTTCAATACTTAATTGATTTAGGAAATGCCCATTTACCATTTTGAATTATGAGAGGAAATGAGCACGCGCAACAAATCAACCATCAAAACCTTAAGATCATTCATTCTAGTCTCAACAAATCACTAGAATATGTAGTTTTTTTGGATTTTTTCACGAACACTTTTTAAAAACAGATGATGCATGAACACACATATGCAAGCACATGTTGGGTCTCTAGGTAGGGTTGGAGATGAACCAACTCGCAGCGGAAAATCAATGAAAACCAAGAGACAATTAGAACCATGAAACAACTAACAAAGAATGGATTAACAAGAGAAAAATTTCAGCACTAGTTCTTACCAAAACAAGAACACCGGTTAACGAATGATTGGCTTGAGTCTCCAAGACGCCTACGTATCCACATGGGAATCAAAGCCACGTAGTTCTTCTCTTTGAGTACTCAAGAACACAAACATGGAGGTGGAAACTAGCCAAACCCGAAATGGCCATGGAAGAGGGAGAGAAAATGTGTTTCCTATTCTTGTCTTGTGTTTGTTATGTTGAAAAAAGATGACTTAAACATAACAAAACCCATACTTGTCCAACTAAAGGCATGGGACAAGTATGGTGTCAAGTAAGGTGTAAATAGGACAAAGTATGGCAAGACAAGATTGGGTTAGGTGGTGAATCACCAACACCTTAATCCTTGTCTTGCTTACTTAGTACTAATTAATCAAGACTTGATTAATTAGTTCCATGGGCCTTGGTTGCATGGGCCTTTCATGGGCCTCTTGGAACATGGCCCGTGGCCATTTCCAACGAGGTCCCGTGATTCACTCATCGCCTCCAAGCCTTCCATACCGGAAATGTCCAACATTATCCGACGCGATCAATCCCAAGACTCCAAGCCTTGTCTCGATCCGTAAAGTCCTATTCACTTACGGGCACATGACCCAAAACCCAGTTTGGTCATGTCCCGAGACAACTCCCTTTTGGCCATTCTCCATAAATGTGTCAATGAGTTTCATCCTCCGGTGTGACCCTTAGGTTTATGCATGTCAATAGATCAACATAAAATCCCATTTTACTTGATCCTATTTAAGTGGCAACTAACGAGACTTTAGTATTGCCCGACATTACATAACGAATCGACCCTGTCGATTCTAACCTTTCCGTCGTCCCTGTCATTATCCTTTTATCTCCGATATCCTGATTGAGATAAGGCATAGAGCCGTCATCCTTATTATTCTCAATCACCGTTCCTTGATATGTGAGATGACTGAAGATATGATACCCAGTATCATGTGCATGGCCATGCTATTCTTCCAGTCACTCTCGATCAAGTGGCCGAGAACCGATATCTTTCCCATACCTTAGTATGAGGGATAAATCCCTTAGCCGTCTTTCGTGTCACTCATGTAGCCCGTCCCCAAGCCAATCCTGGCCGTTATGGAAGCCCTGTTACGGACAACGTTAGGCTCAGGTCAAACTCAGTTGTTGACTACATAGCGATCACAAAGACTCCTTGGTCTAAGGATACATGACAAGCTACAACACTGAATATGTTCATGACTTAATCTATGGCACATATTCAGGGCGGGTCGTCCAATATCATGTCCCACATGATATCTATGATCAGACTCCGGAATCCCATTCCAATGACTAACAGAACGTAAGCCATAAAGAGCCATCTTTCATACTAGTCGCTTCTAGTGAAGCTTTGTTGACTAGGGACCCATCGAGTGTGATCTATCTCGATCTATGGTTCTATTCGCATGGTGGGCATAGATCAGAGCACACATCGATATATTACTCCAACACATAAGTAATATAAAGCCGCTTTAATTTTATTGCTAACGATGATATATACATTTGGACATTTAGGATTGAACTACGGGCACTAAGACTAACAATCTCCCACTTGCCCTAGTTCCAATCTAAACTCCAATATGTCCCCATCGACTTTACATGTCTAACATGTTCAGGCAGTGACACTGCCTTAGTCAAAGGGTTGGCTATGTTATCATCTATTGCAATATCGGTTATCTTCACTTCACCTCAGTTCAGTATTTATCTGATGAGGTGGATACGCCGCAGTACATGTTTGGATTTGTTATGCGATCTAGGCTTTTAGCTTGCGCAATGGCCCTTGTGTTGTCGCAAAATGGATTCACCGGACTGGATGGGTTTTTAATTACACCCAGCCCTGCCATGAATTTCCAAATCCACATAGCCTCCTTAGCTGCCTCTGCAGCATCCATGTACTTGGCCTCTGTCGTAGATTCGGCAATGGTATCTTGCTTTACGCTTTCCCAGCTAAAGCTCTGCCATTCAGCGTAAACACATATCCTGATTGACTTCTAAAGTCATCTGGATTTGTCTTGGAAAACTAGCGTCTACTCATCCTTCGACGACTAGTTCAGCATCATCTTTCCCCCAGGTTAGAATGATGTCTACTGGTACAACATAAGGCTTACGAGACGTCTGGTCTCATACATGTCATGGCATATATGATCGATCCTGCCCCCAGGCGCATAGGATTCTCATCATCCTTTTTAGCTCATCAGGTGTCTTAGGACACTAAGTCTTGCTGAGATGAATGCCATGACTAGTGGGTAAGAGTCCTTTCTTTGAATCGAGCATTAAGAACCTACTCAATGCCTTGTTCACATAGGTTCCCTGACTTAAATCCAAGACCCTCTTGGTGCGATCTCTACATATCTTAATCCTTAAGATATGAGAAGCATCGCCTAAGTCCTTTATTGAAAAACACTTCCTCAACCAAGCTTTAGTCTCGTGCAAGGTTGGGATGTCGTTTTCAATGAGAACCAGAAAGGTAATATTGCTCCCACTAGCCTTCTTATAAACGCAAGATTCATCCTCGTTCTTGATTAAGCCAAATCCAATTACAGCTTCATCAAAACGAAGGATCCAACTCCGAGAAGTTCGTTTCAATCCATAAATGGATTTCAACAACTTATAAATCTTTCCCTTATTCTTCGGATCGTCAAAACCTTTGGGCCGAGACATACAAACGTACTCAGTCAAATTTCCATTTAGGAAAGCGGTTTTGACATCCACTTGCCATATCTCGTAATTATGATACGCAGTTATGTCAAGAAGAATTTGGATCGATTTTGACCATAGCCACTAAGGAGAAGGTTTCCTCATAGTCAATCCATTGGATCTGCCTATAACCTTTCGCCACCAGTTGAGCTTTGTAGGTCAGAGGGTTGCCGTCCATGTCCATCTTCACCTTGAAGATCCATTTGCATCCTATGGTCCTCACACCATTGATGGGATCAACCGGTTCCCAGACTCGGTTGTCCGACATGGATTGCATTTCCTCCCTCATGGCTCCCAGCCATAACTCGGAGTTGGGCCCATCCACGACTTCCTGAAAGGTGGCTGGATCATCGTGATCCACCATGACTTCATTGTCACCTCCGGATACCATATCTTGGAGGTGGAAGATTGATCCTTTCAAATCGCCTTGGACCTTCCGGAATTGTAACAGGAATTGGTTCTTACTCTACGACAATCTCTGGCTCCTTTCTACTGGGTTGCCAATTGGTTTAGACAGATCTGTACCATCCTGAATTTCTTCGAGATGCACAGTCCTCCCAATGACGTCTTTGGAAACAAAACTTCTTTTCCATAAAGACCCCACCCCAAGCGACGAACACCATGTTCTCACTGGGATTGTAGAAATAGTATCCCCTTGTTGCTTTGGGATACCACACGAAGGTGCATATCTCAGATCTTGGTTCGAGCTTAGTCGAAACCAAATGTTTCACATAAGCCTCGCAACCACAAATCTTTAGGAAGGACAAAGCGGGCATCATCCCGTACCATTTTTAAAATGGTGTCCCTTCCACACCATTCGTCGAAGCCCGATTCACTATGAATGCGGTCGTCTCTAGAGCAAAACCCCTAAAAGAGATTGGGAGATCAGTCCAACTAATCATGGAACAGACCATTGTCTAACAATGTCCGATTTCTCCGTTTGGCTACACCTTTCAACTACAGTGACCTAGGAGGAGTCCATTCCAAAAGGATCCCATTCTCTTTTAGATGATCTAATAACTCTGTGGTCAAGTATTTTCCACCTCGATCCAATCGAAGTGCCTTAATACCTTTGTCGAGCTGGTTTTCTACTATAGTCTTAAACTCTTTGAATTTATCAAAAGCTTCAGACTTATGTCTCACCGAAGAGACATAACCATATTTACTGTAATCATCAGTAAATGTGATAAAGTAGTTAAAACCCCTCCTGGCAAGTGAACTTATTGGTCTACACACATTCGAGTGTATCAGCCCCAATAATTCACCCGCCCTTTCATCGCGATCGATAAAGGGCACTTTAGTCATTTTGCCCATCAAACAAACCTTGCACCTATCGATCGAATGGAATTCGAATGAACCTGAAAGCCCGCACTTCTGAAGTGTTGATAGGCGCTTCTTGTTTATGCGACCCAAATGACAGTACCATAACAGAGTTAGGTTTAAATCGTTGGATTTAGACCTCTTGGTATTAACGGAATATATAGAACTTGAGGCATTGTTACCCATATCTAATATGTACAATCCTCCAACCATGTCAGTACTGGTATAAAACATATCATTGCATAGAACATTGAAAACTCCATTTCCAATATTAACATTATATCCTTCCTTGTCAAACACGGATACAGATATAATATTCCTACTAAAAGTAGGTATGCAATATACATTATACAATACTAAGACAAGGCCTCTTGGCAAAGCAAGACTCATGGATCCTACAGCAGTTGCCACAACTCTGAGGTCCATTTCGTGCTTTCCAAATCTCTCCTACTTTCAGCCACCATATATTAGTGCATGTGTGAGATTCAGTCATGGTATCTAATACCCATGAATCTTTGGAAGTAGATAGATGTAGCTCTATAGAGTTAATACCGAATGAAGGCACGATCCCACCGCCCTTCCTTAGATCATCCAGGTTTCCTGATGAAGGCGCAGTCCTACTGCCCTTCTTCAGATCATCCAGGCTATTTGATGAAGGCGCAGTCCCACTGCCCTTCTTCAGATCAGCCGTGAACTTCCTGTAATCCCGGTTCCAATGATCAGGCTGTTGGCAGTAGAAGCAGACATTCTCAGGTGTCTCATCTTTCCTGCCAAGTGCGCATGGGCCCAGCCCTTGCCACTTCCAATTCCCTTGTTGACCATCAGAATATCCTTGGATCCCAGATCCCTGAGATATTCTTCTCAGCAGTTAATGACACTTCATGTAACTCTGATATGGTCTTAGAGACAGCCTTGTCAAGGACATATTCTTTGCGTTCAGACTTGAGGACTATCCTCAAAATTCTGTACCAGTCCAAATAGTTTGTCCCATTTAGCTTGACCCTGTCAAGAATGGTTTTTAATGACAAACTATTAATGTTCGCTGAATTTGCCATTTGATCTACAACAGATAAAATTCAATCAGTAAACTGAATAAATTTTATGAAGATCAAGCTTAAACACCAACAATCAATTCTAAACCTTTAGAATCTGAAACCAAGATCCTTGATTCACTCGATTAAGCTGAACTAATGCTCACCACTTAATCGAGCTATGTAGGTAGGACTCCATCCAATCACATCCAATGTGACTCTTGGCTAGGGTATGCACTTTTGTACACGGCTTACCCTATCTGTTACCCTAGCTCAACCTCAGGCTGAGAATCGTAGTCGGGTCCACCAATTTTCAACTATGGCCCGTCACTATGTAGGTGCTCCGCTAATGCGCACGACACCCACATATGTCGTCCAAACCTACTACCCCGCTTCCCCATGGATGCTCCGCTAATGCGCACGACACCCATAGGACGGGGAGGTAGTAAGGTGTTGATGATTGGGAGGTATCGGACATGACCCGCTTTTACTTGTCCAGTTGTGTTCAAAACTTTGGCACATCCTAGATGCGATGAGCACATCAACTACATTCCAAATGCAATGATGCCTCAAATTACATCCAATGTAATTCTTCCTTTGAACCCGTCAACTACATACAATGCAATGACGGTTCTAAGGGTTCACACACAAGGATTAAAATTCCAATTTTATCTTTGCATGTGAGGTGATATGCTCGGTAAATAAAGTTAAGCATGCAATTCTAAAACACATAGAATTAATCATGCATAAACTAAACCAAGCATAAAGCGATAAATGTGCACATAATAGCCCCCTAAACTAACTCCCACTAGCTTCTTGAGCTCCACCGACTCCAAGCCGATGCCAACACCCGAAAAGCCACCAAATGACCTTTTCGCCCTTTCTTCGTCTTGAGTAAAATATTACAATTTAATACACGACTCGCAGGTCGGGAATAAATAAATATTACAAACAAGTGGTTCGACGACCACACCTTGAAAGAATAATTACACGCTAACTCTAACGGCTCGCAGGCCGTGAAAAGCGATAAATAATTAAATCGAGCTCGGGGCTATTATGTACACCATGCCAACATCACATCACACATCGTGTTATCAAACAAGCATGTTATCAAACATCATGTGATTTTCCGGTTTTAATTAATAGCCAAGTTTCGAAATTTTTTGATGCTCGGTTTATCGAAACCGTTCAAAAATGAAACTTTTGAACATTTGATCTTCGAGTTCATCATGACGGTTCCAAACTCGTCATAACTAACAAAACGGTTTAGCCTTGGCATATCAACCATCTAATGGTCATGCTTGGCCTAGCTCCGTCCAACGGAGCCCCGTTCGGTCCCGGTTTCGGCTCCCCGAGAGTCCCGCTCCCGAGACCCGAAAAATCAAATTTTTTTCAAAATTTCCAGATTTGAAATAATTTTCAAAAATTCATTTTACATGCATTAAATCCATAAACAAGAATTTAAAACATGTTATCAAACAATTTAGCAAAACAACATGCCAAAAACGAAACTTTCAAGCAAAACCGAAACTATGAACACCGTCTTGTGAATCCCGAAGGTAGCACGGCTCTGATACCACTGTTGGGTCTCTAGGTAGGGTTGGAGATGAACCAACTCGCAGCGGAAAATCAATGAAAACCAAGAGACAATTAGAACCATGAAACAACTAACAAAGAATGGATTAACAAGAGAAAAATTTCAGCACTAGTTCTTACCAAAACAAGAACACCGGTTAACGAATGATTGGCTTGAGTCTCCAAGACGCCTACGTATCCACATGGGAATCAAAGCCACGTAGTTCTTCTCTTTGAGTACTCAAGAACACAAACATGGAGGTGGAAACTAGCCAAACCCGAAATGGCCATGGAAGAGGGAGAGAAAATGTGTTTCCTATTCTTGTCTTGTGTTTGTTATGTTGAAAAAAGATGACTTAAACATAACAAAACCCATACTTGTCCAACTAAAGGCATGGGACAAGTATGGTGTCAAGTAAGGTGTAAATAGGACAAAGTATGGCAAGACAAGATTGGGTTAGGTGGTGAATCACCAACACCTTAATCCTTGTCTTGCTTACTTAGTACTAATTAATCAAGACTTGATTAATTAGTTCCATGGGCCTTGGTTGCATGGGCCTTTCATGGGCCTCTTGGAACATGGCCCGTGGCCATTTCCAACGAGGTCCCGTGATTCGCTCATCGCCTCCAAGCCTTCCATACCGGAAATGTCCAACATTATCCGACGCGATCAATCCCAAGACTCCAAGCCTTGTCTCGATCCGTAAAGTCCTATTCACTTACGGGCACATGACCCAAAACCCAGTTTGGTCATGTCCCGAGACAACTCCCTTTTGGCCATTCTCCATAAATGTGTCAATGAGTTTCATCCTCCGGTGTGACCCTTAGGTTTATGCATGTCAATAGATCAACATAAAATCCCATTTTACTTGATCCTATTTAAGTGGCAACTAACGAGACTTTAGTATTGCCCGACATTACATAACGAATCGACCCTGTCGATTCTAACCTTTCCGTCGTCCCTGTCATTATCCTTTTATCTCCGATATCCTGATTGAGATAAGGCATAGAGCCGTCATCCTTATTATTCTCAATCACCGTTCCTTGATATGTGAGATGACTGAAGATATGATACCCAGTATCATGTGCATGGCCATGCTATTCTTCCAGTCACTCTCGATCAAGTGGCCGAGAACCGATATCTTTCCCATACCTTAGTATGAGGGATAAATCCCTTAGCCGTCTTTCGTGTCACTCATGTAGCCCGTCCCCAAGCCAATCCTGGCCGTTATGGAAGCCCTGTTACGGACAACGTTAGGCTCAGGTCAAACTCAGTTGTTGACTACATAGCGATCACAAAGACTCCTTGGTCTAAGGATACATGACAAGCTACAACACTGAATATGTTCATGACTTAATCTATGGCACATATTCAGGGCGGGTCGTCCAATATCATGTCCCACATGATATCTATGATCAGACTCCGGAATCCCATTCCAATGACTAACAGAACGTAAGCCATAAAGAGCCATCTTTCATACTAGTCGCTTCTAGTGAAGCTTTGTTGACTAGGGACCCATCGAGTGTGATCTATCTCGATCTATGGTTCTATTCGCATGGTGGGCATAGATCAGAGCACACATCGATATATTACTCCAACACATAAGTAATATAAAGCCGCTTTAATTTTATTGCTAACGATGATATATACATTTGGACATTTAGGATTGAACTACGGGCACTAAGACTAACAGCACATAATTCAAGGCATACCCCACCCACACTGTAAAACTAAGCATTGTCCCTATTGTGACTCAATTATACACATGCTCGTAACCACATAATATGCAACCCCACACTTATGTGAAACCATTAGGCAATTCAAAGAACTAAGATGTATAACCTATCAGCACAACAAGTCGGATGCTCAACACTCACCATAATAGTATTAAAGTACAAAGTAGATACTCAACATGATAGAAAAAGAGGGATAAAAGTAATGTCTCTTTAATGGTGCTACTTGTTCCTGAATAGAGGAAATTGCATCTACGCATGGTGGATGGAATGCTACTTCACCCAAGTGAGTTCAGAAGAACTCGACGGTAATAGATACGACTATAATTGTGAAGCTTCCATAATCTATCACCAACTTGCACAAATAGTCAGGAAATAAGAGCAAGAAACAACATATACAAAGATGGGTAGTATTATTGGGTTACCTCCCAACAAGCGCCTTTGTTTAACATTGTTAGCTCGATGGGTAGAAGACTCAATTAGGAGGCCTCCCAAAAATCTCATACTTCCATTAAGTACTTCTCTTTGAATGTGAAGGAGGGACAAGGAACACAATGGGGCATACAATCCTTTTCCTCGAGCTTTGCAAGAATTCCAAACTCAAGGCTAATCTCATCAAACTTGACTTAATTGAACAATTATGAAAAACTCGTCTTTGCACAACCTGATAAGGATATGAATTCCATGAACTAGGAAACGTACCTACCAACAAGGGTCAATAGCATCTACCAAAATAGAATAATAGTTCACAAACGGGGAATAAGGACTATCAAATGTGTCAAAATATTCATGCTTAATATTAAGGGAAAATTTCACTTTAACACCCTGCCAATAATTTAATTTCATTTTGATACCCTGTCACAAATTTTTAACACTTTCATACCTATCCAAACTTTTAATTTGACTTTCATACCCGGCCGTCAGATGCTGTTAACTTCCCATACAAAATAGGTAAATGTCCAAAATACCCCTAACTATTACTCAAATTTTTAAACTCATGTCATTGAAGTCAAACTTGAACATAAGTGAAATGACAATAATACCCTTCATTATTAGGGTGTTAAAATGAAAATTTCCTCTAGAATTTTTAAATTTTACAAAATCACTTTTTATTTTTATAAATTCAGTTTTTATTTATGAAAATTATTATATTTTCAAAAATTCAGTTTATTTTTTATAAATTATGTTTATTTTTTATAAATTCAGTTTTTATTTATGAACATTATTTTTATTTCAAAAATTCATTTTTTATTTATAAAAATTATTTTTACTTTCAAAAATTCAAATTTTAATATAAAAAATACATAAAAATCAGATATTATTTTTAAAAATACATAAAAATCAGTTTTTTTTTATTGTATTTGTTTTTTTTTCATTTTTCTACCCAATCTTCCCCCTCTCTCCTTATCTTCCTCTCTCTCTCCTCCATTTTTAATCCCTGACCTTGAATCAACATATTAATGAGGATGAAAGTTTAATCTTCACCCTAACCTTCGCACCCCCAAAATTTTCAAATCTAAACCTAAACCCCAAATTTCATACCAGATCTATGGTTGATCTGAAATCAAAACTTGAAATCAAAGATTATATATGGAATCTGAACCCGATTTGAAACAAAGGAAGATGAGTCGAAGGAGATGGTCGGAGCTCGGCGGAGGAGGTGGCTCGCCAGAGGAAGCGCACGGAGGATGTGGCTCGCTGGAGGAAGAGCACGGAGGCGAAGTTGTCTTGGAGGAGGAACACGAAGAAGTTGTGATGATAAGAGAGAGAGAGAGATTTGGTTTGAGAGAATAGGTTGTCATGGAGGTTGCGTTGAGAATAAGTTGCTGTGTTGAGATTTGGTTTGAGAAGAAGAGATTTGATTTGATTAATGAAAGAGTTAATGAGAGATTTGATTTGATTTGATTTGTTTTAATGAAAGAGTTAATGAAAGTTAATGAGAGTTATGTTTTTCTTTTTGTTTTTTGTTTTTTTTTTGAAATCTTATTTATTTATTTTATAATTAAAATAAAAAAATCATTTTTTTGAAATCATATTTATTCATTTTTCAATTTTTAAATTTTTATATAATTTTTAAATAAAAACTGAATTTTAAAAAATATAAATTAACTTAATAAAAATAAAAAGTGATTTTGTAAAATTTTAAAATTCTAAAGGAAGTTTTCATTTTAAAACCCTAACAATGAAGGGTATTATTGTCATTTCACTTATTTTCAAGTTCTGACTTCAATGGCATGAGTTTGAAAATTTGAGTAATAGTTAGAGGTATTTTGGACATTTTACCTATTTTGGATGGAAAGTTAATAGAATCTGACGGTTGGGTATAAAAGTGAAGTTAAAAGTTTGGTTAGGGTACGAAAGTATTAAAATTTTATTTCAGGATATCAAAATGAAATTAAATGTTTGGCAGGGTGTTGCAGTAAAATTTTCCCTAATATTAACAACTCTATGCTCAATTTTAAATTAAAAATCAATGGGATGAGTCAAACATATAGAGTTGATTTGCTAGAATAAAAAAAATGAATCTCTCACATTAAACGGAATTTTGATGTCATGCTCAATGTCTAGCAAACTAAAATCGAAGGGAGATTCAATCATACCCTATATCTTGAGAACATCTTCCACTTACCCATTGTATATCTAATAGATATGTCAAGCAACTTTATGAATACTATGGAAGATTTTGCTCAACATGAGTTTGTGAACTATTTTTTAACAACTACACAATCATTATTTACATCTACAGAATTCAATGCGTCAAAATTACATGGAGATAGAGTTCACATTATACAAGAGGGATAATAATTTGATACCTCACACTTCGCGCTTACCACTAAACTCATGTTTGAATCATAAGTTTCTTGCTCCGTTGTGTCACATAAGTGATTGGAATGATCATCCTCAATGTGAATTGCTTGATTATGTAGGGACGTCTCATTCATCAATTGCGTGAGATCATTCAAATGATCTTGAAACTCTTGGGTCGTAGATGTTGGGCCCTCTTGTTTCCTCAACATATGTATCATCGCTTTTCATTCTCATCTTGTTGGTTCAAGAAAACAAGACAAACTTCTTGAAGTGACGACTTCTCGTCATTAGGAAATTGCTCAAAAGTGGAAGCATTCCTTTAATATTGACTATAGGCACTTGAATGCATATCATACAATTGTAACTCAAATGATTGGTAGCTCCACATAAATCACAAACCACAATATTATAATACTGGTTCTCCATAAAATAAACTATGTTGCTCTGAATAAAAAAAATGAAACAATCATAACACAAACTATATAGATAAAGGTTACCTTTATTGCTCCCCGAAAATGGAGCCAATAACTTGACGCCCTATGATTTTAACAGAGAAAAGGACACGACAAGCATACTGGTCAACAAGTAGTATTTAGGACATAAGTCTAGATTATTGTACCCAAGGGAGCACAAGACAATCAATTACTATTTGAAGTTTGTTATTAAGCTATTTCGTTCAGAAAATGGTTTTGGTTTGTAATATGTAATGTAATCAATAATTAAAAGATAAATCTAGTAAACTAGCGCTAAAAAGAGTTTTGAATCGGAGAAAAAGTAATCCAGCGTATGGGATCATAGAGACCATTTCACAATATTGAACATCGACAATATTGTGAAGTTATCAATTCTATGGGCAAGGAATTATCTCTAATCTAGTCTTAACTTTGGTCGATAATTTAGGACCACAATGGAATGTAACCTCCTAGTTCCGCATAATGTAGATGTAGTAATACCCAAAGCACTATGTACATTGGAAACTTCTAGCTTTCGATATAAATATATGGTTATTGCAATTGGGTTAACCTAGGTATCTATAGGCTAGATTTAAACCCAACTAATGCTTGGTTTTGGACTAATTACGATCATCATCTCTTGAGTATTATATCCTAATTCCTATCATCAATCAAGCCTATATGGGAGATAGAGCATTAAGTGTAAATCAACGATAAACCCTTACATTGTGACATTTAATACATGAAAATTAAATATCTGACCCCCATAACCCTAAATTATGAGGGTTTAGGTACTCATGGAGAAGGAAGAATAAAACCCCAATCATGTATTATAAAATGAGAGAGAAGAAGAGCAAAGAGCGTTGGCGGGGGCTATGAGCCCACTGTCCATGACCAATGGAAATTAAGTATCAACGCTGGTTGGGGGTGGGGGCATTTTGGGAGATCGTTTTTAATGGTTCTTCCATTCCCTTCCCGAAATAAGCTACATTGGCAAGGATTTTCGAGGATAAGAACCATGTTAAAAAGGGACAATCTGTTGGGCATCAAGTAGAGGAGTAGAAGCGCAGTTTGAAGGGAAAAGATCTGATCGTGTCTGATACGTACGCATCTTAGCACCAAAAGTTTCACGTTTAGTCGGTTTAATTAGGCTTTGTACACCGGTTTTGTCTCAGCTCCTCTATTATATGAGTTTTTTGTATTTATGATGGATTTAGGATTTATATCTAAAAGAGTGCAAATTGGAGCAAAAGACCATCAGAATTGTGCCTTACACGGATCCAGGCTTTGAACCGGATGGAAATAGGAATTCGACAACAGAAATTCAACAATTGGAGGCCCACGGGGTCAAGCAGGAACCATGTCAGATAACGGCGCGGGAAAGGAGCCGGACTGTGTAGAGGACGCCAAACACGTTGTCCTGATACAGTACACTACACGGTACCGGGGAGTGGTCCGTCATGGTCCCTCACTCAGAACTGTGAGCGTGCCCATGACGTACGTAGTACTGTTTCATAAAGCCCGTTTCATATTCATTTTTCAGCCTATTTAAGTGCAAAATTAGGTTTCAATAGGGAAGAACTTGTAATGGGGATGAGCTATAAAAGAGAGACTTGAGAATTAGGAAGAGAGAAGATTGAAGCATTGTAGAACATCCTTGTTATCCTAATTTGGTATTTTGATTCTCAACACTTTGTTAATATGAAGAATGTTTGTTTGTGTTCATCTATGTCTTCTTCTTTTTCTTCTTCCATGAATAACAAAACCTCCATAATCTAGGATTTTGGGTATTAAAGATTGATTTTCATTGTGTTGAATGCAATAAATGTTGTGATATTGAATCTAGGTTAGGGTTTATGTTTGATTTGTGCTTAATGTTCTATCTCCCTTATAGGATTGATAGATAATATGAACTGAGATTCAATACTCGTGAGATGAGAATTGCAATTAGTCTAAAATCAGATATAAATTGGGTTTAAATATAAACTAGAGATAGCTAGGTTAACACAATCACAATATCTATAGGTTCACACTAAAAGCTAGAAATTGTCGGGGAACTTAGTGCTTTGGGTTCCTACATCTAGATTCGGGGGAACTAGGTGGTATTCCTTTAGGGTCCGAAATATTCGAGAGAAGTTAGGACTAGTTTAGAGATAATTCATTGCCTGTAAGATTAGATAACTTCACAATATTCATCGATATTCAATGTATTTTAATGGTCTTTATGAACTTGTACCTTAGATTACCTTTGTCTGTGGTTCGAATACTTTTGTAACTCATATGAGTACTCATTTACATTTCAGTTATTCTTTACTGTTGCATGATATTCAAGAACCAAAACCAATTATTTAACAAAATAGCTTAATAACGACTCTAAAAAGAAATTGCTCGTCTTGTTCTCCTTTGAGTTTGATAACTCAGAGATAAAAAATCCGAATACTACTTGACGATCAGTACGCTTACCGTGCCCGTTTTTTGTGTTAAAATCGTTCGGCTTCAAATTAATGAAGAACACAAATGAAAACACAATGCAATGCAAGATATACCCCACCCCACGCTTTAAAACTAAGCATTGTCCCCAGTACGACTCTAGACACATATTCACACATGCACCCGATAAATAATAACAAATAGGCACCCCACACTTATAGTCAGCAGGTATACAATTCACATAATCCTATATGCAAGTTCTATCAGCATGGAAATTCGGGCGCTTAGCACCCACCGGATATCATAAAGGAAAGCAAATAGCGAAAAAGTCATATAAAGTAGGAAGGGAAGAGATACTGCTCCTCGAAGAAGCGCTATGTCAACTGCACTGTCTATGGGAATCCTTGTGCATGGATGGATGGAGAGCTCCTCGCCCGAGACAAAATCGGGGTAAAAGGTCTAATTAAAACCAACTAAACGTGACACTTTTAGTGCTAAGATGCTTACACATCAACATCCCACGCTTAAACTTTTTCTCGCCCCGAGAAAATCAAACATGAAGGCATTAACAACTAAGATAAAATTGATTAAACCATGAGGTTCACCACAATAGGAGGAGTTCGATACTCCTTTATTCAAGACATTAAAAGTAAAAAATGCACGTGCAATACATAAATCATAAATCTAGTGCATTCCTAAAACACACTGTATATGATGCATTCAAAAAGGAATAAAAATAGAAGATAGTCGAACACTTTTTCATAGAGGATCAAAAGGATTTTCTTAGAGTCGTCACAGGTCACAAACCCTTACACACATCAAAGAACCATATAGACAAATATATACAGTTAAGCATGACACTACTCATATTAAAGAATAACTCTTTCCATTTAAACTTGCATTTCCTCATTCACTCTAACAATATGTGTTTCACCTTTTCCCTATACACAGAGTTTAGAGATTCATATGCTATCATGATAGATGCATCTCCACTAATTGTAATGTATCATGGTCATTAAGAATTAGAAAGAAGGGGAGAAGAAAGTCATTTTCTTCGCAACTCTTCCGTCTTCAAACTCGATCACAAACTCGGATTGAAAGAGAAATTCTTGAAGCTCAACGTATAGATGAGTTATGGAGAAGGGTTAAAGCTACTGGATCTTTAGGGGATTGTTAGCGAGATCCTTTCCTGTTTTTTCGGTTTCATTTGTTTTCGAGTTCGAGTTTTTTGTTGCCCTTCTAATGATGGGTGAAGAAGGTCTATGAAGGCAGCCTTTTATGGCAGCCCAGTCTTTTCTCTCTTTCTTGGAGAAAAAAGCTATTAATAAAACCATCATTTATCAGAAAAAAAGTTTTTAATTAAGCTTGTAATGTAAGACTAGGCAAACGGTGTGGAAGGAATATGAAAAGAAGCTTTAACATATATACCTTAAGCCAAAATGCCTCATTCTCACTGTCACGCCCCAATTTCAGTAAAACCGAACTAGGGATGCGAACATTTAAAACAATAAAACATTTGAAACCTGTTTTGAATAAACACTTTGAAATTACCATTTAGTTAAACAAAATAATATTTACAACTCAAAAATATACGTCCCAACAAGTGGACAAAATACAAGGTATCCGTCACTAGACTCAAAAGATATAACCCGGACTCCGCTCCTAGCTCCTCAAGCTTCGAGAGCTCACCTAGTCGGTCCTGTGATCAGTACCTGTAGGAAAAGCAGCTAGGGGTGAGCGTCCGCTCACCACCACGGATAACAGACTGACTACGTACTTAGCAGACAATGCTGGTAACACGAAAACCAAACCCAACACCGGGAATACCATCCCCAAACTCAAGTAACTCAACTGACACACAACCCGTTACTTTCCTCAACAGACTTAACACTCGGACTCGTAATGTAGACCTGACACACCGATCATGACCTCTTCCAAGGACACAAGGACAACCACGCAACACCCAAACTCAGTGCCGGTTGCTAACCGGCTGGGCTCGAGCCTGCCCCACGCACTTTACCGATCCCTGTCAGGCTCCAGGCGGTCGACCTGTTGGCGATATACCGAGCTACTTTTCCGATAGCTAGTCGGAAGGGGAGCTGCCCTCTCATCGCCTAAGAACGCTCAACCTACCGATCCCTGTCAGGTCAGGCTAGCCAAAGAATGCTCGACTTTTTTGATCCCTGTCAGGTAAGCCAGCCAACCTCCACGCAACTTCCCGACACAAAGTCGGGTCACTAACCTCGGGCAACACAATCACAATCACAAGCAAGGTTCAACAACCAGCAACAAGACCGGTTGAACACTCCACAGGCACTCATGGCCACCCAAGACACCAACGGTAAAACACGGGTTCAACAACCCCCCCACGGGCACTCATGGCCACCCAAGACACACCAACGGTAACTCACGGGCTCAACAACCCCACGAGCACTCATGGACACCCAAGACTCCAACAGTAAAACACGGGCTCTCATGGTCACCCAAGACACAACCAGTAAAGTACGGGCTCTCATGGCCACCCAAGACATAAAATAAACAATCAACCTCCGATCATGTTCATATGCCTCCAGTAATTCTAATATCGATAAGTTTACTGCTCCTACAACACTACTAAGTGTCACATGCATTGCTAAGGTTCGCTACGTTCCTGTATCATGCCTTTCTAATATTCGATAAACCTACTTAACCCACGACACCCCGGTGTCACATGCAATTCTACTGTTAACTTTCCCTAGTCAGGGCCGAGATCCGGCTACTTTTCCCTACCTCGTATAAGTTCTCCAAAAGCTAACCAACAAGCTCCGGCGTGATCTCAGTCACTCGCCTAGCTTTCCTTTCCCTCGGTCTGCAGCACGATCTAATAAGAACACAATTTTTAAATACTTATAAGTCCGCAGACACAAACTAGAATTTAATAAACTTGACGCCCAAAAGTAACCCCGACAATGTCGATCACTCCCAAACTTCCCAATTGCTTGACATTGTCGATAATGGACCCGGAAAGGCCCGATTCGCCCGACATGGCGAATCTGCCCGGGTTCCTAGGCATTCGACGGAATCGAATTCCGACTTCCGAGTCATTTAATTGACGCTTAAAGTTTCTAAACCCGTCAATTACAACTTTCACAATTTAATCCCAAATTTCGATCCGGTTGTGGATTAATGACCCGGTGACTGTTCTAAACCACCCGAACACTAAACCCGAGCACCCGAGCACGTGGGCCCCACCCGGCCCAACTTGGCCGTGGGTGGCTAGGGTTCAAGTGGGCCCGGCCCACCATGGTGGTGGCCGACCCTGGCTCCGGCCAGCCACCCCCCTATGGTTGCCGGAGCTTCCCCCGAGCTCCCGGTCACCGGAAAACGTCCCCCTTCACCTCCAAACGTCTCCAAAATGTCTCCCACACTTCCCCAACCTCAATACAACCCTAAAGTAATAGTTTCAAACCAAAACCTAATTTTAGAAATTGACAAAACGAAGATCGGTTTGGTGATTACCGTAGAGGAAGACGATGTGAGCTTGATTCTCCTAACTTTGAGACGATCCAAGGGTTAGATGCACGTGAATAGTACTCCCAAACCCTAGCTCCTCTCTTTTCTTCTTCTCCTTCTCTCTCTAACTCTCTTCTTTTTTCTTTTTTTTTGTTTCTCTTTGTAAACACCTTGGCCGAACCCCCCTAAATGCCTCATCTTCGCGAAATTCGGACGTTTCGGACCCCGAACGGGCACTTTTTCCAAGAAATTATGAAACGGCTCAGCTAACACCGCTGCGACGACGGCTAAGCTTTTTTGATCCAAAACGGTCCTTGAATGGACCAAAACGTCGCTCGGTTGACTTTTCCAGCGAAAAGTCAACATTTCCCAAATTGATCAGAAAGTTGCCCTGAGTCCCCCGGCACTCACTTTGGTCAATATCGGGGTCATCTTAAGTCCGGGATGACCCTCGGGGTCAATTTAGGTTCAATTAAGTGTCTGTCTTAAAAAATTTAAATTTTCCTGTTTTTCGCAGGTTTGACTGGCGTTGACCAGGAGTGGTTATTACAGTCTACCCCCCTTAAAGGAATTTCGTCCGTGAAATTTAAAACAGACGTACCTCGGGAGTCGAACAAGTCGGGGTACTTCGCGCAAGCCTCGTCCTTGCGTTCACAAGTCGACTCAGCCCCGTGATGCCTCCACTGCACCCGTACCAGGCAGATAATTTTGCCATGCAAGACCTACTCCCGTGTGTCCATGATCCGAACCGGCTGCTCCTCATAGGAGACATCGTCAGCCACCTCGATATCTGTCCACTCAATGACGTGGGAAGGGTCCGCATTGTACTGCCGCAACTAGGATACGTGGAAGACGTTATGAACTCTCCCAAGTTGCGGTGGTAACGCCAGCCGATAAGCCACTTCTCCTACTCTGCTCAAGATCTCGAACGGGCCAATGTACCACGGAGCCAACTTGCCCCCGCTGCGTCTGAACCGTACCAGTCCCTTCCTCGGGCTCACCTTCAAGAACACGTGATCCCCGACTGCAAACTCGAGAGGTCGATGTCGTTTGTCGGCAAAACTCTTCTGGCGACTCTGCGCGGTCCTCAACCGATCGCGTATCAGCGCGACACTCTGTCGTCTCTCTAACAAGATCTGGCCCCAGCAGACTCTTGTCCCCCACCTCTGGCCAACACACTGGCGATCGACACGGCCTCCCATACAACGCTTCGAACGGTGCCATACCAATACTGGCCTGGTAGTTGTTGTTGTAGGCGAACTCGACCAACGGCAGGTGGGTTTCCCTTGATCCCCTGAAATCCAGTACACATGCCCACATCATGTCTTCCAAAATCTGAATAGTGCGCTCGGACTGACTGTCTTTCTGGGGAAGGTGTGCTGTACTTAGTAGAACCTCGGTCCCCAACGCGGTCTACAGACTCGGCCAAAACCTGGACGTGAAACGGGGATCCCTGTCAGACACTATCGACACCGGGACCCCATGGAGACGCACTATCTCCTGAATGTACATGCTGCTCAACTTGTCGACCGGATCAGTCATCCTCATATGCAGGAAATGGGCCGACTTGGTCAACCGGTCGACTACTACCCATACGGCGTCATGTCCCTTCGGTACATCTTGGTGCCCCCCGGGTGCACTATAAGACGCGAATGATGCGACTCTCGCAACAAGTCGTCTCTACAGTTGTTCGGCACGAACAACCCTCCCCGATACCGTAACCCCCAATCCGCACGAAATTCCCAGCCTACCACTTTGTCACCTCGGACGACCCTCTCTCGGATCTCTAGCGTCTCGACGTCCTCCGACTGCGCCTCCAACACTCGGGCAAGCAGTGAGGGCTGAGCCACTAATGAGCACATGGCCATGTCACCAGTAATCTCCTCTAGCTCAAGCCCGAACGTGCTCAGTTCCCCCATCATGTCCCACTCTCGGACTGATATGCTAGCAAGACTCGGAACTGACTTCCTACTCAAGGCATCGGCGACCACGTTCGCCTTACCCGGATGGTAGTGTAGCTCAAAGTCTTACTCCTCAAGCAGCTCCATCCATCGCCGCTGGCGCATGTTCAGGTCTCGCTGGGAAAAGATGCACTTGAGGCTCTTGTGATCCGAGAACACCTGAAACCCCTCGCCATACAGATAGTACCGCCAACCCTTTAGCGCGAACACGACTGCTGCTAGCTCCAAGTCGTGGGTAGGATAGTTGCGCTTGTGTGTCTTCAACTGCCTGGAGCCATAAGCGACAACTCTACCCACTGCATTAGTACGCAGCCCAGTCCCTCCCCGGACGCATCACAGTAGACCTCATACCCGATCCCTCGCTCTAGCACTACCAACACTGGAGCGGTAGTCAGACGAGTCTTCAACTCAGTGAATGCACACTCACAGTCCTCTGTCCACACAAACCCGACTCCCTTGCGCGTCAACAAAGTCATCGGCGCGGCTAGTCGCGCAAAGTCCTGGACAAATCTCCAATAATAGCTCGCCAACCCCAGAAAGCTGCGGATCTCAAGATACTCGTGGGTCGTGCCCACTTCGAAGCCGCGTCGATCTTTGACGGATCGACCAGTATAGCGTCACGGGACACGATGTGACTGAGGAATTTCACCTCAGCGAGCCAGAACTCGCACTTCTCCAGGTTGGCATACAACTGATGCTCGCGTAGTAGAGTCAGAACGGTCCTCAGATACACCTCATGTGCCGCCTCGCTCTGCGAATAGATAGGATGTCGTCTACGAACACCACCACAAACTGATCTAAGTACGGCCGGAATATACTGTTCATCAGATCCATGAACGTTGCAGGTGCGTTCGTCAGCCCAAACGACATCACCAAGAACTCGTAATGGCCATAGCGTGTCCGGAATGCAGTATTTGCGACGTCCCCCTCTCGGACTCCCAGCTGGTAATATCCGGATCGCAGATCGATCTTCGAGAAACATGTTGACCCTCTCAGCTGGTCGAAAAAATCATCGATCCTCGGCATCGGGTATCGTTTCTTCACCGTAACCCGGTTCAGCTTCCGGTAATATATACACATCCGAATCTCTCCTTTCTTCTTCTTCACGAAGAGTGCTGGTGCTCCCCACGGCGAAACGCTTGGACGGATAAATCCCTTCTCCTGAACCTCCTCGAGCTGACGCTTCAGCTCAGTCAACTCTGTCGGCGCAAACCTGTAAGGTGACATCGATATCGTTGCCGTTCCCGGCACCAGGTCAATCCCGAACTCCACCTCACGAACCGGCGTCAACCAGCTCAACTCCTCAGGAAAGACCTCGGGGAACTCGCATACACTCGCGGTAACTCTCGGCTCTGCACAGCCGATACTTCCTCCTCTGCGGACAACGCCGACAAGAGGACCCCGCTCTTACTACCCAGAACACACGTCACCTTCGTACTGCCTACTGACACTGTCACTCGTCGCATGTAGCAATCGATATTGGCTCGGTACTTCGCCAGCCAATCCATTCCCAAGATCACGTCAAAGGTCGTCATTCCCAGCACGATAAGGTCACCAGGGCAAGGACAGTCTGCGACTCTAATTTCGCAGGCACGACAGACCCTAGTCAACGATACTCCACCCCCAACTGGGGTGTCCAGGCACAGGGGTGGACTCAACGGCTCTAAGCTCAACTCCAACCTCTCAGCAAAACCCAACGAAATAAAAGAGTGCGACGCCCCGGTATCAAATAAGAATAACGCCCATAAATGATACAACAAACACGTACCCTGGATGGTCTCGCGGTACGTGGTAGATCCTGGAGACCGGGAGTCGGTAACTTCGTACACTTTCCCCTGCGAGGCATGCTGCCTCTGACCCGGCGCACTAGCTGCTGAATACCCCGATCTCTGCTGCTGCCTTGGAACCAGCGCGCTCGTAGACGGTTGTGAGAACCTCGACTGCTGCCCCTGACGCGGGCACCTCTGGGCGGCTGCACTGTAGACGACTACTGCGGCCATCGGGCTGACACTGCCATAATCGAATCAAGGCACCTTGCAATAGTGTGCCCAACCCGGTTGCACCGGAAACACCTGTAATCATCGGTCCTCAGCTTCGTGCCCTGGCCTGTCCGGCTGGTCGCTGGTAGCGCAGCGGGCCCTCCTCTCATCGGACACTCTCGCTGAAAGTGGCCTGGCTGCCCGCAGAGATAGCATGTCGGCCCCCTCTCTGACGTGACTGGCCCCACGGACGCCACCGACCCCATCTGTCTTGCTCCACCCTGATGAGCCTGTGGTCGGAAGAACCCCTGTGGTCCTCTGTCTCCTCGGGTCTCGTGAATCGGACGGCCCTGCAAAGCTGGTCGGCCGCTGTCGAACCTCACAGGTCCTGGCCGTATCCCGGATACCTTGCTCCACTGTCGCTGTAGTGTCCACGAGCTCCGAGTACTTCCGCAACCTCAATGCGAGAACCTTGTCCCGAATCACCGGTCTCAGTCCTCCCTCGAACCGCAGGCAACGGTTCTGCTCTGTCGCCTCCATCTCGGGCGCGAATCTGGTCAGGGCCGTGAATCTGGCCTCGTATTCTGCCACTGACATCACCTCCTGCTGCAAATCCAAGAACTGTCGATGTCTGTCCAACCGAGCCGACTCGGGAAAATATTGTGGCAAAAACACCGTCTGGAAGATGTCGTAGTCGTGCCCGACACTGTCCCTCACACGCCCCCACCAGTGGTAGGCGATGTCCCTCAGCTGGTGAGCTGCGAAGGACACTCTGCGGCGGCCATCCTCGATACCTGATGTATCCAGGTCCCGCATGACCTGCTCTAGCCACCTCTCGGCTAGGTCGGGGTTCGGCTCCCCGACAAATGTGGGTATCCCTAACTTCAGGAAGTCCAGTAGGGTCCGGGCCGTATGGTCCTCTGCCTGAACGGGCCTCACTGGGACCGCTGCTGCGTCCAAAGCTGGCGATGCCGACTCTCGACTGGCGATGATCGCCACCAAACTCTGGACTGTCCTAGTCAGCTCGTCCAGGGCAGTCGTAACGAGAGGGTCCGCCACCGGCGGTACGTTGGGTGTGCCCGTAGACGGTCCCGCGTCACTTCTCCTGTCTTCTCCGACAGGAGTACCCTGCGCCTCCGCGTACTCAGCGGGCTCAACGGTTGGCACCCGTCCTGGTGTCCCCGCTGACCTTCCCCGCCTGCCTCGCGTGGGCGCCCGTCCCTGTGTTACCGCTGCTTGTCCTCGTCCGCCGCGAGCCATGTGTCAATATCCTCTGCACGGATACACGCAAACGTTCAGTTTGCGAACTTATATGAAGACAACATGCTCAAATACACTGACGTTCACACGGTCTACGTCTACCCTAACGTACTTGTTACTAAACGTAACACCGCTCACGCTATTTATACTTTAATTATAATAATACGTAAGCGAAACCTCAATTAAACCGCATAAACGCACACCAAGCCACGCAAAAAAACACATAAACTGCGTAATCAAGACGGTGTAAAAGATAGGGGTCACGGATCCGTGGCAGACCCCGTCACGGTTGGGGTCACGAAGCCGTGACAAAGACCTAAAATCTGCCAAATCGCTCTGGTCCGTCACGGATCCGTGACAGGACCCGTGACGCTCGTGCCGACTTGTTTTCCAAACTCGTTTCAAACTCGAATCTTAACCTGTTTTAACCCTAAAATTAGCCTTAAGCGACACACACGCTTGACCACCAATTCAGCAAACACACGTGCCATGACTCACAGACAGATCAAGTCATTTAACCTCAACCAAAACACAAGTCAACAAAGCCAACAACACCACACACGCCCACCGGGCCAACCAAAGTCGAGACACGCCCACCGGGCCAACCAACTTAAACATACGCCCACATGGCCAATCAAGGTTAAAACTTTTTCCACTTCATTAAAAACATCATTTCTTGACATCAGGTAGTTACAACCCGGTCCAGGCGTCCCCGAACTACATTGTACCCATTTGATATCAACACCGTCACGCTCGACTACAGGGGCGCCCATGAGTCGAGTCGCGATAGTTTAGAAAATGTTTCACGCAACAATACACAAATAGTATGCCAGTAACCCCATACTGCACATACACACAAGCACAAACAAGACTCAAAACACAACGGATCTACACACGGTTCCGACCTGCGTACCCAACGCACGACGGGACTTTACTGACTCGACCCTCCCCACCTAATTGACGTACAATCCGAGGTGTGAAACCTCGAGCTCTGATACCAAACTGTCACGCCCCAATTTCAGTAAAACCGAACTAGGGATGCGAACATTTAAAACAATAAAACATTTGAAACCTGTTTTGAATAAACACTTTGAAATTACCATTTAGTTAAACAAAATAATATTTACAACTCAAAAATATACGTCCCAACAAGTGGACAAAATACAAGGTATCCGTCACTAGACTCAAAAGATATAACCCGGACTCCGCTCCTAGCTCCTCAAGCTTCGAGAGCTCACCTAGTCGGTCATGTGATCAGTACCTGTAGGAAAAGCAGCTAGGGGTGAGCGTCCGCTCACCACCACGGATAACAGACTGACTACGGCATACTTAGCAGGCAATGCTGGTAACACGAAAACCAAACCCAACACCGGGAATACCATCCCCAAACTCAAGTAACTCAACTGACACACAACCCGTTACTTTCCTCAACAGACTCAACACTCGGACTCGTAATGTAGACCCGGCACAACGATCACGACCTCTTCCAAGGACACAAGGACAACCACGCAACACCCAGGATCACGAGGGATCGCACACCAAACAAGATCACAAAGGATCGCATTCCAGTCAGCTGCTCACTGCCGGTTGCTAACCGGCTGGGCTCGAGACTGCCCCACGCACTTTACTGATCCCTGTCAGGCTCCAGGCGGTCGACCTGTTGGCGATATACTGATCTACTTTTCCGATAGCTAGTCGGAAGGGGAGCTGCCCTCTCATCGCCTAAGAACGCTCAACCTACCGATCCCTGTCAGGTCAGGCTAGCCAAAGAATGCTCGACTTTACTGATCCCTGTCAGGTAAGCCAGCCAACCTCCACGCAACTTCCCGACACAAAGTCGGGTCACTAACCTCGGGAAACACAATCACAATCACAAGCAAGGTTCAACAACCAGCAACAAGACCGGTTCAACACTCCACAGGCACTCATGGCCACCCAAGACACCAACGGTAAAACACGGGTTCAACAACCCCCCCACGGGCACTCATGGCCACCCAAGACTCCAACAGTAAAACACGGGCTCTCATGGCCACCCAAGACACAACCAGTAAAGTACGGGCTCTCATGGCCACCCAAGACATAAATTAAACAATCAACCTCCGGGCATGGTCATATGCTCCAGTAATTCTAATATCGATAAGTTTACTGCTCCTACGACACTACTAAGTGTCACATGCATTGCTAAGGTCCGCTACGTTCCCGTATCATGCCTTTCTAATATTCGATAAACCTACTTAACCCACGACACCCCGGTGTCACATGCAATTCTACTGTTAACTTTCCCTAGTTAGGGCCGAGATCCGGCTACTTTTCCCTACCTCGTATAAGTTCTCCAAAAGCTAACCAACAAGCTCCGGCGTGATCTCAGTCACTTGCCTAGCTTTCCTTTCCCTCGGTCTGCAGCACGATCTAATAAGAACACAATTTTTAAATACTTATAAGTCCGCAGACACAAACTAGAATTTAATAAACTTGACGCCCAAAAGTAACCCCGACAATGTCGATCACTCCCAAACTTCCCAATTGCTTGACATTGTCGATAATGGACCAGGAAAGGCCCGATTCGCCTGACATGGCGAATCAGCCCGGGTTCTGAAAGCGCCCTTCCGGGGCTCCGAAAATTCTCGTTTTCGTTTCTACGGTCTTAGAATAATTCAAGGGTTCCTAGGCATTCGACGGGATCGAATTCCGACTTCCGAGTCATTTAATTGACGCTTAAAGTTTCTAAACCCGTCAATTACAACTTTCACAATTTAATTCCAAATTTCGATCCGGTTGTGGATTAATGACCCGGGGAACGTTCTAAACCACCCGAACACTAAACCCGAGCACCCGAGCACGTGGGCCCCACCTGGCCTAACTTGGCCGTGGGTGGCTAGGGTTCAAGTGGGCCCGGCCCACCATGGTGGTGGCCGGCCCTGGCTCCGGCCAGCCATCCCATGGCCGGCCGGCCACCCCCCTATGGTGGCCGGATCTCCCCCCGAGCTCCCGGTCACCGGAAAACGTCCCCCTTCACCTCCAAACGTCTCCAAAACGTCTCCCACACTTCCCCAACCTCAATACAACCCTAAACTAATAGTTTCAAACCAAAACCTAATTTTAGAAATTGACAAAACAAAGATCGGTTTGGTGATTACCGTAGAGGAAGACGATGTGAGCTTGATTCTCCTAACTTTGAGACGATCCAAGGGTTAGATGCACGTGAATAGTACTCCCAAACCCTAGCTCCTCTCTTTTCTTCTTCTCCTTCTCTCTCTAACTCTCTTCTCTTTTTTTGATTTTTGTTTCTCTTTCTAAACACCTTGGCCGAACCCCCTAAATGCCTCATCTTTATTTTCCCCCCAAAACCTAACACCACCACTTGCTTGACAAGTGGCAAGGTGGGTCCCACAACTTTTGGAAAAATATCTAATAGATATTTTCCAATCAGATTCGCGAAATTCGAACGTTTCGGGCCCCGAACGGGCACTTTTTCCAAGAAATTACGAAACTTCACGGGATACAAGGAAACGGCTCAACTAAGACCCTTGCGACGACGGCTAAGCTTTTTGTATCCAAAACGATCCTTGAATAGACCAAAACGTCGCTCAGTTGACTTTTCCAGCGAAAAGTCAACATTTCCCAAATTGATCTGAAAGTTGCCCTGAGTCCCCCGGAACTCACTTTGGTCGATATCGGGGTCAGCTTAAGTCCGGGATGAGCCTCGGGGTCAATTTAGGTTCAATTAAGTGTCTGTCTTAAAAAAATTTAATTTTCCTGTTTTTCGCAGGTTTGACTGGCGTTGACCAGGAGTGGTTATTACACTCACAACCCAAAATGTATTACACATCCCAATCCCCGTTTGTGCACCATCAACATTTGTAATCTCTAATACCATTTTCCCTGCTATTGAATAGCTAAGTGTTGCTCTAATTTGCCAATACTTTTTTATCTCTCTTTTATGATAGCTTGCTATCCAAAATGCACCACCTTTATCCAACCCGTCATGTCTTACCCCACACTTATCTTTTTCACTAAGGGGATAAAATTTGTCTATTTTTCATTTTTTATAATTTTTTTTTCTTTTTAAGGTAAATCTATAATATTTTTTTCCAATACAATCCAATGACATACCAACATACTCCTTTTCTCTATCTCTTTCGCTCACACAACGTCCCAAACAATAATTTATATCAATGAAGCACTTAGGCCAGGTGATATGGGTTAAAATAATAACGGAGATATATAAAAAATTCGAAAGACACATAGGATTGCATTGTGTTTGCATTTGTATGCTCATGCATCATTTCGTGTTATAAATTTTTGAAAAATTCCAAAGAGAATTTGAAAATTTTGAAAAAATCAAAAAAAATATTTCCTTGCATGAATCAAATAATGAGGTTACTAAAAATATTTCCAGTTTCCGCCATCATCGGCCTTCGGGGCTTTGGCCTTAGGAGCCACCGGTTGTCCAGTTGCGTGACTCACTCCATCTTCGATTTGACGATCACGGATCCGCCATTCCGTTCAAGTTTACTTCCCTCAAGACAATACTCTCCTTAGTCTACGTAGCTCCGTCGCTCCCCTCTGTAGTCAGAGCTAGTTCGATGGAGATCATATTGCTTGTCCTTGGCGAGCCGTGGTGCTCGTCCCTTCGTGGCCAGTTCTTCTCTGGGTATTCTCTTCCGTGCCTTGTTTTCCCCTTGTTCTATTTGGTTTGGGGAGAATTTGTGATGGTCCTGGGTTGATTTGTTCATCCAGGATCTTTTGCCGAGATGGCTTAGATCCGACACTATGAGAAGTTTCCATTTGGGAAGTGGAAGGTAGGGGAGTTGTTGTCGATTCCATCACATTCTGTAGTTTGTTAGGAGAGGATTGCTTGCCTCTCGTTGGTGTCGGTGGATTGTCAAAGCCTGTGGACGTGGGTTGGTTCTTCTGTGGCGGGTGGTTCCGGCCTGTGAGCTCGGGTGCGGTATCGATGATCCGTGTTTTGGAAATGATAGGATTGTAGTCGATGTTGAGTGTGTGTCCGAGCAGCATGTTGGAGCTAGTGAAGAGTCGGTCCAAATTGAGTGTGTTGCACGTTGTGGCGAGCTTAGTTGGTGAGGTGTGCTGCAGATTTGTGTGTCGCTAATTATGCAAAGGTGAAGCTCGGACTTATGCAGATCCAATACGAACACGTTGGGTATTTGACTGCGTGACAGTACCAAATCCACTATACTAAATGTGAGCTCGCACTCCCTAAGTTGGATTCATTCATGGCTCGCGTGTAATCCTTGGTTCCGGTGGGTGGTTGTGGTTGTTTGTCCTCGAAGAATGCTTTTTTGAAAGGTCCCGACGGTTCTGTGTCAGGAATCGAGATCGATCAATGGGTGGTTTGTGGGTAAGTCAGTTGAATTTCAAGGGATTTTACATTCTTATAAGCCAGTTAGAGTGGTACGACTCGTACTGTACGAGGGATAGACTCTAGCTTTGTTTTTGGTCTTGGGTATGTATTGTCTCTACTAGACTGCTCGTTTTCGGATATGTTGTCCAACGATGTAGGATTTTTGTTTTTTGAACTCCCGTTAATGAGTTCTGCTTGTAATCGTTTTTTTGGGCCTTGCCCTTTAGGTACTATCTTTTTTGGAGGGTATTTTTGTTCTAACAAAAAATTCTGCTTATAAAAAAAAGAACGAGATCTTGGGGAATTGAAAGGTGTTCATTTGCAATTTTCCATACAAACCATCGGAGTTGTTGAAGTATAAATCCCACATAGAAAGTGTATGGACAAATTGATCACTTCATAAGCATATTAGTGCCTCCACCAATCAGATCGAACTTTTGGGTTGGATTGGGATTTAACATGCTATCAGAGCTAATTCGGCCTAAGGCCTAACTATCACCTCCACCTTGTGGTCTCCGGTCCATATGCAGATGTCCAGTCCTGCTATGGCCCACGTGTAGATGTCTAGTCCTACAAGTGAGAGGGAGTGTTGAAGTATAACTCACACATAGAAAGTGTATGGACAAATTGATCACTTGATAAGCATATTAGTGCCTCCACCCATCAGTTTCAGCTTTTGGGTTGGATTTGGCTTTAATAGGAGAGGTGGGCTCGGGACTCGGGAATTTCTTGGGTGCGAGGTTGCGGTGGATAAGGTCGCTTTGGTCCGACGCCCTAATGCTCGTGGTACATTTTTTTTACCTTAAGCTCATGTGGTGTGGCGTAGAGAATGGTGGAGGCGTTCAACAAGGTGATGATTAGAGGCTACAAGGTAATGGTCGCCTTAGTTTGGCCCGAGGCTCGTTGGGCAAGTAATCCCTCGCAAAAGTCAAATTCATCAAAAGGGTATCGGAAGCTCGTAATATATTATTGGCTTCCAAAGGCACTTTGGCAGTGGCTTTGACGAATAGTGAGGGTATTGAGAGAGTCAAGTGGAAATGGTTGAGTAGTTGGTTTGATGTACTGGCTTATTCTTGTGATATCTCGTTGAAGGGAGGCTTGTTCACGTGGTTGGAGATTTCTAGCGTTTCCTTTAAAGGTTAATCTCCGTAACATAGCAGGTGAAATGTGGAATGTTTTTAGTGTTTTCGATACCTGTGATAGTGGCGACTCTGTAGGTATGGCTTATGCCTTAGTTCATTCATCATTACCAGTGACTAATACCTTTGTTAATCTGGAACCGGATGGGAATTGTGTTAGAATATATTTAATTGGGTTATTAAATATAATTATTATCTTCCCTATCATGTGGTCAATTAGAAACTCATCCCTTTTAGGAAACGTGTTATTCTAATTCATGGTAATTACCAATTGATTGGTAAACAAGTCTTTCCTAAGTCAATCTCTACTTTGATGGACGGTAGAGATTGAATCCTACTGAAACCCTAATAAGGAATCTTGGTCCTCTCTCCACCTATAAATACATGTAACTTATTCCATCATAAGTACTACACAATACACAAACACCTAAAAGAGTGTATAGGAAGGGGAGAGAAAACGAAGTTCATAAGACGAACTACGTAGACTTTGATCTCTGATGTAATGTTGGGAGTACGTAGGCAATCCGAGTACGTTCCGGATACAAGTCACTTATGTCCAACCAAGATCTACTACAAGTGCATCCACAACCATGAATGGAGGTAATCCTGAAACTCTCTACATCTATATATTTTGTGATTGATTGTGATGCTCACGATTTAGGGTTCATGTAAATTATGACTTACATGTGGTATCAGAGCACGGTTTATGGCACACAATTTTTCCATAATGTGAATATAATTGTTTCATGATTTCTGATGCATGTTTTGGAGATCTATAATGTCTATGATCAAACTATGTGTTAATTGTTCGTATGAATAGCAATTTTCGGGATGAACAGTGATTTCGAGTGAATAGTGTTTTTGGATGAATAGTGATTCAATGAACAGTATTTTTGGGGAAAAAAATATTTTTTTTCACAGACGAACAGTTTTCCGATCTAAAAACGTTAAATTTTTTCCGGGATGAATAGTATTTTCGTGAACAGTGTTTGTGAACAGTGTTTGTGAACAGTGTTTGTGAACAGTGTTTGTGAACAGTGTTTGTGAACAGTGTTTGTGAACAGTGTTTGTGAACAGTGTTTGTGAACAGTGTTTGTGGACAGTAATCGGATTTGAATAGTAATCTGATTTGAATAGTGTTTTATAATCTGATTTGAATAGTGTTCTGTAATCAGATTTGAATAGTAATCAAAACTGAATAGTAATCAAATTTGAATAGCATTATGTAATCTGATTTGAATAGTGTTTTATAATCTGATTTGAATAGTGTTCTACAATCTGATTTGAATAGTGTTTTTATAATCTGATTTGAATAGTGTTCTGTAATCTGATTTGAATAGTAATCTGACTTGAACAATAACCAGATTTGAATAGTACTTTGAAAAAAAAATTCGGATGAACAGTAGCTCCTATGAACATCGTTTAAAAAAAACTATTTTTCCGCTCGGATGAACAGTGTTCCGACTTAAGAAGAAGAAGAAAAAATTTAATTTTTTTTTTGAAGAACAGTGGTTCCGACTAACAACGTTTAAAAAAAACGATTTTTTTTTCCGGGTGAACAGTAACTTCCGGTGAACAATATTTCAAAAAAAAACTCTTGAAAAGTGATTTTCCCGATGTACAATGACTTTTCGAATAAAAAATGTTTTCGATGGACTTTAATTTCGAAACTTATGATGCAATTTTATTTTGAAACTAATGATAAATGCAATTTTATTTTGAAAATTATGATTATTGCACCGTTATTTTGAAAAATCACATCCATGGCTCTGTAAAGTTTCCGCACTTATGTTTTGAGTCTAAAGTTTTCCTGAATATAAAAGTCATTCATCCCCACATGATATTTTAATCATCATATGTATTCTTCGTAACAATTATAGTATGTTGTATAATTGTTATTGGTTTTGCAAAGTTCAGGTTAAGAATCACCACAGTGATCTTACCCTATAACAGTTTGCTAATTGCATGTTAAATTAGAGAAGTTCTATTAAGTCTTTTTGAACATAATGACATGCGTGATGTTTGAAATATAGTAATCCTTGTAACAATTGTTGTATGTTGTATGATTGTTACTGCAAACATTTAGGTTAGGGATCACCACAGTGAACTTACCCTAGAATGATTTGTTATTTGCATGTTTACACCATAATTATGTATGCAAAATTGATCAACATGTGTAGTATTTAGTTACCCATAGGTAGACTATAAACATATGATTGAGTCAATACCTTATGGAGTTTTGTATATGCTTAGACCAAGGATATCCACAGATAACTTGATAGTCTAATTAACTGATAATACATCACTCAATTACGTCAATTTTGAATATTGCAACTATGGTATAATAGAAATATGTTGACTACCCACAGGAGCACCATAATTTCTTGTTGTAATATTTCAATTATGTTTATGTGTGTTTGTTGCCTACTTAAATGCTTGTTGTATCTCTATAAATTGTAGCATCTTCACCTGCTAATTTGGCATCCTTAATCTCTATCGCTCCAATCCTCACTGTGACCAACTTCTCAGAATGGAAAGAGAAAGTTGAGTTCACTTTAAAAGTACTTGATTTGGATCTGACATTTCATTTAGAATAGTCAGCTCCTCTTACTGTATCTAGTACTGAGGCGAAAAGACTTTCCATAAATTTTGGAAGAATTTGAACAGATTGAGTTTATGTTCTTAAGGATGACAATTTCTGAGGAACATTAAGAGTTCTCTTTTACCATAGAGAAGGTTAATGTTTATCTAGAAGATTTGAAAGTACGGTTTAGGACTGCAAGTAACCCCTTACAGGGAAGCTTATGGCAGATCTTACAACCGTGAAGTTTGATGGCTCACGGTCTATGCATGAATATTGCATTGAAATGACCCACCTAACAGTTAAATTAAGAAATTTGGGAATGACAGTGGACGAATAATTTCTCGTCCAATTCATCCTAAGTAAATTACCTCCTCGGTATGTACCATTCCAAATTCATTATAATGCCATTAAGAAATAATGGGCAATGAATGAATTGGGTGATGAACTGGTACAGGAGGAAGTCATACTGAACCGTGAAGGTATTAAGGTTGTCCATCATATTCTAGAAGTTGGACTTAAAGCTGGGTACATACGGCATTCAAGCCATAAAAGAGCACCACACAGGTTAAATTCCACCAATAAAGCAATCAAGAAGGAAAAGAAAGTGGACAAATGCAATTTTTTGACTACTTTCAGAAGGATTGTCCAAAAACGGAGAGATGGTTCGAAATGAAAGGTAACCTTTTGGGTTTCGTAAGATTTTTTTAATCTAATCCCACTTGTGCTTCAAATTGGTGGATTGATAGCGGTGCAAATGTCCATGTTTCTGATTCCATGCAGGGATTTTATACTAACGACCAAACCATAAGGCCAAGTGAATTTTATTTTTATGGAAAACCGAGACAGACCAGTGAAAGCTATTGGTATTTATCGTCTCATTTTGAAAAATAAAATGGATTTTGCTTAGATTTATTTCAAAATCTTTAAGTTCCTTCTATTTCTCGTAAATCATTTTCCGTAAGCGAACTTGATAAAAATTGGTTTTGAAATGTATCATGCAGATGGAACTTTCAAATTTATTTCAAAATTCTTGTCACATTGGTTTGGAATTCTAGTTGATAAACTTTATAAACTACGTTATCCTGCATGTTTATGGAGAAACTGAACGCGAGTCATAAAATCACGACTCTTACTTCTTGAAATACATAACTTCTTGAAATAATCCATACAAACATTTGTGGACCTTTCGACATTCCAACTTTTGGAGGTGAAAAATACTTTATTACCTTTATCGGTGATTATTCTCGTTATTGCTACTTATATCTATTGCATGATAAATCTCAATTATGGATACTGTACAAGTGTTCATTATTGAAGTTGAGAGGCAATTAGATATGAATGAGAAAATCATTATGTCAGATAGAGATGGTAAATTTTATGGCAGATATGATGAAACAGGGAAACACCCTAAATCTTTTGCCAAATTACTCCACAAACTTGGAATTGTTGTTCAATACACAATACTTGGATCTCCATGGTAGAATGGTGTAGCCGAAAGACGTTAAAGAAATCGATAATGTTAGATTTTATGAATGACGATATTAGTGGGAGTGCTAAAGTGAAACATTAAAGCATTCAAGAAGTTCGGGTTCATATTTCTTTACCCCACTTCTGAATGTTGTTAGGAATCATATCATTGTTGAAACGTTGGACAATGATGATTACCTACACATGAACGTTCACTCCATGAACACAATATAGCCAATAATGATCATATCAAGTACATTCTAACGAAAGGAATATTAAAGATTCGATTTCCTTTTTACATGTCATTATTAAAGTCGCTCATTATGACCTCGAGCTACAATAAATGGATGTGAATGTCGTCTTTCTTAAAGGAGACTTGGAAGAGAAAATCTACATGCGTCAACCTGAATGCTTCATAATCGAAAGCTAGGGAGACATGGTCTGCATATTTAAGTAATCAATTCATGGACCTAAGCAAGCTTCGAGGTAATTGTATCTACAGTTTGATGAAATCATTACAGTTATGGATTTCAAAGAAAACATTGTAGATCCGTGTATATACCTCAAGATCAGTGGGAGTATGTTCATATTTCTGATTATGTTTGTTGATGATATCTTATTGAATGTCATGTTCTTCTAGTACAATCCAAGGGATTGCTAATTGGCAAGTTGCGAAGAAAGTGTTGAGATACTTAAAGGAAACAAGGTAATATATGCTAACGTATAGAAAATCAACACATCCACAGATGGTTGGATTTTCGATTCAGATTTTTTGGTGGATAGCATGATATATACATCTACCATGAAGGCTGAATACTTAGCATGTTATGAGGCTTTTATTTAAAGGTCATAATTGCAGAATAGGTTTGAGTTTTGGGGCATTATTTCGTCCTCAACTCTCTATTATGATAACGAATGTGCAATTATTTGAGATATCTAAGGTATTAAAGCGATCACCTTGCATATCCATCATTGTAACAAGATGTTAAAAGAGGAAAGATTGTCATTGAACACATAGGCACGTATTTTATGGTTGCAGACATATTAACGAGAGAACTACCTTACAAAGACTTTTCAGAAGCGCACTGAAAGTATGGGTCTTGACGATAGTTCCTACTTAAGTTGTCTGTCAATAAGTATGCCTATATTTGACATTTATATGATGAGCTCTTAAGTTATCTTTTACATCTTACATTATGTTTTCCGAAGTACAACACATTATCGTGGGAAATTATGATAACAGAATGTGTCTTTTATAAAGACATTATGGGACCTGTATGACGACTTCTGATTATGGTCTTTTTCTGAAGGTAGACAATGTTTGTAGTACATGGAAGGAATCACATCGCAGAGTGGATTTTCTACTTAGATATGTGCCCGCCATGACTCCCATTGTCTATTGGATTAGTTAAGACACTTATGACTACCGTATAACGATATTAAGTTTAGCACTTTATGCCGGCCTTATGATCTCTAAAAGGATGGATAAAGATCGTTTCTAAATGACCAAGTGGGAGACTGTTAGAATATATTTAATTGGGTTATTAAATATAATTATTATCTTCCCTATTATGTGGTCAATTAGAAACTCATCCCTTTTAGGAAACGTGATATTCTAATTCATGGTAATTACGGATTGATTTGTAAACAAGTCTTTCCTAAGTCAATCTCTACTTTGATGGACGGTAGAGATTGAATCCTAATGAAACCCTAATAAGGAATCTTGGTCCTCTCTCCACCTATAAATACATGTAACTTATTGCATCATAAGTACTACACAATACACAAACACCTAAATGAGTGTATAGGAAGGGGAGAGAAACCGAAGTTCATAAGATGAACTACGTAGACTTTGATCTCTCATGAATATTGGGAGTACGTAGGCAATCCGAGTACGTTCCGGATACAAGTCACTTATGTCCAACAGAGATCTACTACAAGTGCATCCACAACCATGAATGAAGGTATTCCTGAAACTCTCTACATCTATATATTTTGTGATTGATTGTGATGCTCACGATTTAGGGTTCAAGTAAATTATGACTTACAAATTGGTCTCTCCGGTGGATGTTGCGAATGTTTCTTCGGACGCTATTACTCCTTTTGCTCAATTCCCGAGAAAAACAATCTTGTTGAAACTCTACCAGTAGTGGGACTCTGTTCCACTGATAAGGCCTTGGCTTTATCACCTGTGACTTCTGTTGTTTATTAGCTACGAGCACGCACGAGGTCCAGGAGCAGAGAGAGCTCACACGGGTTCTCCTGTGCGCGTAATAAAAATAACTTGTTAGTAAAGGTTGAGATCTCTACAGCCTCAACCGTGGGAAAAAAAATGATAGGTTCCATGTATCAGTGTACGGACGAGCGGTTGGGACAGGAGCTGCAGCTCACCGTCACTGTCCATTTAATTCTACAGTATCAAGTGTCTCATGTGGAACGTTAGGGTGTTTCACTCTACACATAAACAGTGGCGTGTGAGAGAGTTGGGGCTTATAGGTTACCTATGATATTCCCTGGGTAAACACCTACGTGATTTTTACGAATTACTCTCAGTTGGTCAGCAAATGGCGGTTCAAAAGGTACGTCCCTCATTTGTTGTAATACTAGAAACTAAATTAGCGTCTTTGCCCCCTGCCCCCCTGCTTTGTTTAGAAAATGTGGCTTTAATTGTGATTGGTCTTATGTATTGGTTGTTTATATGGGTAATTCGGGTGGAGTTATTCTTTTTTGAAACACTGTTTTTGGGTTGTTGTTTTTTATAAGCACAAAAATTTATGAATAAAAAGCACTATCTAAGAAATATAGGGCCTAAGAAGTCAAAGACCGTTCAACGATTACAGGAGAGATCCAATAAGGAGAGCTAAAAGGCATAACCTTTTTCCTAAAAACTACAATCCAACTTTCTTCTTGGCAGCCAAAGCACGGACTTGAGTCCACGCATCCAGTCTAAGAGACAAAATACCGCCAGTTTGTTTTTTTGACCTGGTGAAATGAAGATAATCGGGACTCTTCCCAGAAACAGGCTTCTTCGGAGGACCATCCTTACAGCTAGGCTTAAGGACAACGTCCTTCCAAGGACTGCCATGTTGTTCTGGCACCTGACCGACAACTCCAGATGAACCCGAACCAGCTCCCAAATCTTCAATACCCATAATAGGTAAATGGGTCGGATCTACACGAACCGGGTCAGGTGAATCAGATACACTCAAGTCGGGTCAACCAAACCTTCGTGGGTTGCTTGAACCGCAAGCAATCCACTCAACCCAAATAATTCACGATCCTCTAGACCCAGCGAATGATCCTCTCCTAAATCTACTCTATTGATTCGAGAATTATGGGAGGATTAACACCACAATCCACAGGATTCTGATCACAATCCTTACCAATCTTTTCGAATTCTAAATCGAAAGCTTAGCTGGAGAACTCTCCACGGAATTGGAATTACGCCCTAATAATCACGTCTCTGGAGACAGACTCCGACAATGGAACATGGTCGAACACCACTGGAGCCATGTCTCCACCTTTCTCCGTCACATCAAATCGAGCCTGCGTGCTCTGTTCTACGCACCCACTGCTCTAAGTGTTTTGTTCGATGAATGCCTGAGTGCTCTGATATTGTGAGGAGTGTTCGTCGAGTCGTCCGGATATTTGTTCGGGAGGTGGGGTCCGTTTTTTTCTGGCACACGTTTTTCCGGTGGCTTGCACTGGCCTACAACTCGATCTCCTTAACGTTTAAGGTGTCGTTCCTAATCGATGGTGGTGTTGTGTCCTTTTCGTCCCAATTTTGGGATCTCCGATTGGTGTACCTAGGTTTTGCTTCCATCTGTGAAGCTAGTTTAGGCCGGTTTTGTGATCTTGGATTGATGTGTATTCCCATATGTGTTGTGCGGCGGTAGAGAGGTGTGTTTGCTGGACGTAGGCATGGTACTGGTACGTGGTGGCTGTGGTCCTTGCAGAAGTTTCTTGGTGGCTGTGTTTTGGTGGTTCGTGTCCAATTTTCCAATGGTGTTTGCAAAAGTAGACCTAGTTGGAGGTTCTGACAGTAGTAATTCTCTAGGGTGTGAGGTCGGTTTCGATTTGTGGCTCGCGTGTGGCTAGCAACTTCATCTAGTTGTGGGTGTTGGATTTCGTTTTTACGATCGGTTTACGTCTTGTCTGTGTTTCGATGTGGATGAGTCTGAGTTGTGTGTGTATTAGCGAGATTTGGTTGGCGGTTGGGCTTGGTAGTGTGTATGCACGAAGGGGTGGCTGTGGCATTTTTTGTGGTGGTTGTTTCTCCTCTCCACTCTTGTTCTAATAAGTCTCACTGTAGTGCTAGTTTATGTCCTCTAATACCGATGAGAAAGAGAGCCTAGGATGTCGTCAGAGTGTATTGGTCGACATTGATACGGTGGGTCCTCGACCTTGTTCTTCATGTTTGGCTCTTATACTATAACTATGTATCTAGACCCATGTGGGTTGGGTTCGGTTATTTGATCCTCTCCTTTTACTCCTTTGTTTTATCCGTTTGAGGGAGATTGTTTTCGATCGGTTCGATCGGGTGTTCTGGTTGATGAGTTCAGCCGTTTGGAGTAGGAGTAGGTTTTGGGATCTTGAGTTCTGAGTATGGTTCTAGTGTTGGTGCTGTGGCGGAGTGGGAGACTCAGTAAACAAGACTGTTATCCTTGTTATGCCCTAATCAGTGGAGGTCTTGATGGTTCTGTTGCAAGAATCGGGACCGACCACCTGGTATTTTGTGTTGATCAAGCGAGCAACGGTTAGTGACTGAGCGTGCTTGGAGCGTCCTGTAGCCCTCGTGGTGTTTAAGCCTTGTTGAAGGCCCATTTTTTTTGTGGAGCTTTGTTGCGTGGGTGGTTATCGGCTTTGAGTCATTTTTCATTTTTGTGGAGCATCTCAAGGGCGACTGGGACGGTCTTGACTCTCGGAAAGGCAAGACTTGGACATTACTCCACGTCCAATCTCACTCCCATCCCTCGAGAAGGCGACAATAATCCATATTCTCTCTGGATAAGGCGTGATGGCTCGTTTAAAAGGTATCTCTCTTGTACTCTCAGCAAATCCAGTGTCAGCCGTCCCGGTGCCTCCTACTTTGGCGACATCACATTTGGTTATCCTCCAGGAGAGCCTCTCCACCTGTTACATTGAGGAGGAGGATGACATGGAAGTGATCGTCCATTACAATCCTATGGACCCAATTGTGTTGGCTCGCCTGTGATTTGGTATGCTCGAGAAACTACTATCCACATGGCCTACTCGAAAGGACGTCAAGCTTAGGATCGTTACCAAAGCATGGGGTCGTTCGGCGTCGGGTTCGATCGTCAAGGATGTCTAGCCAGGAATCTTCGCATTTTACTTTGACTCCGGGGAGACTCGGATTTGGGTTCGGGAAAACGAGCCCTAGTGCTTTGATGGTCATCCATTACTCCTTGGTGATATTGACCCAATGGTCCAGGATCCCCCAACTTGAATCGTCTACATCTGTGGGTGCATGCCAAAGGTCTACCGTCATTGTTCAGGATGAAAAATATTTGGGAGACAATTTGGACTGCACTAGAAGCAGTGTGGACGTTCCATGTGACCAGTGGGGTCTCTACTAGGGAGGTGCGATCAAGGTCCGTTTCTAGCATCCCCTAGAACGCCCCTTGCGCCGATCACTCCTTCTATGGTTCAAGGAATTCAAAGACCCTATCCGGGTCTCCTAAACATACACTAAGTTGCCCACATTTTGTTTCAATTGTGGGGGGATTGGCCATGTGGCTAGGGGTGCAAATGGGAGATAACAGGGGTTCCTTTCGTTGATACCTCGCTGTTGGAGTTCAAGGCGGACCACCATAACAAGAACTATGCTACAGACTGGAAAATCAAGGATTCCCCAATCATCCCACCAAGATTTGAGGCTTTGACCTCAAACAAGGTACGTAAGGACCCCTTAGCTCGAGGAAGGGGTCAATTGTAACCCTGAACACTATACCTAATCCATGGGGTACAATGGACATGGTTGAAGATTCAGGCTGGAGAACTCGGGAGGTTGGCCAGCCCTTATCAAGTGGGTCGACTAATGTCTCAGGGACCTTCTCAGTCGGGGCTCTAGGAATGAAAAGATAGTCCGTTGGTAAACCCCATGTAGATCAAGTGAGGGTTAGGAAGTAGCCTCACAAGAGGAATGATAGACAACGCGGGCTTCAAGAACCCTATTTAGAGGGGCTTCCTGGCTAAAGCATATCCTCACATAGGCATTGTTGTGTTCAAGTTCAATCACACTCCTCAAGACGAGAAGAGTCCTCCCCCTAGGATCAAGCAACGTTTAGGAACTATCTTGAGCGATTCACAACAATATCGTCTTTTTAGTATTTATTGTTTTCTTTTAAACCGGGTGTGGCGCCAGCGATATGTCATAGAGTTTATGGTAAGGACCCCTTGGGGTACGTCTCCCTTGTACTGACTCTTTTTTAAGGTAATAGTAGAGGTAGCTTTCGCTAAAAAAAACAGTGATATAATCTTTTATTAAGACGTAAAGCTTAATAAGTATATGTAGTTCCAAAGTAATGGGGCAGACAACAATGGAGTAATGGATGGTAGGACAGATGATTCATTGAGTTACATAACTTAAGTTTGTTTAAAAGAGTTGAGCAGTTAATTATATGGATCCTTTTTTATCAAAAAGAAAATAATGTGTTTAAAAGTGGCGTGGATTCCGAGAAGGATAGCACAAACCATAAACAAGGTCCAAGAAAGGACTAAAACCCCGAGAAAAAGAGATAGAGACAGTCACACCTCTTAGAAAAAGACATATGTTCCAACCTGAGAGGAGGGAGAAACACAAAGAAGGAAGAAAGAAGAGCTCAAGCAGGCTGAGCTAGGGAAACCGGAGGCGACACTATCCAAGAAGTAAGGCACGGAGCTCGCCCTTCCTCTTAAATCAACATGAGCTCCCCAAATTTGATTCTTCGAAAAATGATAGTAGGATCAGGGACTGGGGCTCCCTGGAAAACCCTAGCGTTCAAAGCTAGCCAGAGGTATAATTACCCCAAAACACATAGTCACAACCAATATTTGTGTAGCCTGCACACCCCACAAATAGAAGGCCACAAAGAGATTAACATATCGGGAAAGGAAGGAAGAGCTGAGGAAACCCCCACCATGGGAGAACAAGGGACCACACATGTCAAGCCCATCCACAAGTAATGAGAAGATGAGATGTGTCCTCAATGTGCCTGCCGCACATAGGACACAACCAAAGGCCCACCAAGATCGGAAAACCTTTTGCCACCAAGAAAGATCTAGTAGGGATGGCCTCAAGAGAAACAAGCCAAGAAAAAGATAGGAACTTAGGCGGAGCAAAACTCTTCCAAATTGCAGAAGCCCAGAAAACTAAGTCAAACCCGTTTGCGCAAAAAATGACATCAAAGGCTCTCGAAGTCGAAAAATCATGAGGATCCAATTACCAGGATAACTATTCTGAGCGGGACAAGTCAAGACGAATGTCGAAGAGAAGGGTGCAGAGGACCTCCAAGGCGACGAGCTCTCTGTCAAGAAGCTGGCGTTGAAAAGTGAAGTTCCAACCATCGTTGCCCTTAAAATGATAACTGGTTGGCCTTGCTCCACCATTAATAAACAGAAGAGAGGAAACAAAGTCGAAAGAGGAACATTTGTGACCCAAACATCCTCCCAAAAATAGATGAAACAACTAGACCCTAGTACCCAACAGACATTGGTTGGGACAAAAATAGCAGGAAACGAGGATCTTGGAACGGTGGGAAAGTTGAAGACATGTGAGGTTCCACTCGGACTCGACCCATCCGTGATGAGTACACAACACTCTACGCCATAAGGAAGTCCACTCAATAGCAAACCGCCACTAAGACCTCATGCAAATTTAGAACGACACACTCTATCCCAACTAATATAAGCCAAACCACCACCATTCGAAGAAGAAGTCCAAATGAGACATCGTTGGATCATTTCCATAAGGAGCAAAATCTGTTTTGGAGCTAGAAAAACTGACATGTAAAAGATCTAGAGGTTGGCTAGAATGGACTGAATTAGCGTGAGACTGTTTTAGGAAAAGAGTAGACAAGTTTGCCACACCATAACCCTCACCTGAAACTAGGCAATGATCGGGCTCTAAAAGGATACATGTCTTGGGTTAGCTAAAGGACCTATCAAAGGCCGAGGAGAGAGAAAAGATAGAGGACGCATCAATACCAAATGTTAGAATAATCGAATTGTCAAATTTGGTTCGCAACTACGAGATTAGCTCAAAACAGTGAAGCAACATACGAACGTCATAAAGTTTCAAGGGATCAACCTTGAAAAACAACAGTGTAATCCGTAAACTAGAGGTGGGAGTCACAAATGTCAAGTCCAACATGACCTCCGCTATATAATCTTAATCTAATACCATATTCAAAGAACTAATGTAGGCCCCCAGCTACATAACGAACAAAAAGGGAGATATAGGGCATCCCTGACGACCACCTCGAAGAATGGGGAATTAAGTAGACGAGATCAATTAATAAGAACAGAAGAGTGCCCTCAAGACATAAAAAAAATCCACATAATTCATCAAGATCTGAACCCCATAGCGATCATCACTCGCTGAAGGAACAACCAGTTGACCTTGTCAAAGGCTTTCTAAAATCAAGCTTGACTATGGTGGCTCGCCTCTTCATCCGGCGGATGTCATCTAATACCTAGGAAACAACCATCACGCTATCAAAAAGATGTATGCCCTCAATGAAAGAAGACTAAGTGTCGTTGATAAGACTACCAATGACAACGCGTAGGAGGGAGGATTTTTTTGGCTAGAACCTTATTGGTGGCATTAGTAAGGCTAATGGTACGAAACTTAGAGAACTCCCTCGGGCAAGCGAACTTAGGAATGAGGACAATGAAACTCGAATTAAGGTCATCTCCGAGCAGACCAGTAGTGAAGAAATAGTGGACAAAGTGCATAAAGTCACCCTGAATAATATGCCAAGCGATCCTGAAAAAGAGAAGATTGAACCCGTCAGGACCTAGAGTTTTATCTTTGTTGCATGAATATATGGCAAGGAGAATCTCTTCCTCGGAGAAAGGGCGATCCAAAAGATGCGCATCAACAGAGGAAAGGGTCGTAAAAGGTAGACCACTAGAGAATCGGACTGGAGTCGTGCCTTTCATGGTGATGCAGTAGTGGTGGAATGATCATGTGAGGCCGATCGGGATCGTGGGTTGGGTAGTGGATCCCTGGCGAGGCCCCCTACTACAACACGATTGTCCCGGTGGGGTTCCACTGCTTGCCATGACAGGGGTCTTCTCCGATCCAGCGTCTCCTTTTCGGCGTGAGGACACGGGGAGACATCATAGGTAGGGAGTTCCATATCAGCAGTAGAAGTTTCGGTGTGGGTATGATCCGATGGCGTTGGATGCGATCGTGCTTACTGATTGATGAAGTAATCTACGGTCCCAATCACACCGTACGTGGGGCGCGATGGCGACACAGATGGCACATGGTAAGTCAAGCCATGGGCGTGGGAGATGGTGATGTGAGGCCATAGTGATGGCGTAGTTGTACCAAAGGCGGAAGTGATCACAAGAGAGTAGGAGCGGAATTGGGACTGGCGAGAGATAAAATCCTAGGAGGTCGTTCTTAATTTTGGAAAGCTAAGATATCTCTAAGACGAAGAAAATAGTTAGATATAATTAGATTAAATTTCCCTTAAATTAGTATATATCAGAACTAGACTTGAGTCGGTGGTGGAACTCGATGCAAACTAATGATTCACAAAACTTCGACAATGAAAAAAAAAACTTCTTGTCAGTTAAACACTGATTTACATACATATGACCAGCACAAGATAACACTTAGAGCATGAACCTTGCCCAGTGAATAGAGGGTTCAGCCTTAGGGTTCGTGACCCCCCCCCCCCCCCCTCCCTCCTTAAAAAGAGTGTGTTGTACATCAGAGGGGCAAGTATGGGGGCATGATTTTCAGAAATGCTGATTGTGTAATTAATTAAGCTTTTAACTGAATCTGTTAACATTTAGGCATCCCCATTAATGTGGTTGAGTTGTTTATTAAGTTTTCGGATTTGATCCATCTATACCTGCATCATTTCCAAATGATGCGCCATCTGTTCCGGTGTAAAATCGGACATGTTCGTAGCCTTCATTTCTTTAACTTCCTGCATATATTTATCAATTTTCTAGTCAATAGCCACGGTAAGCTTCGCCTTCTCACACCTCCCCTGATCCATTTGGACGAGATACGATGCTCTGTCCGTCATACTTGTCACGCCCCAAATCCGGTTTTGGCCGGACTCGAGACGTGACTCGAAATCAAAGAGATAAGAGTAGTAAAACATTAATGAACTCCTTTAAAGCTGAACGAGTTCCAAAATATTTCTCAAATAATTCAATCCAAAATTCCAAATATAAAGTCAAAGTTCGACGAGTAACATAAAATAAATAAAGTTCAACAACGTGGACCAACACTTCTCTAATACAACCCTCAAGACATCCAGAAGCTCCCGAGCCTCGAATTCCCCAGATCTCAAGTACACCTGTACACACAATAAATAAACAAATAGGGGTGAGCTTACGCTCAGTAGGGAAAATCGTAAACAACTTTAGCCTCCAAGTTTAATAATAAAACTGCTTTAGTTCGATATCACAAAAGTGCTTAAAACCCCTTAGGCCAAAAGATGTAATGACAAATAAAAAGCGACAAGAATAATAACATATTCCCAAGAATAACGATAACTTCCCAGAGAATAAATAGAGAACACAATAATAAAATAGAATATCATCACGGCTGGAAACGAGTAAATATACTTGTTAATCAATGAAATGCTATGGAATCAGTCTAAATGAAAAGTATCGCTTTTTCAAAGATAACAATAACTTAAAAGATTCCATGAAATTACTATAACGAATAACAACTTATTGAAAGGGGAGCAATTAATATCACGCCAACCACTCGCTTTCTCAAGCCTTCGATCCATGGATATATTCTGGGATCACATCGGTTCCCATATTACGATCCACCAGAGTAGCCATATCATGTCAGATTTTCCCTCGGTCCAGAGGAGGCACATACATCGGGGTACCGGAAACCATCCCATAGGGACGCTCATCGTCGGGATTCTCGGAAATGCCTCCAAAGGACCATATGTCATAGAGAACCAAGGTAGTGCTCCCGTAGGACGCATACACTATGGTGAAGCCACCGTAACCATTTCTCACAGAGTAATCCATCCATCTGCCCCGTAGGGTCCAATAACCAATGCCCTCAGGCTCTGATAATCAATCCTTGTAGTATCCAATAACCGATGCCCTCAGGCTCCAAGAATCCATCCCCGTAATATCCAATAACCAATGCCCTCAGGCTCCAATACTCAACCATTATCACGAAGAATCTGTCAAACTCCAACAACCACACCACCAATCAACACTTATCGAAACACACTTTCACCACAACACACCAAAGACAATCGCTTATTCCTCAATCTTAGAAGTACACACGTTCATAAATACACACCACACGTGATTCATACCCACAATTACACTTACCGTCATACTTACATGTCACGAACCATCGGTCCATCGATCACCTGATCGTGCCCCTTGGCACAATCAGTCATACTCGATCATCCGTTCAAACATTCAATCAACCATGCAAACATTCAATCAACCAATCATGTAAACATTCAATCAATCAATCAAGCATACGATTTAGCTAGTTTCGTTAGACTCTTAACTTATTCAAATTAAGCAATCAACAAGTGATCCTAACACAACAACTAATCTGAGGGCTCATCACGGCCTCTTTACCAGTAAATCAATTCCCAAGTATTGAAAGCGAATTACACTAGTTATTCTCATCCTAAGCATGCATTCTAGACATTTCCGGTTATTAATAATTGAAAGACGATTATTCTAGTTATTCGCATCCTATATGCCATTCTAGGACCTTTCCGATTTTATTATCCTAACATGCATACTAGTAATGAAATACTCGAGTAGTTAGGACTTTCCCTACCTTGTTGTCTTCCTCTAATAATACTCTGATGAAAAACTCGAGTGGCCTTTCCTCTGTTCTTCATACGGGTTCCGGAGTGGTCTTCGTCTTCTCGGGCGAAGTCCAAGCTTTCGAGCGAAGTTCAATCTGAGTTTAACAGATAAGGGTTCAATCAGTCCCGGTAGTCCAAGGTCCTTTGAAAAAGTTCAAACCGTCCTTTAAAATCCCAATTTTAGGTCAAAAAGATTAATCATTTTTTAATTAAAACTGATTTAAATATAATTAATTTTAAAACCGGTTCGACCCGGATCCGAACCCGAACCCGAGCCCAACCCGAGTCCAGATCCGAACCCGGTCCCAGATCCGGTTCCAGACCCGGATCCGGTCCAGATCCGAGTCCAAGGCTCTGGTCCTGACCCACTCCTGATCCGGACCGCGTCCAACTGGGCCCAAAGCGTACCTCTCAGCCCAAACTCTCCCGGCCCAAGGCCTATTTTAGACGAGTCAGTACCCGGCCTGGTTCGGGTGGGCACCAGCGAAGTCTCCAGCGAGCACTCCGGCCTCGCTAGGGTGACGTGGTGGCAGGGAGAGCCGGAGAAGGGCTGATCGAGGCTGAAGGAGGCGTCAGGGAGCAACGACGGTGGTCAACGTGCGCTCCGACGCCACCCGTCTCAGATCTGGCGACGGTGGAGTTTTTTCTCCGGCGTTGCTCCGGTCAGAACCGCTCGGGCCGAGCTTGGAAGGACACGCTTTCAGGCAAAGGGCTCGAAGAGGAAGGAAGAAAGCTGGTGAGGGGTGCGAACCGTGAACGCTTTTCTGTCGCCGGCGTCGCGCGAATCGCGACCGAAGAAGACGAACGGTTCGAGGGCTTCCGGCGATGGCGTCCCGTGCCCTTTACCGACGTGGTTTGATTCGCACGGAGGCGAGGACAGGGAGATGCGTGGGGTTGCTATGGAGGATCGATGGAGCGTGAGGGAGAGAGGGATCTGAGATGGGAGAGAGATGGAATCGAGAGACGAGGGAAGAAGTGAGGCGGCCGAGTGCTTTCTTAGATTGCGCGCACGCATAAGGAGGAGAAGACGCAACTAGGGTTGCGTTTTGAACCGAGTCTGTTGGGCCTGGGCTCGCGTCTGTAAGCTGGGTCTGAGTCCAGCCCAGTTCACCTGCTTTAATCCCTTTTTTTTTCTTTTTCAAACGATTACAATTTTCAATTCGTTTTTCCAACCTCGACGTTTCAAGTCGACAAAATACTATTTTGCTTCTTTTAATTTAGCCGGTCTTTACAACACTCTTCCCCTTCTGCTTCGCGACCTTATTGCCAATTGGACGTTCTTGAGGAGGCGGCATGCCAATTGGGGAACTTGTAACCCCCGGTGGGGACCTTGGACGTCGGGTTGGGGAACTTGCACCTCCATACGGGGAACTTGGAGTGATTGGGGACCTTGAGCCTCCGGCTGGTTGCTCATCACGACTTAAATGTGTGACATTATCATCGTCGGTGGGGAGTGAAGTGGGCGGGGTTGTGCTGCTATAGCTGCCGACCTCGTCTAATCGTCGTCGAATTACCCCAGCTTCGCCTTCCTCTGGCCAGAACTTGTCAACATTTTCCAACGGCTCTATTCAATGGTGGAGCTTAAAAATCTTCGGCTCATTTTTGATAGCCATGGCGTGGATTCGATAGATTTCCATCACCCGGTCCTTAAAATTTTCTTTGTTCCAGCCGCTATGACCTAGCTCTTTCTTCTCCTTCCTCGTCAGTGTGATATACTGCCTGACTCTTGCAGCATTTTATGTTGAAATGGGTCTTGACCGCTTGCACCGTCCACTGATTGGTTGGGAAATTCCCAGTTTTGCACAAGCGCCTCCTCACCGTAGACCAGAACGTGTTCCCATCTTGAGAGGTTCCGGTGACAGGGTGGTGCGTTGTGCGTAGCCAGGCGTTAATCAGGAGCAAATCCACTGCAGGGGGGCTATTTGCTTCGCCTTTCTGGTGTCGCTCGGGTGCTCGGTCCCACTGATGATGAAGTAGACGACAGTCGGGTTCTGGTGGCGGCCGACATCGAGAATTGTTGGTGGCCAAAATAGTTGACCCCCATTTTGTATTGGTCGAACAGTGGGCGGGTGAATACGCCAGTCGCCGGTGGAGGATGTCCAATTGGATTGGACGGTTGTCCCGGTGGGTAGGCCGGTTGTCTTATTCCACCTACGTTGACATTTAAATTTTAATTCCAATTACAAATGAATAATTCAAACTTTGATAATACATAATTAAAACTAAACATATAACTTAACTACAATTGAACATACATGAAATTTAAATTAATGAAATGATTAATATTTTAATTAATAAAATTATAATTAATAAAATTACCTTGGCCCCAAAGTGAGGCCATGTATTGGTTGAACGCCTCATGGTTCCTACCATCGGTTGGGGTGAAACTGGTTTGCAACATCTGTACGTAGTTCGACCCAGGTTGATTGGTGGTCGGATCTTGTTGATTGGTGTTCGTACCTTCTTGATCGGTGTTGTCATCCTCGTCTGTATTGAAACCTTGGTGTTCCGGCGATTGAGTGAAATCGTCGTCAGACATTATCGATCGGATTTTGCAAAAAAGATATGAATTTGAGAGAGTGAGGTTTGAGAGAATATGAAGTTTGTTGTGTGGATTTGGTGAAATGGGGTGAGAGGTATTTATAGTGGGTGAAGAACTGATTTTTTTTAATGTAATTTGTATTTAATTTTAAAAAAAAATTGAATTAGCCATTGCCGACTGTTGCTACCAACAACGGTCGTTTTTTTTTGGCTTGGACAGGTGTCGTGCCCCAGCCCCCTAACCCTCCCACTCCGTCTCCTCCCCCGCGCCCTGCACGCCCCCTCCCCACACCGACCGAACCCCGAACCCCTAATCCTTTCTGCTTCTGCTCTCGCCCCGGCCTCGCGCGCACGCCCCCCTTGATGTAAATGCTCTTACAAATACTATAGGAGGATCTAACTTGTATTCTTTAAATTTAAACTTAACTTTGTTCTTGGTCTCCTCTTAGTCAAAAATTACAAACAAAATAAAAAAATAAATAAAACCCTCGCACCTATTTCCATATGCATCAAAGCACCGTATTAAGGACAGACAAATAAAACCTAATACTCAAGTCTTTTGTCGAATACTCACAAAGCGGTCTTGACTTATCCAACACCATTTGTCAAACAGAAGATTATTTATTATTCCATTTTCATTTGATTCGTGAGTAGTTTTCATTTTCAATTCATCATGTTCCTAGTTTATTTTTTCGGATTTCCTACATAATTTTCTGATTTCAGTTTTTAACCTTCGGATAATTTTGTTTCTAGTAATATTACGATGAATGTACATAGATCAAGTAATACAATAACTTTGTAGAAACAAGATGGAGTTTATATAGGTCGCATTATTCCGTGAAGCAGGTTCATAGAATGTGAAAACTGAAAAATGATGAGGTTGAGGATTGATTAACACATTTCTTGTCCTCTTCTCCAATCTCCATCACCGTCTCACATCAATTCAGAGTTGATTGGTACAACAAAATATCGACGATGCCCAAAACAAATATATGTTGACTTATTATCAAGTATATATGTTTCCATCTTCCATATCTATACAAAACCATGCATGCTCATTGGCCCCAAAAAAAGAAACAAAACTGACGCCTCTTCCTCGAAAAAAAATGTAAAGACGCCTCTACATACCATTTTTTTTTGTTTTTTTAGCATATAGGAGAAATTTATTGATCGTTAAATTTAAACATTACACATAACGTAGTGTCCGGCATAGCCCGGGATAGTTGGTGGGAGGTCAATGCCTCATTTGTAGTGGCAGATCTGAGTTCCATGAGGTTCGTTTTCTGTCCCGATTTGAAAATGTTCGGGATATTTTTTTTATAAGCTCGAAAAATTTATTAATAAGATTGATTCCAAAAAAAGAATCGGAATGCCCTGATAAGAAATCAGGGTAAAGGAAGTCAAAAGACCAGTACCACGCTTACAAAGGAATTCTGCTAAGGGGGAACTATAAGGAAAGACTTTAACACTAAAATAGAAAAAACCGAAAAAACGACAAAAAATAATGAACAGATTTCTGTCGAGCCTTATGGGACAATTTCCACAAAGTCGAAACAGGAGGCGTTGCCTTGATGGCACATTCTCGGGTCAGTGAACGAGCTCTCAAATGACTAACTACAGTATAAGTAGAAGATCGGCTTTGACAAGGTTGAAGGAGGGCGTCCTTTCATGGACTACTCTCATTCTCCGTTGATTCCCCTGTAACCTCCAACCCTTTGATAACCGGAACCGCAACCATCGAACATGTCGACACACCATCCACTGAACGCACCTCAATAGGTATTGGGCCTTCATCAAGACAGCCCACTGCACGCATGGCTTGAAGCATACTAAAATGATCCTCCGTAACCTGTACCGAGTTCGATTGAGATGTTGTTTGTCCGACAACACCATCGATAGAGTACCTGCAAGACTAGGGTTCATCAAATCCCGGACGCTCAATCAAACCACCCAAATCGTACGCAAGAAAATTCAAATGAGAATCACGATAAAGCCAGTGAGAATCAATCTCCGCCCGAAAAAAACTCTGAAAACTAATCAACCACCGAACTCTGATCGACGTTCTGCAACAGCTTTGCTAACATACCATCCGTCAACTTCCAACTCGCCTCCTGCAAAACCTCATAACACTGGTGATTTGAAACTCCAACAACAGAGCTCGGGATGCTCTGTTTTGGCTCAACTTTGCCCTTGGCTGGAAATGGTTCCTTTTCAGGCCGAGCATAAGCTACGAAAAGCTTAAACCATTATATTTAAACCCGTTATACACTTCAATGGCTTTCTGGGATGACGACGATGACTGGAACTCCACAAAATCGAAACAGTGACCTTTCCTGTTGGGTCGTTTTAGAGCAATATTTTTGATATGGAGTTGTTGACGGGATAGCGAGCATCTAGAGAAAACATCAGGAGACGGGAAATATAGAATGTCGGAGGTACACCGCCCTTGGTAAGGCGAGATGTGCATCCCCACACACCTCGGGGGTGTCATAGTCTTGATCCAGCGGATAGGGTTGGTGCACCGAGTTTGCACCGGTGGATTTCCTATCTAGCGAATCGGAAAGGCGCACCCTTGCACTGAGTTGTGGAGGCGGAGCAGGATGTAGGGCATGCAGCAGAGAGGATACCAGCAAGGTATTAAATAACCTCACGGCGGAAGAGCTGGTGGTAGTTGAGGCAATAGTGGAGACAGAGGCTCTGGTGGCAGGAGCAGAGATGTTGGCAGCTCTAGTGGTTGCGGGGTTGGCAGTGAAGGAGGTAACGATGGCGACATTGGCGACAGAGGATGAAATAGAGGTGCAAATTCGTGAGCAATGATGGATTAGGGCAGTAGCGGCGCAAGAGAAAGTGGTGGGGCTCGATCGATTGCGGTTGTGAGATATCAGAACAATGGGGGCAATAGAGAGGATGGAGGGAACTGCTGCATTGGTGGAGGTGGTGGACGGGATGAGGCCCGGAGGAGGATGCTGCATGCGACGGAGAAGTTGAACTCCATGGACTGGAGGAAGAGAGGGTGACGACTTGCTGCAAACCCTAGTAGAACCATCTCCACAAAAAGCGATAATTATTGGTTTCATTTTTTGTTTTTAAGTTGCATGCGTTAATATTATTCAAAAAAAATTCAGTTTTACTGAGTCATAAAAAAAGTTAAAAATCGTTATCTAAAATAAATTTAAACAAAAAGAACAAAAAAAATGTAATATCTATGAAAAACGGATGGAAATAATACAACATAAATATTTTATATTTGGAATCTAGGTAGATTAAGAAGAAGAGTCCATAAGAGAAAGTCTAAGAGACTAGTCGGCCTTAATTTTTTCCTTCTAGAAGTGATCTTCAATATCCGGTGTTATCAAAGTCGTTCTCTTCATGGTGAGAGACAAGGACATCCATGGTCGCCGCCTTCACGTTGTACATCAGATACGAGCCTCATCTCCGCTATTTGTTATCGCCTTTTACGCGGTAGTTACCATATGGTTTTGGGATTCCGGGCTGGGACGATAAGTTGGTGTACCGAACTACGAAACCCCAGGCCGGACTACCCCGGCGATTCAAGAAGATATTCTAATTGCTCCATTACGTGTGAAGCATCCCAAGCTGATCCCGAAAATATGATCTATTATGAGGCATTCGAACAATCACCCATGCAACTCTTGTCACGCCCCAAATTCAGTAGAACCGAACCCGGAACGCGAACGTTTAAGACAACAAAACAATTTCAAACCTTTTAAATAAAACCCTTTAAAACCACCGTTTAGTTAATCAAAATAATAATTTAAAACTCAAAAGTACGTCCCAACAAGCGGACAGAATACAAGGCGTACGTCACTAGACTCAAAAAGGAAACCCGGACTCCCGCTCCTAGCTCTTCAAGCTTCGTGAGCTCACCTAGTCCGTCCCGCGACCAGTACCTGTAGGAAAAGCAGCTAGGGGTGAGCGTTCACTCACCACCACGGATAACAGACTGACTACGGCATACTAGCAGACAATGTCGGTAACACCAACAACAACCCAAACACCGGGGACTACTATCCCCAAACTCAAGTAACCCGACTGACACACGACTATTACTTTCCTCAACCGACTCAACACTCTGACACGTAATGTAGACCCGACACAACGATTACGACTTCCTCCAAAGATACGAAAGATAACCACGCCACACCCAAGATCACAAAGGATCGCACACCAAACAAGATCGCAACGGATCGCACTCCAGCAACTCAGTCCCCACACAACTTTTCCCAACACGACGGTTGGATCAGGCCGTCGACCTGTCGCACTTTTCCCGACACGTAGTCGGATCAGGCGGTCGACCTATCACCACCACGCACGCGTTTCCAGAACCCCTTTACTCTCAGGCGGGCCCCCTACCTCGTCTGAACATGCATACGCGCGCGATCACGGGACCCCCTTTATTATGAGGCGGGCCCCCGACCTCAGGTAACCACAATCACAACCACAAGCAAAGTTCAACCGATAGCAACAACACAGGTTTAACACTTCACAGGCACTCATGGCCACCCAAGACACCAACGGTAAAACACGGGTTCAACAACCCCACGGGCACTCATGGCCACCCGAGACACACCAACAGTAAAAATATGGGTTTAACAACCCCACGGGCACTCATGGCCACCCAAGACACACCAACAGGAAAATACGGGCTCTTATGGCCACCCAAGACAAAAACTAAACAATCAACCTCCGGGCATAACCGAATGCCTCCAGTAATTCTAATATCGAAAGTTCACTACTCCTACGACACTGCTAAGTGTCACATGCATTTCTATTGTTCGATATGTTCCCGTATCATACGACACCACCCGGTGTCGCCTGCCTTTCTAATGTTCGATAACTTACTTAACCCACGACACCCAAGTGTCACATGCATATCTACTGTTAACTTTCCCTAGTCAGGGCCGAGATCCGGCTACTTTCCCCAAAATCTCACAAACAAGCTCCGGCGTGATCTCGATCACTCGCCTTGCTTTCCCTTTCCTCTGTCGGTGGCACGATCTTATAAGAACACAATTTAAAACACTTTTAAGCTTGCAGACATAAACTGAATTTTAATAAACTTGACGCCCAAAAGTAACCCCGACAATGTCGATCACTCCCAAACTTCCCAATTACTCGACATTGTCGATAATGGACCCGGAAAGGCCCGTTTCGCCCGACCCGGCGAATCTGCCCGGGATTGGAAAACGTCCTTCCGGGGCTCCAAAAATTCCCCTTTTCGTTTCTACGGTCTTAGAATAATTCAAGGGTTCCTATGCACTCGACGGAATCAATTTACGGCTTCCGAGTAATTTAATTCGCGTTTAAAGTTTCTAACCCGTCAATTACAACTTTTACAATTTAATTCCAAATTTCGATCCGGGTGTGGATTAACTAATTGGGGAACGTCCTAAACCACCCGAACACGAAAACCCGTGACCCGAGCGTGTGGGCCCCACCCGGCCATCTTTGGCCGTGGGTGGCTATTGCTGGTTTGGGGCCGGTCCACCATGGTGGTGTCCGGTCCTAGCTCCGTCCAGCCACCCCATGTCCGGCCAGCCACCGTGCACGGTGGCCGGAGCTCCCCCCGAGCCTCCGGTCACCGGAAAAAGATCATCCCTTCGCTTCAAAACACCTCCAACGAACCCCACACCTCAACTCATCCATAAACTATTAGTTTTAACCCAAACCCTAACTTTCAAACTTAACAAAACGAAAATCGATTAGATGCTCACCGTAGAGAATGACGGTGTGAGCTTGATTCTTCTATCTTTGAGACGATCCAACGGTTTGATCGTCGGGAAATGTCACAAAATCCCCAACCTTCTTCTCCTTTTCTCCCTTTCTTCTCTCTTCTTTTCTCTCTCTAAATTCTAATTTTTTTTTCTCTTTTTTGAACCACATGGCCGAACCCCCCATCCATGTAGTCTTCTTGTTTTGTCCTAGTAAACCTAACACCACCACATTAGTGACATGTGGCAAGTGGGTCCCACACCTTTTTGGAAAATATCTTCTAGATATTTTCCAATCAGATTCGCGAAATTCAGACGTCTCAGGCCCCGAACGGGCACTTTTTCCAAGAAATTACGAAACTTCACGGGCTACAAGGAAACGGCTCAACTAAGACCGTTGTGACGACGGCTAAGCGTTTTGGATCCAAAACGGGCCTCGAACGGACCAAAACGTCGCTCGGTTGACTTTTTCAACGAAAAGTCAACATTTCCGAAATTGGTCAGAAAGTTGCCCTGAGTGCCCCGGAACTCACTTTGGTCGATATCAGGGTCAACTTAACTCCGTTCATTTAAGTGTCGGTCTACAAAATTTAAATTTTCTTGTTTTTCGCCGATTTGACTGGCGTTGACCGGGAGTGGTTCTTACAATCTACCCCCCTTAAAGGAATTTCGTCCACGAAAATTAAAACAGACGTACCTCGGGAGTCAAACAAGTCGGGGTACTTCGCGCGAACCTTGTCCTCGTGTTCCCAAGTCGACTCAGCCTCGTGATGCCTCCACTGCACCCGTACCAGGCGGATAATCTTGCCACGCATGACCTGATCCCGTGTGTCCATGATTCGAACCGGCTGCTCCTCATAGGAGACATCGTCAGCCACCTCGATATCTTCCCACTCAATGACGTGGGAGGGGTCTGCATTGTACTGTCGCAACTGGGACACGTGGAAGACGTTATGAACTCTCCCAAGTTTTTGGTAACGCCAGACGATAGGACACTGCTCCCACTCTGCTCAAGATCTCGAAAGGGCCAATGTACCGCGAGGCTAACTTGCCCCCGCTGCGTCGGAACCGTACCAGTCCCTTCCTCGGGCTCACCTTCAGGAACACGTGATCACCGACTGCGAACTCAAGCGGTCGATGTCGTCTGTCGGCATAGCTCTTCTGCCGACTCTGTGCGGTCTTCAACCGCTCGCGTATCAGCGCGACCTTCTATGTCGTCTCTCGGACAAGATTTGGCCCCAGTAGACTCTTGTCCCCCACCTCTGCCCAACACACTGGCGATCGACACGGCCTCCCATACAGCGCTTCGAACATTGCCATCCCAATACTGGCCTGGAAGCTGTTGTTGTAGGCGAACTCGACCAACGGCAGGTGGGTCTCCCATGATCCCCTAAAGTCCAGCACACATGCCCGCAGCATGTCTTCCAAGATCTGAATAGTGCGCTCGGACTGACCGTCTGTCTGGGGATGGCGTGCCGTACTGAGTAGAACCTCGGTCCTTAACGCAATCTGCAGACTCGGCCAAAATCTGGACGTGAAACGAGGATCCCTGTCAGACACTATCGACACAGGGACCCCATGGAGACGCATTATCTCCTTAATGTACAGGCTGCTCAACTTGTCGACCAGATCAGTCATCCTCATAGCCAGGAACTAGGCCGACTTGGTCAACCGATCGACTACTACCCATACGGCGTCATGTCCATTCGGCGATCTCGGTAGTCCACACACGAAGTCCATCGTGATATGCTCCCACTTCCACTGGGCAATCGGCAGTTGCTGCAACAATCCGGCTGGACGCTGATGTTCGGCCTTCACCTGCTGACAGACGAGGCACCTCGATACAAATTCTGCGACCTCTCTCCGCATCCCGCTCCACCAGAATTGCCGCCTGATGTCACGGTACATCTTGGTGCCACCCGGGTGCACTGTAAGACGCGAATGATGTGACTCTCGCAACACGTCGTCTCTACAGTTGCCCGGCACGAATAACCCTCCTTGATACCGTAACCCCAATCTGCACTGATCTCCCAGCCTACCACCTCGTCACCGCTGACGACCCTCTCTCGGATCTCTGACGTCTCGACCTCCTCCGACTGCGCCTCCAACACTTGGGCAAGTAGTGAGGGCTGAGCCACCAGTGAGCACATAGAAACGCCACCAGTAATCTCCTCTAGCTCAAGCCCGAACGTGCTCAGTTCCCCCATCATGTCCCACTCTCGGACTGATATACTAGCAAGACTCGGAACCGACTTCCTACTCAAGGCGTCGGCGACCACGTTCGCCTTACCCGGATGGTAGTAAAATGATCTACGAACACCACCACAAAATGATCTAAGAACGGCCGGAATATACTGTTCATCAGTCCAAACGGCATCACCAAGAACTCGTAATGCCCATAACGTGTCCGGAATGTAGTCTTTGCGATGTCCCCCTCTCGGACTCGCAACTGGCAATATCCGGATCGCATATCGATCTTCGAGAAACAGGTCGACCCTCTCAACTGGTCGAACAAGTCGTCAATCCTCGGCATCGGGTATCGGTTCTTCACCGTAACCCGGTTCAGCTTCCGGTAATCTATACACATCCGAAGCTCTCCACTCTTCTTCTTCACGAAAAGTGCTGGTGCTCCCCACGACGATACGCTCGGACGGATAAATCCCTTCTCCTGAAGCTCCTCGAGCTTTCAGCTCGGTCAACTCTGCCGGCGCAAACCTGTAAGGCGCCCTCGATATCGCTGTCGTTCCCGGCACCAGGTCAATCCCGAACTCCACCTCACGTTCTGGTGGCAACCGCTCAACTCCTCAGGAAAGACATCGGGGAACTCGCACACCACTCGCGGTAACCCTCGGCTCTGCACTGCCGATACTTCCTCCACTGCGGACAACGCCGATAGGAGAACCCCGCTCTTACTACCCAGCACACACGACAACTTCGTGTTGCCTACTGACACTATCACTCGTCGCCTGTAGCAGTCGATATTGGCTCGGTACTTTGCCAGCCAATCCATTCCCAAGATCACGTCAAAGGTCGTGGTTCCCAGCACGAGAAGGTCACCAGGGCAAGGATAGTCTGCGACTCTAATTTCGCAGGCACGACAGACCCTAGTCAACAATACATCATCCCCAACTAGGGTGTCCAGGTACAGGGGTGGACTCAACGGCTCTAAACTCAGCCCCAACCTCTCAGCACAACTCAACGAAATAAACGAGTGCGACGCCCCGGTATCAAATAAGAACAACGCCCATAAATGATACAATAAACACGTACCCTGAATGGTCTCGCGGTAGGTAGTGGATACTAGGGCCCGAGAGTCGGTAACTGCGTACACTCTTCCCTGTGACGCCTGTTGCCTCTAACCCGGCGCACTGACTGATGGATACCCAGATCCCTGCTGCTGTCTCCGAACTGGCGCGCTCGTGGACGGCTGCGAGAACCTCGACTGCTGACTCTGACGCGGGCGACCCCTGGGTGACTGCATTGTACGCGACTACTGCGGTCGCTGCGCTGACGTTACCCCCATCGGCTCATGGCACCTGGTAATAGTGTGCCCAACCCGGCCGCACCGGAAACACCTGGCCTCGTCGGCTCTCGGCCCCGAGCCCATCGGATACTCTCGATGCATGTGGCCTGGCTGCCCGCAGCCAAAGCATCTCGGCCGTCTCTCTGAAGCGACTGGCCCCACTGATGCCACCGACCCCATCCGTCTCGCTCCGCCCTGCTGAGCCTGTGGCCGGAAGAACCCCATGGTCCTCTGTCTCCTCGGATCTCGGGACTCGGACGGCCCTGCAACACTAGTCGGCCGCTGTCGAACCTCACGGGTCCTGGCTGCATCTCGGAGACCCTGCTCCACTATCGATGACGTGTCTACGAGCTCTGAGTACTCCCACAACCTCAGGGCGAGAAATCGATCCCGAATCACCGACCTCAGCCCCCCCTCGACCCAAACCCTAACTTTCAAACTTAACAAAACGAAAATCGGTTAGATGCTCACCGTAGAGAATGACGGTGTGAGCTTGATTCTTCTATCTTTGAGACGATCAAACGGTTTGATCGTCGGGAAAAGTCACAAAATCCCCAACCTTCTTCTCTTTTTCTCCCTTTCTCTCTTCTTTTCTCTCTCTAAATTCTAATTTTTTCTCTTTTTTGAACCACATGGTCGAACCCCCCATCCATGTAGTCTTCTTGTTTTGTCCAGTAAACCTAACACCACCACATTGGTGACATGTGGCAAGTGGGTCCCACACCTTTTTGGGAAAATATCTTCTAGATATTTTCCAATCAGATTCGCAAAATTCGGACGTCTCGGGCCCCGAATGGGCACTTTTTCCAAGAAATTATGAAACTTCACGGGATACAAGGAAACGGCTCAACTAAGACCGCTGTGACGACGGCTAAGCTTTTTGGATCCAAAACGGGCCTCGAACGGACCAAAACGTCGCTCGGTTGACTTTTCCAACGACAAGTCAACATTTCCCAAGTGGTCAGAAAGTTGCCATGAGTCCCCCGGAACTCACTTTGGTCGATATCGGGGTCAACTTAAGTCTGGTATGACCCTCGAGGTCAAATTTAGGTTCATTTAAGTGTCTGTCTAAAAAATTTAAATTTTCCAGTTTTTCGCCGATTTGACTGGCGTTGACCGGGAGTGGTTATTACAACTCTTCTCAAGGGTCCTTAGGAAATTTCGATCATCAGATGATTTACTTTTGTTTGTATTTTTTTTGTTTCAAATCTTCTTACGTTATTATTCTAGATTGTCTAAGATTCAAAGTAAATTTTTTTACGGGTCCAAGAGCGCTGGGAGCTCTACGGGGGTCTCGGACATATTCTAGAACTCATGGTATTTTATCCTACTTCTGTAACTTTTGTGATGATCAATCGATATTATTAATAAAAACACATATGTCTACACGTTTAAAAAAAGGGCCCTGTTCTCTCTATTTTTTGAAACCGTAGAGAAAAGTTGTAGTGATGGAGAACACACAATGACTGCGGTGACATACACCTTCGTATTCGAGACAACAGCAACGACATCCCCCCAACACCCCGCCCCCCCCTAACTGAGAGGTGGTGCGTCAGACCAACCTAGTTGGGTAAGCAACATGATCATGTGCGGCACTGGGCACCAGGGCCACCAACATAGAAAAATTCATCATTAACGGATCAATTAGGTCGATAGTGAAACATATTTGTTCGGTTATGATCATACCCGCCGTTAATTTTCCGTTTATTTGTGGACGGAAAATGATCATCTGTGAAGCACATGACCCTTTTTTTCTTCAGAAAATGACCATATTTGCCCTTTATCTTAAAACCCTAACCTCTACTTATTCCCTTTTGATTCAGTCTCTTTTATGTACTTCTCACAACCCTAATCCGGCTTCATCATCATCGCCACTCTCCTTCAAGTCTCATTAAAGCTCTTCTTCTTGTCCCCAACACCATCATTTTCGCCATCAAGGACTATCCAAATCCGGTTTCACCACCATCGTCGGAGCTCAATGTCTCTGACTTCGGCCTCAAGACTCGCACCGACCAGATCCGCTCTGACGGCCTCAACCCATAGTAGGGATGGCAATGGGTAGGGTATGGGTCAGATTTTGTGATACCCGTACCCTACCCGATTTTCATACCTAATACCCGTACCCTACCCATACCCGATCAATACCCAGTCAATACCCTACCCGATCTCTACCCGTTCGGGTCGGGTATTACCCTACCCGACTTGTTCATATGATATGTGGATTATAAGACAAAAAAATTGGGAACTAAGTAACCATTCCATTTAAATTTAAGTAGCCAAAAAAAAATGAAACTTAAGAAATTTTTCCACATCTCAAGTCTCAACATACAACAACTCTAAAATCAAGAAGCAACCAAGCAAAAGTAATCCTTTTCAAGTTTTTCTTTTCGATGATCAATAAATCCAAATGAATTGTATGGTATTATGGACTTATGAGTTATGACCATACAACTTTTTAATTATAATTGACTTATTATTAGGTTTATAATTGTGAACTTATTTATTTATATATATATATACATATAGGATCGGGTAGGGTTTGGGACGGGTAAGGCCAAACCCAAACCCTTCCCGTACTCGGTCAATGTACCCGATCAACGGGTAATACCCTACCCGGTTAAAAAAATACCCGGTCAATACCCTACCCGATCAGGTAGGGTACGTCGGGTTCGTGTTATTTTTCCATCCCTAACCCATAGCCTCAACTAAGATCTGATCTCATCTCGCCTCCACTGCCCTCAACTCTTCCATCGCCTTCCTCCACTATCGGAACTCGTGGAGCAGAACCCACTGGGTTCTCCGGTTGCTGCGAAGAAGATGCTGACCACCAACGGAGCTCACTGGCTTTGTAAGAACCGCTCCCGGTCAACGCCAGTCAAATCGGCGAAAAACAGGAAAATTTAAAATTTCGGGACAGACACCTAAATGAATCTAAGTTTGACCCTGAGGGTCATATCGGACTTAAGTTGACCCCGATATCCACCAAAGTGAGTTCTGGGGAACTCAGGACAACTTTTGACCAATTTGGGAGAGGTTGACTTTTTGCCGGAAAAGGCAACCGAGCGACGTTTTGGTCTGTTCGAGGCTCTTTTTGGATCCGAAAAGCTTAGCCGTCGTTACAGCGGTCTTAGTTGGGCCGTTTCCTTGCAGCACGTGAAGTTTAGTAATTTCTTGGAAAATGGGCCCGTTCGAGGCCCGAGACGGCCGAATTTCGCGAATCTAACAGAAAAATATCTACAAAGATACTTTTCTAAAGGTTGGGACCCACAAGACACTTGTCAGAAATGTGGTGGTGGTTGGATTTTAAATTAAAGAAAAAGAAGTATGAGTGGTAGTTTAGTAACTAAGAGGTAGTAGTTGTTATTTTTGAACAAAACAAAAGGGAAGAGAAGTGATAGTGTCGGCCAAATCAAAAAAAGAAGAGAAGGAGTAGAGCGAAAAAAGAGAGAAGAAGGAGAAGGAGAGAAGGAAAAGAAAAAAAAGAAAAAGGGTTAGGGTTTTGCGATTTCACGATGATCCAACCGACGGATCGTCTCAACGGTTGAAGATTCGAACTCCCCTCCTCATTCCCTACGACGAGAACCCAGTTTTTTCTCGTTTTGGTATGTTTGAAATTTAGGGTTTGAGTTTAAACGGTTTGATTAAGGTTGGGTTTTGTTTAAGATGGGTTTAAAGATGAATGGTTGAGGTTTGGGGTTCGTTAGGAACGTTTTGGGGCGAAAAGGAAATTTTTCCTTTGGGGCCGTGTGGGGCCCACTTGCCCGGGCCTCGGGTTTTTCGTGTTCGGGTGGTTTTGGACGATCCCCGAATCGATAATTCACACCGGAACGAATTATGGAATTAAATTGTGAAGTTGGAAATTTCGGGTTTAGAAACTTTAAACGCGAATTAAATCGCTCGGAAGTCGAAAATTGATTCCATCGATTGCATTGGAACCCTTGAATTATTCTAAGATCGTAGAAACGAAAACGGGAATTTTCGGAGCCTTGGAAGGGCGTTTTCCGATCTCGGGCAGATTCGCCGAGCCGGGCGAATCGGGCCTTTCCGGGCCCATTGTTGACAATGTCGAGTAATTGGGAAGTTTGGGAGTGATCGGCATTACCGGGGTTGCGTTTGGGCGTCTAATTCTTTAAAATTCAGCTTTTCCTGCAAACTTAAAAAGTGTTTTAATTGTGTTCGTATTAGATCGTGCCGCCGACCGCGGAAAGGGGAGGTTAGGCGAGTGATCGCGAGCACGCCGGAGCTTGGGCGTGGACTTTTGGGAAAGCGTTACGAGGTAGGGAAAAGTAGCCGGATTTCGGCCCTGAATAGGGAAAGTTAACAGTAGAAATGCATGTGACACTTGGGTGTCGTAGGATAAGTAAATTTATCGAACAATAGAAAGGCAAGCGACACCTAGTGGTGTCGTAGGATACGTGAACGTATCGAACAATAGAAATGCATGTGACACTTAGTAGTGTCGTAGGATCAATAAACGTATCGACATTAGAAATACTTGTGGCTTTTGGTTGTGCCCGTAGGTTGATTGATTTGTTTGTGTCTGTGGTTGGCCATGAGTGCCTGTGGGGAGTTGAACCCGTGTATTACTGTGGTGTGTCATGGGTGGCCATGAGTGCCTTTGGGGTGTTGAACCCGTATATCACTGTTGGTGTGTCGTGGGTGGCCATGAGTGCCTTTGGGGTGTTGAACCCGTATATTACTGTTGGTGTGTCGTGGGTGGCCATGAGTGCCTTTGGGGTGTTGAACCCGTATATTACTGTTGGTGTGTCATGGGTGGCCATGAGTGCCTTTGGGGTGTTGAACCCGTATATTATTGTTGGTGTGTCGTGGGTGGCCATGTGTGCCTGTGGGGTGTTAAACCTGTATTGTTGTGGACTGTCCTGCCAAGGGTAGTGAGTCGTATATCATTGTCGCTATTTGTTGAACCTTGGGTGTTGACTGTGATTGCATGGAGGTTGGGGGCCCGCCTGACAATAAAGGGGTCCTGTGGTCGCGCGTATGGGGGTTGGCTAGCCTTCCGACTAACCATCGGTAAAGTTGTGGATTCTTCTGCGATAAAGGGGTACTGTGGTCGCGCGCGTGGGGGTTGGCTAGCCTTCCGACTAACCATCGGTAAAGTTGTGCAGTCTTCTGCGATGAAGGGCGACTCCCCTTCCGACTAGCTATCGGAAAAGTATTGCTGTATATGTCGCGAACAGGTCGACCGCCTGGCCCGACTGCGTGTCGGGGAAGTTGCGTGGGGCAGGCTCAAGCCCAGCCGGTCAGCAACCGGCACTGAGTAGCTGGAGTGCGATCCTTTGTGATCTTGATTGTTGTGTGCGATACTTTGTGATCTTGGGTGTTGCGTGGTTATCTTTTGCGTCTTTGGTGGAGCTTGTAACTGCTGTGTCGGGTCTACATTACGCGTCCGGGATTGAGTTGGTTGGGGAAAGTAACAGTTTTCGTGTGACAGTCGGGTTACTTGAGTTTGGGGATAGTAGTCCCCGGTGTTTGGCTTGTTGTTGGTGTTTCCGGCATTTTCTGATAGTATGTCGTAGTCAGTCTGGTATCCATGGTGGTGAGCGAACGCTCACCCCTAGCTGCCTTTCCTATAGGTACTGGTCGCGAGACAGACTAGGGGAACTCTCGAAGCTTGAAGAGCTGGGAGCGGGAGTCCGGGTTTTTGGGAGTTTAGCGACGTACGCTTTGTTTTTTTGTCCGCTTGTTTTGGACGTGTTTTCAGTTGTAAAATATAATTTTGATTAACTTAAGTGGTGATTTTTTAAGCAGGTTATTAAATTGTTTGAACTCTGTTTATTGTTTCACCGTTCGCATTACGGGTTCGGTTCTACCGAATTCGGGGCGTGACAACTTAAAATGTTTGAAAATTGTTTTATTGTTTCACCGTTCGCGTTCCGGGTTCGGTTCTACCGAATTCGGGGCGTGACAGGCTTGGAATCAGAGACGGAGCTCTCTGCTCCATCCTCACCTCTTCCTTCCTCTCTCTTCCTTCTCTCTGTGAGATCCAATACGACGACATCGAGGTCGAGGACTTTGAGTTTGGTTCGGATTTAGAATTTGGGTAAATTTAGGATGAAATTGGGTTTGAGAAAATTGAGGTTGGATTTTTTATTTTCGACTCTAGAGTGAAATGTTGTGTGTTGGGCAGATAAGTCATTGGTGTTATGGAAGATGAGTAAAGGTATCGTGGGGTTGAAGGGATGAAACTGAGATGTGTGAACAAGTGCTTGAGTTGTAGGCCTTACATTGCTACACTCCAGATGTGTTTGTTCTTCATCTTCTGCGTATACTAAAATTTCTGAAAAATTAAAACATAAATTAAATCAATAAGATATGAAAATTTTCTTAAAATAATTGTTAATAAAAATTTATAGAAGTGTGTTTTATGAAATTTCCACAAAATACATACAAATAATATACCCATGAAAATAGTTTACAATCTCTCTTGCTAGAGATGCCTCCGGCTATCCTTCCCTTTGATCTCTTTGGCTCCACTTTGATTTCTCTCTACGGAGAGTATGTTACGATCGCTTCTGCTGTTTCAGAAGATGGATCTGATGCCAAGGTTATGTCTTAAGGGAGAGTTGGCAAGAGGGTTCGGCTGAAAAAAGTGCTAGGACGGTAAAGTCGAGGAAATCAAGGGACGCAACTCATACAGGTCAGGCCGGAGAGGACGGGTTATCGCCGGGTGTTACCGTTCCGATTGCCCAGACCACGCTTGATTCAGAGGTGGAAAGGGAGGTCAGACGTAAATCTGGCGATTTCGGTTGTGCTGAGGAAAAACAGAGCCTCAAGGTTCCCGAAAAATCTGTGAAGAAAGTTGGTACTGGGTGCGAGATTTTTTTGTATAATCTTCCCTGGGGTACTTCAGAAGATTGGGTCCGGCATTCCTTGCAGCCTTTCGGTGAAGTGAAGTCAGTTTCAGTCGTGAAAAAGGCAAATCGAAAGGGGCGATATTTTGGGTTCGCAGAATTCTCATCCTCGGAATCGGCTTTACAGGCAATCGAGACCCTTAATGGCTTCAAGTATAATGGGTATTTGTTATTCGTTGCATTAGATTGGCCGGGTACGGGCAATACTCGTGATTCAGTAGCCAAAATTTCCGAACACGTAAAACAGAGCATGCCCAATTCGAAACAGAGCATGTCTTCTGGGTTGATTCCTGAGACTCTGTCCTTTCACAGGAAGCAGGTTGTAGAAGATGGAGTTTCTCCTTCGACGGCGGTTGGTAACGCGCCTTCTCGCGAGCTAGATACAACACCATCGCCGGAGATGCTCGGGTGCAAGTCGGCAGTGGAGGTGGCGGTTTTGCATCCGGATTTGCAGGAGTTTCCGATTTTTTTGGATACTCAAGTGATTTCCGATCAATCTGATTTAATGTTGCGCGAATTGAGGGATTCAAGTAAATTGACTTCGAGTACTCTGAATCCGGTGTCAGCACGCAATATTACCGGAGATGAAGGGTCAAACGACTGTCATGGTGTCGTATTGGACTGTGATGGAGTTGGGCCTGCTCAACTTGTAGAAGCCCGTGTGGAAGTGGGCTGTGATGTGGGTTCTGTTGACAAGCAGCCGAATCTGGAGTTCCATTTGCGCGATGAGCTGCGTGGGGGATTGGGAGCTGGGCTTGGGTCAAGTGCAGGCAAGTCAACTAGTCAAGGTGGACTTGCTAACGGGCCAAGTGGTGGTCCAGGCCCAGATGCTCACAAGTCGGCCAGCGATCCGAGATTGTTTGACATTTTTAAATGCATTTACACGGATTTGAGGCCGTCGGCTGTTGTGGGGTCGGATTCAGATATGCAGGTCTATGCAGAACCAATTATGGAATTCGAGTGTCAGTGTAGTCCGTGGAAAGACATTCTTCTGAGTAAACCCAGTCTCGTTGAGGTTCCAAGGAAGCGTGGTCGCCCAAAAAAGGGCCAGCCAAAAGAGACAGTTCCTCCAACTGTTTTTTACCTGACACAAGCCAAAACATCTGCTGATCAAAGAGGTTCGGCTGGAGGTTTCGCTATCGATATTGCTAAACAAAGTAAAGAAGGATCGTGGAGTTTTAGCAAGAGATTCGTGAAAAAGGTTGTTTCCCGTTCCACAGGTTTTGGATCCCCACAGCCTGTGGAGGTTGAAGAGGACGTTGAGGATAGCGAGTTTGAGGTTATTCCTGAAGTATCGCCCGTTCCGGTTTCTACCCGATTTCTCTGCTTGAATCCGGATAGGAAGTAGGTCTCGAGGGCGGTGCTCTGTTTCGCTTGCTCCCTGTTCTGTTTTTTGTTTTAGTTTGGCTTTGTGCTTGTATCGGTTTGGGGAAAAGGTCCTTTTTAGGATCGTTTTTCTTGCATCGTTTTATTTTCTTGTAGAACGTTTGCCTAATAAAATCTTTTCGCTTATCAAAAAAAAATTACAGAAGTATTTTTCGGAAAAAAATTATTAATAACAAAAAATAATTTATAAAAAAATAATAAGAATAGTTTTTATTTATAAAAAGAAATTTCAAAACTGAATAATTTACATTTATGAAAAATAATTTTCAAAACTATATTTTTTAAATAATGATCTTATTTTAAATATAAAAACTGATTTTTATATATTTTTAAAATTTTAAATCTGATTTTTAATATTTTTAAAATTAAAATATGATTATATATATAAATATTGTTTTTAAAAAATTATTAATTAATATTTTAAAAGGAAATATAATTTTTATAAAATAAATAATAGTTTTTTATAAAATAAATAAACAAAAAGAACTTTTGAAAACCAATGACTTGCTTTTGAAATTTTGACTGTTAGTGAGGGATATTATGGAATTTTTAAGTTTTCATATGGGAAAATGGGGCAAGTTGACGGCGAGTATCAAAGTAGAAAAAATTGCATCCTAAGGTAGTGAGGTACCAAGAATTAAAGTTAGGATAGTGAGATGAAAAAGTAATAATAGTTAGGGTAGTGAAAAGAAATTAACCCTAAAATAAACCTGCAAATTCCAAAACATCACAACAAGTAACAGTCTATGTCATCCAAAACAGAAATTGAAAGTGCAAATTAAATATATTTTTTAACGAAAGCAACAGTAAACTATCTGAAACAAAAATAGTCCAAATCACATCATCGTATGTCAAAGTATAACAGAAACGGGAACTAACTAGTCGAAGTTGTCCCAGCGCCGAGGACACAACAGTCGAGGCCCTGCCATTTGATGATTTTTTGAGTAAGATGAGTTGGGAGGCCAATTCTTCTTGGCATTTCATGTCCTTCCTCTTTTGCGCGTCAAACTATTATTGACGTTTTTTTGTCTTGCTCCCTTTCCTCGGTCAATGTGGCTAACAATTGCTATTGCTCTTGGAAAAAGACGCATGAGTTTGTCCACCTTCTAAGAGGGTTCGACTAACGCAGAGCTGGATGAATCGGCAAGATCCTTGAGCTGCTAGACATTCACTTTCTTCATGATTCGGGCCTTGAATTGTCCCTTAGATACACCGACATGCTTGGTGATCGCGTCAACCTCCAAGAGTTTCTTTTCCACGGACTAGACTGACGTATCATCGACCCCACACTCTTGTATGGCCAGGGTTGTAGCTTATAGGGTCACTATGTAGTCCTCATGGGCTGATAACAACTTTTACTAAGATAGATTGGAAAATGCAATAAAACGTTAATTGTAAGTAATAATTAAGTTTAATTTAATGCATTAGTTTAATGATTTAAATACTACCCCATGTATCTTGGTCGAGAGTGTGCATCGTTGGGCTAGAAATACCTTACTACAACACAAATTTCGGGAGTGTGGGACGCGTCCGTCTTAGAAGCTTTGTATCTCGATGCATACCTGTGCATCAACTTACTTCCCCCATGGGTTTTCAACTCATGCTTTTTCTGAGCCGATCTTACTCTGGTCTGACTTGGCCTAACATTTCAAAGTCTCACGTTTTAAGAAAGTCATTATATACGAAGCACAAAATAAAATAGTGAGAACAATGTAATTACTACTCCCCATGAGCGACTCCTAGTGGTCACGATTCAACCTCCACTACTCGGGGTAGGTGAGGAACTCTAACGGGACGACATCATACAGGTTGTTGCCTTTCTTAAACTCCTCCTCCTTATACTCAGCCTACCAATCCTTGAACTCGTTCTTCCATTCTATGTACCGGTTCTTAGCGTTGCTCTTTATATCGGTTCATAGTCTTCGGATAATTCGTACAAGGACTAGATAAAAAAGTAACTTGGACATTAATCTCTAAAAAACAATTGAACATAATAAAGTAAGAAAAAATTGAAAGTTCTATAGTGCTTACGGATAATCGTTCCAAAAGCGCCAATCGACTTGTTGTTATGAGGTCAGACCATTTCGTTACCATTGGGATACTACTACGAGCAATTGACCCGATGTCCATCGTGAGATCATGATCCTCAGTCTTATAGATATACATGTATTCCACCTCATCCCAGTCTATCCCTACCTCCCCTCAACGTGAATGCTAAGTTCTCAGTCCGCTCGGTCATATGATAGTTCTCCGTTTATCGCCAATCGTCTTATTTTCGGTACCCGCGAGTTTAGTAAGTGTAATGTTTCCGTTCTCAGCAGTTTTCCTTTTAGACTGGATTTCCCTAATACCTTATAGGAAGTATTATATTATCAATTTCACTAACATTACAACTTCATGATAATAAATCAATTAACAATTTATTATTAACTCAAATGACGTAGTGCATGGTGGGCTTGTTCTAAGGAAAAAAAAACCAACAGATTTGATCTGGAAAGTATAAACATAAATGAATCATGATGATATTGAAAGGTGGGGAAAATATCATCTCCAACTTGTAGAGAATTTCAACAATATCTTTCTTCATCGAGTGGACCCGCTCCTTGGAGATCTCTCTGACACAAAGGGTATGGGAGAAACTGTTAAGCTCACAAATGACATTGGTCATGGGTGGTTCCACATATAGTTATGATATGTATTATGCGCTTAAGAAAAACATGCATATCTAGAATTTTTAACCTTAAAAATTTTATATGCCAATTGCACCTTGTTTTTCAAACCTCCGACATATCCAGAATGGTAATACATTGATGCAATCCTTTCAAGCACTTCCTCACGCTTCTCTGGCCTGACCGCAAAGTTTGCATGTGTCATGCAAATCCTTAGCGTGCTCGTCTTTGGCCATATGACCTCATGAACACCTTTGTCCTTCCATATTTTATGGGCTTTAAAGTCATCCTTTGTCTTCTCGGTCAAGTTCAACAGTGTTCCCACAAGATTATCACATACATTTTTTTCAATGTGCGTCACCTCTAGTGCGCGTCTTGTCCCCAACATTCTCCAATATGAAAGGTCCCAAAATATTGACATATGTGTCCAACACAACCTTTTGTGCCCAACTTTCTCAGAAAACTTTGGATGCAATTATTCTACAATATAATGTTTCACTTCAGCTCTAATTTTCTTGTATAAATCATGACCAGAACATGAGGGCTTTAATAGTCTTTTCTCCCTTTGACCCTCAACACTGTAGTAATACTTCCTACTAAGACTTACCATGCAATATTTATGCCTGATGTCGAACCCCTTTCACGCCTCGTAGGAATACATCTACTATCCTCGTGATTCGCAACAATGTCATCCATACAAATCGGGTATGCCTTTTAACCCTTAGCCTGAATGTCCCCCAACATTCATAAACCACGAAAATCGCTGATGGTCCACACTACAACAACTCACATCATGAACGTTGTATTATGGAATGCATCAAATGTCACAACGCCATTTTTCCATGAATTTAGCAACTCGTCAGTCACGGGTCTCATCAACACACTGAGACACTTCCCAGGCGACTTACACACTGATATCGACAACATAAATATCTTAACATCTTTCTTCATGCACATGTCTGAGGAAAAGTTTTAAGGAATCACAACAATGGGCCACGAGCTATGAGCCACAGTAGTTGCATTAAATGGAAAAAACTCGTCGGGGCCAACACAAAACGCACGTTTCGGGCTTCTATTCCAAATGGATCATGGTATTCCCTATCGAAAGCTTTCCAAGTTCCACCATCAGTAGGATGTGTCATCATATTGTTGTTCACATTCCTTTTATCACACCAACAAATTTTGTCTGCAATATAAGGTGAACTATACAACTTCTGCATTTGTGGATTGATTGAGAAGTGTCAAACGAGCTTCTTTGCCTTTAGTTTTCGGGTCCCTTTTTACTTCTCGTACCGAGGCATGTCACCAATGGGACATTTTTCCCAACCAGTAGTTTCTGTATAGTATAATGTGTACCTAAATTCACAAGCATCGTACTTTACATTACCTATTCTGACACTCTTTACCGATTTGTTCGCTTCTGTGAATGAATGTGGATGAGTGTTAGGAACCGGATACGCTGTCTTCACATACGCACACCACCCACTGAAAGCTTCATTCTCGTATTGTATTCATCTTTAAATGTCATCAAATTCATAAGGGAAAATTTCACTTTAACACCCTGCCAAACATTTAATTTCATTTTGATACCATGGCATAAATTTTTAACACTTTCATACCCTAACTAAACTTTTAATTTCACTTTCATACCCAGCCGTCAGATTCTGTTAACTTTGCATCCAAAAATAGGTAAAATGTCCAAAATACCCTTAATTATTATTCAAATTTTCAATCTCATGCCATTGAAGTCAAAACTTGAAAATAAGTGAAATGACAATAATACCCTCCATTGTTAGGGTGTTAAAATGAAACATATCCTTCAAAATTTTCAAAGTTTACAAAATCACTTTTTATTTTTATTAATTCAGTTTTTATTTATAAAAAAAATATTTTTTATTTTTAAAAATTCAATTTTTATTATAAAATTATTTTTATTTTTAAAAATTCAGTTTTTCAAATTCTTTATTTCTTTATAATTATTGTTTTCAATTCCTTTATCTTACATTAATAATTTATTTATTTATTTTAGTTAAATTTCACAAAATTAATTTTTTATGTTAATAATTTCGAAATTTCTTTTTTATACGTTTATTTCTTTATTAATTTTATTTTTATATTATTAACTAATTACAAAAAAACACTTCATCTTCGTCATTGTTCTACAATTTACAATCAACCCCCATCTGAGAATTGAACAATGATTCAGCTTCAAATCAACCCCACGTTCATGTTCTTCAATTTCCAAATCAACCCCCTCCTTCATCCAAATCAACCCCATCGTTCAACACCATTCCACCAAGTTTCAATAAAACAAAATCGAAACAAAAACTTCAAAAAATTCAATACATCACGATTTCAGAATCTAAAAAAATTTCAGATTTGTAGTTGAGGCTCGAACTAGATCTGAAAATTTCTCAAACCAGGTCACCCTTTGTGTTCTTCTCCCGAACCAGATTGTCGACGATTTCAAGCCGATTCGGACGAACAACTCTGACAAGGTCAGCCTCGTTTTGAGCCATTATAGCTCGAGGGAGGAGCAGTAGAGAAAGGTAGATTGGTGGAAGGGAGAACCATTACAACTCGAGGGACGAACAACTCCCATTTGCACTGAACTTGAGCGATGACGGAAGGGAGAGAACGAGCGGCGGTCTCATCTCGTCTTGTCGTGGCCTCGCCTGGTCTTGCCTGGCCTTGTCGTGACCTCGTCAGAGCTCACGAACAAAGGTGAAGGAAGGAGCAGTAGATTGGCGACGTTGTGGTCTCAAGGAAGAAGATGATATAAGATCTTTTTTAGTGTGTAGGTTTGATATGTACGGTGTGTTGTTAGGTTAGATTAGGTTACAGGGTTTATAATTTTTTTATTATAATTATTATAATTGGGTGTTGAATTGAAAAATAAATAAAAATATGAATTAAACTATAAATGATTTTATAAAATAAAAATGATTTTTAAAAATAAAATCTGATATTTTAACACAAAAATAATTTTTTCTAATAAAACTGAATTTTTTAAAATAAAAAAAATATTTTTCATAAACAAAAACTGAATTAATAAAAAAAAGTGATTTTGAAAAATTTGAAAATTTTGAAGGATATTTTTCATTTTAACACCCTAACAATGGAGGGTATTATTGTCATTTCACTTATTTTCAAGTTTTGACTTCAATGGAATGAGATTGAAAATTTGAATAATAATTAAGGGTATTTTGGACATTTTACCTATTTTTGGATGCAAAGTTAACAGAATCTGACGGCTGGGTATGAAAGTGAAATTAAAAGTTTTGTTAGGGTATGAAAGTGTTAAAAATTTATGTCAGGGTATCAAAGTGAAATTAAATGTTTGGCAGGGTGTTAAAGTGAAATTTTCCCAATTCATAAGGTTGACAATTTGTTTTCTATTTTCCGTTCGTACAAAGGAATTTGTTGTTCACTCCACATTTTTCTGTACATTTCGGCTTCTTCATTTGCAATCGAACTACTAAAATCATTAGGATAATTATTGATTATCATCATCAGTAGTAGTGTGACCGCATAATAGAAATGCATCTTTTATGTACTCACTTGCTGGACCGTACCTGATTTCTTCATCATTAACCATATTATTACTGGATGAAGCACAATTGACCAAATCTATATTTTTTTTGTTTGAATTCCAGGAGCGACCTCGGTCTTTGGTCTTCTTCACTATGATGGTACCCTATTTTGTAACTTGGCCAAAAGATAGTAACTTACCATAAAGTATTGGTCACACGCGATGTGCTACCCAATGTTTAAAAATCATATTTACGATACTTTAACTTTTGGTCACAAACTTTCGTTAGTAAAAATGGATGGAATATTTCATTATGTTAGTCACTTGATCCATTTAATTGGTAAGTGAAGAGTGAAATCACGATTCTTCCCTTACTCATTGAAACCTTATGAATTATATAAAAGAAATTACCATATGACCATCATTTGATAAAAAAAAATAGCTATAAAGTAAAAAATAAAATAAGTTAACTACATAATAAAAAAAAAACTGAAAAACACATTTACATCTTACGATCAAACAAATTTACAAAAAAGAAACAAAAAATCTCGTAGCATAGCGTATATGACCAATACTTTAGGGTATCGTAAATGTGATTTTTGAACGCTGGGTAGCACAACGTGTGTGACCAATACTCTAGCACGCATGCCGATCTTCTTTATGTCAGTGTTTAGGGCCCCCAAAAGAGTAGTCCATTTGTTGGAGGTCTGTAGAGAAGATTCTTATGGTGCACGGGAAGAGAGATGAGAAGTCTCTTTAGGGTTCCGTGGGACGTGATGTGCAGGTCCTTGGATTCAGTTGGGCTTTGTGCTCGTTCTCTCTCGAAGGTGAATGTGAGCCTTATTATGAAATGATGGTGGCGGTTTGCTATGGAAAGACTTGCTTTCTAGAGGCAGATTCTTTGTGCTTGTCATGGGTGGAGTGAGTCAGAGTGGTACCTTGGGTGCTATTAGTTTCTCTAAGAACCGCTTTGCCTTTCAGTAGGCATGTGGTGGGTTTAATGTGTAATCCGGGGTTTAAATGAGTGTTTGGTTTGGCACTTTACGATGGGATCTCGGGACTTAGACCACGATTCGGTTTTGGGAGGATCTGTGGCTTTTTGACACAGTACTAGTGATCTGGTTCCTCGTCTTTATAAGGTGGTGGAGGGTCATCGTGAGTGGGTCTAACCAGTTAGTGGGACTCTTTGGGTTAGGGAAAAGAGGAGTTAGAGGTGATCCGGACGCGGCTGGCATGGGTTCGGTTGACTTGTGTGAGCGTTGATTCGTTGGTCTGGTCCTGGGCGCTAGGAGGTTTCTCGTCGGCCAGAGCTTAATAGGTTGGGGGGCTATTGTGGGTATGCCTTGGTCATTAGTTAATTGGTCATCCCCAGTTTTGCCTAAGGTTCAGACGCTTTCTTGGCTCTTTTCTCAGCGTGGGGTCCCCACTATTTTTCTTTCTTGGTGGATAAGGAGGTGTCGATCCCGATTGGCAGGTGGAGTTGTATGTTGTGAAATCTTACTAGAGAGGATATCAGTCATTTGTTTGTGTCTTGCTCGTGGTCCTAGATGTTTTTCTCTTATCTTGGCATTGTGGGGTGTTGTTGGCACTCTCCTGGTGGTTCCGTCGCTCTTTTGGAGTTGTGGGTGTCTCTGTTGGGGTATGTCGGTTGAGGTCTGCGTTGAATGGTATCGGGTTGTTGAGTTTGTGGCATATGTAGGTTGAGCAGAATCGACATGTCTTCTCTAAGGAGGCAGCTATCGAGCCCAGTATCCTTCGAGCCAGGGTGCAGCATTTATCCAGCCTGAGTGTGGCCGACTAGTAGTTTACCCTCCTTAACTTGATTGAGTCTCCAATTGATGAGCTGATGAGCTGTTGTGCTATGTTTGAGGAGTTCAACCTCTAGTTCCTTAGCCCTTTCAGGTGCCTGTCTATTTTTCCGTCAGGTCTAGTGAGTGTGTGTTCAGAGGTAGGTTTGGGCTCCTTTCCTTGGTAAGGCCCGGTGAGTACTTGTCATAGAGGTTACGTTAGAGGCTTATCCATAACATTTCACTTTGCAACATAAACATACATTAAATTTAGCGTACACATACAACTGAAAATTACAAAACATACATTAATTTCGTTTATTTTTATTTTTTTTGAGTAAATCTTTTTTTTCTTGCTTCAAAACATATTCAATATGCTACTTGATAGATAGGTCTTGGAAAAAGAAAAATATTGGCGCAAGAAAAAATTAAATCGGAGTAGAAACGAGACAGGAAAGATCAAATTAATAAACTTGGTGGAAAAAGAATTATGGATATTCCAAAATTGGAATAATATTGGATGGTGTAGATTAGTTCTGCGTTCTGACCAGAAATAAGGTTTGTACTTGATAGCCCCATATATATATATATATATATATATATATATACAAAACGTAGAACTAATCTGGGCCATTGATTAGCCAGATCGGATGACCACCGAAATTCAGGGGGGGTGGGGGTGATTGATTACGAAATCAATTACAAGATATGTATTAATTAAAAAGATATTAGAAGATATGCATTAAATCTGGGCCTTCAATTCTATGATCCAAGGGTCCAGATTAAAAGTTCTGCGTTCTGACGAAGTTACAAGGTTTGTACCTGATTGTTATCATATATATATATATATATATATACGGGTGCAATCAGGTGCGAACCTGCTTGTGCAGTGTATCTGGTTTGCGGAAATAGTGGTCTCGGTTTGCGGTGTTTTTGCAAACCATATTTTTCTCAAGATAAAATGCTTTTTTTTCAAACTTCTTTTCCGCAAACTGGGATGCTTATTTCCGCAAACCATATTCGCTATTTCCGCAAACCAGATACACTATTTTCGCAAACCATATATTTTCTCAACATAAAAATGCTGTTTTTTCAAACTTTTTTTTCCGCAAACTGGGATGCTTATTTCCGCAAACCATGTTCGCTATTTCCGCAAACCAGATTTGAGGTTCGCACCGTAAGGGAGGTTTGCACGTGATTGTCTCCCTATATATATATATATATATAGAACTGGTATCAGGTACAAACAAGCCCTTATTGTGCAAACTGCGAAAGCACGAGAGCCATAGGATCCGCCCAAAGTGATGTCAGCAGAGCGCACCAGATGCTGACACGTAGGCGCGTGCGCTGCTGGTGCGCGTGCGCACAATGCTGATAGTTTACATAGCACGATGCTAATAGTTTAGTACAAAATGTGTTGATATGTTACATTTCTACTAAACTATCAGCACCGTGCTATGTAAACTATCAGCACTGTGCGCGTGTGCACCAGCACTGTATGCGCGCGCGCTGCTGGTGCACACGCGTGCCACGTGTCAGCATATGAGGCGCTCTATTGACGTCATTTTAACCGCATCATGTGACTCTCGTGCGTTCGCAGTTTATACAATAAGAGGCGTTTTCATCATCCTCATACACAAAATATCATCATATCTTACACAATTAATTAATTAATTAACCATAAATAATCATTCTCAACTAACTATACAACAATATATCTCTAACACTTATTCATCTCGGCCACAAATTTACTTAAATATAAAAATATATTCAAAAGTATTAATGAAGGGCAGTATATATACACCAGTATCTTAACCAATCTTAGAGGTTTTGGCCATGGCGGTGAAGCGGGCAGCTGCAACTTTTGGTTCTCCTTCGCTGTCGAAAAAGCTCCATGGGTATGTATTCTCTCCTGCATCAGATCTTGATTTGCAGATGAAGCTGGTGACGATGCTACGACGTGGTCCTTTTTCTGTGCTCGCTCTGTCTACAAAAGGATTAGGGTTTGTAGCTTCGTGCGTCTCCGCTTCTCTTGTGGCGGCGGCAGAATGTACTCCCGGTAAGGTGTTTTCCGGGCTTGAAGCGAACAGGGCGGTTGCAATGGTCTACAACGCCGGCCGTCACCATACGTCGATCGGCGAGGATACGGAAGCAGCGTCGGGGACAAAACCCGCTAGGGTTTTCCATGGTGGTGGGCCGGTTGGATCTGCAGGCGTGGGCCTGGGTTATGTGGCGGGCCGACATCTGACACAGTGTTCAGCGGCGTCAGATGGAGGTTCACAGGTAGCAGCGGCGGGGGGCGCAAGCACCCCCGCCTCCAGGAATGAGTCCGAGGTGGCCCAGGAAGGGGGTGGTCGACTGTGACCCCTTCTTGGCGAACAGATGGCGAGGGTACCATCGACAGTCGTTATCTGTCTCTCCTACCAGTCCGGTGTCAGCAATCCCGCGTTCATGAGCCCTAACATTATCAGTCAAGGGAGGACGACGCACGTTGACTCACCGGGGGAGATGGCAGTCCACCAGTATTCCCCTCTCACTTGGCTGGCTCGGCCAGTTCCATTTGGTCGAAGTATGTTGTATCGGTATCCAAGGTTCCGCTGGATGCTACCGCAGATATCCCCCTTCAACCGCCACTAAGCATCGAGCAACTTTTAGATTTCTGTTATTGCTTTCTGTTTTTAGTTGGATTCTATCATGTAAGATGAGTACAATTATTTGCACGTCAACCTATTTCATTTTCCAGTAATAATATTATCCGTTCTTTCTCAAAAAATAAAAGGACAGTATATATCAAAAGTAGAAATATTTAATAGTATTTGCGAAGGCCAAATCGAAGATCACGTATATTCTCTGTGGTCACCCGCACCAACTATTATTACATTAGGATAGTCTTTATCTTCATCCTTATCATCTCTTTTGCTTTCCATCTGAGGGACCACCTGCAGTGCACAACCATTGAATTTATATTTATATTTTCCTTTCAAAGATTTTATTTTTAATAAAATATCAATCGTCTGTACGGCGTAATCGATGTTGCAAGGAAATCGATACGTATAACCCACCTGATCTATGGATGAATCGAGTGTCTGAGGTGACAATCTCCTCCTCCTCCTGTCACCCCTACCGTGGATGCATGAACCCACCACACCTGTGCCAAGTACACAAACACTAATAAAAAGTTAAAATATCACTGTTTCCAAAAATATCTCTTTTTCCTATTTGCTTTACAGAATAACTTTAATTATTCAAGTGTAAAACTATAATTACGACAGTCATTATATTAGTTGGATTTAAGAGCCTCATGACATATAGTAATTGATAAAAATTAATCAATCCACACATTTTCAACTTTAACATGATATTCTAAAAACAAATTATTAAAATATATTTTGCATGGTAATGACCAAAGCCATGTTTTTATTTATTTTTTTTTATCGGCGAATGCATATATCAATAACCTCAATTCCGAGGTGAAAAAGGTTACAAAAGAAAAACACAACCTCACTACAGATTGTGGGAAACAACAGGCAAAATCTAAGACTAAAACAAAGAACCGTACAAGAGATAAGGAGAATTAAGCAAGAGTTTGAAGCAGATCATGAGCCCTGAGGTTAGCCGAGGTGCAAGTCTGGCCAAGAGTTGTTGATGATCAACAAGTGAGAAGCTGCAAGTGAGGAGCTTCAAAGTAGGGGAAGAGATGACCATGTCTGTCTTCAACGGAGTCAAAGTAGCCCTAACGGGTAGATCAATCTCAAGCACACGGTCTCAGCCAAAGCAGTAAATCTGTCATAGTTTCACAAAAAAACCGAGAAAAGAACACAAAGACCCAACCACAGACCAAACCAAACTCACCCCAAATCGCATAAACTGAACCGAAACCTTACATAAAATTTCTTTAGAATAGCCAGGGGCCAAAATCCCCACAGAGGCCAACACCAACTGTGAGGACCCATCCTCATAGCAAGGATGGGAACCAAAGACTAGAAGGCAGGAAATAGTAAAGTATAACGAGATAAGGGGAGAGAGGGAGTGGTAAAAGTCACAAACCAAAGGTTGGAGAGGAATCTGTGGTAAGAACCACGTCTCCAAAGGAGCTGCCCGAGCCAGAGCGGTCCAGATCTGCCGGGTAGAGACAGATCCGAGCAAAAGAAGAATGATGACGAGGGCCGGCGAAGTAAGCCGGAGCCGAAGCAAGCCGGAGTCGAGGGCTTGTGGACCGAAGTCGAGGGTCTGAGCGTGAGGGCCTGAGCGTGGAAGGAGAAGCTGCTCCGGAATCAGGGAGACCATGGCCGGAGTAGTGAGTTTGCAAGCAGAATCGTCACCGACGAGAGACGGGGGCAGATCTGAGCCGGGGAGCAGCGAGCCGGGGAGGGGAGAGTAGAGGAGCGGCGGGTCTGTGCCGGAAAGGCCGGTGACGAGCCAGGGAAGCCAGATCTTGGGCGGGTCTGTGCCGGAAAGGCCGGTGGAGGCCAGATCTGGGTGAGACACGGCCACCGGAGACGGACGGAGCAAGAAGGAGGGCGAGACTCGGGAGCCGGAGACGGGCGAAGCAAGGAGGGGGAGGAGGGGCAGCAAGACCTCACCGGTGACAGCTTGGCCGGAGCCGCGCCGTCACCGGCGAGGGAAGGGGAAGACGAAGGCTGAAGGGTTCGGGCACGAGAACCAAGTCAAAGAGATTTTGGGTTTTTTTTAGTTATAGTAGTTTAAGGGTAAGCCATGTTTTTATTTAATCTTTATGAACTAAGAACTTATTCTTTTGTACATGAAATCGTGAAGAAGAGCAAAAAATAAAACATAAAATGAGCCATTGTATACAAACATATGAGAGCATCCACAACCATAACATTAGCTTAGCATTACCAATTTATATTAGAAGAGAGAATCAATTGACACGTAGGAAAGAGAACACTCTTTTTGGTGATGCTTAACTTTTTATCTACAATGGAGCAATGCTAAGGTAGAGCTATATTTCTTATTTTATTCTTATTTTATTATATTAATTCATTTATTTTTAATCTTGAAATAAAAAGGTTTAAATATAATATTAGAAAAACATGTAATCTATTTGGAGGGCGGCTCCGGCGACCATTAATTTTTCCGAGCAGTGAACGAACGAAGGAAGCCTCTATTTTGTTCAAGAAGTCGACGTGCTTCTCGTCGGTCCAACTTCCGGGAACTTCCTATTCCATTAATCTTTTGTATATATATATGGTGCAAGTGCAGCAGCTTTTCTTTGGAACCTATTTTGCTCCCTTCTTATTTATATAGCCAATGCTTAATGGATCTACATCTACTACGGTACTACCCACGTGGCCTCGGGATGGATCAAACACCGTGTAAAACTGTGCATCTTGTGGATATTTATGCCTCTCTTTAGATATTTTTCCCTCTAATCTACCCTACTAAATATGCTCATAGAGGGACTGAGTTTTCATCGATATTATAGATTTTTGGAAAAATTACACATAACCTCCCTTAGTATCGTCGTATTTTCACATCACCTCTTTAACTATTTTTTTACATTTATCCCCCTTAACTTTAGTTTTTTTGCACTTTAGTCCAACGTCATCCAAAAACAAACGGAAAAAAACATGTGCAAGGGGGTAAATGAAAAACATGTGCAACGTCATTGGATGGAAAGTTAACGGTGTTGGACTAAAGTGAAAAAAAAAATGAAGTTAAGGGGGGTAAATGAAAAAATAATAATTAAGGGGTATCTGAAAATAAGCCAATACTAAGGGAGGTTATGTGTAATTTTCCCTAGATTTTTATTTGGAATCGGTACTATTTTTTTTAATTTAGCGAGACAATCAAATAAAAATAATATATAAATAATTTTTGAGATTGATATGAGACCGACCAAAGATTGAAGATAGATGTATTAACATTTTAGACAAAATTAAAAGAATCCTTTTGTGCAATTTAAGATTTATTTTAAAAATCAAAATGTCAGAAACTATAAAGCACACGGAAGGTGTTAAATACTCTGTCAGGTGATTGTCTTGAGTTGTTATGGCTTTCCGAGCGATCCCAATCCGAGGAAGACGAGCCAAAAAGAACCGGCTATAGCGAGGTCCAATGGGCTTCCATCCCCTCATCGGACCCCATTTCGTGAGACTAATGATTCAGGTTTTCATCCCTCTATTGAACTGGCTGGTAAGAATCAATCCCGTCATCATCATCTTCCTCACCATCGAACGAAACCACATTCTTCCTCCCTTGGATTGAGAGCAGGTCGATATGCACCAAATCGGACCAAGGATGGCCCCTTACCCAGCTACGAGAAGACGACGACGACACATCTAGCAGAGAACAACAAACAGGGCATCAAAGGATAGAAATAGTGAAAAAAAAATCAGTAGTACTGACCCGACGAAGGAAGAAGGTTCAATCCTACCCGAGATCCAAGTCTGGCCATAGGAACAGAGAGATAGCCGATGAGAAGTCGTGCAGGGAAAATCCGCCAATGCCTACGGAGATTCCAGAAAAGAGAGAAGAAAACAAAACTCAACTGAGAAGAAGCTAGCCAATGCAATCCTAGACTACACCAACGACAACAACATGACACATTGAGATCATTTAGGATTAAGATACTAATTTTTTTTCAAAACCATCTCTTTCTCTTAATTAATTTGATTGCTTCTTTTATTCCTCCATCATTCATTCATTTTAACGGTATTAAAAGTTAAATGTAAAACCAATCTTCAAGTTTTAGTCGCGAGCAATAAACTACTCAAAATTTAAAAGTGTCAAAGAAAATATTATAAGTTTTGGTTACATATCATTTGCATGTTTTTTTATAAATTGATCACAGATCATTTACATGCCTCCAATAATGACCAACACTTTTAGGTAATATAGTACATGTGACAAATAATTTAGGATATGTTTCACATTTAACCTGATATTATATAAAGAACATGAGTATTTCGATTAAAATAAATTTGTGTTTTTAAAGATAAATAAAATTAGTAGAGATGAAGTTATGGATTTTGTTTTTAAATTAATATATTTGAAATATAAAATGAAGACTAAATTCTTATTCTTTTATTAAATTTATACAAACTACAATAAAAAAGTTCATAATTCTATTTTTATGTAATCATGAAAGAAAAGGGAAAAACTTACACAAATAATTTTTTTTAATATATATATATATACACACACATAGGTATACACTCATGCGTTACCTATATGTGTTTTTGTTAATTATTACCTAATTATAGACCTTTAGAAGAAGCTGATCTAATTGATATAAAGCCAATGACACACATTGTAATTATATCCAACTTTTATTTCTTTTTTTGTAATATTGCAATTCAAAAGGGCACAAACGTCTTTCTATGAACCAAACCCTAAAAAATGCTACCTCACAGGGGCACACCTCATAAATCTCTGTTGGTTTTGCTCCTCTCCCAAACAATTGTCGCCGACCACTAGGCTCCACCTCTGTCATCTCTTTTCCCCGTCTTTCGATGCTGCTCCATATCGCCGCCACCGCTCCACCGTGTTGTCATCTCCCAGCAACCCCCTCGACGTTCAGCAACGAATACAAGTTCGTACCCCAGTTGTAGAGATGATATGATCAGCAACGACGCTCGAGCTCCCGCTGCTCATCGGCGATGACTCCAGCTTGGATCTGCTGCCGTGTAGATCTATCTCTCCGCCCGAGTTGCAGACCTCGCCACCGCAGATCGATCTTTCCTCCCCGCATCTGCAACTAAGTCTTCATCCGCACTGGTGTCCTCGATCTCGCCGAGCTCTGATCCATGGTTGCGCGCCACGTCGTGCGGAGCTCGCACTGCCCATGCTTAAGCTCGCCATGGAGGAGTTGCGCTGGCCGTGCTCGGAGAAGCACTCCATAGAGGAGCTGCGCAGGTGGGTCACCGTCTTGAACCCCTTTCTCACCGCCGTGTGTCTCCAGTTGTCCACCATCGACCAACTACTCTGCCACCGTCCCGAACCGCTGCTCCACTACGTCTCTCCCTCTCTACCAACCTCCCTGACCATGTTCTCGAGTTCTGGTCATGCTCGGGATTAATGTCTGAAACATTTATTTTCTCCAACTTAAAGGGTAATTATTTAATTTGTAACTATGTTTTGGGCGTGGGGGTGTCTTGATTTTTCATTTTGAACACAGTTTAGTTTGATTTCATTTCGCAACTAATTGTTAGGGTATTTTTATGTAATTTTCAGTATAAATTTCTATAACTCTTAGATCATGTTTATGTAATCTTTATAATAGGGTAGTAATTTGTAAGAGTTTCATATTCAGCATGAGTTTGTTTTTTCTGAGATTTTTTTGGTAGTATTATTTTGTAACATTTATGGTAGTATTATATAACATTGTGGGTAGTTTTTTGTAACATTTTAGTAATTTGTAACCGTTAATTTTCAGTTTGGTTTTGTTTTTTGGTTGCTTTTGTATTTGGTTCATATTTCGTTATGTAATTGTCAAGTAGTTTTTTTGTAATAGGAGTAATTTGTATTTGGTTAATATATGCTTCTGTAATTGTAAAGGTAGTTTTTTTTTTGTAATGATAGGTACAAATTTCTGTAATGATGGGTTTCCACTTCTGTAATTGTGTGTAATTTTAAGTGTTATTATGTAAATTTTTTGCAACTTTTTATGTTATCATTAGATTTGGAATTAAAAAAACTTGTAATGTCGATTATGAACTCTATAACATTGGGTGTAAAAATCTGTAACATCGATTTTTATAACTGTAGGTGTAGATTTTTGTAACATATGATATATAATTCTGTAAAATTGTAACATTATTTATTGTGTAGGAACATTGTTACAATTTTTTTGTAATATCCAAGATAAAATTTGGTAATGTTAGACATGATAATATGCAACTCTAATAATAAAATATGAATACACAATCAAAAATTGAAAATTAATCTAAAAAAAATCAGATTTGAAATGTAAAAAAAAATCTGCACAAAAAAAAAATAAGGGAGATGGATTTACTAAATTACCCTTTTGTTAATTTTCTATTTTATTTATAGATAATTGAAGCTGAAAATCTAGAGCCATTGGATATAATACATCTAAGGGTTCATAATAAAGTAACAAGTAACAAAACTGACTATGGTAACGCATGAAAGTGCCCACGTGTATATATATATATATATATATATATATATATAGGATAACATTCCGGTACGACTTGACCAATTTTGTGCGAAATACGACTAAATCCTAGCCTTGGAATCGCAAATCGCATGGCTTAATTTTTTTATTTTTTTTTTCACCAACTTTCTTATTTTGATCTTTCCCGCTTCGTTTCAACTCTGATTTAATTTTTTCTTGCGCCAAAAACTTTCTTTTTTCAAGATCTATCTATCAAGTAGCATATTGAATATGTTTTGAAGAAGAAAAAAACATGTACAAGCAAAAACACAAATTGTTAACCGTGCACTAATGTATGTTTTTGCAACTGCATTTGTATGAATAAGCTAATCTTAATGTATGTCTTTTATGTATGTTTTTACAACAGCATGTTTTTTAATTTTTATTTATATATGTACGCTGAACTTAATGTATGTTTATACAATTTTAAATGTATGTTCTTGGCATTTTCATTTGTATGTGTATGCCAACCTTAATGCATGATGTTTCAGTTGTATGTATACGCTAAACTTAATATATGTTCTTACTATTTTCATTTGTATGTGTATGTATGTTTTGTACATGTAAGCTAATAAATTAAGATTAGCTTATTCATACAAATGCAGTTGCGAGAACATACATTAGTGTACGGTTAACGATTTGTGTTTTTGCTTGTACATGTTTTTTTCTTCTTCAAAACATATTCAATATGCTACTTGATAGATAGATCTTGAAAAAAGAAAGTTTTTGGCGCAAGAAAAAATTAAATCGGAGTTGAAACGAAGCGGGAAAGATCAAAATAAGAAACTTGGTGAAAAAAAAAATTAAAAAATTAAGCCATGCGAAAATCGCAGCCCTTGGGCAATATGCGATTCCAAAGTTGGGATTAAGCTGTATTTCGTATTTAAAGATTGTGTTGTACCTGAAAGCTCCCATATATATATATATATATATATATATATATGTGTGTGTGTGTGTGTGTGTGTGTGTGGGCACTTTCATGCGTTACCATAGTCAGTTTTGTTATATATATATATATATATATATGGTAGCTATCCAGTAAAAACCACCCTTATTGTGCAAACTACAAACCAATCTAAGCCACAGGATGCGGTCAAAGTGACATCAGCAGAGCGCGCACGATGCAAACTACACGTGACCGCTTCGCGCTCGCGCGGGTGCTGATCGTTTACAAGCACGGTGCTGATAGTTTAGCACAAATGCAAACTATCAGCACTGTGCACGCAAACTATCAGCATCGTGCTGCGCAAACTATCAGTACTGTGCGCGCTCGCACCAGCAGCGCGCGCCCACGTGTCAGCACCTGGTGAGTTCGTAGTTTGCACAATAAGGTGGGTGTTTTATATATTTATTGCCCACGTGTCGGCATCTGGTGCACTATGCTGACATCACTTCGGGGGGATCCTATGGCTCAGATTGGTTCGTAGTTTGCACCGATACCATTACAAACACCTCTTATTGTGCAAACTACGAACGCACGAGAGCCACTGGATCTGGTCAAAGTGACGTCAGCAGCGCGCCCCAAATGTTGACACGTGGTGCACGCGCGCATAGTGCTGATAGTTTACATATCACAGTGCTGATAGTTTACATAGCACAATGCTGATAGTTTAGTACAAATGTAACCTATCATCACTTTTGTACTAAACTATCAGCACCGTGCTATGTAAACTATCAGCACTTTGCGCGCGCGCACCACCAGCGCGCGTGTCCACGTGTCAGCACCTGTTGAGTTCGTAGTTTGCACAATAAGGTGCGGTGTTTTATATATTTAACTGTCCACATGTCAGCATCTGGTGCGCTCTGCTGACATCACTTTGGGGGGATCTTATGGCTCAGATTGGTTCGTAGTTTGCACAATAATGGGTGATTTGTACCTGATACCAACTATATATATATATATTGTGATAATACCTTATTATATTTCTTAATAGGGGTTACTCCATGTCCTAACTCTGTACTGCACTTAATTGTCAAATCCGCACCCAAACTTTGGAAAATTGTCAAATAGTAACGAATTTCAACACTGAATTATTAAAAACCAACAAGTACTATTTAAATTGACTGTTTCCGTGAACAGTGACTCACGTGCGTCTCACGTGACTCATTTTATAATGGAGCTTGGGCGAGCTGAGGTCACGAAGAGATAAGCCCGAAGCTCGGACACAAAGAGATGAAGTTCGAAGAGCTAAGATGAAGAGATGAGGTCACGAAGAGATGAAGTCAGCCAAGTTAACGTCCGAAGGAAGAACATATTTGAGGGCGAACTCAACTTTTCACTTGGTCAAGTTAACGTCCGTTTAAAATTAGAAACATTTGGTGTATAAAGATGTTTGACCGTTACTACATGACAATTTCAGTTTTATAGGGTTATGATTTAACAATTTCTGAAAGTTGGCCGTTAGGACATGGAGTAACCCCTTCTTAATATTATGGTCAACTCAATGGAAATAATTTTATGTATTGAAGTTTTCTGTTATTTTAGCATAGAAATCACGTGTTATAAATTTATTGATTGAATAATACAAACGAGGGCATCTAATAGTGGAGACACGGACCACATTAGAATAGGTGTAGAGTAGGCTTCCCTAACTAGCCATTGGGATACCTTGTTCGATGATCTTTTCACAAATCGAGGTTGGTATCCTCGATTAAAAAAAGTATGAATTTGATGTCCCTGATGATATTGTCAACCGGAGATAGGTGCAGCTGAGAGGCCGAGATGAGATGCATGATTCCCTGGGCATTAGTGCACAGGATAGTCCTTTTCAACTTCCAGGCCCATGCCATAGCGAGAGTACCGAAATAACATAGGCTTCAATAATGCTTGGGTGTCAAGTGTCTGGAATCATCATGTTCCCCTCCTTTAGTACAATCCATGTGTCGGACTACTAGATAAATTCCTACCCCGACTAGTCCGTCTCTTTCAATACCGCCCCATCTACGTTAATAATAATTATAATGCATCTTGCGGGGCGGGGCGTTGGGGGGGGGGGGGGAGGTTGCAAAGTTTCTAAACCGTGTCTCCTAGGGTGTGTGGAGGCCGGCAGCCCCGAGGTGGTTGGACAATAGCCTCCTCCCATGTTCGAATGTGACTTTGAACCATTAATTACAGGCTGGTGAGGGAGGGTTGGTACCTTACCATACTCAGCATTCCGGGATTTCCAAATCTACTAAAGCCACGTCGCTATTTTTGAAATCTTTGTCGAAGGTTGTCCTTGTACCCATTGGTCCCACCACGTGGCGATGGCAATCCTTAGGGTGATCTTATCACCTAGTTAGGAGTAGAGCCCATAATCACGTGTAGAGGGGAAGTGGATGAAGAGATGGTCCACGATTTCATTCTGAACACAATGGATGTGGAATTAAGGGCTAATAGAACTAACCAAGTACACATATGCACGACCACATGAAGGGATCCCATGACGAGTCTCCAAAAATATATATACGGATTCTGGGTTGAATTTGAAGACGCCATATACTGTCCCATGGATTTGTCCTTGGGGCAGGATTGCCTCATGATCGTAGAGCTTGATATCCAGCCTTAGTGGAGTACCTTTCTTTTGGGTCGAGCGCCTAGTACTAGGCGTCCTTAGCGTGAGACACACACATGGGAATAACTCGGATAACCGCTTTGTCCCTCGGTGTGAACAAGGATTTGACACGGGTGGTGCCCCACCATCGGGCGTTCGAGAGCATTAGTGAGGCCACCTTGATTCCTCTAATCCCATAGAGGACGTATGAACACAAGTGTTGTTACATCTAGGTTGTCCATGTTTGTGTCAAGCAAGATGTTATCCAAGATGTCATCAGATATCATGTGTGTGCCCAACAGCAAAGATAGAAAAGATGTCAACCTAGATGTCTACAGACATCTTATGTGTATCCAGTACTACAAATTTGTTTCCTAAACATGAATATACTCATGCGATAGAGTTTTATCTATTTTAGGAAGTAAGATTCGTTTCCTAAACGCGAAGATACTAATGCATAAGATTTTTATTCGATTTAAGAAGTATGATTTATTTGTTTACTAAAAGTGAAGATATTCTGCGATAGTGATCTCTTCGATTTAAGAAAAGATTCTAGTGCAAGGAAAAAAAAAAGATTTAGCTTGATCATGACTCCAACGATTGTGAAACCCTAGGAGGCAAGTTTACAAGCTGTAGGAGCTATATAACTCAAGAAGATATTCAGAGTTCTGATTGGATTGCGTGCTGACATACATCAAGATGTCGGATCAAGTTGACGAATATCTTGTGCGTGCATGTCCTAGTTTAACGATAAGTATCTTATGTTTCCTATTTTGAAGATACTTCTATTCCAAGCATCAGATTCGTTTTTGGAATTATTTCCTAGCTCGAAGAGACTTTTATTCTAAAGATCTATTTTCTTTAGGAATTGTTTTAGGTTATGGAAACTTGGAGATTGAGTTAGACCGTGACTTTGAGATTTGAGAAATCCTAAGGAGGCACGACTACATTAGACGGAGCAGGTATAAAAAGAATAGGGTATCGCCCTTAGCTGTTGATTGCCATTGTTATGATATGTGGATCATTATTGTTGTTTGTGAAAGACTATTTTGTTTGTCATTCCTAGTTCATGATTTCAGAGCTCTTAGACGTGCTGGATTAGTGTGTCGAGTGGTTGAATGAATTGAACGAAGAAGGACATTGACGTTCTCATCCTCGATTTGTAACTGAAGAGTGATGAGTTGTTTTGAGTTGTGTTCGCGTGATCGAAGTGTCACGATCAACCTTTAAAGACCGCAAGGCTACTTCGAGACGGTAAGGGCTCGTAGAGTGGAATCAAGAGTGCCTATTGGATTCAGGGAGAGACCTTGAGATAGGTTTGCAGTTGTAACAGTAGAATATGTTTGGTATGGAGGATCTGAACTTGTATGTTTTCATTATATACAAATAGTGAAACCTTTCCACTAGCAAAATTCCCCAAACGTAGGTGATGATGCACCGAATTGGGTAACCAACTAGTGTGTCTTCGTGTATTTCATGTTTTATTGATTATACCCATTATGTTCTATAGCAAGATGCCAGTCAACTAGTCTTAACTTATTGGAAGACCTCTTCCTACTGTACTTAACAAGAACTTCAATTTGTATCAGATCTAGCCACCCACTCTACGCGGTGTGATTCTAAAGGGATAAATTTTGTGTGTGCATAATAGAGAATTATAGAGAAGGAGATGAAGTAGAGATATGGTACCAAAATCTTGGGCATCTAACTTTGAAAAGCATGCAAAGGATCATTGTAGAAGAGGCCATCGTAGGAGTACCAGACCTCAAGATCCGAGAAGGAAAAATCTGTAGTGATTGCAAAATTGGCATACAGATCAAGATGTCAGACAAGATGTTCCAACATCTTGCGACCTCTAAGATCTTAGAGAAACTTCACGTCACTTGACCCAAAACCCAGTTTTGGTCATGTTCCGTGACAACTTCCGCTTAGCCATTCTCCATCAGTGTGTTAATGAGTTCCATCCTCTGGTGTGACCCTTAGGTTTGTGCATGTCGGTAGATCAACGTAAAATCCCATATACTTGATCCTACATAACTGGCGACTAACGAGACTTTAGTATTGCCTGACACTACATAACGAATAGATCTTGTCGATTCTAACATTTCTGTCGTTTATGTCGTTATCCTTTTATCTATAGATATCCTGATTGAGTTAAGGCATAGAACCATCATCCTTATTATTCTCAATCATTGTTCGTTTATATGTGAGATGATTGAATTTATGATACCCAGTATTAGGTGTATGACCACGATTTTCTTTCAGTCACTCTAGATCAAGCGGCCGAGAACTGATATCTTTCCCATACCATAGTATGAGGGATAAATCCCTTAGCCATCTTTCGTGTCACTCATTCAGTCCGTCCCCAAGCCAATCCCGACCGTTATGGAAACCCTATCACAAGTAATGTTGGGCTCAAGTCAAACTCATTTGTTTATGATACATGACAAACTACGAGAATGAATATGTTCATGACTTGATCTATGACACATATTCTTCTCGGGTCGTCCAATATCATGTCCCACATGATATCTGTGATCAGACTCTGTAATCCCATTTCAATGACTAAATAGAATGTAAGCCATGAAGAGCCATCTTTCATACTAGCCGCTTCTAGTGAAGCTTTGTTGACTAGGGACCCATCGATTATGGTCTATCTCGATCTATGGTTCTACTTCACATGGTGGGCATAGATTAGAACACACATCGATATATTGCTCCAACACATAAGTAATACATAAAGCCACTTTACTTTTATTGGTAACGATGATATATACATTTGGATGTTTACGATTGAACTACGAGCACTAAGACTAACACTCTGCTTTCCTCATTTCCCTAGCATACTACTTGCCCGGTTGTTGCGACACAACATAAATGGTCAAGTCGAGACGGGTAATGATCTAAGGATATACATCGCCAAGAACAACTGGAATAAGGAACAACCCCCTAACTTTTCCCTAGCATATACCAGGCTTTTAGCTATGAGATCAGTGTTTCGACAGTCATCAAAACTATATCTCGTTATTTTTAAGTATTTCCACTCATGTAACATTATTTCGACCCTCTTACATTAATAAAATTTCTCCGTTAGCTAAAAACAATAGGTCATATTATCTTTGCAAATTCAGTCCAAAATACATACAAAAATCTTGGTCTCAAATTCCCAAAAAATGATTATCGTATGTATTGCTTCATAATATTTAATGGTTTAAGTTATCTTTGTCTAGACATGTTTTTTTTATCAAAGAGAAATACAAAAAAATCCTATTGTAACTTAATTTAACACATAACCCACATGTGTTCTCAAACGAGTGTATCCACTGGGATTCGAACCTGTGACCTCAAGGACAGACATGGTTTCTTTTGTTCTACGCTAACATTTATTTATGTTGTTTATTAGTCTTTTTCTTGTTTAGTTATTTTGAAATTTGAGTAGTTGACTTGTACTGAAATTCTAGCCTAGCTTAATAAGCTTTGTTTACATGAATTGATATGTTCCACACTACGGATTTAGTGAAAATTTGATATGCACCTGGAGTGCCACACCCATCAACTTGAGCTTCCACATTGGAAGATTATGGACCTCAAGAAATTAGATAAAAGGTGTCACCTCCTCTTCACCTTCTCCTTTATCGGTGATGTCTGTGGCCTTAGTCCATGGTAATAACCAGTGGCGGCCTCCCCACTCCATTCCTTCTTCCCCCACTTGCTTACTCGTGAAGTCCCTTCTTCATTTTCTCGTTGGTGGTGTTCTCTGTGGCTTCTATGATCTCTGACATCAACTCTCGTCTCTCTTCACCCTACTGTAGTCCATAGTACGCTCACGGGGCACTACCAGATTTAGTTTTCCTTCAGAAATATGGTTTCGACGTAGGTAACCTGATCGCAGGCCTCCCTTACCTAGCTGTGTGGCGGTGGTTGTTGGTGTCTCCGAGAGTGCTGGTAGATCGGTTGTAGTAGATCCGGTCATGTTGGCTGATTCATGGTCCGGCGTCCGTTCTCCTTGTCCAACTATGTCTGAGTAGGTTTTTTTTTGTCTCCGAGACGTGCTTGGCTGCCGCTTGGTTCGAAGTTTCGAGTTGGCTTCTTACAGGTTTTGGAAGGTCGGGTCACCTTCATCGGCACTTGTGGTGATGGCCATCGGTGAAGCCTTCACTTTCTTCGATCTAGTGTGGTTTGTTGTACCTAACATATCTGTCGGCCCTCTGATCTATCGGCTCGCGCGGTCGTTCGTTACCTCTTGTTGACCCCGTTGGGTGTGCGGTCGTGACTCGTTTTAGATCTAGTTTTGGGACGCGTTTCTTCATCCTCTCAGGTGTTGATCTTTGTGGATCTGGTCTTGTTACGTTACATGCTCGGAGATCTACCCCTGTCTAGTTATTGGTCTCGTTTGGTGCGGTTGTCCAGGGTGAGGACGACTTGTATCCCTTATTACTTGTCCAAGTTTTGTGTTTCCCTCATGGACATTATTGGTTTACGTTTGTTCATCTCTTGTTTCCTTTTACTTCGGTGGTTAGGGCTCGCCCGTTTGTAGGTGTTGGCCGTCGGGAGTGGTTCAGGCCTTTGTCCCTTTGGTTGACAAACTAAATAATTCGATTTTAGGTTCAGTGAGTTCTAGTGCGTATTTCCCATCGGATCTACCTTTGTTGTTTGCAGTGTTGGCCGCCAGCTTATTAAGGGTCCTCCTCCTCATATTGTGAGAGGTCGATAGCTCAAATGAGTCAGTGTGTATAATAATATTTGGCGTTTGTTTGGGCGATTACAAGTTTCTTTTGCGCTTAATGGTTGGAAAATCTAGGTTGTAGACCTTTTTTATTTTTGTGGGCTTTATGGTTGTAAAATCCAGGTTCTAGACTTTTTTTTTATATTCTATTGTTAAACGCTTAGTGGTTGTAAAATCAGGTATTTTACACCTTGTTCTACTAGTTTTTTACTTGTAGGATTGGTTGTCTAGGTCGAGGTTGAGACTTGTTTAGTCCTTTGGTGTTGTGTTAGGCCAAAACTAGTTTGGTGCTAGCTATTGTTTGGGCTTTGTCTGTGGTTCACATCTTTCATCCTCTGAAAGATGGGTTTTAATATATTTGTTTTTTGAAACGGTAAGATTAATAGACATATTGGAATCTAACTGTAGAATTAGAATGAAAGAAGGTGTGAAGTAGATCGTTGATCGATGTGTTAGAATATAACTATGGTTGAGCATAACTATGGGCTTGAGCTTTTAATTAAATCGATTCTGTAATATGTCAGAACTTCGTACCTTACGGACCCGTGTTCAAACCTCACTATCTATAAAAATAAAGTAATATTATCTTCTCTGTTTATCTAGTTTTTCGTAATTGGTCAGCCCTTATAACGTTTTTCAATGGACTCTTATGGTCTTTTAAATAATTTACCTTGAAACCTGTAAACAGACTCGTATATGAGGACGTCTTTGGAATATAACTATAATTATTGGACTTTACGAGAAGAGAGTTGTTGAGATTGAGTTTTACTCCTTAATTAGAATCACACCTCTAGCCTACTGAGTTATTTCTTTTCCCTCTGCTCTTTGCTCAAGACATATTCATTAACTAATAAGCTGATTGTCCGGACAAGACATATTCTGTTTCTGCTTCCAAGTTATTAGTTTTGTTACATAATCATACATACATGATACTCCTCCATTAATCTGCAACGATAACTCCAGATCCAGACAGGTTTGCTCTGAATTTAGTATCTCTTACATTTTTGGCAGCACATCGATCATAGATGTGCAGAGATAATATATTGTATCTCTAGGCAGGGCCGCCAGTACATGTTCTTTATTGTACAATTCTCCATATATATATATATGTGAATAGTGAATAGTGAACAGTAAGCATAACAAAACTAGGAGTATATATAATATAGTATACGTGAAGGTGCTCATAATTAATCTCCTGTTTGTCTTGCAAAGGGAAGAGTTTGTCCGCGAAGAAAGGAGGAGAAGAAGGCGAGGGAGTTGCTAGGTTTGAAGAGAGGAACTGCATGCCCTGCTCCCCTGAATGTTGCAAATGTCAGTCCCTCGTATTCTTGGAACCACCCGCTCACCTGATTATCATCATCATCAAAAACAAAATGTTAATCAAACTCAACTTAAAGTGTTAAAATATAATTATAATTGGACCTTCAACTATTAATTTTAGCTTTATGTTGAGTTGGTCCTCCAATAATATGTAATTAACTCGCTGACCTGTTTGTCATGGTACCAGGGTCTCCATGCCTTGGTTATAGCCAGTCCCAGAGAGTTGATACTGTATCTTGTGGACAATACAGGAACTCTTCCATCTGTGTCTCCACTATACATATACATATATATATCAACAACATCAACTTTGGTTAATATCATCTTTTTATTAAAACAGACTAATAATCAAACCAGCTTCATTAATTAGTCGTTACCTGTACACCCATATTCTAAGTCCTGCTGCAATTAGCTTCTTGTATATAGGAAGAACGGATGGCTTTGAATCCGACCACTTGGTAAATATTTCGTAACTGAGTTCAAAAACACAAATTATAACAGAAACGTGTACCACAAGTTATAATAAAGTAAATAGAAAAGTTGAGATAATATATATTACTTGCAAATTTTCCATTTTTTAAGCTGCCCACCAAAACTGACATGAAGAGCCTCCTGAACATCTGGCCTGTTGTAGTAACTCTCAGCATATTTGTCGAGACAAGGGTCGTAACCACCTAAAATCCTCGGCATCTGGAAGTGATAATCAAACCCATTAATAATTTTTCAATAATTAATGTTGTTGTTGTTGTTGTTAGTACTACTAATTAAGTTACCATATTGGAGGGTCTATTGAGTTGCATGAGTTGGAGTAGAGAGTTGTCTGTAGAATTTGTAACACAGACGGATGTGTAGAGGCTGTAGATATCGATCTCTTTGTACTGTTTGAGGACCTCGTCCACGGCTGCGCTGCACTCGTTGTTGCTCCACGTATTGTTGCTGTTAAAATCGCACGTCTCGGTAATGGTCTTGTGGGTTTCATCTGATATCACAGCATGGCTCCAAGCATAATCCACCAGACCTCTCCAGTCCTCAGCGTCACTTGTTTCCGGATTACCCAACTGTAGATGACTAATTCAGTACGTACTAAAATGTATTATAATTAAGGAGGACAGCGTATAATATACGTACCAAGATGCCCTTGAGATCAATGTGAAGCGAAACATCTTTGTTCTTGTCATGTATAACCTCTGCAAGCTCAGGAACATATTTTCCTGCAAATTAATAAACGAGAGATGTGTTAAATTGAATTTTCTAGTAATTAAGCATGGAGATGTTGAAAGTAAAACATATATACCTGCATAGCTCTCTCCCGCGATGTAAAATGCGCTCTTTCTGAATGTAGGAAACTTTACGAACCACTTGTGTAGGAAAGTGTATGCATCATTTGCTAATATCACCCACCCGAACGTAACACAAATATATTACTTTTTATGATAAATACACACATATACACATATAGATAACACAATAAAATAAAGTTTAGTTGTGTAATTAGACTCACCAGTGAAATCATCACCAAGTTGATCATAATCAGAAGATATGTTGGAGTAGGAAAACCCAACTCCAACGGGGGATTCAAGGAATAACATATTGGCCTCTGCAACATCAATCATCGTATATACACTTTAATATATGGTTAATTATAATCACAAATGGTAGAGCCAGATGTGGATTTAGAGGGGTTTAGGGTATGCCACGACATATCCTGTCTCGAGAAAGTTATATGTAGTTGTAGAGCTTTCAGATATCTTTGATTTGATATATTACGGACCTAAATCAGAGTTCGTATGAAAAAGTTATGGTAATTTAAATATTTGGTGCGCATATAACCTAATTTTACTTATAAATACTCATTTTAAACTTCAAACATCTATGCCACTTTTCAATAACCATATTCACAGTATTTTGTAGATTGTATTTGAAAAAATTAAACATAAGATATAACAGGTTAATAGACCAACTTAAAAAACCGATGAAACTCTACCCTTCTTACACCGACTTTTATTTTATTTTTATATTTAATCATTAACAATGACAAACCATAAAATAAAATTCTAGATTCACCTCTAGGTAGAACCTCACGGAAACAACTTCATCGACCATATATATACTTACTTACCTATGTTCCACGAGTAGGGGTTGAGTTTAAGGCCTTTCCCATCAGTTTCCACCATAAAAGGGCCAATCTCTTGCGTAGCTCCATAACCCACAGAAGAGCACCCAGGTCCTACATTCATTTGTATTTTCTATATTATAAATTCATTCATATATATACTCTTCAAATCCACAAACCACTTTTAAGTTATATTTAATTTTGTTAGTCTAGCCGATTAATAATTTGAGGGAGTCGCACCATATATATATATATGGTACATTCATTAAAAGTAACAAATTATTGAGGCAAGTGTGAAAATATAAATCTGAATGAATTTACCTCCATTAAGCCAGAGAACAAAGGGTTTGTCCTGAGGGCTGAGTGTGGCCTCATAGAACCAGTAAAAAAGAGCCCTCCCATTGGTCTCATCCACGGTCACAAACCCAGCATGGTGTCGGAAGTCAACGGGGGGTTGACCGGGCAAGTCTGTCACAAGATCCGACCTCTCCCCCGTTTCTCTACGACCACCCAACACAGGCTCACCAAATACTAATAAATGTAACACCAAACTCAACAAACCACTCATTTTTACTACAAAAGCCATTCTTTTTGTAGTTCTAGTGTCGATGAATGGAACACAAGAAGAGCTCGTGTGGATATATATAGCACTCAGTCTCCTAAAGTTTTATATGTAAATTATAATTAAATATTGATGCTGGCTATAGCTTTAGGTGATAACATGGTTTGTCTTTTGTTTGACGAGTAGGGTTGGCAGAGATGTGGTCGTCTGACGTGGAAACTTCTAGACTCTTCTTGCCAGTCCTGGTATTGGTGGAGCTTTCTTCCTTTAAATCTTTTGTGGGTTGTTGAATCCTTCATATATAACATACACAACACATGTGACACCAAAAACAAATTCATCTTTATTTCACTTTTTACCGCTTTTGATTACTCTACAATACTTCTTCACTTCATTACGACTTGCATATAAATTCATGATAATGCGATTTTCTTATTTGTCATCATCATGATTTCGGATATACTTAATTTCCTGCTGCAAACCATGATCGGGAAGGAGATAAGTGTAAAGAAAATGTATATTTAAATACTTAATTTTTTAGATATATTAACATTAGTTACAAAAAATATAATGAAGTTGCTTTTTTTTAGTATACAGAGAGAATTTATTAATTGTCCATTGCAATAATATAATGTAAGGCGAACGGGAGAGTAGACAAAAAACAGACATTTCTAGGTAACCAGTGAGTTGCTTTGTTTGCTGATCTTTTCACAAACTCGAGTTTAGATTACTCGACTTATTATAGCAAGAGTTGAATATCCTGAATGATACTACCCACCGGAGAGAGGGGGGGATGGTAGGCAACTAACTAAGGGTGACCACACTAAGTGCATTAGTCTTAATGATGTACCCGATTCTATTGACGGACTAGAGCCAGGGCCAGGGCCAATGTCATTGTTATAGCAAAGGATTTGATAAGCATGGGGTCCTAAGCTCCAAGAACTATTCCATTACCCATCTCATGAACCATCCCCAAAATTGTTCGACATATGACCCTCTAACCTAATTTGTCTTGGTCTTTGAAAATTGTCTCGCCCTCATTAATGACTTTGTAGCCTAACAGGTGTGTGTAGGTGTGGGGTAGGTGGGGGGGTGGGGGGGGGATGTCTAGATGGTGTCCCTTGGCCGGTATGAATCTTCTCGTGGTAGGGGGGGTTGAGAAGTGCCTCCCACCAGATTCGAATGTGTTCATTCGCTTGGATAGATAGCGTCAATGGTGAAGGTTGGACTTCGTTCCTAACCCAGTTGTTTCTTTCCTTCCATATTTCCCAAATACCAATAGAGATCTTCGTAATTAGGTCTGGATTTTGTTGCTGGGCCCATTGCGACCACCAAGTGACAAAGGTAGTGGTTAGAGATATTGAGGGCAGATCACCCATTTTGGCCCATCATTCCTTGGCAAATTTGTAGTGTATAAAGAGATGTTCCGCAGTCTCCGGGTGTTGATAACAAATAGGGAAAAGTGGTGACATCGGAACAAAAAATCCTACAAATATTGCCCCCACTTGTAGGGTACCTGTGAGAACACGCCAAATGAAGAGTTGAACTTGGAGGTTCAAAATGGTAGACAATATTGGAGGAGTATTGAGGGTGGCCACCAGACGTGGCCTTAAGGTACACTTTCCTGCCTTTGTAGATTAGTGACATCTAGGATCATCCACCCAGTACCAAGTATCATGGGCTCGAGTGGCCCATAGGGGGTGGCCAAAATGGCTTCTTGATCTCGTAGAGAGAATGGCTCATATAGTGTGAGGAGTATTCCACCTTCTCGGGTTGGGAAGTATTAACAAGTTGACCATGAGACCCTCAAGCGCTGGAGAGGATGTGTGGTTGTACAAGTCTTGCGTGGTCATCCATAGTGTATGGAGGATATGAGTGGTATGACCATCCCCTATCGTGCAGTGCATACCGGATCTGATGAGTACTTGGGTAGCCCGAATGCTTGTCTAAATATAGGTTGGGTTTTAGCCCCATGTAGTTGTTTGAAAGTCTCCATATGGATAATAGCGAGGTTTTACCAGGAGAGCAACCAATTAGTGGGGGTGAGTAATGAGGTTCCAAGCCATTTTTCCAAGGAGGGCCGTATTCGCATCCTGAAGATCCCTAAATTCCATTCCACTAGTATCCTTTGGTTGGCACAACTTGTGCCAGTCCTGCCATATGATTGCATGTTTCTTGTCCATCATTGCACCCCACCAAAATTGAGCTAAGGCCACATTGATCTTTTCGATTATAGACCTTGATACTCGAAAAGATGGACGTAACATAATAATTTGTGAGAGAAGATATGAACATATTCATCACTTCTCGTCCTACCGGGGAGAGGAGTTTTCCATCTTAAGAGCATATGCGCTTTATAACTTTATACCCCAAGTAGGCGATGCTACATGTTCTGCTTCTCCCAACCATTTTCGGCACTCCCAGATACATAGAGGCCTCTTTAGTTTCAGGTACATTGAGTATTTGAGAGAAGGCTTGTCGGGTTCGTGTATCCGTGGGGGCTAAGAACCTAACCCGACCAGGCACCAAACCTTGTGATTAGATCGTGGACCTGTGTGTCCTCTTTGGTAATTTATTTTTGCTGAAAATATAGCAGTCATTCGCCAAAAACATATGTGTAATCATAGGACCCCTTCTCGCTACCAGCACCCATGGAGCTGGCCTCCTCTTTAGGCTTGTTCGATTAATCGAGATACACCTTCCCCACAAAAGAGGAAAAGGTAAGGAGACGGAGGATCTCCCTGAAGAATACCTTGTATCGGTATGATAGGGTCCAGTGTTTTCCCTTTGTTTGCAATTTGGTATGAAAATGTCTCATGCAAACCGTCATCAACTTCGTCCACTGTTCCAAAAACCCAATTTCCGCGTCATCTTCAGAGTAAAAGGCCATTATACCATGTCGTAGGCTTTGCTCATATCTAGCTTGAGGGCCATAAAGCCTATATTCCCTTGTGTTTTGCGTCGAATGTAATGCATGACCTCGAAGGAGATAAATATGTTCTCCTTAATGGACCTACCTAAGACGAAAGCTCCTTGAGTAGGGGATATGATATTAGGATATGGACTTTACGTCTTTTGGCCAAGACCTTGGAGAAGATGTGGAAGATAACATTACATGAGGCTATCGGGTGGAGATTTTTACCATTTGGGGGCTTGGTAATTTAGGTATAAGGACAATTGAGGTGTCATTGATTCCTCCTTGAAGTTCCCCACCTCCTATGATTTACTAAACAATGGTCGTAACCGCTGACGCTAGGGTTGGACAATAAAATTGGTAGAATTTGGGGTTGAGGCCTTCCGAGCATGGTACTTTGTCATATCCCATTTGGAAGACTGCCTGTGTGACTGCCTCCTCAGTTATCATCGATGTCAATAGCTGATTTTTCCCAGTAATAATCTTTGTTCGAATACGGAGATTCATGTCCTAAAGAAAGACCCTCGAGGTAGTGAATAGTTGTTTGAAGTATGTGGAAAGGAGAACATCAATTCCCGACTCCCATGTGACAGTGCTACCCTGATCATCTTGTAAGGAGCCGATTTGGTTTATTCATCTTCTAAATGAGGCCGTTGCATGGAAGAATTTCATGTTTCTATCCCCCTCCGTAAGCTAGTGGTGCATGGCTTTTTGTTTCCAAAACGCATGCGCCAAAGCTGTTTCATATTGGATTTGGAAAGCCTCCCGGCGGTGCACCCCTTCTCTGTCCGTTTGGCCATTCAAAGTAGCGATCTAACGTTGACACCATTTGATTGGTTTCAGTGTGGAACGATAAACATATTTTCCCCATGGTTGGAGTGCTACATCTATTCGAGTGGTCTTATTACCAATGGTATCTAGTGATGGGCCCTCCCAAGCTCCTCTGACATTATCACTACACTCTAGTTCCTTCGTCCAGTTAGACTCAAATATGAATCTTGTTGCTTGAGGTGTACAAGTCAATGGTTCTAGGGTTAGGAGAAGGGGGTAATGATCCGAAGTGGACATTCATGTATTAATCAAACGGGGAGGTGGAACTTCTAGTGCCAGGTCCCCATATATCAATGCTCGGTCTAGTGTAGTCACAATTTTTGGACCTCTACTACGCCGTTAGAACCAAGTATATTGGAGTCCTTCTAGACACATATAAAGACGTCGATGTCCTCGTTGAGTTCTTTAAAATTCGCGACAAGATTCTTTGGATATGTATTTCCACCTCGAGTTTCTCCTTGGGCCAAGATGGCCTTGATGTCCCCTATGAGGACCAGTATCATTGTATCTTGGTGCCATAGGCAAGGTTCTAAAAATCGCTAGGCGCTAGTCGGGCGGTTAGGGCTTTCAGGGATTAATCGGGGACTAGATGAGGATTAATCGGATTTGTATTTTTCTATTTTTAAAATTTTTAATAGATATATTAGAAATAAAATATGAACTTGTTATATTAAAAATGGTGATAAATTTTTAATATGCCTAAAAAATAACACCAAACAACTTAGAAGCACAACCCCTAATATCATCAACACCAATCAACTCTACATGACCATCTAATTATTTTAACTTAGTCAGTATACTATGCAAAATTGTCGTAGACGCCAAGGCGGCTAGGCCTAGGCGGGAGCCTAGGCGGCACCCAGTCGGGATTTTTAGAACAATGGCCATAGGTGTCGGAGTTTGGTCCACACATGATGCTATTGATTTGGTCAGATTCCCAATTGATTCTAGTCAATTGAAAGGGCTCCCTTCCCAGAATGGTAACTAGTGCATTAATATATCTTTTGTGCACGTCCCTAATATCCACTTGGACATCTGGTGCCCAAAAAAGTGCTAACCCCCTATGTGTCCTATGATGGGTGAGACTCAGGAACCATCGACTTATAAGCAATAACCAATCAACTAGCAAACCAGGCTCTGATACGACTTTTAGTGAACCTTGTACACAAAATGAATAAACGAGATTCACACCGGAATATCAATCGTATTCATGGAAAATAATAGAAAAGATTAGATCCACAACGAACACCGATAACGTGATAATCCATACTCGAATCCTAGGACCTAGTCGGTGATTGTAACTTCCCAATATGCAGATAAGTACCGAACAATCAACAAAGCATAGAAAATAAACATAAAACACCAATTTTATACGTGGTTCAACAATGTGCCTATACTCACAGGACAACGAAGAGCTTCTTTGTATTATCCAAGAAACAAACCGAAAGTTACAAACATAATTCTCTATATCTCAATACATAATGTATTGATCAGGAAAAAAAAACTTGTGCAAAAATGAGCAGGTGGGAGGTGTCCTCAATGTGTCTGCCGCACATGGAACTCATCCATAGACCCACCAAGATTCAGGAACCTCTTGCCACTGTTGGGTCTCGAGGTCGTGGACAAAAAAAAAACACAAAAACTCATCGGAATCAACCACGAAACTCACGAGAGGAAGTTACCAAAATATGAAGAACAAGTCTGAAAATTCAGCTTGAGTTTTAGTGCATTACTTTGAATGGTTTGAGTCCCTTGGACGCCTACGTATCCTTAATGGAATCAAAGACAATATATTTCTTGAGGTTGTAGACTCAAGAACATGCAACAATGGAGCTTTCTTGCCTCTTGGCGTGTTCAGCTAAGGTGGGAGGGAGAAGATGAAGTTGTGTCAAGTTTGTTACTTACTTGCATGTTATGAATTGCCAACTCTCTTGCATGTAGAGTTATGTGGAATAAGTCATCTCACTTAATCTCCATCAAGAGCCAAGTGTCCTTGTTAAGTTCAAAGATGTACTTAATAAACTATATAAGTTTATTAATTAGTGGAAAATGGGTCCTACCCACTTTGACTAACAAAACTACTTGGTCAATGCTTGAACTTTGGTTCTTGTTGGGCGTAGAAAATATGGTCTGGCCATGGGCCTCTCAATGAGAATCCATGCCAAGCCCATCTTGTTCTAGCACATCCACTTTGGCAGTTAACCGATACAACCCTTCCTAGTCCAAGCTACATTGTGTTCTTATCGAGTTACAACCCTTGGTTTGACCCTTAGGTCTATACATGTCGGTAAGATCAACGTTAATTCCCACTTTACTTGATCTTACCCGAATGGAAACTAACGAGACTTAGTATAGCCTGACACTGCATAACGAATCGATCCTTGTCAATTCTAACCTTTCCGTCATCCTTGTCATTATCCTTTTATTTCCCCTATCTTGATTGAGATACGACATAGAGCCCTCATCCTTATTATTCTCAATCATTATTCCTTGATATGTGAGATGACTAAATGTGTGATACCACATCTCATGTGCATGAGCATGCTTTTCCTTCAGTAACTCTCGATCAAGCCGACATGAACCGATAACTTTCTCATACTTTAGTATGAGGAATAAATCTCAGTCTCTCGTGTCACTCATGCAGTCATTCCCCAAGCCAATCGTTGCTGTTATAGAAGACTAGTCACAGTGCAACGTTAGGCTCAGGTCAAACTTAGTTGTTTACTACATGGTGACCACAGAGACTCCTCAGTCTAAGGATACATGACAAGCTACGACTCTGAATATGTTCATGACTTAATCTATGGAACATATTCAGGTCGGGTTCTCCAATATCATGTCCCACATGATATCTATGACCAGACTTCAGAACCCTTTCCAATGGCCAATATAACGTAAGCCATCAAGATTCGTCTTTCATACTAGTCGCTTATAATGAAACATGTTGACTAGGGACCCCATTGAGTGCGATCTCTCTCGATCTATGGTTCTATTCGCATGGTAGGCATAGATCGGGAACACATATCGATAAATTACTCCAACACTTAAGTAATATGAAAGTCGCTTTATTTATTACCAACAATGATATTTACATTTGAATATTTTACAATTAGACTACAGGCACTAAGAATAAAAGCCACCCAGAAAGATCTAGTTGGGATGGACTGGAGAGCGACTAGCCAAGCAAAAGATTGGAACTTAGGCAGAGCATCACTTTTCCAATTAGCAAAACCCCAGCTAACTGAGTCCAACTAAATAGTGCTAGAAAAAGAATCCAAAGCTCTCGAATACAAGAAACCAAGAGAATATAGAGACAAGGAAAACTTGTTCATGCGGGAAAAATTGAGACCAATGCCCAAGAGAAAGGCAATAAGGCCTTCTAAATAAAGGAGCTCTCTACCTAGAAGAAGACGTCTAAAAGTGAACTTCTAACCACTGCTTTTAAAATGAATATCCAGCTGACCTTGTTCTACTCGCAATCTGAAAAGGTGCGGGAACAAAGTCGAAAGAGGAACGTCTATGATCCAGGCATCATCCCAAAACGGATGAAATAGCTTGACCTTAATACCTATCGAAACTTTGTTTGGACAAAAATCTATGAAAAAAGAGGATCTTGAGCCAATTGAACAATATGTCAAGAACTAAAGATGAGGATCGATGAGCAACCGAGAGACAAGAGAGATTCCACTCAGACTCGATCCAACAATGACAAGCACACAACAACCTCTGCCATAAGGAAGTTCGCTGAATAGCAAACCGCCACCACCACTTTAAGACCCACTATAAAATTACAGCGACAAAATCTATATCAACTAATCTTGACCAAGGAACCCCCGATCGAAGAGGAAGCACAAAGGACATGCCGTTGAATCTTCTCTATAAGTAGTAACACTTGTTTTGGAGCTCGAAAAACTAATATGTAGAAGACCGGGAGGCTGGCTAAAGTAGACCGAATCAACGTGATGCGACCCCCGAATGAGAGAAGACACGCTTTCCACACCCTAAGCCTCGTCAAAACTTGGTGAAACCGGGCTCCGAAAAGATACATGCCTTAAGTTAGCACCAACTTGAAAACCCAGATAAGTAATAAGGATGTGACCTAAGTCATAGTTCAAAGCTGTAGAAACAGAAAAATTGGAGGGTGTGTCAATTCCAAAGGCTAGGAGACTCGACTTGTCAAAGTTGATTTGTAAACCAACACGAAATTCAAAATAATGAAATAACAGACGAACGTGATATATCTGTAAGGGGTCTACCTCTAAGACAACGAATTAACAAGTACAATACAGATATAAGGTCATAGTGTCTTTTTAATTAGTTATTTTTAAAATCTTGTATTACATATATATATATATATATATATCCAGTAAAAACCACCCTTATTGTGCAAACTACGAACCAATCTAAGCCACATGATGCGGTCAAAGTGACGTCAGCAGAGCGTGCGCGATGCTGACACGTGGCCGCTTCGCGCGCCCCTCTTCCAGCGCGCGTGAGCGTGTTGACCACCCATGCACATAGTGCTGATCGTTTTCACGCGCGGGTGTTGATAGTTTGGTATAAATGCAAACTATCAGCACTGTGCGCGCAAACGATCAGCACTGTGCGCGCAAAACGATCAGCATTGTTCGTGCGCGCACCAGCAGCGCGCGCGCCCACGTATTAGCACCTGGTGAGTTCGTAGTTTGCACAATAAGGTGCGGTGTTTTATATATTTATTGCCCACGTGTCAGCATCTGGTGCGCTCTGCTGACATCACTTTTGGGGGATCCTATGACTCATATTGGTTCGTAGTTTGCACAATAAGGGGTGGTTTGTACCTGATACCAATTCTATATGTATGTATATATATATAGGGTTGGAATCAAATACAAACCACCCCTTATTGTGCAAACTACGAACTCACCAGGTGCTGACACGTGGACGCGCACAGTGCTGACACGTGGCCCGCATAGTGCTAATAGTTTGGGCGCACAGTGCTAAACTATTAGCACTGTGTGCGCCAAACTATTAGCACCGTGCGCGCGCGTGGTCAACACGCTCACGCGCGCGGGCAGAGGCGCGCGCGAATCTGCCACGTGTCAGCATCGCGCGCGCTCTGCTGACGTCACTTTGACCGCATCCTGTGGCTTAGATTGGTTCGTAGTTTGCACAATAAGATTGGTTTTTACTGGATAGCTACCCTATATATATATATATATATATATATATATATATATATATATATATATAATTATCAAAGAATCAGATTGGACGGACAGTATCGAAAAAAATATCTCTACTAGGGTTTTCCGCTAGCCACTGCCATACCTCGACGGTGCACCTCTCCGTGGATCTCCCCTGTCGCTGTTATATCTACGACGACTCCTGCTCCCTCTTTAGATCTGTTACCCCTTGTTCCTCCTATGCCGGCATCCCCGTACCCAAGTCCCCATACGCCTCAATTGGGGGACGTTTCCCCGATTTCGCTACCTTCGCTTATGTCGTTGACTGGTTGTCTCTATCAGGCCACTCCGATGCCTTAATGCCAGAGTCGTTTGGACCCTGGTTCTAGTAACATCCCAAACCCCAATCTTATCTCGGGTACATCGGACAACCGTATACTGGCATGGAATTGTCAAGGGATGGGCAGGGGAACCCACAAGTAGCAGCTTCGCCTTCTTCTACAAGAACGAAAGCTCCATATTGTTTTCCTATCGGAGACTCTACTGGCTACAAAAACATGTCTCCTCCGTGCCCGATCTCTGGGCTTTTCCGGTCATATTTGTTTCCCAAAAACAAATCACTTACGAGGTATAGCCATGTTTTGGGAGGTGGGCGTTGACATTGCTCAAAGGTCTGTTGGCGAGCATTTTATCGATGTGGAATTTACGGCACCTGGATATGTGGGAGTTCGGGTTACAGGGATCTACGAGGAACCACGCCGAGATCGACGACACCTGACTTGGGAGTTACTTCACCGGCTATATCAGTCTGCTAGAGCGAATTGGATTGTTATGGGGGATCTGAATGGTATATTGGACGATAAGGAAACAACCGGGAGAGGAAGTTATCCTTGTTCCCTCATAAACGGATTCAGAGAAGTAGTTGATGATCTCGACTTGGTTGATGTGCCCATGACAGGTCACCAATACACTTGTTATAGAGGTAAGCGTCACGACAGACATACTCATGCTCGCTTGAACCGGGCCCTGATTTCTCCCCAATTTTTTGACTCTCTTCCCAATCTAGCGTTTTGTAACACAGGCAATGCGACCTCTGACCATTGGCCTATATTACTCTCTTTGGACAGTAAAGTGGAAAGACGAGATCCTACGAAGTTCAGATTTCAGTCCCAACGGGTACATGATCCAAAATGTGGAGTCACCATCCAAGAACACTAGAAGCAAGCATCGTCGCAGAAAATTACCCAAACAATTAAGGATGTGGGCACAACCCTTCAATCTTTGGTTATCACCAATACGGACACACGATGAAGCATATCCGTTGCTGCCAAAAACGAATTGCAGAATTAAATCATCACACAGATAGGCCTGGGGTACATCGCATGGAAGCAATACAAATCCAGTATGAAAATGAATTGACTCAACATGATTCGTTTTGGAGACAACAGGAAAATGACCACTAGAACGTGGATGGGGATCGAAACAAGAAATTTTTCCAAGATGCTGCTTTCTTCCTACGATGAGTTAATATGGTTCTCTCTTTGCAAAATGACCTTGGAGAGCTGGTGACATAGGACACAGGTATGAGAGACTTCATTATCAACTATTTTCACCAGTTTTTTACATCACTTCAAGCTATGTCTATATCGATCCCTATCCAGTTCACGACATCGATTCTCGAGCAGGATCGTGCCCTTCTACTTCGGCTAGCTACGGTGACAGAATTCAAATAGGCGGTCTTCTAGATGGGACCAGATAAATCCCCAGTGCCGGATGGTCTGAACCCTCGGTTTTATCAAAATTACTGACTGGTGGTGGAAACAGAGGTGGTCAGGTTTATTCAGAGGGCTATCACCACCCACTCTTTTGATCAGAATATTAATGACACATCTATAGTGCTTATCCCAAATAAGCCAAACCTCCAAATGGTCACAGATATTAGATCCATCGCTTTGTGCAACGTAATCTTTCAGATTCTATCTAAGGTCCTCGCTAATAGGCTATGTCCTTTCCTTCGGTTCGTCGTCTCTGAAAATCAAGGGGCTTTTATACCGATACGTTGTATACTAGACAACGTCATCACCTATTTTGAGATCGTTCATGCCTTTCAGAGGAAGCGTAACGGTACTGACTACTATATGGCGCTGAAGCTGGATATGCGCAAAGCGTATGACAAGTTAGAATGGTCCTATCTACTAGTGGTCATGCGTAGCCTTGGTTTCTAAGATGAATGGATCTCTCTTATTACTTTTTATATGAGCACTGTCAGATACTCAGTTTCGTTCGGGGGGAGAGAGACTCCAACCTTCACACCTACCCGAGGAATTGGGAAAGGGGACCCTCTATCCCCGTATCTGTTCATATTTTGTATGAAGGGTCTATCCCAACTATTGAAGCAGGCGCATGATAGGAATGAGGTCCAGGGCTTTGGGGTGGCTCGGGGATGACTGTTATATTTTTTGCAGGGCAACCGCAGTAGAGGCACAATGCATTAAAGACATCTTGGGGATATTTAGCAGGATTTCGGGTAAGGTATTGAACATGGAAAAGTCGTCAGTATTCTACATGTGCTACTCCATTCTTTCCATTTCAGAAATATCCTCGTCCACCCTGTACTTGGGGGTGCCAATCATGATGGGTAGGGATCGCAAGAGTGCTATGGATTTTCTAGGGAATCAGGTCGTGGCTCGTATCAGATCATGGGATGGGAAGATTTTATCACTGGCGGGTTGAGAGGTAATGATCCCATCTGTACTCACCTCACTCCCTGTTTATGTGGTGTCCGTTTTAAAGATCCCAACTAGTATTACAAACCGAATTCATGTTGCGCTGGCAAGTTTCTGGTTGGGGGATAAAAGGATCACTCTCTAGTATGGCTTTATTGGGATAATCTGTGTACCCCTAAAGAATTAGGAGGTATGGGTTTCAGGCACCTCCGAGATGTCAACACGGCACTTCTGGGTAAGCAAGCATGGAGCCTTCTTCGCAGACCATTCTCAATTGTGGCGAGGGTACTCAAAGCTCGGTACTATCCAAAGACAAACTTCATGAAGGCGGTAATCAAACCAAATTCCAATTTTATCTGGAGTAGTATTTTGTCTTCACATGATCTTTTTGTTGGGTCTTGAGGTAGGGTTGGAGATGAACCAACTCGCAGCGGAAAATCAATGAAAACCAAGAGACGATTAAAACCATGAAACAACTAACAAAGAATGGATTCACATGAGAAAAATTCAGCACTAGTTCTTACCAAAACAAGAACACCGGGTAACGAATGATTGGCTTGAGTCTCCAAGACGCCTACGTATCCACATGGGAATCAAAGCCACGTAGTTCTTCTCTTTGAGGACTCAAGAACACAAAAATGGAGGTGGGAGCTTGCCAAACCCGAAATTGCAAGGGAAGGGGGAGATAAGTTGTGTTTCCTATTCTTGTCTTGTGTTTGTTATGTTGAAAAAAGATGACTTAAACGTAAAAAAAACTCATACTTGTCCAACTAAAGGCATGGGACAAGCATGGTGAAAAGTAAGGTGTAAATAGGACAAAGTATGGCAAGACAAGATTGGGTTAGGTGGTGAATCACCAACACCTTAATCCTTGTCTTTCTTACTTAGTACTAATTAATCAAGACTTGATTAATTAGTTCCATGGGCCTTGGTTGCATGTGCCTTTCATGGGCCTCTTGGAACATGGCTCGTGACCATTTCGAACGAGGTCCCGTGATTCGCTCATCGCCTCCAAGCCTTCCATACCGGAAATGTCCAACATTATCCGACGCGATCAATCCCAAGACTCCAAGCCTTGTCTCGATCCGTAAAGTCCTATTCACTTACGGGCACATGACCCAAAACCCAGTTTTGGTCATGTCTCGAGACAACTCCCTTTTGGCCATTCTCCATAAATGTGTCAATGAGTTTCATCCTCCGGTGTGACCCTTAGGTTTATGCATGTCAATAGATCAACGTAAAATCCCATTTTACTTGATCCTATTTAAGTGGCAACTAACGAGACTTTAGTATTGCCTGACACTGCATAACGAATCGACCCTGTCGATTCTAACCTTTCCGTCATCCCTGTCATTATCCTTTTATCTCCGATATCCTGATTGAGATAAGGCATAGAGCCGTCATCCTTATTCTTCTCAATTACTTTTCCTTGATATGTGAGTTGACTGAATATATGATACCCAATATCATGTGCATGGCCATGCTATTCTTTCAGTCACTCTCGATCAAGCGGCCGAGAACCGATATCTTTCTCATACCTCAGTATGAGCGATAAATCCCTTAGCCGTCTTTCATGTCACTCATGTACCCCGTCCCCAAGCCAATCCTGGCCGTTATGGAAGCCCTGTTACGGACAATGTTAGGCTCATGTCAAACTCAGTTGTTGACTACATAGCGATCACAAAGACTCCTTGGTCTAAGGATACATGACAAGCTACGACACTAAATATGTTCATGACTTAATCTATGGCACATATTCAGGGTGGGTCGTCCAATATCATGTACCACATGATATCTATGATCAAACTCCGGAATCTCATTCCAATGACTAACAGAACGTAAGCCATAAAGAGCCATCTTTCATACTAATCGCTTCTAGTGAAGCTTTGTTGACTAGGGACCCTATCGAGTGTGATCTATCTCGATCTATGGTTCTATTCGCATTGTGGGCATAGATCAGAGCACACATCGATATATTACTCCAACACATATGTAATATAAAGCCGCTTTAATTTTATTGCTAACGATGATATATACATTTGGACATTTAGGATTGAACTACGGGCACTAAGACTAACACTTTTGCGGGGAGGTCTTCGGGTAATGATTGGTGATGGTCGTGCACCTTTATTTTGGAGACAACATGGCTTCCAACGCCAAATTTGTATGTCACTTCTCCTCCGACACCTCTGATTGGTTTCTCGGTGGTAGGGCTAATGGTGCCTGATACTCGAATTTAGGACGTCCCACTTATTCGACAATTATTTACTGAGCGGATCAGATAAAGATTCTTCAACTTCCTCTATCAGAATATAGATCTCGGGATGAATGGTATTGGGAACAGGATCCGAAGGGCTTCTACTCCACCAAATCAGGATACCGTGCTCTTGCAGATACCAGGCAATCCGCCCGCAATTATGGAGCACAAGTCGCATGGGCGTCAATTTAGAATATCCCTATTAAACCTCGAATCCGAAACTTTCTCTGGCGATGCTTGTTTGAAACCTTACAGGTGGCTACTAATCTGTACAAACGGTTCGTCCTGGTTTCCCAGGGGTGCCCTATGTGTGGCAGGGGCCATGAGTCGGTGCTGCATTTGCTCGTCATGTGCGGGTTTGCAAAGGTCTGTTGGGAACAATTTGAGGGTACTATTCCCACAAGGACATTTGCGTCCTTTCCAGACTGGTGGACTCAGGTTGCACAAGGTTAGACAGCTGCAAGGAAGGCGGAGATCCTGAGTGGTTTTTTGGGTATTTGAAAGGCCAGGAATGCGAAGGTCTGGGGGGATACTGCCCCTGCCGCGATTCGGGTCCTATCGGATACCGTCTCCATACTGTCGGCCTGTAAAGAGGCCATGGCTACCACGGGCCCTTCTCAAGTGCATGAGGCTCGTTTACCAAACTGGTGGCAACCTTTATGACTGGAACGATCGCGATAAATGTTGATTGGGCAATTTTCTAAGAGTCTGGCAAGGTAGGGGGGTTAATCGCTCGATCTGACACGGGAACACCTCTATTAGTGGCAAACAGTGTCCTTTAGGGTGAGTGGTCACCTATTATCATTGAGGCATATGCTATAATTTCGGCTCTTCAAAATGTTACATGTTTGGGTACTGGTCCTATAGAAGTCTGGTCTGATGCTCAGATTTTGGTGAATATGATCCTCTCTGGCCCTATCACGTTGTCTCCAGTAGGTACTATCATTCAGGATATTCGTCATCTCCTTCAAAATGAGAGATTAACTCTCACATTTGTGAAAAGAATTACGAACAAAACTCTTCATTGGCTTGCCAGAGAAGTTCGGTCTGTGTCTGTTCTTCCGTGGTCAGGGGACATGTTCCTTGATACTCTTGCTTGTATTTTACAAACTGAAGTTTAATAAAAGATATATCCCTTAGTTTCTAAGAAAATAAAATCAAAAAATCGGATTATAATTTTTAAGAGTATTGTTTTTGTTGCAATTATCAATTGAAAAATGGTGAAATGGTATAGCTTGTATGTGGATATGGAATGACCTTTTCTTAAATCATCATGATCGGCTCATTTATCTTTAATTGCTTGCCATTAAGATTTTGGTCAAAGATTCTCATTATCTTGTTTAGAAACTTATGGTTCTATATGAATAAAAATACAAACTCAAAGAGAAAAAAATTGTAATCTATAGCTAATCAATGACGATGCTCTATGGGTCAAATCCCAGATTTTTAAACAATGAATAGGCTAAGCTTATGCTATTGTATATTCAGATTTCATCATAATCTAGTCCAATATCCATGCATACTGATATGTATTTTAGTTACTGCGTCTGCATCTACTTTTCTACCCATTAATTATTGATATCATCAAGCTGTTGAAGGTTGAAACAATTTAATTACAATTTTGACATGGGCGAGCAATTTTGCTTCCGAAACTGGGTTGTATAGGTTCTTATCTACAATCAAATCATGGGCAAAATAAGATAAATGAAATTGAATGGTATTAAATAAACTAAAGACTACTGGTTGGATGTATGGTAGTATATATTCCATATCTCTCGGAGAATCACATATGATGTTCATTTTGAATTGTTTTTTTTATATATCAGCTTCGTTATGATTGCTCTAACATATGCCGTGGAGCATATAATATTTTGCAGAAAGCAGCATCAAGAACGTACTGCACAGACTATATCTAGGAATATAAAGGAAAAGAAATCAAAGGTACATTTAGGGTTGCTATATGATACTATTAGGATTCATCAAACATACATACTAAAGGTACTCCACGATATTTTTTTGGCATTGATTATGAACAACTCGTAGTAATTATCACGAACTGTCTAAAAATCTTATAGGAGTATCATAAGAGTATATACAATAGAAAATATCGTATAAATAATTCGTATTAAGACTCGTCTGTTGATTGTATAATAATGATTTTCGGACTCTGAATTTAATTGTATTTCACAGTGGTGAGAATTATATAGGGCTTGAGTTATGAGTAGATGTTGACTGTATATCTTGCTAAATTTATTAAATTCTTTTTTTTAGCGAAATATGCAGATTTTTTTAATTAAAATATGTAATGACAATAAGGTCCATCAGAGACTCTGACCACGAAGAACAGGGCAAGAACACTTAATAATGTTCGCTATTCTTTTCACAGTAGAACCGTCCGAAGAACAGGGCAAGAACACTTAATAATTGGCGCCCTATGGGAAAGGACAGAATACGGGTGGGGGGAACGGGGTACCGGAGATCAGAGACCTAATGGTAAAGGTGGGAGGAAAAGCATCGACTAGGGACCCCTCACAAGGTTAATCCTTGATGCTTAGGCATAGCCTCACACCCCCCCCCAGCGGGGCTTCTTTCTCTCCAATAGCTGCTCATCCCCCAACCCGGGTCGCTTGTACTTCAACAGCTCCTCCGCCGCCCATCCCAACGCTTCCTAGGGACAAGGGATCATTGGTGGACTCAGTAGAGAGCTTGTTCCCACCGGGCGGCCACCGGGTCTTCGTGTGTACAAAAGTCGGGGTGTGGGGGCTGGACCACCCACATGTGCCTGGCTTTTCCGACGGAGTACAGGGACCCTGGTTAGGTATCGGGTCCATTGTTACGCCAGGTCCCCTCCCCCGAAGTGATCCCGCAATAGGTAACGTGTCCATTGTCAGTAGGACCGGGTCAGTACCCCCAATTCCCCGTGTAGGGCAACTCCCCCTCCACCAGATGCCCCATGGGGTCGCGGCCGCACCACTGAGACCCGGAAGCCATCTCTCTTATGGGTAGGGGCGGGATTAACCCCATCAGGGAGAACCCACACCCTTGTCCGCTACCAAGTCCAACTACGACGAGCAGTCATGGAAGAGGTCTCAATCATGATATTTCGCTCCCCATACCGGTCATGAATAAGATATTGGCGATGAGTCCTAACCCTCGTGAACCTAGTGTATGTTGTGCACTCCGTCACCTCCACCGTTGTACCCACTCCTGGGGTTCTTGGCGAGAACCGAGCCCTAGCCCTTGCAGCACCCACCCCAGGTAGCAGATGCGGAGTATGACGCCACAACGATATTGGCGGCGGTGGAACCCTAGCTCGGGCGGCAAGCGCCCTAGGCACCAGACCGAGGTCTTGGTGACGGTGAGCCTTGAAAGGCATGCTAGGGTTCGGCCCCCGAGGAGAGCACTGGTAACTTGGAGGGGAAGTCATCGAGATAGCACCTGGGGGTTGGTGGGTGATCCTCGCGGAGCAGAAAACCACGGCGATCCCAGCGGATCCGGACCCCGGGTCTTGGAAGTCGCCGATAGAGGAGGCAAGGGTGAGGTATGTGGGAGAGAAGATGGTGGATTTGGTAGGAACTGCAGATCATGCAGAGGAGGGATTCCAGACGAATCTGACTGAGAAGGTATGACAATCGGGGTAGGCATCACCAATTGCACAAGAGGGGCAGGAAGAGAGATGCGGCGAGGGCTGTGGAAAAGCCAGTCATTCCCACCCGTAGTTAAACCCCGCACCAGGCGCTGTTTGCGAGGTCAATTGGATGGGGAAGGAAAACACAGGGACGGCGAATCCGACAGGCCCAGACTGCGCAATAACAACAGCAACAAACGGGAGCTCCATAGTTGGGCTTGGAGAGTTTTTAAGGCTAAGGTAGGCTCTCAGGTCGAGAGAGTTTTTACTACTATTAATTTGATGCCTATTAAAAGATTGAGATCTCTCGCAATTTTATATAGTGGTAGACTAAAACATTTACATAGAAGAATTTGAAGTGTGTGAATGCAATGTTCATGATGTCTTTGTGTCTGAACTAGACACCATACCTAATGGCTCGATCGTCTTACAAATCCGCGCCTAATATAGATTCGTATTTTATTAAATTATTTAATAAAACGATAAATGTTATATAAACTTAAAATAAATTAGACAAAATTAATTGGTAATAAAATAAATAAATAAAAATTGAAACTTATAATTTTATAACCTCTGAATAATACCATCAAGTACACAAGTGTTGCATATAAAAAGATTTCTTACTCATCGTCGGAATGGTAATGCGCTCCAAACCAAACTCATATGTCCTCAATAAATTCATCTTGTAGTTGTCGGTGGGTCAAATCATTTGTGACACTGAGTTGAGCGGCCAAGCATTGTCGATGGGCCAGAGGCCTCCTTGGTGCCATCGTCCGGTGGTGTCCAACCTGGAATTTCTGGAAGGGGGGTCGTACAACAACTCGTCATCTCCTACATCGTACCAGTCGCGTTCATCTTCTACAATCATATTGTGTAGAATGATACAAGTGTGCATGATATCAGCCAAAGTATACTTGCTCCAAACACGAGCGGGACGGGAAATGATGTGCCACCGTGCTTAGAGGACTCCAAAACCCCGTTCAATATCTTTCCGAAAACCTTCTTGAACTTCACTAAACACATTCTATTTGCGAGTATATGGATCACGAATAGACTTCACGAACCGACTCCATGATGGGTAAATAGTGTCCACTAAATAATAAGGTCGGTCAAAACGATGATCGTTGAGCTCATATTCCACGACAAGCTCACGACCATGAAAAGAATCGTCGAATAAGTGATTGTTATTGAAGACATTGATATCGTTGTTCGAGCCAACCATCCCAAAAAAGGAATGCCAAATCCATAAATCACGAGAAGCTACAGCTTCCAACATAACAGTGGAATCCCCGTGGTAATCTCCCCAGCTATAGGCTCTTTTCCATACGGTTGGGAAATTCTTCCACTCCCAACATATACAGTCAAGACTCTCAACCATGAAGGGGAAACCTCGGTTGTACCTCGATACGAGTAATCAGGTTAAATCCTTCGGTGTTGGTGTACGCTTATACTCAGCCTCGAATACCTCAATAACGGCCTTGCAAAAGTGGTGAACAAATTCGAGTATGGTACTTATCGCGATTCATAAGGATTCTTCCAATAATCGGCCGAGCACCCATACGCAAGAATCTGTATCGCGACGGTGCATTTTTTGGGTGTTTATAACCCCAAGCGTCCGACTTCTAAACGAAGTAATTTTCATGCTCCGCTACCTTGTCCATCACCCGTTGGAAAAGTGGTTTGCACATACGAAATCGACGCCTAAACATATCAGTCCCATGTGTGGGCTGACCAGAAAAATAATCATTCATTAGGCGGTCATGGGCTTGGAGATGACCTCTATTAATCTCTCGCTGGGAAGGTTTCTTACGTTAGATCCTCTGCCTCAGTGCGTTGATCTTTGAAATTTCTCTCTTTATGCCTCTCTCAACCCTTCGCCGGAGTCGTTCTACCACTACACACATTTGGGCTTCCAACCACTCATACGATGGACACTCATCATCAGACACTTTGTATCGGAATTTACTAGAGAAAATTTTGCTTTTGAGAGAGAAAGTTGAGAAAATATTGTTGGTGCTATTGGAGAATGAGGGTGCTGTATTTATAGATATAATTTGTAAATATTTTGTATTTTAAAAAAAAAGTTATAGTTACTGATCGTTGGCAACGATAGGATTTTTTTTTCTCGGCTTAGCCACGTGTCACCGCCTTATTTGCTGGCACGCGACCTGCGACCAATGACCCATCGAACCGCAAGACTGGGTCGCGAGTCACGCGTCGCGACCCCAACCTGCAATTCAGCGGTTCGTGGCAGCGGAAAATGCGCTCCATAGCGCGCGACCCACGACCACGAACCATTAAATCGCGAGTCGCGGTTCGCGTCTCAGTTTGGCGCGTTGTATGTGCTCTAAGCCCAAAAGAATTTGGTCGGACAGAGAAATAATTATTATAATCCCTACTACGGCCATGTATGCTATATGAGGTCAAGATTTTTTCTATTAATATTTTGAGATCTACTTATCCGTTTGAATTTTGTTGGACAACTAATTACCCGACATTCATCCTTTTTTGTTTCAGTTATCTATTCCGACAACATATATATTCGTTATGTTGACATCATTATGTACTTAGACATAAGATGTAGGTTTACGAAAATCCATTAAATATTGAATGAGATAATAACACACAAAGTTAAGGAAAAAATGAAATTAATGAAGTGCGTTTATGACATTTAATGCAAACCCTCGTTTGCTCATATGTAACGTTTCACATGTCTTTATAAGATTGAAAATTAGATATCATCACTAATGTGAAATGGAGAGAACCTACACGCGGGTCGATATCATCGTTTGGGCTTGGGCATGGTCTTTTCAACTTTCACTTCTAGAGAAAGGGCAATATTGTACTATTTATTTTCAGAAGTACTACCTTCCTCTCGTAGAAATTGGTCATTAGGTGAAACCCTGTTTCCTAACCCATTTTCACCTTCATTTCCACCTTCCTCATTGCAACTGACCTTTGATGACATTTCCAAACTGTGAACTATCGTGTTTTTACACAGACTAACGAAATCCATTCGTTTTGATTATCAAGACCAAGCCACAACATACGGATAGATATGGGAGGATATTTACTTGATCTGATACAATCAGAAGGTTAGTGAATCCAAGATACAAAAAGGAAGGAGCGACCTCGGGGGGAAAAGTCCATTCTATGTAGTAAGTGAAGCTCTGAATCTTGGACACGATTTCCAGAGCAGATGAAGAAGTATGGTTGAAAATGATGTTATTTCTAGTGAGCCAAATAAACCAGATAGAATTAAAAATCACAATGCTCTACTGATTCTTAGACTTGCAAGGGATGAGGGATCTCTAGGAAGTGATAAGATCTCTGAAGTTACCTGGGATAGCTCAACAATTTCCCTACCATAAAAAAACATGAGACCAAACATGGAAAGTTTTTTTTTACAATGTAGGAGGAGAAGAGTTTTTATGGATAAGCTCATAAAATTTTATTAAAAAAAAGAAAGATCCAAGGAGGATCAACCCTGAACAAAACCATAACAAAAAGCTTTCATCTGGAGATGCGGGAACAAACCCCGAAAAAGAGCTAACCAAAAACAACAAAACGAAACAGGCCAAAGAACAGTGACTCAAGAGATAGAAAACTAGGCGTCCCACCCAAACCAGTGAACGGTACGTCGGGGTGAATCTGGTGAATCCTCTGGTCCCAAAGGAACTAAGTAACTCGTGCCCCTCCGCTCTCCAACGAGATCGGCCCCATTGGTTCCCCGGATAGTACTCATCTTATCCTGATGGGAACACGCGTTACATGGGCTAACTTCTGAACAGGCACTCAACGGACCAAAAGACCAAAACAGGTCTAAACAACATCACCCTCGGAACGCCGTCCTCCTTCCCCGCTTCCTGGGTCGAATGCACCACCTAGGACGGTGTTGCCAATCACCATAAGTGACATAAGCTCTTAGAGAACCAGCTTGCCACAATGTACAAAATGAATGATTATGTATTTTCCCAAATACAACATCACAGCAACCCATCACCTCATTGAACACCACACCATTACAAAGAAGCCAAATATGCCACACAACCAAGTAACATACTCTAATACACGCTTTCCACCAATGATTAGACCTTATACTTTTTCACACAAAAATGGATTCACCAAACGTCCTAGATATCACCTACACAACTCCCCAACAAGAGGCCATCAAACCCCAAATTCACCAAGAGACCTCACAATGCAGCATTAAATGATCAGATGTTTCCATGCCTGTGTTACACAAAGAACAAAACATTTGATTAATAGTGATAGGTAATCCCCGAGGTTCAAGAAAGATCGTAGTAGGGAGGGCTCTCTGCGCCGCCAACCAAGAAAGGACACAATGCTTGGGCGGTATACCACTAACCCACAACATCGAAGCCCATGGCTGCGGGAGCGCATTCCCCTTTTCCATAAGCAAAGAATACACAGTGGAAACCGAGAAACCCGATCGATGCTTCCTCCATATCAAACTGTCATCCAAATCTGGGTAAAGAACATGCTGAGACAAGACCTCCTCAAAAGCCTCAACGTGGGACTATCCCAATCCCGACCCGCCCATCTGAACTCCACCGACCACCCATCACCATTCCAAAAATCAGCCACTTTTCCTTTCCTATTAATGCTCAAAGAAAAAGCTACCGGAAAGCTTCTCGAAGTGATGCCTCCCCTATCCAAACACCATCCCAAAAGGACACACAAGCTCCACGACCAACCTTCCACCTAGTCCCCTAGTTTCCAAACAAATTACAGAAAATAGGATCAGTGGCAAGACTAAGTATATGATTGAACAAGTAACAATTATTGGTCCTATCCAATCGAGTAAGATCTCAATCCTCAACTGACCACCTCATTTTGATACAGATCAACTCTTTTCACAAAGAATTATTAAATGTGGCAAAATGCCACCACCACTTGGCCAGAAGAGCCATATTCATTTCCTCCAACCTTCTCAAACCAAGGAGAAGAGTTGATTACTCAAAGTCCATGTTACAGAAGGTACACAACAATTCAGGTAGAGAAAGTTGGAGACCTCTATTTTGCAAAAAGAATGTTGTTGGAATTGCTTGGTGATAACAAAGCGAGATGAAAGAAAAGGTCTTAGGAGAGAGAGAATGAAACCACAAGTATTTATTCCAAAGATAATCTTGGTTTCCTTGGTCATCAAGCAATTGATACATTTTAAAATATTGAAGCCTTTGAAGTCTACAACCTAAGACAATTTGTCATCTTTGTTAGAAATATTGATCTCATTGAAAAGTAGATTTAAGGCTTTGAAATCTCCACGTTCACAGCCTCATAATTTCTTTCTAAACTTAAGAAACTAAGTTCCATCTTCCAAGAACTAGCATACCTTTTTTGGTTTTTGTACACTTAATAAATATAGTCTTCTGAAATAGAGTTTTAGTCAGATCTTCCAAGCTAGAGATCATTCCATAAAATAATTTTTTTGGTCATTTCCCAAGGACCAAGATTACCCAGAGAACCCAAAGAATGAACTGAATCTTATGTCTAATAGTAGAGGGGGTAGATGAGTGAAGAAACTCTTCCCTTGAGTAATACATTGGGAGGACAGATCCCAATCAGTTTCTTGCCGACCAAGTTTGGAGCAAAAAAGACTTTCTTCCGTGAGGATGACGATTCTAAGGTAAATCTTCACTACCACTTAGCAAGAAGATCTTTATTCATGATATGAAGGCATTTGACGCCAAGGCGACCAAGATGTTTGGGTCTGCAAAGCAAGTGATGAGTGGGGATGACTATGGGCAAATCCCTTTTTGTCGTCCATATTACTCGGTAATAAAGCAATATATTTGACAGTTAAGTACCGGTCGATCTTACAAAGAATAGACGTATCATTATTATTCTCGCTAAAACCAAGGGACACAGGCATTCACTTTCAGAAAGTAAGACAATCATCTGAATAAACATCGAGTGACTTAAGTATAGATAAATACTCATACAAGCAATTAGATACTAATTAAGCTCAAAAAAATCAAAATCATTCAACTAACACCACCAACGTCAAATTAACCATGAATCCATGCATCAATTTAAAGGAAATCAATATTTACACAATACACATGACAAATGATTCAAATCTAAGGTCATGGAATCAAAATCCTACACAAACATACTAAAAAACCTAGTTTTACAACAAATCTAGAGAAGGGTAGATATTAGAACCAAGATTGGGTTTAAAATCTAAACCAAAAATTCTTATAGCTTGTAAACCCACCTTCTCCAACTCTCTAAAGCTTCAACACATGAAAATGGAGATGGTGGGAGGATTCATGGAAGCTTGAATCCTCCTTGGATCGTCAAAAATTTGGTCCCATATGGTAGAAATTGCTCAAAAAAACGAAGAACAAACAAGAACAATAGAGAGAAGAAAACAAATGTGCTGGAAATTATTTTTTTTCTCAAATTCTAATATAGAGAAAAACTGATCTTATCTACCAGAGTAACGAGCTGTAGACGAATATGATCTGCTGCGAGCGGGTGCATGATAGGTCAGTGTGACCGGCTTCTACATCCGTTGGACCAAGAACAAGTAATTAAGTCAACTCACTGACCAGGTCCAGGTAGCAGGTCAACAAGATCTAGGGCCCAGAATCGTTGGCGCACGATACACTTGTGTGCCACGACACACTGTATACAACTACGACTATCTCGACACATGGCCCTTTCTAAACGCACCATGTGTCCCCCTTTGATACAACTTTTTAAAATTTTGAACTTTATGCCTTCTCGCTCATTCCAACTCTGTTTGTGCTCTGCTCGACCTCGTTTTTACGCTAATATTTGAAAAGTTCCTTGTTCTTTCACAACCACCCTCCAGATTATTAATGATGCCAGCATAGCCCAATGTTTTTTGAACTTGAAAGGATGAAGAAGCTCCTAAGCCTAAAATCAGTCTTTGATTGATTCACAATAAGTTGTATATAAACCCTACCAATTTAAGCAAGAGATCCAAATGTTCCAAGCCACTCTACAACTAATAAATAAATGATCCAATTCTTCTGGTTCCTCATCGTATAGGGATCCCTCCCAGGGCCAGTCCCTAAAGCACTGGATTCCTATCGTCATTGACCCTGTAAAGACGAAGTCAGAAAAAACAACAAAGACTCACTCGATTAGCCAGATCCGTAATCGAGAGTAGGGTCGATGAAGTAGCGGTGGTGGAGGCCAGGGACGAGGCGGTTTCAGAGACGACGATGACGACTTTAGAGGCGGCGACAACGACGGAGGCCATGGAGAAGGACGCGCCGGTGGCTTCAACGGCGACGAGGGCTGATCGGAGAGATATCCCGATACTTCGGAGGCCCTGGTGAAGACGCAACCCTAGGCAATGCGCCGCTTGAAACAGGAACCAGAGCAAGGTCGTGGTAAGCTCGGGGACTCAGCGATCTAGGGTTCGGAGGGAGAGGGACGGGGTCGTTGCTTGGGGTGGAAGTAATCTAGTGTCGCCGCAGAGATCCTCCCCGTCGTGGTTCCCCCAGCATTTGCGGTGGAGAGAGAGAAGGAAGTCGTAGTGCTGGAGGAGAAGGAGGCGCTGAAGGAATCCCATGTAGAGGTTGCTTCGACGTCCTCCCGCGCTGGACCTTCAGAGGCGGATTCACAAGAGGAGACGACGGAGGCTTCGAGGGAAAAGTCTGCACCGGAGACGCCATGACAAAGCCGGCAGGGAGAGCTGATCAATGCAGCGAGATCGTCGCCATCATGGACAGGGGTAGAAAGTACCATAGTCGCAGAGATACGACGACTAGGGGTAGGGTTTGCTCTCAAGTTGCGAGAGTCTATTCCCGGGTCATGTAGAATTGAAAAAAAAAATTGAGCTTTACAATATGTATTGCTGATAAATAAAAATACAATTGGTTTTTGCCAAAAAAATATCATTAAGTAAGACTGCTTGTATATAACCAAAAAATACTGTAATTTTTAGAGGCAGAATGAGGATCCATATGCCCGATGTTGTGATAAAAGGGTTACCAAATGACCAAATGCCAAAAAATACTGACGCAAGCAACCCTACCATCCTAATGGATGAGGATTGAGGAGGACATGAAGAAGAAGCGTGGACATACACGGTCATGGAAACTACTGTTACGGAGTCTATAAAACAGATGAAAACATATACATATATGTAATAGTGACAGAGGGTATAGATTTGATGGATGAGGAGGTGGAAGCACGTGGCATATCTGTAATGGATAGACAATGATCACGTCACACACAAGAGCCAAAGTGGGACGTATATATTCGAAATGGGTGGTGCGTCTTCGAAAGTGCACAGAATATCATCATCACATTGTAGAAAAATGATGCAGTTTTGTGGCGAACCTTGTGCGTTGTGACTATGTATATGTTTTCGGCTAGTCAAATCTTTTTAGTGCTCACGTACGAACCAACTTGGTTGTTGAACAATGACCTGTATATTCCAACTTTATCAACTTACTCGAATAAATGGACATGGACATCTTCACACTCATCTTTTCTTGCTTCCGCCCATTTTCATTTCTACTTCCATCTTTCGACCGAAATAGCCAAGTTCATTCATACAAGGATACTTCATACTTGTTGGATAAGTAATTTAACAAATAAAAAGAGATTACCGATTACATAATTAGTGAATATGCTAATTCAAAATGAATGTGATTTAAAAAATAAAGTGAGTCAAAGATGGGAAGGCATACAAGTATTAATTATCCTCGTGAAAGTGTGATTTAACGTAAACCAATTTCAATTTATACTACTTCTAAGAGCATGTGCATAGATGGAGAGGAAGGGGGGTCGGGGCGCGGGGAGGGTGGGGTGGGGTTCGGGGTTCGAGGGGGCAGGGGGCGTGTAAGGGGGCATGCGAGAGCGGTGCGAGAGGCTGCGCCTCTCGCCGCGGCTCCGTCTACTTCGGCTCTGTTGGTGACGCGTGGCAGCAACGACCTTTAATGGCTAGTTGCAACGACTCTTTTTTGTAATAAAAATTAAATAAAAAAATCAATTCTCAAACACCTATAAATACCACCCCTCTTTCATCCAATCTACACCAACAATCTCTCTAATTCTGTCAACATTTTCTCTCCATTTTGTATATTTTATTTTAAACAAGCAATGTCCGACGAAGAGGCTCAATTGAGGGAGAAGTTCGAAGCCGCAGAACGCGAGTACGAAGCCGAACTTCGTGTTCGGGAGGAAGGAATCCGGTGGAGGGCCGACAGAATGATAGAGAGAGCAATGCCCAGAATCGATACAATGCGGGAAAGGCTCCTAAGAGGGGAAGGTTCCCGACGAGAGATTCACTGAAATCATGTCGGAGGCCACAAGCAACTGATGGCGGATTATTTTGTCGACTACCCGACCTATGGGCCCAAACTGTTCAGGCGTCGATTTTGCATGTCCAGACCATTATTTTTAAGGGTTATGGCCGCGGTAGCGGCTCATGACGATTATTTTGTGCAGAAGCTGGACGTTGCGAGACGAATGGGGTTATCAACGCACCAGAAATGCATTGCCGCAGTACGAATGCTAGCGTACGAGTTGATACAGGTGCGTGGTGGTAGGATGGAGAAGCTTAACTAGTCGTACAACACTTTCTAAGGTTCCAATGGATGAAGATGGAGTCGATGATGGAGATTGCTTCAACTGGCCGTACAACACTCTTTGAAGAATCGAAGTAACTAGGAGGATAGATGGTGGATTGAATGACGTCACACAGATTATGGAAAGTCTGGGATAAGTCGAACACACAACTTCAAGGCTTCGCACACAAGAAGGTTGAATGTGATAAGTTCTTCCCAGAAGAAAACTCGAATTTTTATTTCATAAAACTTGCATCATACATGTTGAGAAGGGACTTTATTAAATACTCCAGCAGCAAGTGACCTTCAAGGGTCTAAAATTGATTACATTTGACTCAATTAATGTTAAATGACTCTTGATAAACTAAAGGCTTTGAATCTGCAAAACAGCAAAAGTAACTAATTAATAATCTGAATTTAAATGCATACCTTGGCTATTTAATGTTCTTGAGTGGTTTGAGGGGCTGAATCTCCTTTGGAAATGATGAATAAGTTGGCTTCATTAATTCCTTGAAGTAGAGGCAAAAACAGATTTGTTGAAGTCTTGAATTCTTCTTGGATGCCTTCTTGATTTGCCTTGGTGATCACATTTTCTTGGAGTTCCCCATGCTCTATTAAATTCTCCACTTTCTTGTTGAATTCCTCATGTAATGCTTTAGTTCCTGATCTTGTTCTTAGTACTGATCGCATAATAGGAATGTTGCTGATAGCTTCTTCTTCGGGCTCGGATAAAGTACTAATAGCTTCGACGTCCGGTGCTGATCGCATAGTAGGAATGTTGGTGATAGCTTCGATGTCCTCATCATCCCCTCCCTCTTGACAAGGTTCTGACCTCAGAACTGATTCATCTGCATGATAGGGAGCCAAATCAGTAATATTGAAAGTTGGAGAAATGTTTAACTCACCTGGAAGCTCAAGCTTGTGAGCGTTGTTGTTGATTTTCTCTAACACTCGAAATGATCCTTCTCCTCTTAGTGAGAGCTTGGATTTTCTCTGATTTGGGAACCTTTCCTTTCTCATGTGTACCCATACCAAGTCTCCAGTTTCAAAAATGATATCTTTTCGATGCTTATTAGCTTGTTGCTTGTATTTCTCGGTCCTTTTCTCCAGATTTTCTTTGACCTTTTGATGGAGTTTCTTGATAAAAGCTGCTCTGCTTTCTCCTTCACTAGAAATAACACCTTGAGGCAAAGATACAAGATGTAGAGGAGTACTAGGGTTAAAGCCATAAACAATTTCAAAAGGAGAGAATTTAGTAGCAGAATGTTTGACATGATTGTAAGCCAACTCAATAAATGTTAAACAAGATAACCAATGTTTTAAATTCTTACCCACCGTGGCTCTCAACAATGTTGAAAGAGTCCGATTTACTACCTCAGTTTGGCCATCTGTTTGTGGATGACATGTAGTTGAGAAGAGCAGCTTCGTTCCCAACTTTTTCCATAAAGTTTTCCATAAATGGGCTAGAAATTTGGTATCACGATCTGATACAATAGTCCAAGGCAATCCATGCAAACGTACTACTTCTTTGAAAAAGAGATCAGCAATTTGAGGAGCATCATTAGTCTTGTTGCATGGGATGAAATGAGCCATTTTGGAAAATTTGTCCACTACCACAAAAATGGAGTCCTTGTGGTTGATCTTTGGCAGACCTAAAACAAAATCCATAGAAATGTCTACCCATGCTAGGTTAGGAATAGGCAAAGGCATATATAAACCATTAGGATGTGACCTGGATTTTGCCTTTAAGCAAGTGATGCATTTAGCACATAACATCTCCACATCTCTCTTCAAGTGTGGACAAAAGAAATGATCCATAAGCACACTTAGAGTTTTGTCTTGACCAAAGTGTCCCATAAGCCCTCCTCCATGTGCTTCTCTGATCAGCAAATCTCTCATAGATCCTTGTGGTATGCAAAACTTTCTATCCTTGAATAGGAATCCATCTTGTTGATAAAATAATCCATACGCAACTTTGCTTGTCTCCTTGAAAGTTTCTTTGAAATCTGGATCAGTTTCATATAAACTCTTGATATGCTCAAATCCCATGATTTTGTCCTCCACTGTGCAAATTAGAGCATGTCTCCTTGATAGTGCATCAGCTACGACGTTTTCCTTGCCTTTCTTGTACTTGATCACATATGGAAAAGTCTCTATAAACTCAAGCCACTTCGCATGTATTTTCTTAAGAGTGGTTTGTCCTCTTAGGTGCTTGAGGGTCTCATGATCTGTATGAATAACAAACTCTTTGGATAATAGATAATGTTGCCAAGTTTCAAGAGATCTAACCAAAGCATAGAGTTCTTTGTCATAAGTAGGGTAATTGAGGGCTGCTCCATTGAGTTTCTCACTAAAATATGCTATTGGTTTTCCCCCTTGAGTTAGGAAAGCGCCTATACCTGTACCTGAAGCATCACATTCAATTTCAAATGTGTTATCAAAGTTAGGTAATACCAGAACAGGTGCATGTGTAAGGCTATCTTTGAGCTTTTGGAATGCTTCCTCTTGTGCTTGACCCCATTTAAACTCCACATTCTTTTTAATCACAACGCTCAAAGGGGCAGCAATGGTGCTAAAATCCTTCACAAATCTCCTATAGAAGTTGGCCAATCCATGGAAGCTTCTAACATGTCCAATGGTGGTTGGTGTAGGCCAATCTTGAATGGCTTTGATTTTCTTCTCATTAACCTTCAATCCCTGCGAGCTTACAACAAATCCTAAAAACACAACTTGACCAGTTCAAAATGAGCATTTCTTAAGATTTGCATAGAGATTTTCAGCTCGTAGTGTCTCTAGAACCTGTCCGATGTGGTTTAAATGATATGCAAGGTTAGAACTATAAACCAATATATCATCGAAATATACTACCACAAACTTACTGATGTATGCCCATAAGACATGATTCATGAGTCTCATGAATGTACTTGGAGCGTTTGTGAGTCCAAATGGCATGACCAGCCACTCATATAAACCTTGCTTTGTTTTAAACGTTGTTTTCCATTCATCTCCTTCCTTCATTCTGACTTGATGGTAGCCACTCCTCAAATCAATATTAGAGAATATTGTAGCTCCATTTAGCTCGTCTAACATATCATCAAGCCTCGGAATTGGATGCCTATACTTGACGGTGATATTGTTGATGGCTCGACAATCAACACACATACTCCATGTTCCATCTTTCTTAGGCACTAGAAGGAAAGGTACTGCACATGGGCTAAGACTTTCACGAATATAACCTTTTGACATGAGATCTTGAAGTTGCTTTTCTAGCTCTTGCGCCTCTTTGGGACGAACTCTATAAGTTGGCCTGTTTGGCAATGGTATGCCCGGAACAAGATCAATTTGGTGCTCAATTCCTCTTATTGGTGGCAGACCTGGTGGTATCTCCTTGGGAAACACCTCTTTAAATTTCTCCAATAGTTCAAGCATCTCGGGAAATAATTCATGCTCTTCTTGACCTTAAAACAAACCTTCCTTAAAGATCATTAGTAGCACCTTATTTGATGAATCAAGATATTTCAAAACAGTAGAAGGTGTAATATAAAGGTTGGTTTTATCTAACTTATCTCCTTTGGACATAGATATTTTCATTTCATGCACTTCTTGTGGAGTAAGAGGAGCCAAAGTGTGCTTCTTGTTGTTGTGAGTGAAAGTGTAGTAGTTGGTCCTTCCATTGTGTATAGTTTCTTTATCAAACTGCCATGGTCGTCCTAAAATAAGCTGACCAGCTTTCATAGGAACTACATCACACACAACTTGATCTGCATATTTTCCTATGTTGAAAGGTATAGTGACTTGCTCAGAGATCTTGAGCTCGGAGGCATCATTGAGCCATTTCAGCCGGTATGGTCGAGGGTGCCTTGTCTTTTGGAGACCTAGCTTATCAACCAAATACTTGCTGGCTACGTTAGTACATGAACCTCCATCAATAATCAAGCGACATACCTTAGAATTTATGTTGCATCGCGAGTGAAAGATGTTTTCTCGTTGAATAGTCTCGGGATCAAAGAGTGAGCTAAGAGCTCTCCTTATGACTAGTAGTTATCCGTTCTCTGCATAATCGATAATATCTTCCTCGGATTCAATTGTTTCTTCTTCCTCATCTTGAGACTCATATTCTCTATTAGCTTTGAGGATCATCACTCGCTGGTTTGGACATTCTCGTGCATAGTGTCCTTTTCCCTGACATTTAAAAAAAGTAATGTCAAGAATTCTTTGAATTAAATCCTTACCTTGCTCTGGTTTGTTTCCTTTTGATGATTCTGGTAGCTTCTCTTTGAATTTCTGGTGCACCTCATCGGTCTTTCCTTTGTCTAGCATTTTTTGTTGTTGGGATGCCCAAGAATTCTTGTTTTGATTAGTTGAAGTTGTCTTCCTCTTAATCTGTTGTTCAGCTTGTGTAGCAAGGTGCAACAATTCTTCCTAATCATGGTAGGTTTGCCTCTCCACCTTTCTAGCAATTCTATCATGAAGTCCATCTAAAAATTGAGCCATTAGAGACTCCTCTGAATCTTCAGATTCTAATCTGTTTAGAAGTGTCTCAAACTCATCAAAATATTCCTCCACTGATTTATTCCCTTGAGAGAGCTTTCTGAATTTTTGTTGGAGGCTTCGGTAATAATAGGTTGGAACATATCTCTTCCTCATGATGAATCTCATGTCCTCCCAAGTTGCAATCTGACCATGCCTATGCCTCCTTCTCTCGGACACATCTCTGTCCCATCAAGCCAAAGCACCTTCGGTAAGTTGGGCAGCAACTAATGACACCTTCCTTTGTTCCGAGTAATTTTAATATTCAAAGATATACTCCATACGTTTCTCCCAATCAAGATAAGCTTCTGGATTGACCTTCCCTGCAAAAGTTGGAGCATTGAGCTTGACATCTTTGTTTTCATTCCTAGCATCATCTTCTCGGCCTCGATCATAATTGTATTGTCTCCTTGGCCTTGGGTTTTGATAAAAATATGGTTGTTCATCATCTTCAGAATCTGGTTCATCTTCATTTTGATTCATTCTTGGAGCATTCACATTTCGAATAGGATTTCTACGTGCTGGGGGTGGTGGTTGTTCAATTCTTGTCAATCGATTTCCAAGGTCTTGGATGGCAGCAAGAATCTGAGCCATGTTTGCATCGCCTTGTTTTTCCATAGTCCTAAAATTTGATTTTTTTTCTCACAAACAAACAAATCAAGTGCAAAGGAAGTTGAAAAGGTATTGAACTTGAAATGATGAAACAACAAACTCAGAAAACAAATCTGGACAGATTTGAGTTTTGTTCAAAACTTCTTCTTTTCTTTTTTTTGAAAGAAAAACAGTAGCAAATAGATAAAAACGGAATTAATAAAATAAAGGATAGATAAAACCTGATTTGGAGCGTTTAGTTCTGATACCAGATGATACAGGAACATGGTGGTAGGATGGAGAACCTTAGTTGGACGTACAATACTTTCTAAGGTTCCAATAGATGAAGATGGAGTCGATGATGGAGATTGCTTCAACTGGCCGTACATCACTCTTTGAAGAATCGAAGTAACTAGGAGGATAGATGGTGGATTGAATGACGCCACACAGATTATGGAAAGTCTGCGATAAGTCGAACAAACAACTTCAAGGTTTCGCACACAAGAAGGTTGAATGTGATAAGTTCTTCCCAGAAGAAAACTTGAATTTTTATTTCATAAAACTTGCATCATACATGTTGAGAAGGGACTTTATTAAATACTCCAGCAGCAAGTGACCTTCAAGGGTCTAAAATTGATTACATTTGACTCAATTAATGTTAAATGACTCTTGATAAACTAAAGGCTTTGAATCTGCAAAACAGCAAAAGTAATTAATTAATAATCTGAATTTAAATGCATACCTTGGCTATTTAATGTTCTTGAGTGGTTTGAGGGGCTGAATTTCCTTTGGAAATGATGAATAAGTTGGCTTCATTAATTCCTTGAAGTAGAGGCAAAAACAGATTTGTTGAAGTCTTGAATTGTTCTTGAATGCCTTCTTGATTTGCCTTGGTGATCACGTCTTCTTGGAGTTCCTCATGCTCTATTAAATTCTCCACTTTCTTGTTGAATTCTTCATGTAATGCTTTAGTTCCTGATCTTGTTCTTGGTACTGATCGCATAATAGCAATGTTGTTGATAGCTTCTTCTTCGGGCTCGGATAAAGTACTAATAGCTTCGACGTCCGGTGCTGATCGCATAGTAGGAAAGTTGGTGATAGCTTCGATGTCCTCATCACGGGTGCTCCGCCGATTGATTGGACGACACACTAATTATGGGGGTAAGTACTATACTTAAATGTGTTAGACGTTTCTGTATAGCCATTATTGAGGTTTTCATGTAGGAATACCTGCGGAAGCCGAATGAGGCGGACATGCAGCGATTACTCGAGCCGGGCCACAACCGAGGGTTCCTCGGTATGATTGACAGTCTTGACTGCATGCATTGGGAGTGGAAGAATTGTCCGATCGCATCGCAAGGAGAACACGAACGTGGAGATCACGGGAATCCAACCATTATGCTTGAAGCGGTTGCTTCCCGTGATACGTGGATTTGGCATGCGTATTTCGGGATGGCTGGCTTGAACAACGACATTAATGTCCTCCACGCCGGTCACTTATTCAAGGACGCTTTCCATGGTTGTGACTTGTCCGTGCATTACGAGCTCAACGGGCTTCGCTACAACCGTCCGTATTATTTAGTTGACAGCATTTACCCCACATGGAGTCGGTTCGTGAAGACGATTCGCCATCCTCATACTCGCAAACAGAAGTTGTTTGTCAAATGTCAAGAAGGAGCTCGGATAGATATTGAACGGGCTTTTGGAGTCCTCCAAGCACGGTGGCACATAATCTCACGGCTGGCTTGTATCTGGAAGAAGTCGACCTTGGCTAACATGATGCATGCTTGTATCATTCTACACAATATGATTGTGGAGGATGAACGCGACCGCTACGAAGCCGGGGATGGCGAATTGTATTTCGAGCCCCCGCCAGACATACCAGATTGGGCACCACCTCAACGATGCCATCAAGGAGGGCCCTTGCCACAACGAGATGAGTTGCGTGCTCGAGTCAGCGTCCTCAATGATGAGACTCATCGACAACTCCAGCATGACCTTATGGAGCACATATGGACTCGGTTTGGAGCGAATTACCGTGACTCAGACAACGACACGGATTCGGACGATTGAGATTATTCTTGTAATAAATTTGATGTACTAGAAACCATTTTAATGTTTGATTATTAATGAAATTTCAAGTTTATTAATTAGTTTTGTATTTTTTTAAATCTATGTATTTATTAATTTATTTTATTAATTTTATTTAATATTTGGTTAATTTAATATGCATTTAACAATGCAAACGATCACGCATACCAACCAAAGTTGACCAGGGTTTGTTTTTGTTAGAGCTCATGAGGGGAGAAAGTTCTTCGTTTGCGGCTGCTCCGGTGGCTCCGTGTACTGTTCCGGCGACCTCGTTTATCCATGGAGGAGGAGCACATGCAGTCGATGTGGCGAATCCAAGTAAACTCGTCAAGGTTTTCATTTGTAACCTCCCTTTTGGCACTACGCATGAGTGGTTTGAATCGTATTTTGGTAGTGTTTTTCTGATTGTCAAAGCCACTATGGTGGCTCAGCCAAACCTCACTGGGAAGGTGTTTGGTTTTGCATATGTACGTTCAAGGGCAGATGCTACAAAGTTAATTGACAGTCAAAATGGAAAAAAGATCAAAGGCTTTCTCTTGTTTGTGGCATTGGACTGGATGGAAGCAGGGGGTAGGCAAAGTGTGAGACGCCGTCCAGTGTGGAGGCCTAAGTTACCGGAACCGGTCGCAACCAATTCTCAGGGTAATTTGGTCCGGCGAGAGGAAGTGGAACGTATATCCAAAGGAGCAATTGTTTCTCTCCGGACCGGTCTGGTTTTGGAGCAAGTTCGTGAAGAAATGGAGAGTTGTGGAGCTAAAGGAATGGAGATGAGGAGAATTTGTGGAAATTTCTTCATTTTGCTCTATTCGGATGTCCTTTTCGCTTCCATGTTACGTGAGACGGAATGGCGTTGGTTTCTGACGTGGTTTAACGTTCTGAGCTTGGATGGCTCCTTAGCTCTACTTGGTGAATATTGGAATTGGCTTGTAGTGGATGGGTTGCCGTATTTTTGTGATAAACATACTTTATTATCTGGTTCTGGAGATCTTGTTGTTCCTGTTACAAATTTACTGATTGAACCCTCTAATCCTTCGGAGGGTGTTTTAAGCTCTATCTCATATATGAGGGTCCTCTCATGGAATGTGAGAGGACTTAATTCCTCTCAGAAGAGACGTTGTCTGAGAGATTTGGTATTTATCGACCGTTGTTTATTATGTTACAAGAAGTAAAGGTTCATACAGTGGATTATGCTTTTATTCGAAGTTTGGGTTTACACGGTAGTTGGAGTTTTAGTTATATACCACCTATTGGTTCTGCTGGTTGTGTACTCAGTCTTTGGCAGGATTCCAGCTTCCGGATGGAATCGGTTGTACCGGTTCGAAATGCCTCCATTTGGACTGGATTCTGTGTATTTGTTGATGTGAGAGTTTCGTTCATTAATGTTTATGCTCCGAATAATGCTCGGGATAGGAAATCTTTGTGGGATGAGTTGAGATCGAAAAGGGGCTTGTTGGCTGATATTTTTATTTATGCAGGAGATTTTAACTATGTGCTTTTGGCGGATGAGCATCGTAATTATGCTTCCTTACAAGCTGATATTCGGGTTTTTCAGGATTTTGTGTCCAGAATGGACCTCATTGATCTACCTTTATATGGGTCTCAATTTACTTTGTACCATTCTGCAGATAAATTATCTCGTATTGACATATTTCTTGTATCTGCAGATTTTATGTCTCTTTTCAGGCCACTGTCTCAGGTTGCTTTACCTAGATCTTTGTCAGGTCATAGACTGTTGCTTTTGAAGGTAGATGAAGTTGTGTGGGGAGCCCGCCCGATAAAGTTCTTTAATGCTTGGGTAGATCATCCTGAATTTGTATTTGTTGTTCGTTCTTTTTGGTCTTTTTATTATGATCATGTTTCAGCCAGCTACAGTTTATTTTTCAAGTTGAGGTCACTTCGTTTGGATCTGCAATCTTGGAACAAGGAAGTGTTTGGAAATTCTGAGGAGAGGGTGAAGAACCTAGTGGCTGAAATCGATGCTTTAGATAGAATTCAGGACGAGAGACCTCTGCCTGGTTCCGAAGTGAGCCATCGGTCCTGGCTTCGGGCTATTATGATCCTTGAGTAGAAGATTCTGGATAAGATTTGGAGACAAAAGTCTAGAATGGCATGGTTTCGTTGTGGTGATAGGTGTACCCATTTTTTCCATAAGATTGCAAACTTTAGAGCTCAGAGGAACCGGTTATCAAAGATCCGGATTGGGACAAGTTTTACTTCGGTTCCGTCTGAAATCTTGGAAGGTGCAGCTTCGTATTTTGAACAGCAGTTTTGTAACCCGTTGCCTGACCGTGGGACTCTACCATCCTTTCCCTTTCAGTTATTATCTTATGATCAGAGGGTGGATATGGAGCGGCCTTTTTCTTGTGCTGATATTGAGAGTGATGTTGATGCTTGTGGGAGCGAGAAAGCACCTGGGCCGGATGGTTTTACCTTAAATTTTTTTAAGGTTGCTTGGGACATACTTAAGGGAGATGTGCTGAGATTTTTTGAGGAATTTTATTCTACAGGTTTGTTGGGAAAAGGCTTGAACTCCACTTTTTTTACTTTGATTCCTAAACATTCCCAAGCTGAGATATTCAGTGATTATCGGCCTATAAGTCTAATATCGAGTACCTATAAGATTCTTGCCAAGGTCTTAGCCAACAGGTTAAAGAGAGTTATTGGTGATTTGATCAGTGACAACCAGAGTGGCTTTGTGGCTGGCCGTCAATTGGTAGATGGGGTTCTGATTGCTTCAGAGGTCATCCAGTTTGTGAAGAAGTCGAGATTGGAGACTGTGATTTTGAAACTTGATTTTGAGAAAGCATATGATCTGGTGCAATGGGGGTATTTGGAGGAAGTTTTTATTCAGATGAATTTTGGGGGAAGGTGGAGGAGATGGTTTGCCTCTTGCTTAAGGGCTCATCTCTCTGTTTTGGTTAATGCAGTTCCTTCTCGAGATTTCGAGATGGTGAATGGACTTCGTCAAGGATGCCCTATGTCTCCATTCTTATTCTTAATTGCAGTAGAAGGCTTACTCCAGTATTTGGAGTTGGGAAAGGAGGTCGGGTATCTGAGAGGCGTTTGTGTTGGAAATTCCGGATTTTCCATTTCGCATTTACAGTTCGCCGATGATACTATTCTGTTTGTTCGTGGTTCTTTGGATGATTTGATTATGCTGAAGTTTGATCTGGAAGGTTTTCAGTTAGTCTTTGGGCTAAAGGTTAACTTTTCTAAGTCAAAGGCCATTGTTCTTAATGCTAATTCTCTTTCAGCTGAGGAAGTAAGTGAGGTGTTGGGGTGTGAGTCTGGCTCGTTACCTATGAATTATTTGGGGTTTCCTTTAGGGGCTTCCCCTTAGAGATTGGCTACATGGGAGCCGGTGTTAAGTAAATATCGTTCAGCCCTGGAGTTGTGGCGGGCTAAGTATCTATCTGTTGCTGGTAGAATTACTTTGATTCAGTCCACTTTATCTTGTTTGCCTCTATTTTTCATGTCGTTATGTAAGGCACCAAAATGAATCATTAAAAATCTTGAGGCTACTCAAAGGCGTTTTCTATGGCGGAATGGGGGAGATGGACGGGTTCTAAATAAGGTTAAATGGAGAAAAGTTTGTAGGCCGAAGCATTTGGGGGGTCTCGGCCTCCGTAGATTGGGAGTGATGAATGTAGCGTTGTTAGCTAAATGGTGGTTGCGTTCTCCACTACTAAGCGATCTTTATGGAAGGGCTTATTTGCTTGAGGATGGGGTGGTCGGTTGATGATTGGGATCTATCGCGTTTAGATAATAATGGTATTTGTTATCTTTTGAATCATATTTTGGAACTTGCTAGTGATCCCCTATTTTGCAGTATGTTTGGTAATCAGGGACTCTCGTGGAATTTGGAGCGTGGAAACTCCATTTCCTTTTGGGATGATGTTTGGATCGGCGAGGCACCCTTGAGATCTCGGTTCCCGTTGGCTTTTTCTAGAGCAGTTAACAAGGAAGGGGTTGTGGCTGATTTTTGGAACGAGCAAGGGTGGTTGGTTTCTTTCAGGAACAATCGTGGCAATAAAGAAAGAGAAGAGGTGAGTGCTCTTTATACCTATTTAGAAGATTGTGTTTTGGCCCCCGATTTGGATGATACTCTCCTTTGGACGAAATCCTCTTTTGGTTTTACAGTTTCTGCTGCTTATTCTATGCTGATGGAGGTCGAGTCGTGGGATTCTGTTTTGTGGGTGGCCGATATACCACGCAAGCACAATGTGTTGGTTTGGTTAGCTGCACATAACGCTTTACCTACTGCTATTTTCTTGGAGGCAAGGGGTATGTTTGTAACGATTAATCAGATGTTTTGCCCTATGTGTAAGTCTTTCATGGAAACTACAGATCATATTTTCCTGCATTGTTATTTATCCTGGTGGATTTGGGGGAAGGTTTTTGAGTGGTGGGGACTGATGTGGGTCATGCCAAGGACTGTAGGAGATTTGATCTTGATGTGGAGAGGTGTGGGCTCGCATCATATGTGGAAGGTTTGGGTCCGTGTCTGTTATATTACTGTTTGGCATTTGTGGTTATTCAAGAATGGAGTGGTGTTTAATCAGGTGATGAACTCCGGTGATACTCTATTTGGGAAGATTAGGAACCATTCCTTTGTTATCTTGTGGCAGTCTCAGGCCTTGAGAGTCGGCTTTTCTTATGAGGATTGGTGCAGGAGACCCAGCTTGTGCATCCGGCCGCGTCGGAGGCAGGGTCGGACTTGATTTTATTATAGTTTTGTTTTGTTTTGACAGGGTCTGCGGAGAGTTTATATCTTTCAGGATTCGTCTGTTTCTCACTGAGGTCCAGCGAGTGCTCATCCGGGGGAACGCTAAGGGCCGATCTACTCTAGGAGTGGAGGGGCACGTATTACTTAGTCTCTCTGAGACCAGAGGATCCACCTGTTCACCCTGAGGTATTGTTCGTTGGTCTCGGTGAGACACCAGTTTGGTATTGCTCTTTGTTGTATCTCCTGTTTGCTGGTGATCAGTTTTTCAGGTCTTGGACCCCTAGCTCACTTTTGAGTTCCTTTGTTATCATTGTTCTCATTGGCCTTTTCCATTTTAGAATTGGTTTTATTATTAATAAAATTTCGAGCTTATCAAAGAAAAATATGCATTTAATAAATTCAGCAAAACTATGATTAATTATCCAGTCAACATTTCAGAGGGGCATGAGCCCCTCTTATGCCCCCTTGATGTGGAACACTCTTAATTTCAAAGGGGCTTGAGCCTCAAGCCTCAAGCCCCTTCGATGTACATGCTCTAATAGACCCTGAGTCAAGACCACATATAACTGGATCCTCTAATGCTAATTAGTCTATCCGAATTACCTAAATAAATACATATCTTAATAATCCTATGCAATTATCACTAACTCGTCCCTTCTTTTATGAGAAATGGCCCAAAATTCTCTCTGGTAAAAAACCAATCTTACCCGAACACTGTATATAGTCGTTGTTCCTTTTGTTTCTCCACCGTGATGGTTGTGACTATCAGTCATGATTTTCATCGGTGACGACCTCTCCTTCCTTCTTCCTTCTCCCTTCTTTTGTTCGCTTCAGCTCTGTTGATCCTGGCTCCTGATAGCTTCGACCACGTTTTCTGCCTGCCTCATGACCCCGGGGAGGGTAGATCGGACTTCCACTCACCGGCTTTCGGTTTTTGTTCCGCCCTCCTTGTCTCACGTTCTCTGTGGGCTCAAATCTTGAACCTCCTCATTATGCGTCTCGCCGAAGAGGAGTGGTCGTGTCTGGCGTTTGTTCTCGACGTCCGTGCCTATGAGGCTCTAGAGTCTAGAGGAGCTTATTCGTCGGAGTTCGTGGGAGATTATTCATCAGAGTTCGGGGAAGACTCTTCTCTATTCGCCCATGCCAGATCTGACCTATTTTGCCGGAGATATAGTCGCTCCTCCTCGTCGATGCAGGTTGCTCTGGTAAGTGTTGTTGCTCGTGAGGCTCAGGTGACACCGATGGTAATGAAGTGCTCCTTCCCTGCTGTTCTGCTCCTCCCCAGCGTTTGACCATAGTGGGTTTCGTGGTGGAGTTGATACTCTTGGGTTTTGTGGCCCAGGTCGTACTTGTCTCGTTCTTAGTGAAGTTTTTGGCATCTCAAACTAGATCCAGAATGGTACACCCTTCTCGACCATCCTAGTTGTAGATCATCATGGATTTGGACGAGCCTCTCTTGGTGATCGCATATGTGGTACTCGGGTCCTCTAACTCCTCCCTCTTTGATTCTGATGTGTCTCCGACGTCTCGACTTGATCCGGTGTGGGACACATTTCTCGACCTGCTCGGCCGTAGATCGTTGTGAATTTCCTTGATTCGTGCCTCCTCATGGGTTCTGGTGGTTCTGGCCCCAGTTCGATGGCACTTTGTTCCAATGTTGGGCATGGTATATTGGTTCTCTCGGCGTCTGCCTGCCTCTTCTTCAAACGAATTATACTTGCTCTCCATTTTCTTTTCTTAAGTATTGTTGTCCCCCAATTTGTCCTTATATCATTTCTGCTTGGGTTTTCAATGGTTTCCTTCTACTACGGTGGTAAAGGCTCGCCGGTTTGTAGGTGTTGGTTGTCGGTGAGTGGATCAGGAAGTTGTGCCTATTGTTTGATTACCTTCATATACGATTTAGGGTATAGTGTGTTCTGGGGTGAATTTTCCACAGTATATGTCTCCGTCGTTTACAGTCTTGGTCCCTGGCTTGTTAGTTTCCTTCATCCTCTTTATGTGAGAGGTTGATGGTCCTAATGAGACAAGCTACTCTATAATCTCAAGCAGAGAATTGGGTTGTAATAAGCATCATTTGGGCTTAATGGTTAGAAAATCCAGGTTGTAGACATTTTCTAGTCTTATGTGTCGCATGGTTGAAAAATTAGGGTTCTAGACCTAATTTCATGTTCACTTGTTTTGGGCTTAATGATTGTAAAATATGGTTATTATACCTTGGTTGTCTGGTTTGCACCCTTGTTGGGTTGTTGAGGATCCTTTGATAAGGTTGCTCTTTCTTTATACGGTTTCGATCCTTTTAGGATCTGTTGTTTGGTTTGAGGCTGAGATATGCTTAGTCCTCTAGTGTTTCTTGTTTAGGCCGAAACTAGTTCGGTGCAGTGTCTTATGAGGGTTCTTCTTGTGTTTCTCATCTTTCATCCTCTGAAAGATGGGTTTTTATATATTTTCTTTGCTGATAAAAAATATCATTACTTGGTGGTATCAAACATGTCGAATAACCAATGCCTAAACTATAATTAGCAGCTTAAAAACAAGGGTCATTGTCATGGATTCTAAATACATACCATAACTCATAGTGCTTGAATATCAAATAAACTCGGTGGTGCTACTTATAGTATTTTATGTCCGAACAACGCGGTTCAATATAGTTTACCTAATTATCGATGTCATGGCTAATTATTTTCGAATATGAATGTCAACATCGATATTCATATATATTATTAATTTGTATTTTCCCTACACGAACCAAAAATTAAAAAATCATTAAGAGCTCGCATACGTAATTCAGTCCCACAAGAAGTGACCCACTATAATTTTTTTATATTTCTATAATTTTACATAATATGTAGCTGATGAAAACAATTGTCTAAAAATAAATAAATATTTCTACCTTAGACTTGGAACTTCTCTTTGTCAAACCAACGTCATATGTAGGGGAAGACAATTAAACTTCGTAAATAAAATATACGCTAAATAATTTAACCCATTTTCTATGCATGTTATTAGGGTTAATTACCTTTAGTACCCCTTATGTATTGGTAACACTCCTTTAGTACCATGATGTATTGGTAACGCTCTTGACAAAATTTTGGTCAAGTTTACGTCATTTTGATGATTTGTGAGCAATTCATAAGGAGTATTAAATGTTCTGTTATCAATACATAAGGGGTATTAAATGACTTGTGACTAATTCATAAACGGTATCAAATGACAGTTACCAAAACGGAGGGACTATTATTGACCGTTACAAAATGCAAGGGTACAAAAGGTATGCTACCAACAGAAAATGGATACAAAAGGTAATTAACCCTTGTTATTGATTGGAAGTTTGGTTGTTATCATAACATTTGGTTGGGGTAAGGGTTCTAATTATTTTAAACTTTTCCAAAAAATGGAATGAAATAAATCACGTTAGTTACATTAAAAACAGAGCCCCATAAGAAAATACCTCAATTGAACTTTCATTTTTTCTTGACCATCCTTACTTGTTTAATCAAACCCCTTTTTCTCATTTCGTTCCATCTCGAGTCTCCACACAAGATGGAATTATTTATACTTGAGGTAGGATAGGTATTTTCTAAAATTGCGTTGGATAGGTATATTTAAGGTTGGATAGGAATATTTGTGTGCATTTGAGTCATGCATATAAACTATCTTGGTTTAATTATCCTACATTAACATATACATGTATTACACATGCACACACTAATGTTTGAAAATCAAGGATACCTACACTAAATTTTATATATTTTTAATATTTTAATAGATACTTACACTAACCTAATTGTTGAAATTACATATGCATACACTAACCTACATACCAGATGTAAAGGTTAAGGTAGGTATGTATTTTCTAAAGGTTAGCGTATGCATATGTAACACATGTATATGTTAGTGTACGTAAACGTAGTCAAAACTACTTTCTTCTTCCGTGTCTGCCTCACGACTAGAGGATGAAATATGTATATTTATGGTGGGATAAGCATATATCTATACGTTTGAGTTATGCATACAAATTATTTTCTTCCCTTCCTTCCTCACGAGATCCAAGGTAAAAAAAAAGACAAGTCTTCTGGATTGAAGACATTCTCAAGCATCATGAGAGGATGAAAGACAATTTTTACTGGTTATTATACATGTCAATAGAGAATTCTTCATTAATCAAAATATCCCTCTGCTTGTAGCCGCCATCTACGACCTTCACCCTCGTCGGCTCTGGCCTCGGCCTGGGTTGTTGCCGGCGAGGTCTTCCCCTCCTACATGTTCTCCTTTCTACTCCTTCTTCCTCTTTCTTCTCCATCCTGTTGGCTCTCTTCTCGTTTTTAGATATACTTTTCTTGTTCGAGCTTTGGCCGGATCCGACCTCAACCTTCCTCTTCCTTGACTGGTAAACTCGTCCCTTGACCTATGGGCAACCTGATGTGGATGGTGTCACGCCCCAATTTCAGTAAAACCAAACTAGGGACGCGAACATTTTAAAACAATGAAACCTGTTTTGGATAAGCACTTTAAAATCTTCATTTAGTTAAACAAAATAGTATTCACAACCCAATGTAAGTCCCAACAAGTGGACAAAGTACAAGGCATCCGTCACTAGACTCAAAAGACAAAACCCGGACGCCGCTCCTAGCTCCACAAGCTTCAAGAGCTCACCTAGTCCGTACTGTGATCAGTACCTGTAGGAAAAGCAGCTAGGGGTGAGCGTTCGCTCACCACCACAGATAACAGACTGACTACGGCATAATTAGCAGACAATGCCGGTAACACCAACAACAACTCAACCCCGGGGATCACTGTCCCCTACTCAAGTACTCTCACTGAACACGCACCCACTATTACCTTCCTTGACCAACTCAACACCCTGACACGTAAAGTAGACCCGACACAACGATCACGACCTCTTCCAAAGACTCAAAAGACCACCACGCCACACCCAAGATCACGAAGGATCGTACACCAATCAAGATCACAAAGGATCGCATACCAAACAAGATCACAAAGGATCGCATACCAGCTGCTCAGTAACCTCCCTCACCCACGCAAACACGGATCAGGCTAGCCAACGAATGCTTACAACCTGTTGATACTCGAACTCAAATCAGGCCAGCCCAAGAATGCTTGCAACCTATTGACACTCAAACACGGATCAGGCTAGCCCAAGAATGCTTACAACCTGTTGATACTCAAACTTGGTTAGGCCAGCCCAAGAATGCTTGCAACCTACCGGGATTCGAACTTGGTCAGGCCAGCCCACGAATGCTTGCAACCTACCGGGATCCACAATCACAACCACAAGCAAAGTTCAACACACAGCAACAACACAGGTTCAACACTCCACAGGCACTCATGGCCACCCAAAACACCAACAGTAACTCACGGGCTCAATAACCCCACGACACTCATGGCCACCCAAGACACACCGACAGTAACTCACAGGCTCAACAACCCCACGGCACTCATGGCCACCCAAGACACACCAACAGTAACTCACGGGCTCAACAACCCCACGACACTCATGGCCACCCAAGACACACCAACAGTAAAGACACGGGTTCAACAACTCAACAGGCACTCACGGCCTCCCGAGACACCAACACTAAAGTAACACAGGTTCAACAACCCAACGGGCACTCATGGCCACCCAAGACACCAACAATAAAGCAACACGGGTTCAACAACCCAACGGCACTCACGGCCACCCAAGACACCAATACTAAAGTAACACGGGTTCAACAACCCAACGGGCCCTCATGGCCACCCAAGACACCACCGGTAAAGTACGGGTTCACAACCCCACGGGCACTCACGGCCACCCAAAACACCAATAATAATACCACGAGCTCTCATGGCCTTCCAAGACTCGACAATAATAACACGGGCTCTCATGGCCACCCAAACTCAATAATAATAACACGGGCTCTCATGGCCACCCAAACTCAACAATAATACACGGGCTCTCATGGCCACCCAAGACATCTACAATAATACACGGGCTCTCATGGCCACCCAAGACACCAACAATAATACAATCAACCTCCGGGCATGGTCATATGCCTCCAGTAATTCTAGTATCACTAAGTTCTTTGCTCCTACAAAACTGCTAAGTGTCACATGCTTTTCTCATAAACACTACGTTCCCGTATCATGCCTTTCTATTATTCGATAAACCTAATTAACCCACGACACCCCGGTGTCACATGCAATTCTATTGTTAACTTTCCCTAGTCAGTGCCGAGATCCGGCTACTTTTCCCTACCTTGGGCGTGTTTTCCACAAGTGCTCAACTAAGCCCCGGCATGATCCCAGTCACTCGCCTAGCTTCCCTTTGCCTCGGTCCGCAGCACGATCTAAAAGAACACAATTTTCAATGCACTTTAAACTCGCAGGAATAAACTGAAATTCATTAAACTTAACGCCCAAACGTAACCCCGACAATGTCGATCACTCCCACACTTCCCAATTACTCGACATTGTCGATAAAGGATCCGTAAAGGCCCAATTCGCCCGACATGGCGAATCTGCCCGGGTTTTGTAAATGCCCTTCCGGGGCTCCAAAAATTCCCGTTTTCGTTTCTACGGTCTTAGAATAACTCAAGGGTCCCAAAGTACTTGCCCGAATCGAATTCTGACTCCCGAGTCAATTAATTAACGTTTAAAGTTTCTAAACCCGATAATTATAACTTTTCCAATTTAATTTCAATTTTCGATTCGGTTATGAATAAATGGTCCGGGGAACGTTTAAACCACCCGAACACAAAACCCGATCACCCGAGCACGTGGGCCCCACCCGGCCCAACTTGTCCGTGGGCCCTAGGCTCAAAATGGGGCTTGGCCACCATGGTGGTGGCTGGTCCCAGCTCCGGCCAGCCACCCCATGGCCGGCCGGCCACCACCCACGGTGGTCGGAGCTCCTCCCGAGCTCCCGGTCACCGGAAAATGTGCAAACACTCCTCCAAACACCTCTAAAACGTCTCCAACACCTCCCCAACCTCCATACAACCCTCAATCATTCACTTTAACAAAACCCTAGCTTTCCAAAATAAACAAAACGAGAATCGGTTTGGGTATTACCGTAGAGGAGGATGAGGGGAAGTCGCTTTCTCCTTGTCTTGAGACGATCCAAGGGTTGGATGTCAAACCCTAGCCCAACTCCTTCTCTTTTCTCTCTTCTTCTCCTTCTCCAACCTCTCTCTTCTTTCTCTTTCTAAAACCTAACTCTCTTCCAATTTCTATTTTCTTTTCTTTTCTTTTTGTTAAGTGGCCGGCCACCCCCTTGTACCCTCACCTCTCATTTCCCCCCCAAAACCTAACACCACCACTTGGTTGACAAGTGGTAAGGTGCGTCCCACACCTTGTTGGAACAATATCTAGAAGATATTTTCCAATCAGATTCGCGAAAAACGGACGTTTCGGGCCCCGAACGGGCACTTTTCCCAAGAAATTACGAAACTTGACGGGCTACAAGGAAACGGCTCAACTAAGACCGCTGCGATGACGGCTAAGCTTTTTGGATCCAAAACGGTCCTCGAATGGACCAAAACTTCGCTCGGTTGACTTTTCCAGCGAAAAGTCAACTTTTCCCAAAATGATCAGAAAGTTGCCCTGAGTCCCCCGGAACTCACTTTGGTCGATGACGGGGTCAACTTAAGTCCGGTATGACTCTCGGGGTCATTTTAGGTTAAATTAAGTGTCTGTCTTAAATTTTTTAAATTTTCCTGTTTTTCGCAGGTTTGACTGGCGTTGACCGGGAGTGGTTATTACAGATGGAGTCAAGCCTCGCCAAAGCGGTGTCGTGTTCGGTTGGTCGGAGTTTTGCCTTGAGCTACGCCGACAATTGTTGGGCCACCTTCCTTGGTTGCTGCTTCTGTTCGGTTCCTCGTCACCAGCGTCATCACCGACGTCTCTGTCGGGTTTTGCAGAAGGCGTTGGGGCGGCTGGTAAGACTTTAGTGGTTCGGGTGCTGGTCGGGTAGAGTTTGGACCGGCCAATCCGGGGTTTGTTTGGGCTCTGGATTTGGGGTCGTTCTGGGTCGGGCTGTTTGGGCCGTGTCAGGCCCGGGGGTGTTTCTGGTTCGTGGGTCTTGGCCCGGGTCGGGTCTGTGGTTTTGGCTGGTACGGGTCGGCGGTTCAGGGTAGATAGTCGGGTCGGATTCGGGCTAGGTTATTCTGCAGACCCGGTTTCGCTCTTTCTGGCCTGCTTTCGTCAAGCTTTGTCGTTTTGTCTTCTTTCTCCGGAGTGAGAGGTGTTTCTTCTCCTTTTGGGATTAGATCGTCACATATTAGGTAAGACGACTTTCGGCTTAGTTTAGGTTTGAATTCTGCTGGTTTCATGGGTGTTGACCCCCAGCATTTCCTTTTCTTAGTCGATTGTTGGGTTAGGAGCCCCAGTTCCCGAACTTTGGTTGTTGTCGTGTGTTGATCGGTTCGACTCGGGTTTTGGTCGTCGGCCTTGAGTTTCGGCTGCTCTGAGCTATGGAGGTCAGATCTCCCTCTTCGGCTCCCTCGTACTCGACAGAAATGTCGATCCTCCTCTTCTGGGCCTATTTTCGGTGATGGTTGGAAAAGGGTTATCGTCTCTATGGCGGTAGCGGAGGATTGAGTTCGAGTGGCTGCATTAGGGTTGGTCATCATCCTTATCTTCGGCGCGGGGATTCCCAAATCTGGCGTGGGACGAGTTTCTCTTGTGAGGATTCTCGCGGGTCTGCTTTGCCTTTGTGGTGGTGGTGGGGTTTTTTCCTTCGATGAAGCTGCAGGAGGGTTGTGTTCTCGGTTGACGTCGTGGTCGTCCAGTTTCAGCCGAGGGACGCGCTTCCTCGCTGAGGATCTTTGTGGTGTTGGCTCGCCTAGATCTGGCGGAGGCTATTCTCTTCAGCGTCTTCGTTGCCCCTTGGGCTCTCTGGTATGACACTCGCTCCTTTTCCTTGGCTGGCTCTTCCTCTCCCTCCCCTTTCTTTCCTCTTCTCATTAGGTCTTCTGTTCTTCCCGACCAAGTGGGTCGGGCTCGCCGGTATTTCGGGGTTGGCCGACGGCGAGCTCCTTGGGCATTTCTGCCCACAGAAGCCTCTGGAGGATTGGTCTGATCTTCGCTGGATTGGCCCTGTCGTCTGGTGTTGGCCGACGGCGCCTGCTAGTGATCATCTTCTTCGAAGATGTGGGATCTGGTATGCTTGGGGAGGGTTCTTTGTCTAGCTTTGGCTAAGTATTGGGCGGCTTCTCGGACAGTTGGAAGGCCTTTAGCTCCCTTTCGCGCTTAATGGTTGAAAATTTTGGTTCCTAAGGCCTATTTTCTTGGTGCTTAATGTTAGTCAAATCCGGTGTTAAGGCCTTATTAGCTTTAATTTGTTCTTTTGTTGCTTGTTCTTCCTTTGGGCTTGTCTTTGTATTCCTTTGGTTCATACTCACTGCGTTGAGTTCCTTGATTGTTTCATTGTGTTGTATCTTGTTGTTCTCTCTGTTTGTAGAGATGTTTGGTTGAGGATCCTTTTGTGATTGCTCGTGTGCTTGTATTTCTACTCTGTTCTTCCTTCCAAAGAGCAGTTTCAATTTAAATTTGTATTTCCGACAAAAAAAATAGAGAATTCTTCGAGTAATCGTACTTTTAGTAATACCCACATTAAGATAATAATATATTCCAAAAACATGGCATTTGCTGTATTTGCTTATAGTTTTTAAAGCAACTTACATCGGTATTAAATTGTTTGTTCCTAGAAACAACAAAAACACGTTTTGAGTATAAAAAAATGCAACCAGTTAAAAATCAACTCTAGACCTTTCAAATTAATCTCCAACTCTAGACATATATGATTTACATAATATTATAACCAAATAAGACTCAAGATGAAGATCCAATAAGTTCACATTTCGTCCCTCCCTACAAGAGATGACAACTTCTGCGACCACCTTTAAGTTTCACATAGGTTTCCACCCCTTCCACCCATCAAGTTTGTGCTTCTCTCCACTCGAACCTTGAGATCTCTCAAAACCATGTGGTGGTTCAATGGAGGACGTAGAAGCCATTATTTTTGAGTAATTAGACCGAGTTTTAAACATTATTTTACCTCTAGATATGATATTCACTATAAAATAAATTTGTTAATGTATCTTAAAATGAATGCCAGGTTTTCCCGTAAATGAAACCTCCCATATAAGGTGCTGTAACCATCAATAATTCACCTATGGGATGAGATTAAGTAAGGAGAAGTGGGCAATCCAATACAACTTAGTCTCGGCAAATAGATATCGATAAGATCACATCACCAACCTTAGCTATATGAAATTTTAATATGTTAAATATTTAGAAATCAAGGTGAATTCATTTGGGTCTTTTCGATTGTGCACTTGGTTGTCATGATGTGGAGATATAGACCTTGAGTTTGATTAGTTAGTCAACGGATTAGTGAGTGGAAGGAAAGAGTAACTGATATATGGTAGGTGATGCTATTACAAGATCATAATTTCAACGAAGAGGTCAGATCAGATTATTAAAAATATAATTTGTAAAGCATTAGTCTTATTTTTACTGGATTTCATTCATCAAAAAATCTAAGATCTGTCTGTACTTATCTATGTTGGATTTAGTGCTTGTCAATAACTTGAGAACAAAACTTATAATGGGGAAACGGACCTTTTTGTTCCCCAAGAATGTCTACCGGGTTTCTGCGCGCCGTCGTCAGTCCCGAGCCTCCCCTTTTCGGTAGAGTTCTGGTACTCCTCTTCCGTTCCTGGATCAGGTTCTCTCGGTCTTCTCTTCGTTGATTCTGCCTGCCCCTGGTTTGGTTGAGATTGAATCGTAGGACCCCTCGTCCGCGCGTCGACGGGCACGCTATTGGCCCTTTGCCCTACGCCGTCGTCGCCCTGTCCGAAGTCAACCCACGACATCGATTCCCGCGGATCGGAACTCCAGCTACTTTCAGGATGGGGATCGTGGTACAATCCCCATCTCTATACCGCCGGTGAGTGAATTACACCCCCCCCCCCCCGAACTCCTTCTACTCCTTTGCAATTTTTGGACCCGAGACCGGACTAAAGCTCCTCGACGCCGATTTTTGGATCGACTCCGATTGTTTCTGCTCCTGGTTTGGATGTAATTGTGTCGCAAGGGCAGATGGGGGCTCGAATTCATACTCCACCAGTTTCACCCCCATTGTCATCGTCTTTAGTAGTGAGGACACCACAACGAAATTGGGGCCCTGAATCCTAAGGCTCCGTCACTGTAGGCCAAGCCTGGCCTTCTTTTGGCATGGAATTGCCGGTGTATAGGGACGGGATTGCATAAACAGCAGCTCAGCCATTTGCTCTGTGACCATCGTGCTCACCTACTTTTCCTATCGGAAACGTTGATGGATACTAAAAGTTGTTCTCTCCTCTCTCGGTCCCTAGGATTTCAAGACTACCCTTGTGTCTCACATGTCTGAGGCTCTAGAGGTACGCCAGGCCAGAGGGGTTTGGCTATGTTTTGGGTTTCTGGTATAAGTGTGACATTTCGGGAGTCAACGGCGAGGTACATTGATATTGAGGTCTCGGCCCCGAGCCATGTAGATCTGCGTCTTACGGGGATATATGGAGAACCTCGCCAGGATAGGCGGAATCTTACAAGGGAAATGATCTGGGATCTCCATGCCCCAACGAGACCCAACTAGATTCTGATAGGGGGCTTCAATGGCATCCTGGAACCGAATGAGACAACGGGAGGTTGGTCGTATCCTTTGAGTCTTATGGATGAATTTTGCTCTATGGTGAATGACCTACACCTGGTGGATGTCCCTATGACTGGCCATCAGTATACCTGGTACAGTGGTCGACGACATGATGCACAAATCTAGTCACGATTGGATAGGGCCTTGGTCTCAGATGCACTATTCTCTTATCTTCCGGACCTGGACTTCTGTAATACGGGTGTGACAACCTCGGATCATTGGCCTGTACTTTTTTCCCTGGCCCGCTAGGTCTCTCACCGAGGCCCGCCAAAATTCCGCTTCCAATCTCAATGGGTTCAGGATCCGGACTATGACCGTCTTATTCAGGCCTCTTGGGATAAACACCAAGCGAAACCTATTGGGGACTCCATACAGGAAGTGGGCAAATCCCTGCATAACTGGGGTCGGAACCACTTCCGTCCTAACATTAATCGCATTAAATTGTGCTAACGGCGGATTGCGGAGCTCAACGGCCGCACGGATAGGGCAGGGGTGCACCGTCGGGAGGCGATTCAGAGCTAATATGAACGTGCACTGGTAGAACATGAGGATTTTTGATGTCAGCGCGCGAAGCAACACTGACTGGATGAGGGTGACCGCAACACGAAATTCTTTCAGGCGGCTTGTTCGTACCAGCGTCGAGTCAATGCGGTCATGTATCTCAAAAACGACGTTGGGGACTTGGTTAGATGGAACACAGGGATGTGGCACTTAATTGTGAAGTACTTCACCACGTTGTATACTTCAAGTATGCCTGATATGCAGGAATTTCCCATTGCTCTCTCTCGTTGTATTACTCCAGTACAAAACCAGTCCTTGCTATCTCCATGCTCGGTATCAGAGGTCAAGATGGCAGTGTTTCAGATGGGGCCGGACAAGTCACCTGGACCAAACGGCCTGAATCCTCGGTTCTATCAACACTATTAGCCGATAGTGGCGGACGAGGTGGTGCACCTCATAGGGGAAATGTTGACTTCTCATACTTTTGATCACACGCTGAACGACACCTCCATTGTCCTAATTCAGACAGAGTAACAAACCTTCGCCCAATTTCTCTATGTAACGTCATCTTCAGGATCCTATCTAAGGTTCTCGCAATCGTTTGCGGCCTCTTTTTCATACTATTGTCTCGGATACCCAGAGGTCTTTTATACCGAGCAGGTGTATTCAGGATAATATCCTTATCGCTTTTGAAGTCATCTATTTCCTTTAAAAGAATCTACAATGGTCGGTAGGATTTATGGCACTTAAACTTGATATGAGTAAGGCTTATAATCGGGTGGAATGGGACTACCTCATTCGGATTATGGGTCGATTGGGATTCTCGGCGGACTGGATTGAATTGGTGGCCTGTTGTATAAAATCCGTTCACTATATGATTTCGTATAGGGGTCGAAAGATGTCACAGCTTACGCCGACTCGGGGGTTACGTCAGGGTGACCCACTGTCTCCGTATCTTTTCTTTCTCTGTATGGAGGGTTTATCTTTCCTACTGCGTCAAGCCCAGAGTGAGGGGCGTCTGAGGGGAATCTGTGTCGCAAGGAGGGCCCTGCAAATATCTCATATGTTCTTCGTGGATGATTGTTATATCTTCTGCCGGGCCACGCCTAAAGATGCGCAGACCCCTATTTGGCACCCTATCAGGCCAGGTTCTTAACCTGGATAAGTCTTCAGTTCTATTCAACACGAATACACCTGCGCTCATGAAACAACAATGTTGTCAGATATTGAATATTAAAGAGACCTCGGTGGGGTCTATGTACCTCGGGGTCCCGAATATGATCGGGCGGAATATGTATGCGACGATGGCATACCTAGGTGACCGGATCATTAAGCGTATTAGATCTTGGGATGGAAAACTCCTCTCCCCAACAGGAAAGGAAGGGATGATCCGGTCAGTGATTACCTCGCTTCTTGTTTATGTTATATCAGTCTTTACGATACCTACTAAGATCATATATCGGATACATGTGGCCCTCGCCCATTTCTGGTGAGGGGGAAAATCGGGTCGACCAATTATCTGGTAGGATTGGGACAAGCTATGTATGTCGAAGGAAGCTGGAGGTATGGCGTTTCGCCATCTGAGTGATGTCAACAAGGCTCTCTTGGGAAAGCAAGCATGGAGTCTGGTCCATCGTCCCCAGTCCTTGATGGATGGGTGCTTAAGGCACGGTATTTCCCAAAGGTCAACTTTCTCGAGGCTGGGGTTGTGCCCAACCAGAGCTTTACATGGGCCAGTATTTTGACCACTCAGGAAATACTGTGGGGTGGCCTTCGGATCGCGATAGGGGATGGATGAGATACCTTCATCAAGGGTACCCCATGGCTCTTGGGGCCTAACCCGGAGATCACGTCATCTAATCAGGCCTTGGTTGGGGCTTGAGTGTCGGGGCTCATGGTGCCAAGAAGGTTGTGCTGGGATGCCACCCGGATGGGTCGGGTGTTCTATGACAAAGAACGAGATAATATAATTTAGGTTCCTCTTTCACCACTCAAGACTAAGGACAAGTGGTATTATACTACAACAACAGGCTATTCGATACTAGCCACAGCGAGGCAACATAAGGTGCTAGTTACATGGTCTGTCCTGTGGTCGATTCTCGCTCTCCCACGTCTCCTAGTTTTCTTGTGGCGAGGTCTAACTGACACTATACAAATGGCTACCAATTTCAATCGTACGTTTGTCCCCATTCTTGATACCTGTGATTTTTGTGGGCGAGCACATGAGACAGTTGACCACTTGTTCCTCGAATGTGGTTTCGCAAAGACTTGTTAGGCTCAGGCTGGGGACCTTATTCCCTAGGGGATAGGAGGGACTTTTGTGCAATGGTGGGAGGGGCTAGTGGCGGGGAGGCCTCGGGATAAGCTAGTAGCGGTTCTCTCCATTCTATGGGAAATATGGAAGGCCAGGAATGAGCTCAAATGGAGGGGTACACCCCCGGCGGCATTACGGGTAATCCCATTGGTGACAGCCCATCTGTCGGCCTGGTAGGAGACGAAAGCTGCTTCCCCGAAGCCCAGAAGAGCATCGATTGTCTGTCCGGCTAAGTGGACTCGCCCACCCCCAAGTACCATCGTCATTAATGTGGATGGGGCTGTCTTCCAGGATACGCAGCAGTTTGCATGGGGCATCATTGCCCGAGACACACAGGGGTCGATTCGTCTAATCGCAAATAGTATACTACCAGGAGTATGGTCCCCGATCATGGTTGAAGCTTGCGCGATGGCGATGGCATTGAAGAATGTACCGAGTTTTAGACCTAATGTTATCATTCGCTTTGATGCTCAGGTCCTCCTCAACCTAATCTCTCGTGGTGATTCTCGGGTCTCGCCCATAGGTACGCTAATTAAGGATATTCGTGAGCTTCTTTCTCAACAAGAGACGACCCTTCAATTTTTAAAAAGAATTGCAAACAGAGCTTCCCACTGGCTAGCCAGAGAAGTTTATTATATGCCTGTTCTTCAGTGGTCAGACCCTATGTCTGATGCACTCTAATGTATCTTTAATTCTGATCTATAATAAAGTTGCAACTTTCGCTCAAAAAAAATAACTTGAGAACATGTTTGGCGTGCACAAGAACATGTGACTTATGGTCACTTTAAAAAAAATGAGTAGTTACGCATAAGCATTCTTTATTGTAAGTAGCATCGTGTTTGGTTGTATTCATTAGTCTATATGATTGTTTGATGTGTGTAAGGGTTTATGGCATGTATAAACTTTGAGAAAATCCTTTTTGATCCTCTATGCACAAGTATTCGACTATCACCTATTTGTGTGCCTTTTTGCATGCATTATATAGTATGTCTTAGGAATGCATTAGATTTAGGTTCATGCATTGCACATGCATCTTTACTTTTTATTGTTTTGAATAAAGGAGGCCCGGACTCCTCCTAAGTTGAACCTCGAGGTTTAACTGGAATATATCTTTAATTGTTTTCTTAGGTTAGTTTTCTCTGGCTGAGAAAAGTTCAAGTGTGGGGTGTTGATGTGGACATAAAATGCATCGGTTTTGGATGTTTTATCCCACATTATTGACCTTTTCTGTCCCGGGTTGTATAATTTGGTACACTTTTCTCTCGTTACTCGTACTTTGTCGCTCATTTTTTTTGTAGTGCTTTGATTGAAAAAAGGGCTAAAATTGAGAGAAAAAACGGTTTGAGTTTTGGAGGATGGCTGATCTTGAGAAGGGCATAACTTCTTCATAAGTAATCCGATTGCCTCATATTTTATATCAAATCGAAGAGAATTCAAAGATCTACAACTTTTGTTAAGGATTAATTTATGTCCGTTCCCGTTTGGATTCTCGGAACGGGCTCCGAAACGGGCTGTTATGCTGCCCGCCTAGGGCAGCCAAACGGACCGTTTTCCAGCCAGCCTCATATCTCGTTCAGGGCGGCGCGCAAAGTCAGATTTCCATATTCGATTATTAATAGTAAAATGGCCAAATTTCCTCTTCCTAAATCCGAGTTTTAGGAGAAAAGGACCACCTAAACTACTATAAATAGAGGAGAACGAATTTGGAGAGGGAGAACTTCTATTGGGCATAATTTCATAGGGATTGAGAGTTAGGGCTTCGGTTTTGTGAGAGAGAAGTGCTTAGGAACAAGGATTGAAGCAAAACCATTGAGGTTCCATCATTGAATTGATATTTTGTATCAACTTTACCTTTCAAATATGTTTTTCTCTTGTCCATCTCCTTCTTTGTGTTCTTCCTTTATCTTCATGAGTTAAATTTCCATTGATCTAGGGCTAGGGGAAACAATATGATGACATAATTTAAAGCTTTCGTATTAACTAAGTGCAATTTGTGTTTAGGTGAGTGTTTGCATGATTTACACTTAATGAATTGTCAAATTGATCAATTGATAGATGTTTAGGTTTTAGGATTCAACAACAGAGAGATGGGAATAGCTAAAAGGACTACGGATTATGCAACTCGGGTTTAAATCTAGTCTCTAATAAATTAGGTTAACACGAGTTCAACAACTATAGGATTACAACCCGAAAGTTAGAGGAATTCACGAATCTTAATGATTTATGTCTCTCTACACCTAGATTAGAGATAACTAGGCGGTTAGATTATAATAGGGTCCTAATTCGATCTTGAGCTGTTTAGGACTAGTCGAGAGAGTTTCCGTTGCATTTAAACAAACCTTGTCTGCACATGTAAACAGGAATGTCTGTGAATTATTAATCATATTATAACCCCATTAAAGTCCTAGATCACCTTTTCTTCTTAATTTCACAACATCTGCTATTTTTTCCTCGTACTTGATTTCAATTTCTTTTACCTTAAATTTCAACTTGTTATTTACATTTTCGAAACCAAAATCAAATCTTTTCAAGAAACAGATTAACTAACAGATTTTAAATCGAGTGACTGTTTTATTGCTCTCTTGGCTACGATAACCGGACTTGAATCGAAATACTACTTGACGACCGGTGCGGTTGCCGAGTCCTTTTTGTGAGTTAATTCTCAGGGCGTCAGCTTGTTAGCATATCTAGCATATATGTTAGTTATACTGTATAGAGGTGAAATCGGCTACAAACTACTCTTAACCTAAAAACTAGAGAACCAATCCTAGCCACACACACCTAACATCCAACGTTCCTCATGATGCCACATCATCACCCCAATTTCACCCAAACTCACGCCACTTTCATCCTTTCTCACACAAGCAATGGCATAATTGTAAAAGCATGGTGCCATGTGGACAAGTGTCCATTTTTTTCTTCACGAATTCACTAATTTAATATTTCCCGATTCGTTTGAACTCCGATTAGCTTCAAACTTGCGCCAATATTTTTATTTTTTCAATGGCTTTAAATCAAGATCAATCATGAATATATTTTGAAGCACGAAAATAAAAAGGTATATCGGAGTGATAAAAAAATGTTGAGTGTTGATAAATCTTCACTAATAAATGTTTTATATCGGATGTATCAAACTAGTGCTATATGTTGATAAAAACATGTAATGAGGTGATAAAAACCATGTTCAATTTTGATAATAAGTGTGATAAACTAATCATGATCAGTTTTGGAGAATGAGGTGATAAAACCAGTGTAGAGTGTTGATAAAACCAGTGTAAAGTGTTGATAAAACCAGAGCAAAGTGTTGATAAAACCAGAGCAAAGTGTTGATAAAAATTACCCAGATATAATTTCTTTAAAAACCAGCCCCGAAATAAAAACAATTTCGTGCTTCAAAAAAACCATGTGATGGGGATGATAAAACACATGTAATTGAATGATAAACCTAGTGTTTAGTGTTGATAAAACTAGTGTTCATAAAAAGCACGCGATGAGGTGATAAAAACATGATCAGTTTTGGAAAATGAGATGATAAAACCAGTGTAAAGTGTTGATAAAACCAGTGTAAAAGTGTTGATAAATCCAGAGCAAAGTGTCGATAAAAATTACACAGATTTTTTTTATAAAAAAAATCAACACCGAAATAATTTTTTTTGCGTGCTTCAAAATATATTCATGACTGATCTTGATTTAAAGCCCTTAAAAAAACAAAACTAATGGCGCAAGTTTGAAGCCAATCGGAGTTCAAACGAAGCGGGGAAAATTAAATTAGTGAATTGATTAAAAAAAATAACAAGATAGTTTTACTAAAAAGCCCTTACCACTTATTAAAAAGTGCTGTTTTTTTTTGCAGTCAACAAGTCAACTACTCAATTGCATCTCATCCATCCATTCTTAAAATGGATGACTTAGATTGGTTCTCTAGTTTTTAGGTTAAGACGTGGTTTATATTTGATTTCTCCACATATTGTATATATTCAAATGTAATATTTAAATAGATCATTATCCTTAGATTTTGTATTTGAATCAGGATATATCACTTGTATATATTAGGACATGATGAGAATGAGAATTACGATTCATACCAACTCTTTTATGAGTTTTCGATAAGCGGGATATTTTCAGTGTCTGCTTGTTGGATAAAGGATTGGAAGTATTGAGCATCTACAAGGCAAAAGTTGCAGGCTTCAATGTGTCCCTCTCGGTAGAAGACCGCATTAAAATCTCCAACCAGGGTGTAGGCATGTAAGAATGGTACCAAGAAAAGGTTGATCGATCTCCATAAGTCGCATCTACCAATTGTAGAAAAAGGGGCATAGAAATTCAAGAAAAACCAATATTGATAAAGGTCAGTGATTATTCTAGTAGCTAGAATGAGACTTGATGTTGAACTGGAAGAAGGTGTTTTTCCATACTGTAATGAGGCCGCTAGAGGCGCTAGTTAAGGGGGGCGAAGTCCATCCGTCCTTAGATATGTATGCATCGAAACAAATACATCTTGTCCTCGTCTACCATCATTTAGTGGCAGTTATTCTGTTTTTTTATCAACGAAAACAAAAAGATAGATTATTACCCTCTTCTGAGGTAGAAAAAAGGTCACAAAGGCAATCTTGCTACAGATTGAAATTTTTTAAAAAGCCAAAGCTCCAAAAAGACAAGTCCTGATAAAATGCAGAGAATACAAGTAAATATCAACCAAAGACAAGTGAATTCTCTGAGAAATTTCCCCCTGAATTTGTATTGCAGTAACTCCTTTGGGAGTCTGAATGTGGTAGTATTCTGATGATGAGAGATCTTTGGTAGTTCGAGAAGGTTGTCACGAGTAAATCAATATCAATCTCTCCTTGAGATATGATTTTGTAGAGTCTCCCTTGCACGTCTGGATGGGATAGTAGCACTATGATGAGAGAAATGTGAAATTAAGAGTAGGGAGGTTGCGAGTTGATTAATTCCTTTTGTCTAAAGGAATTTAGTTGATATGCTGTATGGCTCTTAATCTTCAAATCTTGTTGCAGAGTAGTTATGATCCTGAGTTGTTGTTATTGAAACATGCAGCTTAGCCCTCGGATCATTGAGATCTGAGCGAAATAAGAGGAATTTTCAGTTCTTTGTGCTCCAAGTAATGTTGATGAAATGAGAGATCCATGGTGTTGAGCTCCAAAAAGAGTAGCCTTGACGATGAAAGGACCTGTAAGAAGGAGAAAAGTAAAAGGAGAACACTCAAAGCCTAAAAACCACTTACCCTTACACAGAAGAAGGGGAGGAGCATTAGAACTCACACACCAGAAGAGGAAACCAACCCAAGGGCACTCCTAAACCTCACAAGATCCTACAAGCCTCACCACCCACCACCCAAACTCACCCCAAAACCCCAGCCCTAAACAAGAGAAGAAGAATAATGCTCTTAACCAGTTGAAGATGACCATAGGAAAGTCCACCAACCATAGTGGAATGAAGGAGCAGTAGAGTGTCAAGCTATCAATTACTTTTTTACCAAAGCTCTTGGTGATGAGATCCAATCTTATATGCTGAAGTGATAGTTGTGATTGAAGGAGGCCCTTTCCCAACCATAGACCTTGTTGATTATTCAGTTGAAAATAGTATCTAAGAATTCATCAATCCCATTGAAGATGAGTGTGTTTCTTGCAAGCCATGGCTTCCAAATTGTGACCTAAAGGACGCTCCCCCAGCATCTCCTCAATTTTGAAGGAACTAGAGTGAATCTTGAGCTGAATAGATATTTTACATTGGCAAGACAAACCCAAAGAATTCCCCACCACCTGCAAATTCGAATACAGGTTTCCCAAACTTTTTTATAGTGCAATAGAATGTGTGCAGCATCTTCAAAGTCTCATGAACTATGTGGACATACTAATTGTTGGAATGAGAACTCCATACCCCTTCTTTCAAGGAAGCATTTGGAAGGTATTGCTTCAAGGCAGGCCAGCCATGAGAATGCAGAGATCTTTGGAGGGACCCCAAAGGTCCAAATTTTAGAGGTCCAGCAAGTTTCTGAGTTACCTTGTTGTGCAAGTAAAGCATAGATTCTATTAACAGCGAAGCCTTTTTCATCTAATTTCCAGCAAATTGTGTCCTCAGCAGTTCCCAAATGTACATAATCTAGAATTGAATGGAGAACGCCGCACCCCCCCCCCCCCCCCGCCTTCTTGAGCTTCCCTTCCTAAAGGATTCCTCCTCATAATCAAATCCCAAGTGTCATCTTCCCATATTTCTGCAACTATTTTGTTTTTGGAGCTTGCTAGTGAATAAAGTTTGGGGAAGAGAGATTTGAAAAATAAATCCCCCCACTAGAGGTTTTCCCAAAAATGGATTATATTTCCTTTTCCAAGCACCCAAGCAAGTCCTTTGTGCCCAAAGCAGTAAGACAGCCTTGTATCTTTGAGCAATGTCAAGAAGTGTGAGATGAAGATAGACCTGCCTATTTCAGTAAATTTAGATAAGTCCCGCTCATTATAGTTCCATCCCTTTATGGCACATATTGTTTGCTTCCATAATGAATTTTCTTCCAAAGAAAATCTCCACCACCATTTTGCAAGTAGAGAGATGTTCATAAGATTGAGATTTTTAATGCCTAGACCCCCATCAGCTTTAGCTTTGCAAACCTGATTCCATCCAACCTTGCAGAATACCTTAGAAGGGGCTGCTCCATGCCAAAAGAACCTTTTTTTCCATCTCTCCATGTCTTTTAAAATTTCTTTTGGAGCTCTGAGGAGTGAAAACTAATAAAGTGGTAATGCACTGAGGGTTGATTTGATTAAGGTAATCCTCCCACCAAAGGAGATCATTTTTGCTTGCCATAACCCAAAACTTTTTAAATTTGTGGTTGATAGGTTGCCAAGTAACAAGCCTCTTGGGGTTGGCTCCTAATGAGAAACCAAGATAAGGGAGTGGTAGTGCTTCACTTGTACAAACAAAATTTTTTATGTTGAATGTCCTCTATGGAAAGATTTAGAGCAATTAGAGTAGATTTGCTGAAGTTTACCTTCAGTCTTGTAAATGTGGACGAAGGCACTCAGATTGAGAAGTGGTCAAGTTTGCATGAAATTAGTAAATACAGCTCATCCTCAACACCTTAAGAAACCATTCATAATTCTGCATCTGTTTCACCACTACCCTGGATTCCAGCTGTGTACCTCAATCCCCGCCTCATGATACGCGTCAACAAGGACATCCGGACATAAGGTGGTCAAACGAAACGGAAGAACATAGAAAATAATTACTAGGAGATCCATCTCCTGAAGGAATATATAAAAACAAAGGTAGAGTATATTCAGCAAAGAGAAAGAGAAGTTACTGCCGATGGGATGAACTACATGGAAAACTCTAGGAGTTGGAGGAGATGGACACATCGAACTTCACGCCGACTTAGGTTATCTATTTGGACGAGATAACGAGCACGGTTGAAGGATAAATTAGCACACTTAGTTTAGTTACCATCTAAAGTAATACTTTGTATATTTTTGCTTTTGTCTTTTCTCAACAAGACCAGAATTTTCCAAATGTTTGTGTCTGCATTTAATGTTTAATTATGTAATGTTCAGTTAATATTTTTACTTATGATTAATTTCTTACGGTTATCAACATGCAATGAATATAACTAGGAAACAAAAGAGTTAGACTAAGTTCTATTCCGTAGACATCAAACGCTAACTGTATAACAGATTTTCCGGCTAAACCAAGGGTAGTAGTGAGGAGACCAATGCCTTGAGAGGATGGGTAGACACTATAACATCAATTGTTGTCACTTCCTGTCTCAACCTGAAGATATTTGTCGTAAAGGATCTGGTGCGCTTGAGGGGATAGCGGGAAGCCAGGGAGTAATCCAAGAAATGGGAGAAACAGGGGTCGATTATAACTCGACAATGACATGGAGAGGTGTGCTTCCCCACACACACCCCGGTGTTGGTAGGGCAATTTACGGGTTTCAGCGAGACCACTTGGTGGGTCTCGCCTTAATCGTAGTAGGAGTCGTTGTATCCGCTCCCCTTCCCTTGGTTGGTCATTTGTTAGAATATCGTGGAGGACCTCCGAGACATGAAAGGGCTTTTTTCCAACTAGAAGGGACCACGGGTTAGGTAGGAGGTCCTGTATCGTCTCTACCTCTCCTGATCCTAGGGTCCGTCCATCACCGAAGGACCGGTTGGAAAGAGAGGACACACCGCACACCGTCCCCACTAATGACGGTTCTTTAGGAAGAAGATCCTGGACAAATGATTGGTTGAGGAATGACCAACATGCAGGCCTCGGTATGGTAGGAGGACTCAGGCGTGGGGTTTCCCGGTTGACATCTTGTATTTCGTTCGGTAGATATTGGGGCTGCTCATATCCCAAATGCTCCATGTCATGGACCGTTGTTGGGTGGTGGAGTGTGGCAACTGACGAAAAGGGGCTCATCTGCGGTGTTCAAATCCCTCCGGTAAAGGTCAGTGTTCCATCCTTCTGGTCAGCAACTCGGTGGCGGCGTCTTCATGTTGCAAGATTCCCCATTTAGGACAGGCCATGGATTGGTTTTCTAGTGTTAGAGTGGTTCAGACCCTCCTACGATCGGCGATGTGAGCCAGTCAGGTATGGCGTAGTAGGCAAAGTAAGCCTCCCCAACTAGGGAAAATGGTAGGTATGGGAGGCGCTCGTTATAGACCAGGGTCAACAATAGAGGGTCAGGATCCTGTTGCCTCGTCTTGTGGAAGAGGTGACGATAGTTGGTGGTGTTTCTGGTGGTCGTTTTTCTGGTGGGGCGCAGTCACGAAGATTGCGGAGCTCGGTTGGGTTGGGTTGGGTTGATGCGAAACCGCTCCAATTTTATAACCTCCAAAATGGGTGTCGGAGGCATGATGGGATGCGATGGGAAAGGACGGGGGACAGCCTCGAGTCGAGTAGCCATAGCCGCTTGGGAACTCGTCAAGGGGATAACTTTCTCGGGGCTGAGAGGTCGTCACGTGGATCGTCGAGGTGGTGGCTATCGGTGGATCGGGAGGTGTTGTGGTAGAAACTGTGATGAGTTCGTTGGAGGCAGTGGAGGAGTTAAAAGACGAGCAAAGGAATGCTGAAAGAGGAAATACTAACAGAACGAGAGATAATTTTTCTATTATATTGTAGAATATAACTTTTGATTGTATATTTCTTATGTTTATTTAATTTGTAATCAATCATTAATGTTTAGTTTTATGTAATTTTGAATTTAATTACCGTTAAAATGATATTTTATGAAGCATACTAATTGAACCATCTGGCCACTACAAGTTACACCACCCCAACTTATAAAACACGAACCCCAAAACCGAGAATCTCATAAGGCATTATTACTACACATGCTCTTATGCATATTAAATTGAGAAAAGTGTCTCATGCACAAGGTTTTAAGGCATTATTACTACGCATACTAATTACTTTTGCATTTTTGTTAATTTAATTATGGAGGAGAAATCAAATACAAATCATGTCTTAACCTAAAAACTAGAACACCAATCTAAGCCATTTATTTTAAAAATGGTGGGATGAGATATAATTGAGTTGTTGACTTGTTGACTGCAAAAAACAGCATTTTTTTGTAAGTGGGAAGGGCTTTTTAGTAAAACTATCATATTATTTTTTTACCAATTCACTAATTTAATTTTTCTCACTTCGTTTGAATTCCGATTGACTTCAAACTTGCGCCATTAGTTTTGTTTTTTCAAGGGCTTTCTATCATGATCACTCATGGATATATTTCGAAGCACGAAAAAAAAATTATTTCGGGGCTGATTTTAAAAAAAATTATACATGGGTAATTTTTATCAACAATTTGCTCTGCTTTTATCAACACTGTTACACTGGTTTTATCAACACTTTGCACTGGGTTTATCACCTCATTTCCAAAACTGGTCATAATTTTATCACATCATCACGTGCTTTTTATGCACACTAGTTTTATCAACACCAAACACAACTTCAGAATAAAAAATGCTCTCTTTTTCTGAGTTTGGCTCCACCCTTGTTTCTCTATACGGAGAGTACTGCAAAGTTGTTGCAGATCTAAGGTATGGAGAAGCAATTGTTCCGGCCACAAAGACGAAGGTTCGTGACGGTGCAAAGAGGAAGGCCAAGCCGTTTCCGGCCAAGGAGTTTCCGGCCAAGGAGGTTCCGGCCAAAAAAGTTCGTACCAAGACGATTCCGGATGAAGTTCAGGCCGCACCTATGGAGGACGTTCCGGCCAAGAAGGTTTCGGCCAAAAAAGCTCGAACCAAGACGATTCCGGTTGAAGTTCAAGCCGCATCTATGGAGGACGTTTCTGCTGGGTCAAAACAGGGAGCTGGTCTTATACTTGATTCGGATCGATCTGTGTTGCCAGTGGTGGAAGAAGACAAAGGTTGCAAGGTTTTTATTTATAACCTCCCTTATGAAACCTCACCGGAATTTGTGCGGAACTCACTGGGAGTGTTCGGGGTTATTCTGTCTGTCGAGGTTCTGAGAAAACCAAACCGGAAAGGTCGCTATGTTGGATTCGTGGAATTCAAACACAAGGAGTCGGCTTTCCGGGCTATAGAAGTGCTTAACGGCTTCAAGCTGAACGGTTATCAGCTCTTGGTCACAATCGCTCGTCCGGTATCAGAACAGAATGGACGTCAAATTGTCCCTGGCGCCTCTGTTCCGTCACTTTCGAAACAGAGCATCACAATTGGCGGAATTTCTGGTTCGAGGGAGACGGACCTTCTCCGGCGAGTTCCGCCGGACGGCGTTGGTGGCGATGCTGAGTTCGTGGGCGTTTCTCCTTCAATGTCGACGCAGGGATTACTGAATCCCCCGGAAATCGCTGTGGGAATCAATTCAGTATCGTCTGTTTTCTCGGAAATTTGAATTTCCCTGCTTCTTCGCCCGATCTTCAAGTACCGGCAATCCCTGCCCCCGTGATTTCAGCTGGCGCGAATCGCGTTCCTGATTTGGAGGAGACGCGTGATTTGGAGGAGAAGCGAGATTTGGAGGAGACGCGAGTCTCTGAAACGCGTGGTGAGGTGTGTGGGCTGTCGCGTTTTGGGCTTGAGCATGGGCCAAAGTGGAAGGTGAGTGAGTCAGGTCCAGCAGCTTCGGGCCTGGTTAGTGGAGCTACTTTGGCTACTAGTGGACCAGTTCTTATGGCCCATGAAGGTGGACGGGTTCAGGCCTTTCTAGCCAGTAAGGATCCATCTACGCCGGCCAGTGATCCGAGCTTGTTTGACGTTTTTAAACGCGTTGATACTGATTTGGGTCAAGCAGTTGATGTGTGTTCGGTTTCAGACACGCAAGTTTGTCAGCCTCAGGATGGAGATTCAATAGAATTTGGTCCTCAAGATAGTCCGTGGAAAGATATTCTTTTGCGTAAAGAAATCAATCCTGTGGAGGTTCCAAGGAAACGTGGTCGTCCAAAAAAAGGGCAGCCAAAAAAGACAGTCCCTCCAACTGTTTATTATCAGACAAGAGCCAAAACATCAGCTGATAAAGGGGGTCCTGTGGGAGGTATCATTATTGACATTGCTAAACAAAACAACGAAGGTTCGTGGAGCTTTAGCAAGCGATATGTGAAAAAGAATGTTGACAACTCTCCAAGTAAATTCCCACGGCAGGTTGAGGTTGAGGAGGACTACGAGGAAAGCGAGATTGAGAGTATTCTGGAAGTGACTCCAGGAAAATTAACTCCTGTTTCGGTCTCTAACCGATTTCTTTGCTTGAATCCGGATAGGAAGTAGGCAAGGAGGGCGGTGTTCTGTTTAGTTTGCTTCTTGTTCTATTTTTATTTTTTATTTTTGCGTATGCTTGTTTCGGTTTGGGGAAAAGGTCCTTTTCAGGATCGTTTTTCTCGCATCGTTTTACTTTCTTGTAGAACGTTTGCCTAATAAAATCTCTTCGCTTATCAAAAAAAACACCAAACACTAGGTTTATCATTAAATTGCGTGTGTTTTATCACCCCCATCACATGTTTTTTTTTTGAAGCACGAAAAAAAGAATTATTTCGGGGCTGATTTAAAAAAACTTATATCTGCGTAATTTTTATCAACACTTTACATTGGTTTTATCAACATTTTACACTGGTTTTATCAACACTGGACACTAGTTTTATCACCTCATTTTCCAAAACCGAACATGATTTTTATCACCTCATCACGTGTTTTTATGAGCACTAGTTTTATCAACACTAAACACTATGTTTACCATTAAATTACATATGTTTTTATCACCCCATCACATGTTTTTTATATCAACGCTAAACTCTACTTTATCACACTTATTATCAAAATTGAACATGGTTTTTATCACCTCAGTACATGTTTTTATCAACATTTAGCACTAGTTTGATACCTCCGATATAAAACATTTATTGGTAAAGATTTATCAACACTCAACATTATTTTTATCACCCCGATATACCTTTTTATTTTCGTGCTTCAAAATATATTCATGATTGATCTTGATTTAAAGCCCTTAAAAAAATAAAAATATTGGCGCAAGTTTGAAGCTAATCGGAGTTCAAACGAATCGGGAAATATTAAATTAGTGAATTGATGGCTTTTACAATTATGCCCTTGCTTGTGTGAGAAAGGATGAAAGTGGCGTGAATTTGGATGAAATTGGGGTGATGATGTGGCATCATGGTGAATGTTGGATCTTAGGTGTGTGTGGATAGGATTGGTTCTCTAGTTTTTAGGTTAAGAGTGGTTTGTAGCCGATTTCACCTCTTTAATTATGTATTAATTAATTTTATATTTTTAAAAAAATTATTTAGTATTTTGTTAATTAAATATGAATTTAACAAATTCAACAAAAACATAATTTATTATTCAGCCAGCACTTCAAGAGGAGCATGATCCCCATACCTACTCCTCTTAATGTGGAACACTCTCACTTTTAGAGGGCAGGAGTACAATTCATCCAAAAGCATAGATTTTTTTTGAGCGAGTAACGAGAGTAATATATTAATAAAAAGAACTCTCCGGAGGTACAATCCTAAAACGGGTCACCTAGGAGGGACAACTAACAATTGAAATTTTTGCAAGAAAATAAAATAGGAGATCTACACATCGTGGGACAGCTACTAAATTGAAAATTACTCTTTCACCGAAGTGTTTCGAGGGTGTTGACATGAGAATGTTGCGATAGCCGTCAAGGCAACCGGTACAACAATTGAAGACCGTGGGGTAAGGCCGAGTAAACCCTAAGATCTTATCAAGCATATATCGACTCTGAGCTATGCTCTAGTAGAATACTAAAGCCCAAGAGTGGCGGCTTGGGCAGCCTTGTAACCAGAGACTGAAATGGCTCAATTGGACTTTGCATCCTTTCGAGGAGCCAGCAGACGCCGTCCCCCCTCTGATGATAATGAGGTCATTTAAAAACGTAAAATTGTTGGTTCCCGATCTGATTAAAGAATGTCGCACTGGTACTTGGTGGAATCGATGCCACCCTACGTCCAGTGAGGCGGTATTACCGGCAGACCCCCCACTGGACCACGAAGTCCTCATTGCTCGAGGCGAGGGTGCGTTCTGCCCCTCTCCGTTTGTGGTGTCCCTCTATTGGACTTCGCATGTCCCTCTGACTTAATGGTCAGGATTAGTGTCAGACCATTGAACGTCTAAACACTACCAGTAGACAGGTACCTCATGTCGGTGACTGAGGACCAGGTCCTTGCGATACATGCCCCCCTGCAGTCAGACGAACAACCTTTATGCATTGAAGCATCGTCCGACTACTACCACTGCCTCCACTTTCTCCTCCATCGTTGCTATCATCGTCGTCTTGTCCGCCCAAGATCATCGGGCGTCACCTCGACCAACGATGTCTTGATATTCTACAACTCACGCCACCATCGATGACCGGCCACCTGAATATCGCATCTCACCAAACGGCACCTCCATGACGAGCCTCATCGGAGGTGCCTCGCTTCTACCCTCTCTGCCGCCATGGCTCGCCGAGATCTCGCCTTGCACCCATGGGTGACCAACCCTCACCGTCGGATCCTCGCAACACCTCATGTCGCCGCCATGCACCTCCGTCCACGGCGATGAATGGACTGATCGTTTCTCCGCCTCCGGCACGATGTGGCCACCCGATGCCAAATCTTGGGCCCTCTTCCCCGTCGACACGACAAGGCTGGTGTCGCTGCAGCCATCGTCACCAGGGGTCCAAACCCCTTCCCTCAGCCACCCCTACTCTGTTGCCAATCAAAACCATCGCCCAACAGAAATGCACCTGCTCCGCTTCAAAACTCCAACCCCACACCGCAGTCAAAACCAAAAGAGACATAGGCTTGATCATGTGCTCTAGCCCCGAGAACAAAGCCATGATCCAACTGTGATCAAGCTTGAAACCACAACAATCAGCGGCGGTAGAAACCCTATCCGACGTTGTGTTCCAGAGGTCTCCCGCCTTTTTGATAAGCATAGATGATATGTACTTACATCCTAAATAATTGTGTCTGTTAATGTTGTTTACTGATAATTTTTTATCTTTTTAGGAAAATATCATATTAATTTTAAATTTTTTATTCCTGGTTTATATTTTATATAAGGATATTAATGTTGTTTATTTGAACTTTATTTTCATTTAAAGATAAGCATGAAATAAATATATATATTTTTTTGTATTTTTTTAATATTTGTTACTATTTTTTCATAAGAAAATTCATATTTTGTTCATACATATAATAACATATTTGTTAAAAAAAATAAAAGAATGTAGAATAATACAAATCCGATTAGTCCCCGATTAATCTTCGACTAGTCTCCGATTAATCTTTAATAGTTCTAGTCGTCCGACTAGCGTCTGACACTTTTTAAAACCTTACATAACATAGGAGGTGAAGAGAAATGTAAAACATCATAAACGAATAGTGACGCAGAGTACAAGACGCAAAGAAAAGCTAACATTCATAATCGGCATGCATCGCTTTAACAAACAACCAAAGTGAGCCCGCCTTTCATCAAGAGGAGACAAGTTTTATGCGATGTACTCTTTTTCCCTTATCCAAGTTTTGTCTCACATGGTTTTCTTGGAAAGGTTTTTAACGAGGTAGCGTCAAGCACTACTTCAAGCACGTTTTGTGTTGCACTCTTTTTCTTACAGGTTTGTTCCCACTGGGTTTTCCTGGGGAGGATTTTAACGAGGTAACCTAAACTTGGAGCACATTATAGTGTCCAATGGGGGGGTGTTGTGAGATGGCATGTATATGCCATGTGTGGCCACCACAAAATACATGGCACTAGTTCTTGCATGCAAAGAGTTATGAGTCAATCTCTCATGACTTGTTGGCTCCTATAAATAGATGTAATAACCACTCTCGGTCAACGCCAGTCAAATCTGCGAAAAACAGGAAAATTTAAAAAATTTGAGCAGACACTGAACTGAACCGGAATTGGACCCCGAGGGTCATACCGGACTTAAGTTGACCCCGTTATCGACCAAAGTGAGTTCCGGGGGACTCAGGGCAACTTTCTCATCAATTTGGGAAATGTTGACTTTTCGCTGGAAAAGTCAACCGAGCGACGTTTTGGTCCATTCGAGGACTGTTTTGGATCCAAAAAGCTTAGCCGTCATCGCAGCGGTCTTAGTTGAGCCGTTTCCTTGTAGCCCGTCAAGTTTCGTAATTTCTTGGGAAAAGTGCCCGTTCGGGGCCCGAAACGTCTGAATTTCGCGAATCTGTGTGGGACCCACCATGCCACTTGTCAAGCAAGTGGTGGTGTTAGGTGTGGGACAAGACAAGGAAGACTACTTTAGGTGTTAGTTTGCTTTTAAGTATTAGTTGTTTGTTTTTTTAAAATAAAACAAAAGGGAAAGAAGTTGATACACGTTCATTTCAAAAAAAAAAGACTTGGAGAGAGAAAGTGGTGTTAGAAAGAAGAGAGAAGGAAGAGAGAAAAAGAGAAGAGGTTGGGGGGATTTGTGACGTTTCTCGTTCATCTGACCGGTGGATCGTCTCAACGATAGAAGAATCGAGTTCACACCGTCATTCTCTACGGTGAGCACCTAACCGATTTTCGTTTTGTTAAGTTCGAATTTTAGGGTTTGAGTTTAAACGATTCAAATATGGTTGGGTTTTGGTTAGAATTGTTTTAAAGATGAATGGTTGAGGTTTGGGGTTCGTTAGGAACGTTTTGGGGCAAAAAGGGAATTTTTCCATTGTGGCCGTGTGGGGCCCACATGCCCGGGTGTCGGGTTTTCGTGTTCGGGTGGTTTAGGATGTTCTCCAAGTCGTTAATCCACACCCGGATCGAAATTTGGAATTGAATTGCGAAAGTTGTAATTATCGGGTTTGGAAACTTTAAACGTCATTTAATTGACTCGGAAGTCGGAATTCGATTCCGTCAAGTGCATTGGGACCCTTGAATTATTCTAAGACCGTAGAAACGAAAATGGGAATTTTTGGAGCCCCGGAAGGGCATTTCCAAAACCCGGGCAGATTCGCCATGTCGGGCGAATCGGGCCTTTACGGGTCCAATATCGACAATGTCGAGTAATTGGGGAGTTTGGGAGTGATCGACATTGTCGGGGTTACTTTTGGGCGTCAGGTTTATTAAAATTCAGCATTATGCCTGCAAGCTTAAAAGCGTTTAAAATTGTGTTCTTTTAGATCGTGCCGCAGACCGAGGCAAGGGAAAGCTGGGTGAGTAACTGAGATCACACCGGAGCTCGTTGGTTGGCTTTTGGAGAACACGCACGAGGTAGGGAAAAGTAGCCGGATCTCGGCCCTGACTAGGGAAAGTTAACAGTAGAATTGCATGTGACACCGGGGTGTCGTGGGTTGAGTAGGTTATTGAATATTAGAAAGGCATGATACGGGAATGTAGCGTTTATGAGAAAAGCATGTGACACTTAGTAGTGTCGTAGGAATAGAGAACTTAGCGATATTAGAATTACTGGAGGCATATGACCATGCCCGGAGGTTGACTGTTTAATTTACGTCTTGGGTGGCCATGAGGGCCCGTGTTATTATTGTTGAGTTTGGGTGGCCATGAGAGCCCGTGTTATTATTGTTGTGTCTTGGGTGGCCATGAGAGCCCGTGTATCACTGTTGTGTCTTGGGTAGCCATGAGAGCCCGTGTACTAAGGTTGGTGTCTTTGGCTGGCCTGACCGAGTTAGAGTCTCGGGGGGTTGCGAGCATTCTTTGGTTGGCTTACGAGTTAGAGTCTCGGTAAGTTGCGAGCGTGTATTATTGTTGAGTTTTGGGTGGCCATGAGTGCCCGTGGGGTTGTTGAACCCGTGTCTTTACCTTTGGTGTTTTGGGTGGCCATGAGTGCCCGTGGGGTTGTTGAACCCGTGTCTTTACCTTTGGTGTTTTGGGTGGCCATGAGTGCCCGTGGGGTTGTGAACCCGTGTCTTTACTATTGGTGGTTTGAGTGGCCGTGAGTGCCCGTGGGGTTGTTGAGCCCGTGAGTTACTGTTGGTGTACCTTAGGAGGCTGTGAGTGCATGTGGGGCTGTTGAGTCCGTGTTTTACTGTTGGTGTGTCTTGGGAGGCCTGTTAGTCTTAGTGCCCATAGTTCAATCCTAAATGTCCAAATGTATATATCATCGTTAGCAATAAAATTAAAGCGGCTCTATATTACTTATGTGTTGGAGTAATATATCGATGTGTGCTCTGATCTATGCCCACCATGCGAATAGAACCATAGATCGAGATAGATCACACTCGATGGGTCCCTAGTCAACAAAGCTTCACTAGAAGCGATTAGTATGAAAGATGGCTCTTTATGGCTTACGTTCTGTTAGTCATTGGAATGGGATTCCGGAGTCTGATCATAGATATCATGTGGGACATGATATTGGACGACCCGCCCTGAATATGTTCCATAGATTAAGTCATGAACATATTCAGTGTCGTAGCTTGTCATGTATCCTTAGACCAAGGAGTCTTTGTGATCGCTATGTAGTCAACAACTGAGTTTGACCTGAGCCTAACGTTGTCCGTAACAGGGCTCCCATAACGGCCAGGATTGGCTTAGGGACGGGCTACATGAGTGACACGAAAGGCAGCTAAGGGATTTATCCCTCATACTGAGGTATGGGAAAGATATCGGTTCTCGGCCGCTTGATCGAGAGTGACTGAAAGATTAGCATGGCCATGCACATGATACTGGGTATCATATCTTCAGTCATCTCACATATCAAGGAACGGTGATTGAGAATAATAAGGATGACGGCTCTATGCCTTATCTCAATCAGGATATCGGAGATAAAAGGATAATGACAGGGATGACGGAAAGGTTAGAATCGACAGGGTCGATTCGTTATGCAGTGTCAGGCAATACTAAAGTCTCGTTAGTTGCCACTTAAATAGGATCAAGTAAAATGGGATTTTACGTTGATCTATTGACATGCATAAACCTAAGGGTCACACCGGAGGATGAAACTCATTGACACATTTATGGAGAATGGCCAAAAGGGAGTTGTCTCGGGACATGACCAAAACTGGGTTTTGGGTCATGTGCTCGTACGTGAATAGGACTTTACGGATCGAGACAAGGCTTGGAGTCTTGGGATTGATCGCGTCGGATAATGTTGGACATTTCCGGTATGGAAGGCTTGGAGGCGATGAGCGAATCACGGGACCTCGTTAGAAATGGCCACGGGCCATGTTCCAAGATGCCCATGAAAGGCCCATGCAACCAAGGCCCATGGAACTAATTAATCAAGTCTTGATTAATTAGTACTAAGTAAGCAAGACAAGGATTAAGGTGTTGGTGATTCACCACCTAACCCAATCTTGTCTTGCCATACTTGCCCTATTTACACCTTACTTGACACCATACTTGTCTCATGCCTTTAGTTGGACAAGTATGGGTTTTGTTATGTTTAAGTCATCTTTTTTTAACATAACAAACACAAGACAAGAATAGGAAACACATTTTCTCTCCCTCTTCCATGGCCATTTCGGGTTTGGCTAGTTTCCACCTCCATTTTTGTGTTCTTGAGTCCTCAAAGAGAAGAACTACGTGGCTTTGATTCCCATGTGGATACGTAGGCGTCTTGCAGACTCAAGCCAATCATTCGTTAACCGGTGTTCTTGTTTTGGTAAGAAATAGTGCTGAATTTTTCTCTTGTGAATCCATTCTTTGTTAGTTGTTTCATGGTTTAATCGTCTCTTGGTTTTCATTGATTTTCCGCTGCGAGTTGGTTCATCTCCAACCCTACCTCGAGACCCAACAGTGGTATCAGAGCCGTGCTACCTCCGGGATTCACAAGACGGTGTTCAAAGTTTCGGTTTTGCTTGAAAGTTTCGTTTTTGGCATGTTGTTTTGCTAAATTGATTGATAACATGTTTTAAATTATTGTTTATGGATTTAATGCATGTAAAATGAATTTTTGAAAATTATTTCAAATCTGGAAATTTTGAAAAAAGTTTGATTTTTCGGGTCTCAGGAGCGGGACTCTCGGGGAGCCGAAACCGAGACCGAACGGGGCTCCGTTGGACGGAGCTAGGCCAAGCATGACCATTGGATGGTTGATATGTCAAGGCTAAACCGTTTTGTTAGTTATGACGAGTTTGGAACCGTCATGACGAACTCGAAGATCAAATGTTCAAAAGTTTCATTTTTGAACGGTTTCGATAAACCGAGCATCAAAAATTTTCGAAACTTGGCTATTAATTAAATCCGGAAAATCACATGATGTTTGATAACATGCTTGTTTGATAACACGATGTGTGATGTGATGTTGGCATGGTGTACATAATAACCCCGAGCTCGATTTAATTATTTATCGCTTTTCACGGCCTGCGAGCCGTTAGAGTTAACGTGTAATTATTCTTTCAAGGTGTGGTCGTCGAACCACTTGTTTGTAATATTTATTTATTCCCTGCGATTCGTGTATTAAATTGTAATTTTTTACTCAAGACGAAGAAAGGGCGAAAAGGTCATTTGGTGGCTTTTCGGGTGTTGGCATCGGCTTGGAGTCGGTGGAGCTCAAGAAGCTAGTGGGAGTTAGTTTAGGGGGCTATTATGTGCACATTTATCGCTTTATGCTTGGTTAAGTTTATGCATGATTAATTCTATGTGTTTTAGAATTGCATGCTTAACTTTATTTACCGAGCATATCACCTCAAATGCAAAGATAAAATTGGAATTTTAATCCTTGTGTGTGAACCCTTAGAACCGTCATTGCATTGGATGTAGTTGACGGGTTCAAAGGAAGAATTACATTGGATGTAATTTGAGGCATCATTGCATTTGGAATGTAGTTGATGTGCTCATCGCATCTAGGATGTGCCAAAGTTTTGAACACAACTGGACAAGTAAAAGCGGGTCATGTCCGATACCTCCCAATCATCAACACCTTACTACCTCCCCGTCCTATGGGTGTCGTGCGCATTAGTGGAGCATCCATGGGGAAGCGGGGTAGTAGGTTTGGACGACATATGTGGGTGTCGTGCGCCTTAGCGGAGCACCTACATAGTGACGGGCCATAGTTGAAAATTGGTGGACCCGACTACGATTCTCAGCCTGAGGTTGAGCTAGGGTAACAGATAAGGTAAGTCAGGTACATAAGTACATACCCTAGCCAAGAGTCACATTGGATGTGATTGGATGGAGTCCTACCTACATAGCTCTATTAAGTGGTGAGCATTAGTTCAGCTTAATCGAGTGAATCAAGGATCTTGGTTTCAGATTCTAAAGTTTTAGAATCGATTGTTGGTGTTTAAGCTTGATCTTCATAAAATTTATTCAGTTTACTGATTGAATTTTATCTGTTATAGATCAAATGGCAAATTCAGCGAATATTAATAGTTTGTCATTAAAAACCATTCTTGACAGGGTCAAACTAAATAGGACAAACTATTTGGACTGGTACAGAATTTTGAGGATAGTCCTCAAGTCTGAACGCAAAGAATATGTCCTTGACAAGGCTGTCTCTAAGACCATATCAGAGTTACATGAAGTCATTAACTGCTGAGAAGAATATATCAGGGATCTAGGATACAAGGATATTCTGATGGTCAACAAGAGAATTGGAAGTGGCAAGGGCGGGGCCCATGCGCACTTGGCAGGAAAGATGAGACACATGAGAATGTCTGCTTCTACTGCAAATAGCCTGGTCATTGAAACCGGGATTACAGGAAGTTCACGGCTGATCTGAAGAAGGGCAGTGGGACTGCGCCTTCATCAAATAGCGTGGATGATCTGAAGAAGGGCAGTAGGACTGCGCCTTCATCAGGAAACCTGGATGATCTAAGGAAGGGCGGTGGGACCGTGCCTTCATCCGGTATTAACTCTATAGAGCTACATCTCTCTACTTCCAAAGATTCATGGGTATTAGATACCAGCACTGAATCTCACACATGCACTTATATATGGTGGCTGAAAATAGGAGAGGTTTGGAAAGCACGAAGTGGACCTCAGAGTTGTGGCAACTGCTGTAGGATCCATGAGTCTTGCTTTGCCAAGAGGCCTTATCTTAGTACTGTATAATGTATATTGCATACCTACTTTTAGTAGAAATATTATATCTGTATCCGTGTTTGACAAGGAAGGATATAATGTTAATATTGGAAATGGAGTTTTCAATGTTCTATGCAATGATATGTTTTATACCAGTACTGACTTGGTTGGAGGATTGTACATATTAGATATGGGTAACAATGCCTCAAGTTCTATATATTCCGTTAATACCAAGAAGTCTAAATCCAACGATTTAAACCTAACTTTGTTAAGGCACTGTCATTTAGGTCGCATAAACAAGAAGCACCTATCAGCACTTAAGAAGTGCGGACTTTCAGGTTCATTCGAATTCCATTCGATCGATAGGTGCAAGTTTTGTTTGATGGGCAAAATGACTAAAGTGCCCTTTTATCGATCGCGATGAAAGGGCGGGTGAATTATTGGGGCTGATACACTCGAATGTGTGTAGACCAATAAGTTCACTTGCCAGGAGGGGTTTTAGCTACTTTATCACATTTACTGATGATTACAGTAAATATGGTTATGTCTATTCGCTGAGACATAAGTCTGAAGCTTTTGATAAATTCAAAAAGTTTAAGACTAAAGTAGAAAACCAGCTCGACAAAGGTATTAAGGCACTTCGATTGGATCGAGGTGGACTATACTTGACCACAGAGTTATTAGATCATCTAAAAGAGAATGAGATCCTTTTGGAATGGACTCCTCCTAGGACACTGTAGATGAAAGGTGTAGCCAAACAGAGAAATCGGACATTGTTAGACAATGATCCGTTCCATTATTAGTTGGACTGATCTCCCAATCTCTTTCTGGGATTATGCTCTAGAGACGACCGCATTCATAGTGAATCGGGCTTCGACGAAGGGTGTGGAAGGGATACTATTTTTAAATGGTACGGGATGATGCCCGCTTTGTCCTTCCTAAAGATTTGTGGTTGCGAGGCTTATGTGAAACATTTGGTTTCGACTAAGCTCGAACCAAGATCTGAGATATGCACCTTCGTGTGGTATCCCAAAGCAACAAGGGGATACTACTTCTACAATCCCAGTGAGAACATGGTGTTCGTCGCATGGGGTGGGGTCTTTATGGAAAAGGAGTTTTGTTTCCAAAGACGTCATTGGGAGGACTGTGCATCTCGAAGAAATTCAGGATGGTACAGATCTGTCTAAACCAATTGGCAACCCAGTAGAAAGGAGCCAGAGATTGTCGTAGAGTAAGAACCAATTCCTGTTACAATTCCGGAAGGTCCAAGGCGATTTGAAAGGATCAATCTTCCACCTCCAATATATGGTATCCGGAGGTGACAATGAAGTCATGGTGGATCACGATGATCCAGCCACCTTTCAGGAAGTCGTGGATGAGCCCGACTCCGAGTTATGGCTGGGAGCCATGAGGGAGGAAATGCAATCCATGTCGGACAACCGAGTCTGGGAACCGGTTGATCCCATCAATGGTGTGAGGACCATCGGATGCAAATGGATCTTCAAGGTGAAGATGGACATGGACGGCAACCCTCTGACCTACAAAGCTCAACTGGTGGCGAAAGGTTATAGGCATGGATTGACTATGAGGAAACCTTCTCCTTAGTGGCAATGGTCAAAATCGATCCAAATTCTTCTCGATATAACTGCGTATTATAATTATGAGATATGGCAAGTGGATGTCAAAACCGCTTTCCTAAATGGAAATTTGACTGAGTACGTTTGTATGTCTCGGCCCAAAGGTTTTGACGATCCGAAGAATAAAGGAAAGATTTATAAGTTGTTGAAATCCATTTATGGATTGAAACGAACTTCTCGGAGTTGGATCCTTCGTTTTGATGAAATTGTAATTGGATTTGGCTTAATCAAGAAAGAGGATGAATCTTGCGTTTATAAGAAGGCTAGTGGGAGCAAGATTACCTTTCTGGTTCTCATTGAAAACGACATCCCAACCTTGCACGAGACTAAAGCTTGGTTGAGGAAGTGTTTTTCAATAAATGACTTAGGCGATGCTTCTTATATCTTAGGGATTAAGATATGTAGAGATCGCACCAAGAGGGTCTTGGATTTAAGTCAGGGAACCTATGTGAACAAGGTATTGAGTAGGTTCTTAATGCTCGATTCAAAAAATTACTCTTACCCACTAGTCAAGGCATTTATCTCAGCAAGACTCGGTGTCCTAAGACAGCTGATGAGCTGAAAATGATGATGAGAATCCTATGCGCCTAGGGGCAGGATCGATCATATATGCCATGACATGTATGAGACCGGACGTCTCGTAAGCCTTATGTTGTACCAGTAGACATCATTCTAACCCGGGGGAAAGATGATGCTGAACTAGTCGTCGAAGGATGAGTAGACGCTAGTTTTCCAAGACAAATCCAGATGACTTTAGAAGTCAGTCAGGATATGTGTTTACGCTGAATGACAGAGCTTTAGCTGGGAGAGCGTAAAGCAAGATATCATTGCCGAATCTACGACAGAGGCCAAGTACATGGATGCTGCAGAGGCAGCTAAGGAGGCTATGTGGATTTGGAAATTCATGGCAGGGCTGGGTGTAATTAAAAACCCATCCAGCACGGTGAATCCATTTTGCGACAACACAAGGGCCATTGCGCAAGCTAAAAGCCCAGATCGCATAACAAATCCAAACATGTACTGCGTCGTATCCACCTCATCAGAGAAATACTGAACTGAGGTGAAGTGAAGATAACATATATTGCAACAGATGATAACATAGCCAACCCTTTGACTAAGGCAGTGTCACTACCTGAACATGTTAGACATGTAAAGTCGATGGGGACATATTGGAGTTTAGATTGGAACTAAGGCAAGTGGGAGATTGTTAGTCTTAGTGCCCATAGTTCAATCCTAAATGTCCAAATGTATATATCATCGTTAGCAATAAAATTAAAGCGGCTCTATATTACTTATGTGTTGGAGTAATATATCGATGTGTGCTCTGATCTATGCCCACCATGCGAATAGAACCATAGATCGAGATAGATCACACTCGATGGGTCCCTAGTCAACAAAGCTTCACTAGAAGCGACTAGTATGAAAGATGGCTCTTTATGGCTTACATTCTGTTAGTCATTGGAATGGGATTTCGGAGTCTGATCATAGATATCATGTGGGACATGATATTGGACGACACGCCCTGAATATGTGCCATAGATTAAGTCATGAACATATTCAGTGTCGTAGCTTGTCATGTATCCTTAGACCAAGGAGTCTTTGTGATCGCTATGTAGTCAACAACTGAGTTTGACCTGAGCCTAACGTTGTCCGTAACAGGGCTCCCATAACGGCCAGGATTGGCTTGGGGACGGGCTACATGAGTGACACGAAAGGCGGCTAAGGGATTTATCCCTCATACTGAGGTATGGGAAAGATATCGGTTCTCGGCCGCTTGATCGAGAGTGACTGAAAGAATAGCATGGTCATGCACATGATACTGGGTATCATATCTTCAGTCATCTCACATATCAAGGAACGGTGATTGAGAATAATAAGGATGACGGCTCTATGCCTTATCTCAATCAGGATATCGGAGATAAAAGGATAATGACAGGGATGACGGAAAGGTTAGAATCGACAGGGTCGATTCGTTATGCAGTGTCAGGCAACTAAAGTCTCGTTAGTTGCCACTTAAATAGGATCAAGTAAAATGGGATTTTACGTTGATCTATTGACATGCATAAACCTAAGGGTCACACCGGAGGATGAAACTCATTGACACATTTATGGAGAATGGCCAAAAGGGAGTTGTCTCGGGACATGACCAAAACTGGGTTTTGGGTCATGTGCTCGCACGTGAATAGGACTTTACGGATCGAGACAAGGCTTGGAGTCTTGGGATTGATCGCGTCGGATAATGTTGGACATTTCCGGTATGGAAGGCTTGGAGGCGATGAGCGAATCACGGGACCTCGTTAGAAATGGCCACGGGCCATGTTCCAAGAGGCCCATGAAAGGCCCATGCAACCAAGGCCCATGGAACTAATTAATCAAGTCTTGATTAATTAGTACTAAGTAAGCAAGACAAGGATTAAAGTGTTGGTGATTCACCACCTAACCCAATCTTGTCTTGCCATACTTGTCCTATTTACACCTTACTTGACACCATACTTGTCCCATGCCTTTAGTTGGACAAGTATGGGTTTTGTTATGTTTAAGTCATCTTTTTTCAACATAACAAACACAAGACAAGAATAGGAAACACATTTTCTCTCCCTCTTCCATGGCCATTTCGGGTTTGGCTAGTTTCCACCTCCATTTTTGTGTTCTTGAGTCCTCAAAGAGAAGAACTACGTGGCTTTGATTCCCATGTGGATACGTAGGCGTCTTGCAGACTCAAGCCAATCATTCGTTAACCGGTGTTCTTGTTTTGGTAAGAAATAGTGCTGAATTTTTCTCTTGTGAATCCATTCTTTGTTAGTTGTTTCATGGTTTAATCGTCTCTTGGTTTTCATTGATTTTCCGCTGCGAGTTGGTTCATCTCCAACCCTACCTCGAGACCCAACAAGGCCGTGAGTGCCTGTGGGGCTGTTGAGTCCGAGTTTTACTGTTGGTGTCTTGGTGGCCATGAGTGCCTGTGAGTGTTGAACCTGTGTTGTTACTGGTTGTTGAACTTGCTTGTGATTGTGATTGTGATTGTGATTGTGCTTGTGATTGTGGTTGCGGATCCCGGTAGGTTGCAAGCATTCTTTGGCTGGCCTGACCAAGTTTGAGTATCAACGGGTTGCAAGCATTCTTTGGCTGGCCTGACACAGTTTGAGTATCAACAGGTTGCAAGCATTCTTTGGCTGGTCTGACACAGTTTGAGTATCAACAGGTTGCAAGCATTCTTTGGTTGACCTGATCCGAGTTTGAGTATCACAGGTTGTAAGCATTCTTTGGCTAGCCTGATTCGTGTTCGTATGAGTGGGAGATGGGTTACTGAGCAGCTGGTATGCGATCCTTTGTGATCTTGTTTGGTGTGTGATCCTTTGTGATCTTTTTTGGTGTGCGATCCTTTGTGATCTTGGGTGTTGTGTGGTGGTCTTTTGAGTCTTGGGAAGTGGTTGTCAATCGTTGTGTCGGGCCTACTTACGTGTCTGAGTGTTGAGTCGTTCGAGGAAGGTCACCGTGGGTGTCTGTCAGTCGGAGTACTTGAGTTGGGGACAGTGATCCCCGGAGTTGAGTTTGTTGTGGGTGTTACCGGCATTGTCTGCTAATTATGTCGTAGTCAGTCTGTTATCTGTGGTGGTGAGCGAACGCTCACCCCTAGCTGCTTTTCCTACAGGTACTGATCACAGGACGGACTAGGTGAGCTCTCGAAGCTTGTGGAGCTAGGAGCGGAGTCCGGGTTTTTGTCTTTTGAGTCTAGTGACGGATACCTTGTACTTTTGTCCACGTGTTGGGACGTATTTTAAGTTGTAAATATTATTTGATTAACTAAATGGAGGTTTTTAAAGTGTTTATTCAAAACAGGTTTCAAACGGTTTTATTATTTTAAATGTTCGCGTCCCTAGTTCGGTTTACTGAAATTGGGGCGTGACAATAGATGTATCATCTCCATGTAACAACACTCAACACTTCTTACACATAGTTCGGTCAACCAAAAAATGAGTAAACCTCCTAACCCGTTGTTGCCCCCTTTTCCCCCGTCATACTCTCATCCCTCTGGCCCTCCTTGCCCTAAGTTGTTCATTTGTAACCTTCCCTTTGCTTTCACCCAAGAGAAGCTTCTCGATCTTTTCTCTTCGTTTAGATCGATCTATCGCGCTTTCTATCGGTAAAACTCAGTAGGTCGAAGAAGAGGTTCGGATCCGTTCACTTCGTCAACGTTGATGAAGCCGCTTTGGCTATCTCATCCTTGCATCGCTCTAAGTTGGGTTCAGATTCCCTCATCGTCAACTTCTCTCTAGCCTACTCTTTAGGCTTTATCGCTCTCAAATCCACTTCCGTCCGAGTGTTTTTCCCTCTTCTACTGCTCCACTTCAGGTTCTCTCTTGCTCGGGTTCCTCAAATGCGAGTTGGACCATTGCTTTGAATCTCAACATAGTTGGAGTGGAAACCTCTTGCCAAAATATTATTGCAATCTGGTCGGAATTATCTCCAACTCAAAAGCTCTTCGCTCACTTCGCTGATTTGGGCAATCGTTGCTCTCTCATCTCCTTTTCAGATTCATAGGCCTATAGTGTTGTTGTTAGCTCTGGGTGGTCGTGGTTGCACTCATGGTTCTGCTTCTTTAGTACCAACACCTCTGATTTTGTTAACGTAAGTTGCTTCCGGTGGATTTCCATTTTCGGTATTCCTCTTTCCAGTTGTACTCAAGATTCGATTATCAACATCGTTGCGCTCGCTGGTAATCCCTTGTTCGTTCATCCCTTCTCTGTTGCTCGTGAAAGGCTCGATTATGCCTTCGTCCTCATCTTTTCGTTCGATTTGTCGCCGGTGAGCAAATTTGTCAAGCTCCATCTCTTTGGGAAATCCTTTCTCGCCCGTATCTACTTCCTGGACTAGATCTTAGTTTCCTCTGCTTCTGCCTCGTGTTCTTTGTTGGATCTTGAAGAAGGGGAATTCCATCCTCCTTCCTCCGGCGAAGAAGGAATCTCCGTCTGATCGCCTTCCCCTGCCTTTGTCTCCGCTTCCCTCGCCGTTCTGGCCCCCGACGTTAGGATCGATGGTGGGTCTTTAGTTTTCAAAGCGTCTTCCTCGAATAACCAAAAGCCAAGTCCCAAAGTGCCTTTACAGTTGTTGGCTCCCGAGGTTTGCGTGGAAAGGTCGCATGCCCCCGAGGTCTAGACGACTGGGCCCTCACTGGGCTTTCGCTCGGCCCAGTTCCAAGTGATGGGCCTTGTCCGGCCATTCCTTTCAGCCCAGACTCTTCCCTAATTTCTTCTGCTGATATGGAAGCTTTAGACAAGGCAATAGTTTTTCCCCCGTCGAGGACCCCGAAGATCCCTTTGCTAACGACTTCTCGTCCGGATTCTTTCCCGTATTTCATTGTGGATATCAATTCTTCTTTGGAGAATGATTATTCCCCCCTCTTTTCGGCTTTATCAGGAAAAAGAAACGCAAAAAAACTTGGTTGTCGCAAGGTCTCCAAACCGCCTCCGGTTTCTATGCCAGAGGATTCTAGCCCTTCTCGCTCATTGGGCAAAAATACGGAAGCTAAGCGAGCTTGGTCTCTCTGTAAATCTTTGGGATTCACAACTTCTGCTTGTGATGCCGATGTCTGTAAGATCTTTCAGAGTTCCCCTTGGCTTTTATAGATGTTTGCCCTTATTATTATCGTTCTTGTTTTTTCTTTTAGTTCTTTCTCCTCTTTCCTCTTGCATTGTCTCTTTTGAGACTTTAGTCTTGGGTTGATATGAAATCGTCTTTTTCGTGGATAAAAAAAAAACACAATACTTGTGAAACACTTTCAAGATATGAATGAAAGTTCTCTCTACCTTTCACCTTTCAACTCTCAAGTGTTTTTTCTTATATTCTTAGAAATCAACCCATATACACAAACCTCTTGTGTTCTTATTATTAATTTAGGTCATCGGTGTCTTAGTGTTTGTTCCATCCAACTTCATTCACGACAAAATATTCTCTATATACCTCATAAGTTTTTGACTGTTACTGTTATTTAGAATTAGAACCTTGCTCACGCTTACTCCAAAACTCTCCATTTAAGTCTGACATGCAATCTCAAGTCTACTTATAGAAAAAGTTGACCAAGAATTATGAGAGAAGACTGCTGCAAAATAAGGAGGCAGTAACAACTAGCGTTGGAGAGCTTTACAAAATACGATAACTTTTAAGCATTCACTTCCTTTCGCTCTCACCTCTCTCACTGTTCACAAACCCTAACTTCTCCTTTCGATCTCGTCGGCGAGGCCACGGCCTCGGCTGTGGTCGCTGTCGGCGGAGATCTTCTTCTCAGGCCCTCCTCTCTTTTTCCCCCGTTCAATTTTACCTTTTCTCCTCCTTCTCCGTCCCCTTCTTCTCGGTGTTGCTTGGTCGTCCGCTTTTCTTCTAGTGGCTCTGTACGAAGCGAAATCCATGTGTGGGACGCGTTTCCAAGCTCATCCGGCTTGGATCGTGGTGGATTTGGCCCGGACTTGTCGCCGTGGTTCTCGGTTGTCCGTCGTTGACAGAGGGGCCTTCAATTTCCGGCCGTGGGGCTCTTTTCCACGCTGTTTCGGGATGGATTGAAGCGGATCTTTGAAGATCCCTTCCTGTTCGTGGCGGTTGCTGGGCGGCGCTTCTCCCTCCAGTTTCTCCCTCTCCAACCGTCGACGTGGGTTTCAGATCGGACAGATCCTGGCGCAGGTCAGTCCTCGGTAGAAATATCGTCCTCCGGTGAGCGTTTTTTTGGGTTGGCTGAAGCGTCTGGAGGACAGGGCTCGCATGCTGCCGTGGAGGATCTGAAGGATGATATTTCCTGGGTAAGCTCATCTCTCTATTTGGTTGGATGTGTCTTCTCCCACCCGTTCTCTCTCTCTCTCTGGTTTGCTTCGCTTCATCTCGTCCTTGTGAGGGTCGAGCTCGCCGGTCAAGGGGTAGGCCGCCGGCGAGATTCAGGGCAAGTTTACCTATTCAGAAGCTTCCAGTTAGGGCTAGAAGGTAATTCGGGTTTGATCAGATTTATCTGTCTTGATAGGGTTTCTGGGTTTCCTTCTGCCTCGGCTGGTGTTTTCGTTTTTCTGCCCTGGTTCTTTCATTTTGGGCGTTTTTCATCAAGTTCTTGTCGGTTCAGCTCAACTCCCTACTTTGGTTCTTTTCACCTGCTTCATTCCTTCAAGCTCTTCTCAAGTTCCCTTTCTTTCAAACAATCTTCCGAGGCTCGGGGTTTCTCATCTTGTGCTTTGCTCCGGATCTTTTATCAACATTCATCTCAAATCAAACAGATTTCAGACTTTCAAGCAAGCTTTCAAGATTGTCATCAACTCTTGCTCTTTTCTTTCTTCACTGGTTTAGCTCAACATCAACCAATTTCAAGCATCAAGACATCTTTTCATATTTCATTTGCTGCAGATTTTCAGTTCAGAAAAGGTTCTTCAAGACTTAGTATTAGCTGTTTTTGTGATTTAGGTCTGTCTCTTGTGTTAGTGTGGCGTTAGTCAATTTCTGTTTGTAATTGCGTGGCTGTGGAGGGGTTTCATTTTCATACCCTGTTGTATTTCAGTTTGATGTTCTTTTTTGTTGCTTGGTCAGTAGTTGGATCTTAAGCTTGTATTCCTCTTCCTCCTTGTGAGGGGTTTACTTATATATTAAAAAAAATTGCTGATAAAAAAAATGTACTCATAGAACAATCTACATATCTTATAGCTGCAAAATCAATTTTACCTTAACATGCCAAATGCTTTTTTCAAAGCCAAAACCTTATAAATTTGTAAGTACATCTTATACAAAAAACGCTTAATTCAATCAATGGTCATTGCTTCCCATTTACTCAACCTTCACATTCTATTTTACAGTTGAACTCAACACCAAAAGAGTACGGCACAGAATAGGATAAATAATATCAAATTCTACTTTACAAACACATATAATCTCAACAAGTTCTTCTCTAACTGGTGAGAGATGTACCTGCATTTCCGCGCTAAAAAGAATAACCCATAGCTGCTTTATATGTTACCACTGTCATATCAACAATGACTTATGGTTCATCTTCTGCAAGCTGCACATTGTACCCATGCTTTATATCTGTGCCATGTTGTAGGTCCCAAACATTGTTTAGAAAGTGAGTAAATGAGTAGTTAAGAACATGAGTATGCATAACTATACTTGACAACCAATTGAAATGTAAAATGCCTAGCGCACTCAAATCTTGATTCATAAAGAGTAATCTTTAACCTGACTATGTGAAAACTTTTTCACCCAGACTTTTTTAATCAGAAAAAGAATAATGCATTAAAAAAAGTGGCATGGGTTCTGGGGAGGCAACCTCCGAACCAACAACAAAATCCACCAAAGGTCCAGAAAACCCGAAAAGGCCAGAAAAAAAAAAGAAACAAAGGCACCGCTCAGAAAGGGAGAGAGAAAACAGAGGAAAGAAAGAGAGGAAAAACTCAAGCAGACTGAGAAAGATGAATTATCATTCGGTTACATAAGGTAACTAACCATCTCTAGTTCATGTTATCACAACTTGAAAACCAACAACTAATCCCCAAAATCCTCATTATAGTAGATAATGGGTTGCATGGTAAAAGGCTAAATTCGATGTGTATGAATATAATATGATTCTCAAGTACGATCCTACCTCCTCTAAATGATAAGGTTTATGGTTTGAAGTAAAGATTTGCTGAAGTTTTGTATAATACCTTTAAAAGTGATGGTTTGTCATATTTATCCTTTTTGTCATCTTCACTCCTCCATTCATTATCATCATTGTTGTCTCCTAAATCCTCCCTTCCATCATTCCCTATATCACTTTCACTGGCTGTCTCCCATTCTGAGTCATCAGTCTCTCGGCCATAGACATCACCCTCACAATGGACCCCAACGTGCTTAACTGCTGCATCTCTAAATAGCCAAGTTGTGCGCATGTGTTTCTTGACTAACCGCTCAGCATAGTCGGGAACCTTGTTTTGCCTGTGAGAGAGATCAGGGTCATTTGACTGAGAGCATTCGTTTATGAACATAATGGCATCTAGTAAGCTCTCTTTAGCTAACCCAAGCATGTCATAAGCTTGAGCTCTTCTCCACAGGCTTTTGGCATGACGATTAACAGGGCTATGAAGACAAAGTGCACGTGTGGCATCGCTTATAGCAGCTAAGGGTTGTTGCAACAGAAGACGACACTGAGCTCGGCTACTGTACAGGACACCTTTTTCTTTTTTAGACCTCATTGGACACAATGCCAGTGCTTCAGAGTACTTTGATACTGCTCCAGATATATCTCCTGATGAGAACAAAGAATTTCCTTCAAGCTTGACCACTAAAGATGCTGCTTGTTTAATGTGGAGATCCTCCTTTGGCATGTTCTTTTCCAATTTCAATCTTTGTCTGGATTTCAATAGTTCTTCAGTCTGTTCTTTTATGCAGTTATCAATAGAGGTACGGCCTGTTCCTTGTGATTGCATGCATTCCTGAAGGATATTAACTATGGAATATCCAAGCTTCTTATGATCACCGAGTGTTGTGATCTCTGCAAGGTCTACGAGTACAGGAACTGACTTTTCAACAACCTATATAGCAAACATATAACAAGTAAGAAGATAATGAAAAATGCAAGAACTAGCAATGGGGAACTTCATGGAACGATCTTATCCAGAACCAAGTGAAAGTACGATAGAAAAAAAAAATGCACCTTATGACATGTGCTAGAGTCTTGCAGCAACCAGAGAAGACAATCAATTGCCATGTACTGCCAATCATCTGATGAGCAAGCAATATTACACAATGCTTCAATGAGAACAGGGCAGCTCGCTACAGGTCCCCTGCCAAGCTTATGATGACAGATTGTTCTTAATAAACCAATACCAGCTGGAGAGTTTTCATTAACAAGTCCACCCCACATGCCTGGTAGTTTCACTAAGAACTCAGGTTTGCATATGGTGGGAAGAAATTCAGGTTTGAAAGCAAAACAATTAATGAGCTGTAGGGACCAGCACTGCAACTGGCTAGCCCATTCCTCTGCCTTCCTGGACTCCATCTCAACACCACCCATCCCACGTGTAAGCAGATCACAATGATAACTTAACCTTCTGTCAATGTATTGGTAAAAATGTGAGTACACTATTTCTAGTGAACTCGTTGCTAGTTGAATGGAGAGCTCAAGGATTTCACCATGACTTGCTACAGCTGAGATGGTGCTAGCATATGTAGCCAAGTGTCCTAGAGCTCGCACTGCCACTCTTTGTTCCACCCAAGTCAACCTACCTCTTAACAGTTCCACCAATGGAGGTATTACCCTAGCATGCACAGCACTATCTGCAAATTCCTCCATGTTCATAGTGTAGGATCCAATTATGTGTGCTGCATAATAAGGAATGTATATATTCTGGTCATGGGAAAGCCAGCGGCGGTTCTTTAGACCCTTCCATATAAGTGCTGCCATGCATTCAAATATTCCCAACTCAATGAACTCGGGGTCATTCGGATGTGCCATAGCAGTGTTCCAGAGGCCACTAATAGGGAGAACCTGACCATCATCATCTTGTGAAGGAAGCTCCCTAAAGAACTTCCGTATGCTTGCTCCGCGCTTACTTGGATTCCCTTCTTTCATGACGCAAAAGAAGCATCCTGGGTATGGACAGTCAGTGGATGCTTTGTCCATAATCAAATATAGGTAAACAGTAGTCTAAAGTCAGCTCTTGATTGTCCTCAACACTGCATCAGAATAATATTAGGGTTCGCACCAATCAAACATGAGGTACCAAACAGATAACATAAATGATTACACTTCAAGATTTTATGGAAATGTCATCAGGTCATTATTATTATAACTAGACAAGGGGCACCGCGCGATGCGCGGTGCATGGTGTGAGAGAGGGCGTGCGATACTTCTGTGTTGGAGATGCAAATCAAATCGATCAGAATAGATGCTATTCCATCATACTGACCTTCAAAAGCAAACAGAACCATTATGATCCTCCAACTAACTCTACAACAGAATTAATGGGTTGAGATAATGATCCTCCTACGGTGTATATGTGTTCAATGCATCAGATGATCACTCCCACAATAATGAAGATCATCAGCTTTGCAGGCAGAATAGCAAACCAGAAATGAAAATGTGCCGAGGTATGCGGCATGGTAACAACATGCAATCACATAGGGCTATTTGACAAAAGCAATACATAGATTCGAAGGACCACAAATAACCTAAAGGCGCTAAAAGACGACTGAACAACACATGCAAAAGATAAGCAAGCCAAAATAACAACAAAGGGCATCACAGGAGAAAGGGAGGAAAGCAAAAGTGAATAAAGGGGCATATGGAAAATAATACACAGTGAGTTTTTGCAAGAAAAAATAGTTCACTGTAAGCTTTTGCAAAACATGCAAACTCACTGTAAGTTGTTGCAATTATCCCAATAAAATAAATATCGCGTCTTTTATGTTTCAAAACAACACATAATAAATTATAATGATTCAACTGTTTTTAGTTTACAACCCAAACTTAGTTTGGACTCACAAGTGCATATCATTCACATATTCTGAAGCAAGCAACAAAAGAAACAGAATCATATGAAAGCTAGCATCCAACAATTGTATAGTTACTGTTTTAGAATGTTCATTATAATAAAGTCATGTCAATTCCATCATGTTGCTTTGAATGTTCATGGGATTCTAGAAAATGATTTCTTTTGATGTTACACATTTCATAAGCATCTTGCAAAAACAATAGTGCACAGAAAACAACAAACAAAAATGAAAAATGTCAATACACGGGCTTTTCTTTTTCCTTTAAGTTTCCATTTTAGATCCCTTTGAAAAAAATTACTAAGTTCATAAAAGGGTCTCCGGTCCACCTCTTAAATGCCATATTATTTATGTTCACTTTTTTTCATGGACAAGCAACCAAAAATCAAAAGCCTCATTCTCAACAGTACATCCAACAGACATAGGTGAAATTTCAAGGCATCACCTGGACACAACAACCCTGTACTCTAGGTCCACAAGAAAGGAGACAAAGAAACCCACCATTATGAATCAACAGATACAGATTAAGTTACAGTAAAGCGGTTGGAAATATATGTTGTTCAAGATAGAACAAAGGCCCAACCAAACCCACACACATCTACCCCTTCCCATGTCAAGTTTTCATGCTCATTCTGGCATGTAGGGAGCATCTGATAAAAATTTAGTAACCATCCCAAATCAACTAAACTGGAATCTGGGTTATATATTGTGTGTTTCAATGGCCCAAATTACAACTGTAAGTGTCTAAATAGAAAATCCTTGAGATCTTGAAAGGTAAGCCCCAGACTAACATCAGAACGACTTATGTTAAAAAATTATTCAAAAACTCAGACGCATTTATAAAAAATGGAACTTAAACTTAAAACCCATAATCATCACAAATTCACAAAACATCATGTACAAAACTGACTTCATTAAAGGAAAGCGTGCATAAATAAAGCAAATTAAGGATTTTCCATCAATACCTTTGGAATACGAAAAATGTTTGTAGGAGCTCATTCACACTTCACAGTTTTTTTCCTTCATCGAGCTAACTATCCTGAAAATTTTGAACAAAGTTAGCATACCCTATTTTGATCCAGATTGAAATCAACTTGAGTAATTGACCATTATAAGTATTATACTCACAATGACACTATAGTATTCAACCTCTTCTTCCAACATCTCCTCATCATTAACATTTTTCAAAAGAGAGAAACTTACCCAACAGGATTACCTACCCTTGGGATGTATAACAAAAACCCATACACAGGAAAGTGAAAAGAGAATGCATCTTTAGGGGTACCTGATGTTCCAAGAGCAATGTTACCTTCAGCAACAAACTTTAAAAAGTAATTTGATTTGTGGGAAGCAAAAAAAAAAAAAGATCGGAACCCAGGTGGCTATAATGCTAACCTTGTAATGGCGCCATTTTTGGCGCTGTAGCAGAATCGTATGGAAAACAAATTTGCAGAAAAAGGCCGCTAACTAAGTTAAGGTATTAGGATGCAATGAATGCATAAGTGGCCCCTACGATATTCAAGCAACAAAAAACGATTTATATTTAAAAAAAAATCCATTTCATGAACAAATAAGACACATTTAACCTATTGCATACAAGCTATTCCCCATAAGGCCAGTATCAATCTTCAAAAAGGCAAAACAGAACCAGTTGATCCCACTAATTTAACTCATCATACACAAGCAAATTAAAATCAGAGCAATACCAAATGGATTCATTGGTGACCCGTAATGACTTTCCTGATACAGAGAATTAGGAATTTTGAGCATACCAACCCACCATATATGGTATGACAAACCCAACCCTTAAAATCATATTTCTTATCAGTTAAATTAAGATACTAACACACTCATATCGTACAAACCCACATATTAGAAACCACAGGATCCAAGGATCTAAAACCCCAAACTTAATCAAGAGCACATGTGCCATTTATTGATAGCGGTGCAACTAATCAGAGGAAAAAAAAATCATTCCAACTGATCAGCAAAAAAATTATTTCACCTTATAGCCGATATCCATAACCAAATAGTGATCATTGTTTATGATCTAGTTGTCATTGTTTATAATTTGCAGTAGTACACCACTTATGTACTGAAATTGTGGTAATTGTATATGCCTAAAAAAATGTGCTCCTGAATGGTCCCTTAATGTCACAATTCAGATATCTTGTTTGACATGGTAAAATTACTCCTGGGATAAATAAAAACTCTACTCAAATCCGAGACACTGATAATCAGTCATTTTACTAACACTCCCTAAACAGGCCATCCAAACTACACCCCTCCAATCAAATTGTTCACCAAGTTTTTTCGAACCATAACAATAATAGATTCAAAGGTCTCTTATCTCTAATCACACATATACTTAAAAAAGTTAGGGTTCTCCTACCCCTAACTCCTACTAATTCTATGAACAAACATGAGGAAAGTAACATGTTTAAATTTCTGGATTATTTCATAAAGTATCACCAGGCAAAACAAATGTCATTTAAAACTAAATCACTTATTTTCTTCCTGTAAAACTTGAAGAAGGGAAGCAAATAAAGGTGTAAACATATGCTCTGCATTGCAATAAGCACAAGTTCAATTTCTGCAAAAGCCAATAAGAAGCAATCAATGGCAAAACTTTTCATTATTTTAGAGTTAGTTTTAAAAGCCACTGCAAAATTCAAAGCAAACAAAAAGAATACCCAAAACCAAGTGATTTCATCGAACCAGAGCTTACCATATTTCAAATCAACATATTTCATCGAATCAGAGGAAGACGAAGAAGCTACGGCTTTCTCCAAAGTGTGAAGCAATCACGGAATCACTAAGCCCGCTCAAAACAAACCAACCCACTTGCAATCGGAGAAATCAAAGCGATGTAGCCAATGGGCACAAAACCATAACAGAAATATGAACCCTAATAAGCACACAAACTCACCGGAACAGGAGAAGTCTGATTCGACAAAACGGGTGACGATGATGGTGGATACCATCTGGGAATGAAGAGATGGTTGAGACCGAGGAAGCCATCCCCCATTTACAGACGCTCGGAGACTATTAGTTTCCCTAGTGACTGGGCACCCCATTAATGTCCTCACCGAATCTCAACGGGTGCTGCAAGAAATTATGACTACAATTGAAGAAGAGCTGTAACGGTTGAGCCAGAGAAGACGAAGAGGGCGGCGGAGACGGGTGAAAGGAGAGAGCTGCCACACTGGAGATTCAGTGGGCACGATTAAGGAATGAGCAGTATAGAGGAACAGTGAAAGGAGGGAATGTCACGCTGCAGTGGGCCTGCTACTATAGTCTTAAGGATTTCCTTTCATAAGGATTCAATTCATTAAAGAGGAGAACAATCCAAGAACCTGAGCAGGAATTCACAGATTAGTGAAATTACATCATAATCTACTCATTTCACAAATGAATCAAATTACACCCAGCTAGAGTAGAGCAGGCATTTAAGCCCGGTTTTACACTTGTTTTTTGCATAACAACATGATTATGTGTATTGGAAAATTTGAAAGTCAGATTCATGCCAGGCCTAAATACAGGGGCAGAACCCAAGAATTTTTTTCAGGGGTATCAAACGAAAAAGTCCATCGTCTTAGACATATATATCTCCCAATTTTACATATCATTATAGTGCAAAAAAACATATATATGCATAAGCAAAATAGGGCAAGACGAACTAAGAAGATCTATAGAGATACTTCACACAAAAACAAAAGTTGATAAACAAGCATAACGACAACACACAATTAGTAATGTAAAACCAACAAGCAGACAATCCAATGCTTAAATACTTACTCTCTAATAATTAGAGATCTAATAGGACCAAGCTATCATGTTGCTGCAACATTGTAAATTTTAAAAGGCTTTTCTAGTGCACTGAATATCATAATCTAGTTGTACAAACCATCTTATTTGCCCTTAAACCTCATTTTTTGTAATAACCTAATCAGTAAAACACGTCCCATATTAACACAATTTTGTCATGAATTCAGAAACCCCAATAAGTATCAAAACTAGTCATACAATCGGCCTTATTTGCTCCTAAAACTCATTTTTTTAATGACATTAAACTTAGTTTAGATTTTAATCAGTAAAACAACAAAGAAGCAAATAGGCAGTAACAACACTAGTTCATAAGAAAATCAAGATTCCTCAAATATACATAAACAAAACAATAAATCACTGGATTCCTATTTTCCATTAACACTAGATATGAATAAGGCAATAATCAAATTAAAAGAAAGAGAAAAACAAGATCCAGTTGAAAAGGAATGCAAATAAATAAAACTCACTAGCCCTGGTCATCCCTATCAAGAATTTTATCATGTTCTTGAGAAAACTTCATTGTATGCAAAGAAGAGGACTCGTTTTTACCAACACAAAAGCCCAGCAGAAAGGAAAGGTTGTGGCGGGATTTAGTTTTTACCAACACAAATGCCCAGCAAGAAAGAAAAGGGCCAGCCCAAGGAAAGACGGCAAAATAAATAGGGTGTTCCAATCTAGAATCGAACTCGGGGTTAGAGGGAAATATGTAAGGGCCTTCAACCATTAAGCTATTTTTTCATTTGTTTAGGGTGTTCCATGGAACACCCTAATCCCCTTTGGTTCCGCGCCCCTGCTTAGATAGCCAGTTTCTTGCAAGTGGGTAAAGAAAGTGAAATGCACAACTGATTAGGTTCAAATCAAATACCATCAGACAGTTCAGACTTCTCTCAGGAAAGTCTACTAAGAATGTTACAAACCAATAAATTACAGTTCCAGCTGACGCCTTCCTATAAAGTCCCCAAATTCCAGAAAGATCACAGCTTTTACATACCCAGACATACATAAACACTTCAGTTCATTTCTCAAACATTAGTGCCAAAAGGGCTTCGAAGCAATCAGAAGAAAATTAAAAATATCATTCCACAACATCCCATTCCCAGAAAAGTATAATATTACAGTTCCAGCTGACGCTTTCCTATGAAGTTGAACCCAAATTCCAGAAAGATCACAGATTTTACATACCAAGACACAAATAAACAACTTCACTTCATTTCTCAACCATTAGTGCCAAAAGGGCTTCGAAGCAATCAGAAGAAAATTAAAAACCCATTCCACAACATCCCATTCCCAGAAAAGTATAGCATTACAGTTCCAGCTGACGCGTTCCTATGAAGTCGAACCCAAATTCCAGAAAGATCACAGATTTTACATACCCAGACACAAATAAACAACTTCACTTCATTTCTCTACCATTATTGCCAAAAGGGCTTCGAAGCAATCATACGGAAATTAAAAATCAAATACCTTCTTACGCTGATCCTACTACATTGAAATGGATCTGGGGACGGAAAAGAGAGAGTGATGATACAATCAAATTTTAGGGAGAGAGGTGAGGAAATGGAGTGAAGCGGCGCTCCGATCAAGGGTTATCGAGGCGAGGTCCGGACGAGAGACAAACGGCCAGACAGAGCAGAGTGGGGGATGGGCCTGCAACTTTCCTGAATGAGTACATGTATAATTGAAACAATTGTCGCCTATACGACGTAGTATTGTCTAGTTTTCTAGTCGACAAAAAAACACGAGAACAAATTAATAATAATCTTCTTACACCCTACTACAAGGCAATAATAGCATAACAATTATAGAGATATTAGTAATTTACAGGTCGTTTAGCTGAGAGGAAATGTTGTGGACATTATTTTTTAAGCGAAATTGGTATTTCCATTCCTACACATTTGTCTTGTAAGAACAATATATGGTAAAGTTGATCTCAAAGTCTCTAATAAAAGCAAAAGCTACTAATATATAATTGTAGAGTATGGTATTGAAATGAAACTAAAGCCGCTCTTTCTAACGGTTCAATTTTAAAACAAGATAGGGTGGATCATGGAGAAGATTCATATTCTTTCTATAAAGACAGGGTTTGGATCAAAACTTTTGGTTTTAGTTGAGGAAGAAAGGTAAATACTCTACAAAAATGCTTTGAATAATCAGTAAAAGATTAAAAATCTCTTGATAATAGCCTGAGTTGGTCCAATCTTACCTAGGCATTTCAGGTTTCAATGTATATTTCTTTACAGTATCCACACTTCAACAGGTTTCAAAGCACCTTCTCTTTCATTCCCAACAACACAAGCTCATTTGTTGCTCTTCTAATACCGTTAGATCAAAAGGTTATTCTTCATTGCTTTGTTGTCAGTAACAAGAGAACAACTTCTTCATCTTGTAGCCATACCTCAAAAAGATGCAAGATGAGTTTTAAAGTCTTGCAAACCATGAGCTTGCTCACAAAAATCATAACCATTTTCTAAGTTATGGGCCATAGGCCCATTTTGGACTTGATTCTTTTACAATATATCAATCAACAATGTAATGCCTGGAAATACATTTGAAGGGATTACAAATGACTATATAAAGATATGCACGTATCTTTCAAAAAAAAAAAAGATATGCATGTTTCACACATTTCTGTATAAATATACAAATTTATAAAGTCATCATTTGATTATACAAAATTATGTTTCACTTAACATCATTATCCCATCCATTCAAATCTATTTTTTCAAGTGATAAAAATATCTTTTCTATTAGAATACTAATCTAATCTATCACCTAACTTCCAAAACAACGATTATGTCAATATACATGGGGTAACTTGATGTGATAACGCTGAACTAATGTTTATTATTAGATCATATCTCTAGGAAATGTGTATTATTACATCATAACGGTTGACTACAAAAGGTGACGAGTTCCGCCCGGAAAATGGACCGGCGTTAAGTGAAAAACCAAAATGACGTTATGACTTCAAAAAAAATGTCAATTAGGGTTATGAAACGAGATTTTAGCTTTTTTTCACTAATTCTTCTTTAATTTTTATTAAATTGATTTTTTTACTCACCGACAAACATTTCTCAAACATCTAAATTCATCAAAATTGCCTTCTTTTCACTAATTGTTCTTTAATCATCATCTCTTTCATAAGAATGTACATCAAACACAACATCAAAATTCATAATATCAAAGGATTGTTTAATATCCTCGTTCCAAAAGGAAAACGTTGGAACCTAACCCTCTGCAATAATTCGTTTTCACATACTAATTGTCTGTAGCCTTTTTTCACACTTCCAAACGCTAACTATGTCATGTTTTACATGAACCATCAAAATTTGTTAAAAATTTGGATGTTGTTAGTTTTAGCTACAAAATGTCCTTTTTCCCTTCGATAAAAAACACTTAAGAAACAAAATGAAGTAGGGTTCTCCATATGCAACCGCCTCTTTGTTGGGTTTTTGTGCTCAGGACAATCCACATTGACATGTTACTACTTTTTTGTGAGTTAATAAATAGTTGACAAACGTTTTATTATCATTAACTTGTGATATTAGTAAATCATTGAATATGTTACTCTGTCTATGGTATGGGTACTGTTTCTCGATAGTAGAACTCTTAGATATAAAAAAGTGAGTATATCCATTCGTCTCTTGTCTAAACTGATAGTTAGAGCTAGTGTGCTTTTGACGAGGGCATTATGTTTTACTGATCATGGTTATAGAGATATGAGTCAAAGTCGCAGATGTCAGAGTTTGACATTGGACGGACACACCTTGTGAATACTCCAAAGAACAAGACATGGGTATATCTCAACTACTTGAATAGTTCTTAGTCCTACGACCATGACATCACCATGTGATCTACATGGTGCAGATTCATGTCTTTACATAACTAAACGTTATTCCTAAACAGATGGTTATAATAGTTATGCTCATATATGGATACGCACATGTAGGACATATGAGTGATGGTCATAAGGATTTGTCACTTGTATTTATACAAGTCAGATGTCATTAAAAGGTCGTTCTTGATGAGTATGAGGTTTGTAGTAAAAGCATAGCCATGCGTGTGATGTGTCACCTACATTCCTCGCTCATGATCAAGAGAACTTGAAAGAATGAATTGGAAAGGATGGCAGTTTTATGCCTTTATTCAGTCATAACATCGCCAAACAATAGGAGGATAAGACTATTTAAGGTAACAAATATTGACAAAGTATTAGTCATTAATTCTATTACTTGGGTTGTCATGGCCATGACCTGTGGATGAAACATTTTGTTTCGTTTCTCTACCAATGTTATACGAATCCTAAAGGGTCACACACATAGAGAAAAACCACACGAAGTAAGCGAAATGGTTTCGATTAAGTAAAACGGTGTGCAATTATATTTGATATAACGCATCAGTTTTATTTAATTCAAGTACTCACAAAGAAATAACAATATTTGTATTTAATTATATAAAGAATGGTAATTAAATAAACAAATAAAAGGGGAAAATATATAAATAATATAGGGTTTGACCGAACACCCCTATAGCCCCAATAGGAGGTTTCGGCCAACCCAATATATTTGATATATTTTCAAAGGAGAAACCCTAAATTTTAAAAAGTCTAGAACAAGGGAAACTAATGCTTCCTAATTCTATTTGGCTTGGGCTTAAAGTAATACCAACACCTATAAACAAAGGGCTAGGGTTGGCCAAAAATAACAACCTTCATAGCTGAAATTTTCGGCCACCCCATAGAGTGAGATTGTGAGTTTTTCGTTCAAGGACTACTAGTCCGTCAAGTTGTGGATCTAGCTTTCATGAGTGGATACCATTAGAGGGGCGAACACGTGAGCACCTACGACAACACTTCCAAAGGTCCCCGTCTCAAACCAGTTGATCCAAAGTCGTCTATATCAAGGTAAACTCCGTTTATATTATGCATAGATTAGCTTTAGTTGATCTAGGCCAACTAGGATTATACCGACAAGAGTTTTAGACATTTTTGTTTTCCGTCGTGTTAACGTAACATATAATCCTACACTCTTATCCTCTCGTCTCCTCCTCTCCTCTCCTCTCCTCTCCTCTCCTCTCTTCTCCTCTCTAAGTTCTTCTAACCATAACACTGAAAATTGTAGATAGTTATCTAAGTGGGAGGAATCGGTGAACAAACCGAACAAGCTTTGAAGTAGTTAGAGCTGAGGTGTGGCCATGTGAGGTAAGCTTTGAAGTGGTTATACTCCATGATACTTCAACACAAACAACATAATACCCTTCAAACTATTTCCTACTTACTAAGAAAATACATAACCAGTCCTATAAGCATTAGCAACACCAAAATGAAATTTATGGGTATGTCTTTCTTCATATCCACTTCCATTCTAATCTTCAAGTTGATTTGTTCTTCTCCAAGTGATTTGTTCATAACCAGCCCCAACTTCACGTGGTTCATCGTCAATCCAGCAAAAAAATTCACACTTCCATCCATGCTATGACCAAAAACAAAAGCCTCAAGTTATCCATAAATCCCCCAAACCCACAAAACCATAATTTTCAAATCCATTAAAATCAAATTACATACTTACCCTGTAATTCCCACAACCAGCAAACCTTCGTCCAGGATTGTCCTTCGTCCTCGAGGTGCGAATGACTGCTGGAACTCCACAGTAGCACTACAACTCTTCAACCTTCATGTTCTTCGGACCAGGCCTTGTCGCCTTCGATTTCATCGACTTCGAACCTCCAACCCCAACCTTCAACTACCTCTTCACGCCACGACCACCCCAACTTTCCTATTCCCATCCACCCACGCGTCGTCTTTGATGGTCAACACTTGGAATCGTGTCTGAGAGGTCGTGGGTGGGTGTTGGAAGATAAGGAAATCAAGTGAGGTCTTGTGAGGGCAGTCTTGTCTTTTCGCGTGAGTAAGTAACCACGTGAGGGACACGTGCGCCAGTTTCCGTCAAAATTCTAACGTCGTCAGGCTTTGGGTACTAAAGTGACACAAAATGACATTCTAAGGCATTAAGGTACCACAAATGAAAGTTAGGATATTGAGGTGACGAAAACTCAATAGTTAGGGTATTGAGGTGAGAATTGCTCAATTATAAATTGTAGTTATTTACAATTGTCCGTCATTGATTTCATAATCTTTGAATTAATTTGATCTAAAAATCTAACATTTCGATACTCCTAGTGAAATGATATCATCCCGTATCAAATTTATTTCCAAATCAGAAAATATAATCACAAATATACCGATTTATTAAAAAAACAAAGGCATTTTCTCTAGTGGAACAGAGACATCTCTGTCCTCACGCCGAAAGCCTCTCTTACTCTCTCCGTCTTTCACCTCTCGCCGCCGGCCACCTCCCACCGCTCACCGTCGCAGCACCCATAGAATCTGTGTCAGCATAAGGTATTTTGAATTTTCACTTCGATAACTCCTTTTGGTTTGTCTAGGGTTATTGCGAATTATATATTTTCACGTGTACACAGCAATATGATTGAATCCAAAAGTTGGGGTTTTTGATTTTTTAGGTATATTTTTCTGCAATAGCTCTTCTGTGTCTCCAATGGGTTCGATGGGAATGCACTGATGTCATTGTTTTGGATCGTAATTCGTCAACTTGCAGAGATTGCAGAGATCGAGGCTATGGTAAGTTTTACCAATAAACCTTACCGTTGCGGGTGGTCGAGCTGGTTTGATTGATGTTGCTGCTTTAGGAACTGTATAATAGTAAGTTGAGTGGATATTATAGAAGATGAATCTTGTATTTATATGTTTGATGTTGAGAAGATGATATCTATTTGGTATTGTTTGGTTTCTACATTAATTTTGGAAATTAAAGTGAATGTTTGCAATTACCTTATGTGTTCCTTGAACTTAAAATACAATTGAATATATTGGGCTAGGTGGGTTGGTCAAGGGTCTAAAAATGAAGATCCAGCAACTTGATTTTTATGGCCTATTGTATGATTGACAATTTGAGCATTGGTTGGGATACTCTGATATGATCTTTGCTGTTGTTTCCGATCTTGGTCTATAATTTTATTTATCTTTGGATACATTTGGTGTGCCATAGCTCAGAGCAAGCTGTTCAATGGCATTGCGCTGCAATGGTTCTTAAATGTTGTCCAAAATAGTCATATGCACAACCTCCCAATTTGTTTCACAGCACTGTATTTGATGGTTCTTAAACATTATCCAAATATTCTTCTTAACAGGCTATGTCAAAAAAAGTTATTACAAGGGAAGAGTGGGAGAAGAAGCTTAACGATGTTAAAATAAGGAAAGAAGATATGAATAAATTAGTTATGAATTTTCTTGTCACAGAGGGTTATGTTGATGCTGCTGAGAAATTCCGCATGGAGTCTGGAACAGAGCGTATCCTTAGTTTATGTGATAATGGCCTTTATTTATTTTTATGCATCTAATATTGCTTCCATGTTTTCAGTATTCTACCATATGTTTCTTCTTATTGATGAATAGCAGACATAGATCTTGCCACAATTACAGATCGCATGGCTGTTAAGAAGGCAGTACAGTGTGGTAATGTTGAGGATGCAATTGAGAAAGTCAATGATTTAAATCCTGAGGTAGTATCTTTTAGCGATTATGTTGTGCTGGTTTTAACATTATTGGTACATTTGATGACTATGATTCCAAATTTGTCACATTACTGATGCTGGATACTGTATTATTGCTTTTGACCAGTTGTTTCCGAGTAACATTTTTTTCATTTAAGCCTGTGAGTCTTTGTATAGTCCATTTGGATTGGAAAGGGAGAAATGGGTAATCGGAATCTGTAGGAAAGGAGGTGGGGATAGAGCCTCTTCTGTATCTTGATAATATTAGGAGTGACCGAAAGTCATGCAACCAAGGTTCTAAAACATACTAGGCGGTAGTTGGGCGGTGAGGGCCCTTCAGGATTAATCGGATTTGCATTTTTTTATTGTTTAATTATTAATAAATATATATTGCATAATTATATATTAATGGGATAATTGTCCAAAACTACCCTAAAGTTTCGGCCACAAACGAGTTGATGCACAAAGTTTCGTCTACGCTGTGTGGCTACCCTAAAGTTTTGTCCACGACTTTTTTAGTTTTGACGTAATAGGGATGTTCAGAATGATGGTCTGGGGCCTCTGGGCAGTGCTTCCCGGATTGAATAGAAGCGTGTACAAAACTTTAATGCACCCACAAAAGCGTGGACAAAACTTCAATGCACCCACAAAAGCGTGGACAAAACTTCAGGGTAGCCACACAGCGTAGACAAAACTTTGTGCATCAACTCGTTTGTGGACGAAACTTTAGGGTAGTTTTGGACAATTATCCCTATATTAATAATACATTTTCAGATTTTTAATTTTAATTATTAATAATCAAACCATAAAATGATGATGATGATGATGATAATAATAATAATACTGATAATAATAATACATTATTCTTGCCTTAAAAAAATAAAAACACAATTACTATAATAAATAATAAGCAAACATCACCAGCTGGGATTTGAACTAAAGACTACACAAGTGTCTTACCATTGAGTTAAGTGTATTTTTGTGGTCTATATATATATTTCAGTTAAAATCACTTCAAATCACACAAAATAGCCCAGATCCGCCTGGAACCGCCCGATTTAGTCAAATCGGGATAGTGTTTTAAAAATCAGTGCCTAGGCGGCTGCCTGGGCCGGTTTTTAGAACAGAGGATGCAACTGAATGTTGCTCTTCCCGCTCCAAATAAAATGGTGGGACAGTATACAAGTATATTAGATTCTTATAAAGAAAGAATTTCTTTCATTTCTCCTCTCTAGCCATACAAACTCTGCATTCCTCCCCCCTTGCATTTCATCCTATTTTATTTATTTGTATCCCTATCTATCTCATGCTAACTAACTCCAACAAGATAGATTGCATTGTTAAAGCCCTAAATGTGAACAGATGTCCTTATAATGCCAGTCTACTATTAGTGTTGCATTATGAACATGATGTTCAGTGCGTTTTAAAGAAAATGCTACTTGCAAAATAGACAACTGGTCACCATATTTACAGATAAAAGAAACAAGGAGTTATCATTATGGAGGTGGACGTGTTAATGCTAGAACTCTTTTTTGTTTAATTGTTTCATGTCTAACCTCACCAATGTGGACGTGACATATACCTGAGATTTAGTCAAACAGCCTGATGGCTGTGATCCAAAATGAAGTTGACAAGGTTGGTGTTTGGAATGGATGAGACGTAGAGATACCTATCTTAAGAAAGTTAGATAGTGTATTGCACCAGTACATACACTGAAACAGAAGTAATTGCAATCATGTTTTGTAAACAGAATTTCCATATTTTGCTTAGGGTAGTTGCTAAAAACTACATTATGTATTGTCCACTTGCGAAAAACTACACTATCTTTTGACCACAGTCGTTTACTTGCAAAATTTGGAATATTCCGTTAAAATTAGGGATGTAGACAATACATAATGTAGTTTTTCGCATGTGGACAATACATAAATGTAGTTTTTCGCACATGGACAATACATAAATGTAGTTTAAAGCGTGAACAATACGTAATGTAGTTTTTTCGTAAGTGGACAATACATAATGTAGTTTTTAGCAATTAACCCTTTTGCTATCTGATTGCAAAATTGTTTTATTGCTCTATAGTTGGTTTGTGGCTTCAATCATTTCATCTTTCACCTCCATCTAATGTGGAACTGTGAGGAATGTGTGGTGTACATGCTTTTGAACCCTGGATATTTGTATATGTAGTGTATTCTTTAATAAATGTTACTGTTACAGATGGAAAGTGTGATTCCTGATTAGGACTTAGGAGGCATTCAGTCTAAATTATCTACTGGTTACGAACTTACGATTTGAAATTTTATTTGCAGATACTAGATACAAATCCCCAACTATTTTTCCATCTGCAACAACAAAGGCTGATAGAGTTAATTCGTAATGGAAAGATAGACGAAGCTCTGGAGTTTGCCCAGGAGGAGCTTGCACCAAGAGGAGAAGAAAATGTATTTTCAGATCCTTCTTAGCCTTATTATCTCGTTAAATGTACATATTGTATTACCGGTATCAAACAATATCGTATTTTCTTAATGATCAATTCAACCAATACTGGCTTCTTTACACATTGGTTTAAGTTTATCTTAGTCCAACTTGAAGATAACATTTTATTTTTCTGTGGAAAGGTGTTATTTAATTCTATAGTTGTATCCTTTACCCATGCGTGGTAATACTTAGCCCTAAGATTTTTAATTCTCTGCAGCAAAGCTTTCTAGAGGAATTAGAGAGGACAGTTGCACTGCTGGCTTTTGAAGATGTCTCTAACTGCCCTGTTGGGGAGCTTCTGGATGTGTCACAGCGCCTGAAGACGGCAAGTGAGGTGAATGCAGCCATCCTTACAAGTCAGAGTCATGAAAAAGGTTAGTGCATTGGAATAATTCGTAAACTTCCTATTATCAAAACAATAATTTGGACATATTATTGAATAATAAACATTAATATACAGTTTAATTAGTCCTAATCGGTGATGATAAGCAATAGAATAACAGAATCAGGACTTAGTAGAGTCTGACCTTTATCATTCTTGTTACAACACAAAAATTCATTTGCTTAATTCCCCTCTTCATATATTGGAACCCAAACCAAAAGAACACCTGCATAACCAAAGCTGGGTTAACGGTATTCGAGAATAACTACCTCGACATATTTTACTGTTCGTAAACTTAAAGCAAGTTCTGTGGGCATAGGTGAACCTGAGAGGCTGAAGTAACTTTACTGAAAATTTTAAGAGCTCTTGGATTGGTGTGCTTATGTATGAGCATATGCTGAGTGTAACAAATTCAAATTATGGCCAGCGAATCTGTCCACTCTTTGGTCCTTTGAAGTAGTAATCGAGATTCCTGTATTGGGGACTGTGAGGTATATATTCATTTGATTGAAGATCACGGTGCATATACTGATCACCTCAACTCTATAATAAATCCTTGCCTTGACATGCTGGTTAAAAGCATTCTAGATGAACAAATATTAGTTGACTAGTTATAACATTAGTCTGTTGGTGGCTTCATGCTTCACCCGTAACTAGCCTCCATATTATTGAGTCAGAAGTACATTTCATCTATCTAAACTTAAAGTGGGTATTTTATTCCCCACCAGAAGCCAGTTATTTTGCTCGACCGACACCTCTAGACTTGTATGTATCATTGCTAAAGTCATCTACATATACTTGAAATTAACAAGTTGTGCGATATGGTTGAAGCGCAGACCCAAAACTTCCAAGCTTGTTAAAGATGTTGATATGGGCTCAGAACCAACTTGACGAGAAAGCTGCATATCCTCGGATAAATGATCTATCCACAGCCAATCTTGAAGACCCTGCTGTTTGAGAATTGCATGGGTGGCGGATGGAGAGTCGTGGAATAGAAAGTGGTGTACTCTTGCAGTTGAAAATGACAAGTTAGTTGTCTTTGGATGTTATTTTATCTGAACTATCTCTTTGGTTAGATGTTAGTTAGTGGCCATGATGTTTGTAGTAGTAAATTGATTTTCTTGTTATCTGAAGTCTTTGACACAATCCAATCCAGTAAAGAAGAATATGTAAGTAAAGAGTTGGTGTATGGTTATCATTTCCAATCAGAACCAGGAACTGTTAGAATATTGTTAGTCTTCTCCATTGAAGCACATGATGTGAAAGTGAAACAGTGTATTTTCAAGCATCGAAAAGAGAAACATTTGGTCTCCAATGGACTACAGAAGAGGAAAAGAACAAGGTGAAAACCATTGAAGAAGAGAAAGAGTGAAGGAGATTTAGATAGATTTCACCAAAAGAATGAAAACCCAGCAAGGAGGAGGAGCAGCAGCAGCAGTGATGGCATGACCTGAATGGTCCTCAAACCCATCAAGATGAGGAGGAGGAGCAGCAGCAGCAGCAAAATGGTTGAAAGTAGAGCAAGTATTGAGATGAAGACCGTCGTCGAAATTAAGAGCATAGCTTGATGGATCATAGTGGAACCTGAAGTGCTTCTTGTTCTGTCTGAACAGTTGGGCCTCCTTGAGGGAGGCTCTCGTCCTCCAGAACAGCCTCCTGCAACAATGCCTCATCTTCTTCATCAACAAATTGACTACAACCATTGTCTCTGGTTCAAACTCTCCAATTGCTGATACTTTATACACTCCAAGAACAAGACCACCATATACAAGACTGGTTTAAAGTCTCTGCAAAAGCAACAGAAAGTTGCTGCTACTACACAATTCATATACATACATACATACACATGCATAGAGAGAGAGAGAGATGAACATCTCGGGATGCTCAAATTCCATGGAGCAGTGGGCAGAGAGCCATATAGTTACTGCGAGAGAGTGACTTGTGAAGGTAAAGTCGCATCCATCACTGTCACAAATCTTCCGGAGGCTCTACACTCTACACACTCTACGCTCTCTGTCTCTACAATTACTGTTTTAATATCTTCACCACCAAACCACTAACTAACTCTAACGTGTTCAACTAAATATATTTGTCAAGAAATGCAAATGTTTTGCTGTCTTGATTGATCACTCGAATATTGAATAGAGAGGGACAACTCCTCCCTCTCTCTCTCTTTCTCTTTTTTGTCATTACCTTCAAAGTCGTTTTGCTTTTGCTTCTTTCCCATTTTCCTCATTCTCCTTCAATTCCCATCTCTGTTACTCTCTCTCTGCTGTATAAATGTATAATGTTAAATTTCCAGATTGATAATGTGTTGGACCACCACACCAACTGTATATTACTGTATTCAGTCATTTTGTAGTCTACACGGCTTGCTATCTTACTGTGGATTTTGGGTCCCATCTCTTACGATTGGTCAATTCTACCCCTCTACTCACCAACCAACCAAGGGCTATTTCATCATATATACCGTCCGTGTGAAGTGTAAATACATACGGCTGAGTAAGTAGTAAAAGCTTGTTTGGTAGCACACTTTGTCTGAGATTGGGCAAGTAAGAAAGCCCTCTTTATTTGTCCCACACACAAAAAAAAAAGTGCCTAAGAGCATGTACGAGTTTGATGATTACTTTACCCAAAATGTTGATTGTCGTGGTCAGGCCAGGTTCTCACCCATTCAAAAGTGTACGAATGCTCTACTACGGTTCATTGGCCAACAACATAGATGAGTATTTGAAAATGTCATTTTTTTCGTGACATGGGCCGTGCACCTTCCCAATGCATCTAAGAGGTCGAATCGGTGTCCCACGCTAATACTCATCCTCCCCAATGTTTCATCTATAAAAGGAAATCAAACCAAACCTTATGTCCTCATCCTTCCCAATTTAGTACACAAAAAATATCCAAAACAATGGATTTAGAGAATGAAAATGGTGTTTCACAGGGTGATATGGGTCCACCATTATCACTCTACAGGATCGAGTGAGAAGCACGCCGGCGTGGTCAGTTCGAGAGCACAAAAGCCCGACTTATTAAGTACCACAACTTCTTGACGAGGCAATACCCTAAAGTCGTTGCTCTAGACACTTCTGACTGGACCCCACTCGAGAAAGACAACCACAAAGCTCTTATGTTCACTATGCTTCAAGTTGTGAACCACAACTAAATCGCTTTCATGTAGTTTTGTTTATCGTTGTACTCGATTTCAAACACGGGTTGTTTGATTTTGTACAAGACGTTCAAAGTAGAGTTGTTGGAGTCACATCATGCTCTCAATCCAGTTGCCACCGAAGTGGAGGTGTTGTTGTAGGTGAATCGGTTGTATGAAGCAAAAGTCGGCCACCCCTTCACTAAGCATGAGTGGTGGGCGACCATTCGGGATTGCCCGAAATGGCGCATGTACAACGGGTTCGCCTCCCTCTAGGTTTTCATCCGGTAGGGTTTGGTCAGTGTTGCATTGTTTGGTTTCTCAGGACTTTGGTGTACTTTCCGTTTCTCGTTTTCGGAAATAATAAAACTTTTCATTCCGACAGTTTTTTGTTTTATTTTCATTATTGTTAAATTTATTTATTTTTTTAATTTGACCGAAAATAGTATGAATCGGTCTATTTCCACTGTTGAAAAAAATTTGACTCACCCTTCATTGTCAAATTCCTACTATTTTTTTCTAAATCTAAGTCAATTGGCTCGAGAATAGACCGAATTGGTCTATTCCCACGGTGGGTGCGTTGAGAGTTTCATACAGGACAAAATGATATTTTTAGGGTTTCATATGCTTTTTTTAACGGTAACGAGATCAACATGCATTGCTGTCAACATCGTTTACAAAAGGACCGAAGTCCTGGGCTCCAGTTTATAGTCCGAGTCTCCCGTAGGGTACCTAGCGCTCGTGGATCCGTAGAAATAATCTACTTTAACATCATAGACACTAAAAGAAATTGAGACCTCGTCTGACCATCCCAAAAACAGGGTAAAAGCCGAACCATCAAAAAAATCCACAAATCCAAAATAAACAGAAAACAGGAATAACTGAAACTGAAATAAAACTCCAATTCTTCCAAACTATTCCGGGGACGAACAAGCACCATCCATCCCAAGTCTAAGGGAATATGGCTATTGCCCCTTCCCCCCTCCCGGGGTCCCTTCATTGGCCTTGGTGGGGCCGTTATAGAGCCATCGCATGTTGATCATCACTATCATCCTCGTCCTCCAACTAACTAGAAGAGATACCAGATAGATCTAAGGTCCTATTCAGCTTGGTAGTCCGGGTATAACATTGTCCAGCCCTGCCCTTTCCTCTGGCCTTTGCCGCCTTCATCCTCATTAGTCCCGGACCATCTAGATGTGCCCGAGGGTACTTTTTCTTTCTCATACCAACCACCATGTCGATCACTGGTCCTGAAAAAGATGAAAGGCACTCATCCTCGGAGACGTTATCCAGGTCACAGGTCTTTGTGATCCTTGCGAATCCTTCTAACGATTCTGGATGTACCCGCTGAGTAGGTGGAATTATCCCATTGAGACATTCCTTAGCCATGTCACAGGTCTCTAAACTGACCTCCATATCCTCTTCGAATGCGGGGAATCTTGGGAGTGGTAATAAGGGAAATCCCTTTCCACCTCGACGATTCCGAACTGGACCCAAAGTGAGAGAGGTAAGGAGCTCATCCACTGGGAGCACCCATGGTGCCCTAGGTCCTCCCCAGTCCGTACGGATCAAACGGTCCACATTAAGACCCATTTGCACCTGTAAGGAGTCATGAAACCGGATATTCCCTCTTCCCACTCCTTGGATGCGCGCTTGATAAGCCCCTATTCGGTGGTTGATTCGTCCGCACTGAGCACAAAACCCGATAAATGCTCATATTGTAGCTCCACAGAGGATGAATCTCGATGGCCCAGGAACTGGAGTTGCACTCTCTGACGCAAAGGCCTGTCCACATCAAGGCTTACCCGAAACCACAAAAAAATCATCTAATCGACGCTGATTCGGAATAGGAGCATATACTACCTCGGTACCCAAGGCGTTGGCAAGGATCGATCGAATTGCAGCGTTTCGAGCATCCCCCAAGGCATTGAATGCCGAACCCCTATCTATATGAACTGAAATACGATAGTGCTCGGTTGCATGCAAGATAGGAGAGGGACCAGCAACACCGGGTATCCGCTAAAGGACCACGGTCCTCTGTGTCGTATCTTCTCCAATGGCTCACTGGACGAGAAGTGCAAGGCTACTACTTCTTTGTTCAAACACTCAACGACCAAACCCTGAACCATCCAGTTTTTTTATCATAGGGCCGCAGAGAAGGGAGACGTTGCACTTGGCATCACCCACAATCCGGCCAGCTAATGAATGACGATACCGTCCGTCTGTGGCTGTCGAACCCGCTTCCACCAGGGCAATAAGCACCTTGTTGTCCTTATCTGGATCTTCCTCAGTCAACAACACCAGCCGGGGTGTGTGGATCTCCCTTGCTGGTTTCGGGACAACGGACGAAAAGGTCTCACCGGTGATCGATTGGGAGAAGAGAGTCGGCGTCGTGGTCATAGTTCCGCCCCCTTTCGTCTGTTTTAATTTATAATCTCAATAGTTTATCTCTAAAAAAATTATTCTTTTTCATGTAGACAATGAACGCAACAAAATATGACCGCTCATACCCCAGCCCATTCAACAACAACCCGTATGACTCTCTCGATGGAATGGAGAAATTTCGGTTACCGGACATTTAACACCGCCTAGCTACATGTTTTCGCTGTTCATATCAACATTGTACTGTCAATGCGTAAAAACGTGGATAGAGGTGAAGAGAGGGATAAGAATACGATCCAAAGAGGATAATATTGAATACTAAAGTAGAACAAAAATAAGATCCATGTTGTAGATGGACGAATGGAATCATAGTACGGTATAGGCATAGGCTATAGTGCTATACTGTATGGTAGAGTTGAATTTCAGGGTCAATAGTGAGAGCTACAAGTGATGTTCTCGAGACATTCATGTGTCAAATCATAAACCCCTCTACTTTTGCTTCTTTTCCATCCAAAAATGTCATCCCTTTTCCACCTTATCCCGTGAAATAATATTTTTTTGTTTTTTTATTATCTCTTATTTATGTATTGATAATAGGATAAAGTACACATGCATACCTTTAAGTATACACGTTTAACCGATGAATACCTTAAAATTTAAAGTTAACTGATGCATACTCTTAAGTTACATGTATTAACCCAGAATCCATTTCGTCAGTCAAATCCGTCAGTTTACTGTTCATTTTCCAAAAATACCCAAAATACCCCTAATATATATATAATTTAAAAGAAATTAAGTATAACATTTCTATAATAAAATAATTAAATGATTAAAGTTAATTTAATATTTTTCATTTATTTGTTAAATTAATTTGAATATTTTTTAATTTTTTGTTAATTTTTTTAATTTTAATTTTTTTGTTTCTTTTCTTTATATTTATCTTTTTTTGAATAATTCATTATAATTAATATGTATTTAAAATTTTAATTTCCAGTAATTAAAAATTATATTTAAAATAAATTTGTAATAATTAATTAAAATTTTCGTATTACATTTTAAAATTACATAAAAAATTAATTTTCGTTATAACTTTAATCATTATTCTGATATATATATTTCCAATTTCCTTTTTTTATAACATATTAATTTGTTTTACAGTTATTTTTTTACATATTTATGAAAAATTTAATTGAAAAAAAATAGAAAAGGAATATCTCATCATCTTCTTCGTGAAACAAACCCAGATATGGAATTCAACTATGAACAAAAAAACCCAGAACTTGAATCAAAACAAAACTCATCCCTAAAATTCTCATTAACTTAAACCCAGAATCCATAGAAGGAAAGAGGAGGAGTGTTGTTGATATATATTAGGTTTTTATTTGGCTTGACTGACCAGATCTCATATCTGTAACCCCATCTCCTAACTCCATACATAGAGCTCCGAGACGCCCCACCCCAGCTGTCGTACCTGAGATCCGGTAGCGTATCGAAGATGGAGGAGCAGTCCAACTCCAAGGCAGAAACTCCCAGCTCCAGGATCGATTGTCGTTGGGAGGATCGAAGAAATCGGTTCACTGGACCCGGAACTGGTATCGGAATCGCAGAGTGAAAGGGCCCAAGTGCGGAAAGGAAGTGGAGAGATTGGAGGGATGGATCAAGCACTTGAAGAATGGCGGGGATGAGATGATTGAGCCCTTGAGATTGGCTCATTTGCTCCTGGGAAAGGCTGCTTTGGTCAGTGAAGAAGAAAGTGTTGGTTGTGGCTATGGAGGCTTGGACTTCCCTGCAACTATAGATGAGTTTATGCACACTGATTCACCTGCTCATTAATGATTTTAGGCACCCAACTTTCCCCCCTACTACAAGTACTGAGTTGTGTAAGATTCACCATCACCAAGTGATTTTTACATTGGTTGATAAATGGCTGTAATTGTTAGCAATGTGATGAATAATCCAATATCACCAATAGGTATAAAATAGGGTTAGCGAATTAATAGCAAAAAAATGAAAAAAAAATGATTTATATAAATTTTTAAATTAAAATCTGAAATTTGAAAAAATATATTTAGAATTTAAAAATAATTTGATTAAGTTAAATTAGAATTTGAAATTTAAAAAAATAATTAAAGAAAAGGAATTAAGAATAAAGAATAAATAAAAAAAATAAAATAGTTAAAGAAAAGGAATGGCATGACTGTGTAATATTGATAAATAGTTGAGGGCAGTTTGGGTATTTTTGCAAAAATGAACAGTAAACTGACAGTTCTGACTAACGGAAGGGGTTTTTAGTTAATAAATGAAACTTCAGGGTATGCATCAGTTAACTTTAAACTTAAGGGTATTCATCGGTTAAACGTGCATACTTAAGGGTATGCATTTGTAATTTACCCTTGATAATATTTTATTAGTACTCTGATGTTTAAATGTTCTGTTATCAATACTTAAAGAGTATTAAATGATATGTGATCAATTCATAAAGGATATTAAATGATATCAAAACGGAGGGGCTGTTATTGAACGTTACAAAACACAAGCGTACAAAAGGTATGTTACCAATAGGAAATGAGTACAAAAAGTAATGAAACCATGTTTTTTCGTTTACAAGAAGTTATTATACCTATCTCGAAAGAGTAATTGAAGTGGGGTTGTTTTGACCCAGATTCGCGTACTAAACTCGATAGAAAAGCTGAATTCGAATGTCGGGTCGTACAAACTTGGTCTTTTTTCACGTCGAATCGGTCACAATGTAGAAGATCATCTATGATTCTGTAGACGGTCGTAGCCGTCGTTTCTGCAATGAACACTTTAACCAGGCGTTTTTGCGGTATACACATGGTACGTTTCTGTGTAGACATTCTGTCGAGGCTCGCAAAATCTTCCACCTATTATCGAGTCATTCGATTATGTTTCAAAAAATTAACAATTTGAAGCGATTTTTCGCTACAAAAAGTCATTCAAGTTCTATTTTTTCCACACCATCAACTATTTCATTGTTTTCTCTACACAATTATCCCAAAATCGTGTAATTGTTTTTCAATTGTTGATGGATTCTTCTAGTGGTAACGAGTTTGATCCAGTCGCAATCGACTATGCCACGTTATGGGAGAAGACCTGGGAGGCTGAGAATGAGATGGTCCAATCGTTACGGGCTACTATTAAGGAAGCCGAGGAACAGATCATGAACCCCATGCTAGTGAAGCATATCAGGAATTACAATTTTAGAGATCGACACGGTGCTCATGGCCGGATTATGGCCAACTACTTCATTAATCGGACGTTGGCGAAGAATGTTCATCGGCGGTTCCATATGGAAAAGTCCGTTTTTATGCAAATTTTAGTAGGCGTGTCTGAATTCGATCCATACTTCACCCAAATAGAGGATTGTCGTGGTCGACCCTGGTTCTCCCCTTACCAAAAGTATAATGCCGCTATCTAAATGCTATGTTACGGTTTACAGGTTGACAGCTTGGACGAGTATTTAAAAATGGCAGAATATACCGCCCTCCAGTGTATGCATCGGTTTTGCTTCACCATCATCAACGCCTTCAAGGAAACCTCTCTCAAAAGCTGGACACTAATGATATTTCCCACCTATTGCATGCAAATGAAATGTGTGGGGTTCCCCGCTTTTATAGCCAGTCTTGATTGTATGCATTGGTCATGAAAGAATTTTCCAAAAGCGAATCAAGGGGTTCATGAGCGGGGCTATCATTCAGAACCTAAAATTATGCTTGAAGCGGTTTGGGGTTCTCGATACCTGGTTTTGGAAAGCATATAATGGTATGCGAAGGTCGAGCAACAACAACAAGGTGAGCAGCCAGAAGTCACGTTTCAGGTAAACGGTCACGATTAAAACACTCCCTATACTAAACTGATAGAATGTATCCATCGTGGGAAAGTTTTGTGAAGTCCATCCGAGCACCACAACTTCCAAAGCATGTATTATATGCACATAAACAAGAGGCCACGAGAAAGGGTGTCGACAAGGCTTTCGGAATTCTCCAAGCTCGGTTTCGTATCATCACTAGGCCGGTTCGCAGTTAGGACGACCATTAATTGGAGATGATTACGAGGACGTGCATGATCATACACAACATGATTGTATATGATGAGTGTGACTTGTACAGGGGTTATATTGAACGACTACACGACGACGAACCTATCCTACCTTTCTACCGATGGGCAATTCCCCACTACGATGTCATCTGAACCCACACAAGATGTACCGAGAATCAATGTCACGCCCCAAATCCGGTATTGACCGGACTCGAGACGTGACTTAAAGATAATACAAAATATAACAACAAAAGTGTCTCAAATCTAATATAACTTCTCCAAGTTTAGTTTCAATCAAAATATCTTAAGTAAAAAACTCCATAATAAATCCTTTAAACATAAGGTTCATAACAAAAAATAAGACCATAAACGTCTCTAAAGATAAAGGCACCCGGACCCACAGAAGCTCCCGAGCCTCGAGTCCACTACTCATCAAGCAAGCCTATACAAAACAGTAAATAAACAAATAGAACTTCACAATTTCATTCGGGTTTCAATAATTTGAAGAACCAATAAGATGCTGAAATAAGGGAACCAAAACGGGTATTTAACGCTTTTACGAAGATAGTAATACTTATAGAAAGTAAGGGAAACAATACACTTCTTAATAATCAATTGAAGATAAAGCATTTAAATGCCACCGTGGAACATAAAGTAACCACACTCCGATCCACAATACTCCTTGTGTCATATCGGATTTTCCCTCGATCCAGAGGAGACACATACATCGGACTACCGGTAATATCCCTGGAGGGACACACAACGTCGGTATTACCGGAAGCACCCCCAAGGGACCATAGATCATCAGGATAAAACAGAATAAACTTCCGAGAAGGCTCCCGCAAGACGCATACACTCGGTGTGAAGCCATAAGTAACCATAATCTTCCCCGCAGGGCGAACAATCTCTCGGCTATGATACTACCCCACACCGGTATTTCCTTCGGTGTAGGTACCATGCCTAACCACGAATAACCATCCCCGCAGGGTAACCAATCCACCGGCTATGATATTACCCCACACCGGTATTTCCTTCGGTGTAGGTACCATACCGGATCACAAGTCGTCGGCTTAGGTACTACCCCACACCGGTATTTCCCTCAGTGTAGGTACCTTACAGGAAATACCCCACACCACAACGTGGGTGCCATACCGGTATAAACCCAACTTAAAGACTTACAAGAGAATAACATACTAAACAATCATGGAGCAACCAAAGCTTAGCAAATCACAATTCCATCACTACACGCCACAAGAATCAATATAACTTTACACTTACCGATATACTTACCAATCGCACTCCATCGGTCTATCATCCACCCGATCATGTACCATTTAGCACAATCAATTACACTCAATGTTCATACATTCATTCATCCAGCATTCGATCAAGTGGCCATTCAAGCATTCAAAGTTCAACATTCAAATCATCTAATTGTATTAGACTCTTATCTTAACCAAAACTAGGCAACCAAGGCAGGTGAGGCAAACACAAAAAATCCTAGGGCTCGTCACGACCATCTACCAGCACGGCAATTCCCAAGTATTGAAAGCGAGTTAAGCTAGTTATTCACATCCTACACATGCATACTAGACATGCCGGATTATTAGTAATTGAAAGATGATTACTCTAGTTATTCGCATCCTATATGCAATTCTAGGACCTTTCCGATTTTATTAACCTAATAGGCATACTAAAGCATTAAATTACAAGAGGTTTAGTACTTTCCCTACCTTGTGGTCTTCCTCGAATAAAACTTCTTGCTGTTGATGTCCGAGCTAATGTCCTCTCCGTCTTCTCACAGGTCCAAGTCCTCGTCTTCCTTCGAGCTCGGTCTCACGGTCTTGGACCACAACAATACCAAAATTAGTAACTCAACGGAGCGTTCCTCAACATAAATTATAGAACAATCCTCTATGAACAGAAATAAAGCCAAAGGAATGATCTTGGAATCGAATTGGACTCAAAAAGGAAGGGTTTTGGGTTCTGGAGCTCAGGCCCGAAATATGGCCCGTCCCGTATCACCTTCCGGCCCAGAATCCGCTCCGAAACGCGTCACAGACCGTGCCGAAACCAGGCACGGACCGCGTCAAAGACTGGCCCGGTATCAGATACGGACCGCGCGACGCACCGGCTCGGAATCAGACACAGACCGTGTGAGGTACCGTGCCGGAGTCAGGACCGTTCCGCGCCGCGTACCATGCCGGTACCTGGCCCGTTCCGTTCCGTCTGCCGTGCCGGCACATGGCCCGTTCCGGGTCTCGTTCCGTGTCGAACCAGCCCAAAACCTTCCCCATTCTTCCCCAACTCGGATTCCACGAAAATCAGACCAAAACCTCCATTTCCAGCTTCTCCCAACTCCAAAATAACCATCAAAAACCTCCAAACCTCAACACCCTCAATGGGTTTCATCAAACTTCAACCAACACAATCAAAACAACCTAACTTCACTAATTCTTCTCCAAACAATCACCAAGAGAGCTACTTTTTCAAGTTCAAGCCAAAAGCCACAAAAACCCAAACTAGAAAGTGGATGGAATGAGAAGTTAAGAGCATCCATACCTTTAGGATGAGGAGATGATAAAGCTAGCAAACTTTAGGAGGAGAAATGGTGAAGAGATGAGTTAAAAACCCTCCCTTTTCTCTCTTTCTTCTTGCTCAAGCCAAATAGCTTCTCCCTTTCTCTCCTTCTAGCAATACTCAGCTGCAACAATGAGTAAATGGCTGAATTGTCTCTAACAATTGCCTTAAATGACCTAAAAAGCTAAATGACCTAAAGCCCATTTCAAGTTCTATCCACTTAAAGGCTTTAAGAAGGGGTAAAAGGTCATTTAAGCTTATTTTCTTCTCATCCAAGTTTCTAATGTCATTTGGCATTGTGGGAGCCACTTTCCTTTCATAATATTCCAGCAGTCCAATTTTAATCGGAAAAAGTCGATAAAAAGTTCGAGTTTGACCAAAAGTTGACCGATACAATATTACAGTCAAACTGAAGGAAATGACCCAACTAAGCTAACCGTGATGACGGCTAAGCTTTTTGGGCCCCGGAAAGGTCCCGAATGACTTCCAGAGTTATCGGTTGACTTTTCCGGTCGAAAGTCAAACTTGGCTAGAAATCACCGGTTCGACCGGGGGCGGTTCTTACAATCGAGACATCCATTTTCAGCTGAAAGAAGATCTAATAGAACATATTTGGACTTTGTTCATCAGGCACGAGGCTATCTTGGATGAAGATGATGCGTAGGCTACACCTTTGTTGTATTCCGGTTTACTTTAGCAGCATTTTGGTTAACTACTGGTGTATTTCAATAAATTTGAATTTTCTTTAAGGTTTATTTTCTTTTTTTCGTCAAGTATACCTTATCACTTCCCCATGTATCTTGGAGCTCGAATCGGTGGCCCACAACAAAAAACCACACTCAACCTTTTTCATCTATGAAAGGACACAAAACAAACTTCAAATGTCCTCATGTCCTTTGTATTGAATCAATTATCCCCAATCGATGGCATATGACAGAAAAAGTGGTATTTCAAAGGATGATTCGGGTCCACCACAACGAATCTACAAGAAAGAGCGAGAAATCCGACGATGTGGTAGGTTCGAGCGCACTAAAGCCTGACTTCTTAAGTGCCGCAATTCTTTGATGAGGTAGTACGCTGATGATATTGCTCTAGACACATCGAACTGGACACCGCTAAAGAAAGCTAACCACGAATCACCCATGTTCGTATGCTTGAAGTTATGAACCACACTTAACATTATGTAATGTATGTCTATTTTTTCTTCTTTGAACTCAACTTGTTCGATTTTGTAATCAAATTTCAACCCGGCTTGTTCGATATATTTTAACGTTGCTATTTATTTTGAAATGGAAATATTAGTTATTGAATCTTCCCTCTTTTTGACCACTGTTTCTTTCCACCGAATCGATCAAAGTTACCATTCAAATAATCTGCCTTATTCAAGTTAATGGATTTTCCCTATTCATTTCACACCCTTCCTCAAATATGCCTATTTAATAGCAATGAAACGCTTACTCTAGACGCGTTTCGTCTTTTCCATCTTCTCCATTCCGATTCTCCCTTTCAGTTTAGAGTCGAATCTTAGCCCTCTTACCCGAATCTTTGATCGCACATACATGGACCGATGAAGATGAGACTCGCCTTTGTCTCACGTGGATGGTGCACACATACATCACTAAGGAATACTGGTGAATCATCCACCATGAATAGAATGCAATGGCCGAACATGGAGGCAATGGAGAAGCTCCTCACAGACCATTAGAAGAAGACGAACAAGTGGGTGACAACGTTCGAGCTCGCGTTCCTGGAATCCTTGGAAACACTCGACCCGGCTGCCAATGATTCAGAGATCATCATGGATGCATGTCAACAACACAAGCGTAATGTCGACCTCCCTTTCAGAAAGCAGGACTGGTGGATGATTTTCTGGGAGTGTCCGAAATGGCGTCAATACAACGATCTAGGTCCCTTGTAGGTTTTATGTTTTTTCGTTTTTATCGTTGGTGTTTTGTAGTTTCTATTTATTGGCTCTAATAATAAATATATTTTTCGTTTGATCGCATTTATTAATTTGAGTTTTTGTTTTAAAAAAATACTCTAATTGGACCGAATCCGTCTCTTCTCACTACATTATCAAAATGAAAAAGACCTATAAATTAACGAAATCTAAGATAATTTTAAGTGAATTGGACCGAAAATAGATTGATACTACATATGTCGTCATTTCAATATTTTCATCACTTATTCACTTTTTTTTATCGGCGAAGCAAATTTAGATTAAAAACCTCTTTCGAGACGAAAGAGGAGGTTGATACACAAAAACATAAAGTATAAGTCAACCAAACCTTCTAACTTACTTACAAAGGAAGGAGTCTACTTTGAAATTTGCTAGTTTGTGATTCAAGGAACCCCATAGTAAACTATCCTTCCCAACCCACTTGAAAATTTCAAACCAAACTTTGCATAACAACAAGACCAGAACCTAATCAAGATAAAGGACTAGATGGAGCCTAACTTGTTCCTGATGAAACCCCAATAAGGCACTTAATAGAATGCTCTCAAGAACCAAAACCAACCAAATTCAGCAGCTTGCATTCTGAAGGTGCTTTGAAGAGTGATCCTCATCCAACTGTATATGAAGAAAGCCTAAAGATCAGAGCTCTCCATCATGATTGCTTGTAATAAGCACTTCTTGACTGCAAAGGGCCTTCTGAGATTTTCTGCAAAATAATTAACCTTCCACAATACCAGAATTGCTTGAGACTCACGTACACAGTTACTAAGGATAGCAATGAATGACTTCCACCAAATGAAGCCCAACAAAAAACAGCATGGAAAGAACCAAAACTCTCAACCTAAAAGGGACTACCCAAACTCAGAAGATTATTCCACAATACCAGGAAAACCCCACACACCAGAGAATGTACAAGAGAACCAAGGAACCTTACCAAACTCACCACAGTACCCATCACACCCCAAACCCTTCCCAACCCAAACCCCATAAAGAATCCAGTAATGGGCTACCCTAATTCTCAGCATGAGAGCTGAGGGGAGCTAAAAACTGGAAAATGTGACACAAGACCTTACTGAGATGTCATTGCAATACAAGAAGAAGGTGCAGAGATCCAGGAGTTAAAGGAGAAATTATACCCTTTTGAATTAAATTTGTACCATTCCCATGAATAGGCTTGATTCACTACCTTTTGAAATATTGAATTTTCTTCAAGCCTCTCATTTTCAAAAACAATACAATTTCTTGCAAGCCAGATTTGCCAGCAGCCAATGTGTAGAATATTTCCCCGGTTGTGCTTGAGTTTGGAGTTTACTAGTGTGGCCCATGAAGTGAAAAGAATTTTTGTATTGCATGGAATGACCCCTGTGAGTCACCACCAATTGCAGATGAGTCCCCAAACTTCCCAAGAAATTTGACAGTGTAACAAGATATGAGAAGCATCCTCCAGATCATTAAAGCATACTGGACAGGTTAACCCTTGCAGTGAGAGATCCATCCCTCTTGAGTCTAGGAAGCAGTTAGTTGGAATTGCCTCTACACATGCTAGCCAGCAAAATGCTGAGATTTTGGGAGGAACACCTGGTTTTCAAACAACTTTGGTCCAAGCAACAATTAAGGAGGGAGCAGATGATGTTGTATCTTGGAGTGTGTAGAATTTTTTTTACTGTAAAGCCTTTTTAGTCTCCACTCCAAATTAATAGATCATATGTGGTGTCAAGTTTACCCCAGAAAGAATTGTTTGAAGGGTTTGCCAATCTGACTCAGCCCTGCCTCTTAGAGCATTTCTGAAATTGAGTTCCCATATACCACTGCTGCAGGCCTATAAGTAATTTTTTTGACTGGGATAATTGGTAAAGCCTTGGTAATAAGTACTTTAAGGCTTACTCCCCCCACCAGATGTCTTTCTAGAATAAAATTCTCTCACCATTTCCCAGTTTCCATGATAAGCCTTGAACTCCAAATAGGTTATGGAATGCTGGATCAACATTAAGGGCTAAGATATGAGACATAAAACGGGTGCTTCCTATTTCTTCAAATGTGGATAAATCCCAATCTGATAATTCCCACCCATATTTTGAGTAAATAATCCTTTTCCATATAGTGTTTTTTTCCAGTGCAAATCTTCACCACCACTTTGCTAACAATGCTATATTCGTTTTTTACAAGTTCTTGATCCCAAGACCTCCAACAATTTTTGGTTGACACACCTTATTCCAACCAACTTTACAAAATGCTCTTGCAGTTGAGCTTCCATGCCATAAAAACCTTCTTTGCAAGGATTCCATCTTTATGAGGACCCCTTTTGGAGCTTTGATTATTGAGAAGTAGTACAGGGGTAAAGCACTTAGGGTTGATTTAATGAGAGTGATCCTTCCTCCTAGTGAGAGCAATTTGGCTTGCCATAGACCAAGGGAAGCTTTGAACTTTTTTATAATTGGATCCCATGTTTGAATTCTTTTTGGATTGGCTCCTAGTGTGAACCCTAGATAAGTTGTAGGGAATTTTCCTAATAAGCATTGGAGTATCTCTGTCAGCTCCATTTCTTCCTCCTCTGATAGATTGAATGGGATTGCTACTGATTTTTCATAATTCACTGAGAGTCCTGAGGCCATTTTAAACATTGTGAGAGCAAATTTGAGGCTCAAGGCATTGGAGATTGTAGCTTTGAAGAAGAACATGGTGTCATCTGCAAACTGAAGGTGAGTTATAATCCATTTCTGTTGAACTGTATCCTTGATAAGTGGCCTTGTTGTACTGAAGCTTTGATGATCTGATTTAGGCCTTCAGAGATTAATACAAATAACAATGGGGATAGAGCACACCCTTGTCTTAACCCACTAGTCATTTTGAAGTCCTGACTAGGAGAGCCATTAATAAGCACTGATATGTAGGCCCTGAGACATGAGATTATCCACAATTTCCATCTAAAGCCAAATTTCATTTTTGTCAGAATTTGCATAATATAGCTCCAACTGACTTTGTCAAAAGCCTTTTCAAAGTCATCTTTGAAGAGCATAGCTTTCTGCTTTGTAGAGTGCATATCATTCACCACTTCTGAGGCAATTAGAATTCCATCCACAATTTGTTTGTCTTGTATGAAGCCAGTTTGCTCTTCTCCTACTAGGAAGCCAATCACTTGCTTGAGTCTGGTTGAGAGGATTTTGGAGAAGATTTTATATGGTCCTGCCATTAAGCTTATGGGTATGTAGGCATCAAAGGTGAGAGGAGATGATTTTTTAGGAATCAAGGCCAAGAAAAAAGAATTGAGGCCTTTTCCCAGCTGTCCAGTTTTATAGAAACAATGTAGGAATTGAATAAAGTCTTCTTTTATGATTTGCCAGCACACTTGAAAAGTTTTCAGAGTATATCCATCAGGCCCTGTGGCTTTTTTCTGCATTGCAAGCCATCACTGCTTGTAGAGTTTCTTCCTCAATAAAAGGTCTTTCTAGCCATGTTGCTTGCTCTTCAGTCAAAGTAGAGAATGGTAATTCATCTAGTGTAATATCACTTGGGAGAACTGTCTTGAATCTTTTGGAAAAGTGATCAGCAACTGCTCTTTTGATCTCAGTAGGGTTCTCTAGCAACATATCCTTGTAGTGCATATGTGTGATCTTGTTGTTTGCTCCTTTAAAATTTGCTACTCTATGGAAGAATTTTGAGCCTTTATCCCCCTCATCTATCCATTTCTTTCTTGCTTTCTGGCTCCACAATTTGGACAGTTGTTTATATTTCCATATCAAGGTGGCTTTGAGTGCTCCTCTGTGAGTACACTCTTGTGAGGTTAGAAGTATTGTTTCTACTATGGAGTCTAGAGGATCAATCTCTTTTTTCTAAATTAGCAATTATTGTTTCTATGTGGCCAAAAATATTTTTGTTCCAAAGCTTTAAGTCACCTTTGAGCAGCTTGAGTTTCATCCAAAGAGTGTAGTAGGGTTGTCTAGAGATCTTGTAGGAGCTCCAGTACTCCTTCACGGCACTATAAAATCTTGGATCTTCTGTCCATACATTGATAAACTTGAAAGGCCTTGGCCCCAGTCCACTATTTCATCAAATATAGTGATAGGCCTGTGATCAAAGATGGTTCTTGGCAAGCAAAGTTGAGTTAAAGAGCTGCATTTTGCCATAAAGTCCTGTGAGATGAGAAATCTATCTATCCTTGAAACCCTGGATTGAGGGCCAAACCAAGTGAATTTTCCCCCTTTGAGTGGCAGATTGATGAGGCCAACATTGTTTATGAGATTCTGAAAGCACTGTATATCTGAACCTCCAGGTCTCTGAGATGATCTTTCTAGTACTGAGGTTGTAACATTAAAATCTCCTCCTAACAAAATCAGAAAGTCAGAGGGTAATGCTTTGAGAAATTTCTCCAGTTCTAACCATAGAGCCTTTCTTGCAGTAGATGAGTCTGAAGGAGCATATGTGTTGATTATGCAGCAATGAGAGTCTGTGTGTAACCATTTCCCCAACCAGATCAGAGCCCCTTTTATATCATAGGAATTTATCAAACCAAAATCTCTATTTTTCCAAAATAGAGATAATTCCTCTTTTTGTTTCCATAGCATCTATATAACAAAAGTCCCATCCCCCTCTCAGATTGCAGGATCTAAGAAAATTTGAAGGCATAGTATTTAACTTTGATTCTTGAATGAAGATGAAGTTGGGAGCTTGCTTGTGTATCAAGTCACTAAGACTCCTCCTCTTTTGAGGGGAGGATATTCCTCTCATATTCCATAAGAGGAATTTCATCTTGTCTTAGTTGGTAGAATGTAGGTTGGATTTAGCATCCAACTGAAATTCAGTATCAAAATCTCTCTCTAGATCAAAGAAGTCATCCTCAAGGCGTCCCTCTAAATCTACTGAGTGATTTTTGAGTTCTTCCATATCCAGCAGCTGATTAACAATCTATTGATCACTGACCTTTGCTTTGAGGCCAATAGATTTGCCAAAGCTCCAAGCCTTTTTGGCTAAAGATCTGTCATCTGGGAGTGTGGCTTTTGCAGCATGAGTACCTTGACCATTATGTGCAGCTTGGTTTAATTTTGATCTAGTACTATAAGCATGAGTGGAGAGATCATTGCTGGGCTTTTTCTTCTTTTTTGTCAGAGGCTTGGCTGTGTGACGAAACTTTGATTTTGTTAAACCTAAAAATTCTACCACCTCTTGAACTTGTGAATGCTCCAATTGCAGCTGCAAAGGAGAGAGTTGTTGTTCTCCAGCAGTGAGACCACTAGTAAGATAGTCTAGTCCAATAAAATCCCTTGATGGTGAAGGATGAGGACTAATATGCCTTTTACAGTGAGTTGCATTTAATGATAAAGTCATGCCTTTTGGAAGCTTATTTTGTTGAGCCTTACCCACATTTAATTCTTCAGCTGTACTTGTACTTTTTTACATTATAATAGGCCTTGTTTTGACTGTAGCAGTATGAGTAATTGTCTTGTCCACTGGTTCCTGCTGTAGTGGTGGCTTAGCCTCTTCCCCAATGCTTCTTTCAAGCTGTAAAGTTGAGTTGATTGAGAATAGAGTGGGTAAATTTGAACTCTTTAAGCCATCTGCAGTAGTTATTGCCTCAGTTGATGAAATAACTTGCACTGTAGAAATTGAGGTTGCCATTGGAACAATTGCATTTGAAACTACTCCCTTATTTTTTGTATGGCTGCTAGAGGAAGGAAAGAGTCTTCAACAATTAAATTTTGCAGAGTGGTTGGTGTTGAGGTTTGGACAGTAGTAGGGGGATATAGTGCCTCTAAACAGGCATGCAGAGGAATGTTTTGTCCTGCACCTGATTGATCTTCATGTTCCTTAGAAGTTATTATCTCCACAGTCATTAATGTATCCTCTGCAATTAATGTGTTGCCTTCCATGATTGGAGATAAGCCCCTCTTAATGAGAAAGTCCTCTTGTTGAACTACTAGTGTTGAGTCATTCTCTTCTTCATGAACATTCTCTTCTACTTGATCCTCTAACAGAGTAATTCCAAATTCTGAAGACATCTCATCATCTGAATTTTGCTTTGAGCCACTTTCAGAACTGCTTGAACACTGTGAATCTGAGTAGCTAGAGATGGTTGGAAATATGGGAAGATCTTGTGGTTTGATAGAATTGATCCAGAGCTTGTAAGACTTATTTCCCACCTCTACTTGTGATTCCTCAAAAAATGCAATGAGCTTATAGGAATGTATTAAGACATAAGCAATATCTATATAGGTACCTGCTTTAGAAATTGGATGAGTATAAATCACAGTTCCTTGATCAATGATTGCAGCCTGAAAAGTTTCTTCACACCATCCTTGATATGGTACTCCATGAATAGCCACCCAAATGAAGCTTCCTCCCATGCCACAAAGATGATTACAATCTGGGATAAAAGTGAGTCAATCATGCAACCAGTTCCTCTTTTCTTTCATTAGTTCTTCTCCAAATTGCTCATCAGGACAGTAGACCAATGCAACCTTGTTCCCTAGTGATTTTATCTGGATCTCATATACTCCTTGTAGAGCTATCTCATTTTGTATGGCCTCCACTGTCAAATTCAAATGTGTTATTAGTTGATGGTTTTTCTTCATAATCTTTGCATTTTCTGTGACTAATGATCCTTTGTGGTTGAAGTCTTCAAATGTGAGATGTACCTTGTCAGATCTGAGTGGGGAATATCTTGGGATCTCATGCCTTGATTGTGTATAGCTTCCACCTCCATTAGAACTTCTGTCCCAAGCTTTTGCTACAAAGAGTTTGTAATTCCTCTCAACAGTACCATTAAAGGTGTAAATAGCTTGATCTAATGCTGGTTCTGAATTATAGAAGACAAAGCCATAGTTCTTTCCTCTTTTGTTTTGTGCCTGAGCCATAAGAGCTTTACCGTAACCCTTAGAATACCCAAAATTTTCTTTTAGCCAATTGTTACCTAAACCAGAAGGAATGTTGCACACATATGTTGTATGAAAGGGTTTTTCTTTTTTACTTGTTGCTACTTCACTAAGCTCCTTGTTTGATTGTAACCCTTTCAATTTCAATTTATGGGGCTGAGGTTGCACATTTTCAAAACCAGGAGGAGGATAGTCCATTGATGAAGAGTCTTGCTGATTTCCAGTGACTATTACTGATCTGAGCAGAGTGTTGTTTTGATGCCTTCTCTCCTCAAAGACTGGAGTCTGATCAATGGGCTGAAAATACTTATCTGAAAACATTTTTTTCCATCAAGCCACTTAGTTCTTCCTCCTGGAGAATACTGTTGTGTTCTGTCAGAGGAAGAGAGTGAATGTGAGTGAGACCCTCTCCTCTTACCAAGTATATTGATTCCTTTTTTGAATGAAACTGCGGTTGTAGAAGAGTAGTGTCCCCTTGCACCATTATACCCTTCAGTAAGTTCTTGCATTGTAAGAGCAGCTCCAACCACTCCTTTCATAGTCAGAAGTGGGAGAAGAGAATGGACTACTTTGTTACTTGTATCAGATAAGAAGATGGAACTTTCCTTACTGCATATACCAGTTGAAGAGATGCAAAGATAAGGGTATCCACTCCAGCCACATCAACGAGTTATTAAAGGGATATTGGATGAAGAATATGAGCCGTAGAAATAAAGAACACCAAGACCATCTTCAACCTTCTACTGTAGCAACAAGGAACTCTCTTGAATTTTCATTTTTTCACAATCTTCAGTAGAGAACTTCAAGCTTTGATATACCGCATAGCTTGAAAGTTGAGAGCTTAATGTAATATTTGATAAACCATTTTTAAAACTTATTATCAACAAAAACAACTTATGGAAACCAATCAGGATTTGAGTTTCTAGGGATATTTTGGATTTGAAAGGGATTTTGTGCCGAGGCCTTTTGATAGAATAGATTGTCTCACATATATGGAAATTGAAGGTCCAATCGAGCAAAGGAAAATGAACCAGATGCCAATACCTAAAGAAGACTTAAATAAATTAAAAGTCCTTCAATCTAAAAGAAGATTAAAACTCCCGCCATCCAAAGAAAATTAAAGGTACTTCAAGCTAAAAGAAGATCGAAGATAACGCAATTCAAAGAAAATTGAAGCTCACGCCATTCAAAGAAAATTGAAAGTTCCACTCAAATACGGATTGTTGTTGTTATTTTTTTTTTGATAAGCAAAGCGAATATATAAATCAAACCCCTTTTGAGGTGAAAGGAGAGTTACATGGAGGAAAGATTTGGATCCACCCTAATTTCAAAGGGAAGCACCAAACCAACAAAACACTACAAATGCAGTTAGTAAAAAAACACAAGATCTGCCAAAACAACAAAGAACGAGGCCAAAGGTGTGGAAGTGACTGAAGCTTTAGAGGAGTAAATTGCAGAGCCTCCGTATCTCATAGGATGAGCTGAAGAACTGCACCAGCACCGAGAGTAAGATGCTAAAAGAGGACATGTTGAAGTCCCAGATGGTGTAAGAACAGATGAAGTCAGGCTTGCAGAATGTCAGCCCTGAAGATAGAGCACTGTGATGACTTGCAAGGAGGTGTCAGTGGATGAATGTTTAAAACTAGTCCTGGAATGAGTACTATAATGTCTTGAGCCATCAGATGAGAAGGAGTACTTCAACAGCAAGAAGAGTAAGTAGTTGTGGTAGAGAACATGGTTCAGTCCAAGTTGCTGCAACTGTACTTTGTAGGTAAAAGAACACAAGCTTGTAGAATGCATAGCCAGCCCTGAGTATAGTACACATTTTGCAGTTGAAGATGATGAAACAAAGGAAGCGGATTGTAAATGATACCCTGTAAAAAAAACTCCAAACCTGCAGAGAGCACCGGCAGAGACAAGAACAAAAGAACACTCACCTAAAAAGAGCCCTACCCACAGACAAACACAACAAGAGAGCACCTAAAGAACCAAACTACCCACACACCAGGACCCCCAAGGAAAAGGGGCACCAAAACAACAAGAGGAGAAAGGAAGGCCTTACCAAACTCACAACCAGTCCCCAAACCACCCAAAACCCACCTAAACACCCAAACCCCAGAGAAAGCTTGAATTACAAGCAAAGAACTAAGAAACCAGGGAAGGGAAAGGCTTGCAACAGGCTTTAGGATAATGAAGCCAACTGAAGTAAGAGAAGGAGTAGCCCTTGTGTTTAAAAGACGACCATTCCAAGGAATAAGACTGCTGCACTATTTTTAGAAAAATGTCCTCCTCTGTCAACAATGTTCCACTGAACAAAGCCTCATTTCTTGCTAGCCAGATTTGCCAAGAAGTGAGTTGTACCAGGGCTTTCCATGATTTTTTAAGACTTGGATCAAGAAGAGAGGACCAAGAGGTTAGCAAGTCTTTTACTGATTTAGGAATGGACCAGTTGATTCCCCACCAAGCAATGACCTTGCTCCAAACCTTCCAAGCTCTTGGACAATGTAGGATGACATGTGGTCCATCCTCAAAATCCCAGCTACAAATGTGACAGGTAGCCTCTTGTAGATTGAGATTCATACCCCTTCTTTCTAGAAAACCTTTGGATGGAATTGAATCCAAACAAGCTAACCAACAGAAAGCAGTGATTTTTGGTGGTAATTTGACTGACCAAAGTTCTTTAGTCCAACAATAGGATAATGAAGCAGGAGTTCCTTGGTGCTGGAGTAGGGTATATAGTTTCTTAACAGTAAAACCCTTAGCATCCCAAACCCAGGAGAGCTTATCTGGGGCAGAGGACAGATTGACAGTAGATAGTATGATTGAGAGAGCATGCCATTGGTCTGCAGCTCTCCCTCTAGGGATTGATCTGAAGTTGCAGTTCCAATCAAGACCAGTCCAATCCTCAGCCACCACCATTTTTTTGCTTTGTGAAATGGTAAATAGCCTAGGAAATAGATGCTTGAAAGAGGCTTCTCCCCACCATATGTCTTCCCAAAAAAGGATCCTATCCCCAGAGCCAAGATCCCAAGAGAGTCCTCTCAAACTGAACAAAGAGGAGAATGATTCATCCTGGTAGAGCTTAATGATATGATGTATGAAACTGATATTTCCTATTTCACCAAACTTTGAGAGGTCCCATTCATTATGATTCCACCCATATTTATCACAGATGACCCTTTTCCACAGAGAATCCCTTTCTAGAGCAAATCTCCACCACCATTTGGCAAGAAGGGCTATGTTCATTTGGTTGAGATCTTTAATGCCTAAACCACCTTCCTTTTTTGATCTGCAGACATTAGACCAATTGACTTTGCAAAAAACTCTAGCCACTGAAGAACCATGCCAGAGGAACCTTCTTTGCCAACTAATCATTGAGTTGATGACTGACTTTGGGGCTTTTAGTATGGAGAAGAAGTAAAGGGGCAAGGCTCCCAGTGTTGATTTAATCAAAGTAATTCTGCCCCCTAGTGACAGAAGTTTGGCCTGCCACAACCCCAGAGAGGATTTGAATTTACTGATGATTGGAGCCCAAGTTGTTGATTCTCTTGGATTGGAGCCTAGGGAGAAGCCCAAATAGGGCAAAGGGAGTGCACCTTGATCACATCCTAAAATATCAATGAGATGTATTTCTTCAGCTGTGGTCAGACTGAAAGGGATGGCAATTGATTTTGAATAATTTACTGACAAGCCAGAAGCCATTTGAAATCATTCTAGTGCTTGCTTGAGGCACAAGGCAGCAGATCTAGAGGATTGAATGAAGAAAATAGAATCATCTGCAAATTGCAGAAGAGAGATAGGTGGACCATTGACACTGAGGTATATTCCATGTAAAAGCTCATTCTGAATGCTTGCCTTTATAATCTGGTTGAGTCCTTCAGCTACTAGTACAAAGATCAAGGGAGAGAGGGCACAACCTTGCCTTAATCCCCTGCTTAGATTAAAGTCTGGACTTGGGGATCCATTTATAAGAACTGATACTGAGGCTCTAAAGCATGAAATCATCCAAAATCTCCAGGTTTCACCAAACCCCATCCTAGTAAGAAGATTTAGAACATAGGACCAGCTGACTTTATCAAAAGCCTTCTCAAAATCAGCCTTGAAGATTAAGGCTTTAACTTTTGACTTATTGAGGTAGTGGACAGTTTCTGAGGCTATTAGAATTCCATCAGCAATTTGTCTCCCAGCTATAAAGCATGTTTGCTCATCTCCAACAAGAGAGCTTGTCACTGTGCTGAGTCTTAAGAAAAGGAGCTTAGAGAGAATTTTATATGGTCCTCCCATTAAGCTTATAGGCCTGTAGTCATCATAAGTGAGTGGAGTCTGATTCTTGGGTATGAGTGTAATGAAGGAGGAATTTAGACCTTTGCCCAGTTGACCAGTAAGGTGAAAATAATTGATGAAGTTCATAAGATCTTGTCTAATGATTTGCCAACTGAACTGGAAAAACCTTAGGGTAAAGCCATCTGGTCCTGTGGCCTTGTCTCCACTACAAGCCATGATTGCCTGCAAAACTTCATCTTCAAGAAAGGGCCTCTCTAGCCAAATTGCTTGCTCAGGGGTTAAAGTGGAGAAAGGGAGCTCAGAGATGCTTGTAGTTTCTGTAAATGGTGCTTTGAATCTGAGGCTAAAATGAGATGCAACAGCTTCTTTGATCTGTTGGGGGTCAGTTAAAAGATCATTATTGACAAGTACCTGGGTGATTTTGTTGTGAGCTCCATTGTAGTTGGCCACTCTATGGAAATATTTTGAACCTCTATCTCCTTCATCAATCCATCTTTTTCTGGCTTTTTGGCTCCACAGCTTAGAGTGTAACTTCAGTTTTTGAATAAGCTCAGCCTTGAGAGCTCCTCTACTTGTGCATTCCTGAGGAGTAAGGGCTCTAGATTCCACAATAGCATCCAAGTTATCAATCGCTTTTGTCAATAGATTAACTTGGGTATCAAGATTACCAAAGACCTGTGCATTCCAAATTTTAAGATCAGCCTTCAGTAGTTTGAGTTTCATCCATAGCACATAATGGGGATAACCCATGACATTATAAGAAGACCAGAAATTCTGTAGGGCAGGATAGAATCTGTCATCCTCAGTCCAAACATTGAGGAACTTAAAGGGTCTTGGTCCCCAATCTGTTTGGTTATCAAAAAGAGTAATAGGCCTGTGATCTGATATAGCTCTAGGGAGACAAGTTTGTGTTAATGAGCTGAAGAGAGATAGAAAATCCATGGATATTAAGAACCTATCAATTCTTGAAGCTCTTGTATATGCCCCAAACCAAGTAAATTTGCCTCCAACCAAAGGTAAGTCAATAAGGCTTAAGTTGTTGATGAATGATTGGAAAGACCTCATATCAGAAGTAGAGCCCCTTCTACTCAATCTTTCTTCCACATTTAGGATTGCATTAAAGTCTCCACCCAAAAGCAAGAGGGTCTGAGGATGGATTGACTGAAGAATGGCCTGTAATTGATCCCATAGAAGTTTCCTACCATTCTTAGAATTTGGAGCATATGCATTGACTAAACAACAGTTTCTTTGAAGGGCAATGCTTTCACCAAACCAAATGAGAGCTCCAGCAATCCTTTAAATAGAGGTGGAGATAAAATCTTTTGATTTCCATAGAGTTATTAGACCTCCAGATGCACCTATGGAGTCAGAAGAAGCTATATCCCAGTCCACAGACATACCATAAAGTCTTAGAAAGTTGGAAGGTAAGCTCTCAAGCTTTGTTTCTTGTATCGTTATGAAACTTGGCCTTTGCTTGCGTACCAAGTTAATAAAGCTCCTCCTTTTTTGCTTGGAGGAGATCCCTCTCACATTCCATGAGAGGAATTTCATGACAGTTACTGTGATGGAAGGGGAATGAGCTTGGTGCTCAAACCAAACTCAGGATCAGTATCCTTATCTAGTTCAACCAAAGCCTCATCTGAGTCACATTCAGATGGCACATTTTGATCTTCAAAGTCTTCATCTGAGTTCATCTGGTGCAGCAAGGTCTCTTCAGCAATAGTCCCTTTAATGCCAATTTCTTTCCCAAAACCCAGCAACCTTTTAGTTGCATTTGATTCCTGTAGAAAACTGAGTTTGGAGGAGGGAGGTTGTTTCACTTTTGATCTTGTAACATATGAATGAGGAGGTTTTGGTCTTGGAGCCTTTTTGCTTTTGTGTTTGACTTTGCTGGCAGAAGAAGATTTAGGTGCAGCTTCAGTTAGACCTAAAAAATCAGCAGCCTCTATAGTTTGAGAGTGTATTATAGCTTGAGTTGCTTCTGTAGCAGAGGAGGGATCAATTTGCAAGCAATCTCCACTTGAGATTTCGTTTAAGCTTAGTGTGCCCTGTGAGTGTGATGGTTTGGTAGCTACAGCCCTTGAGTTAGATGGCAAAGAACAGACATCCCTTCCCTTTTCAGAAGCATTTAATGAAATCCTTTGTTATTGTAAAGGTTAAATGAATTAAAGATGAAAAAAGGGTAAGTTACAAATACCTACCCCAAACGTGTAGTGTTTAACTGATACCTGCCCCAAATTGTCTTCCGTTATAATGTGTACTAAGCAATCAAATAGCTGTTAGTTCTTCGAGTTTCCCTTGTTTGAATGATCAATTATGCTGGTTTTTTTTAGAGTAAATTACAAATACCTACCCTAAATTTGTAGCGTTTAACTGATACACTACTGCAGAAATCCACTTGGCTGACGGATAAAATGGATCCGTCACTAAAGTTTTGGCACTATAGCCACGGATACAGACATCCGTCTGTCAAGTAGAAAAACTTTGGCCACAGATGTTGCATCCGTCAGCCAAGTTGTCACTTGGCTGATACATATTATATCCGTAGATAAGGTCACTCGTATCCGTCAGCCAAGTGAGAAAACCTTAGCCACACATGTTGCATCCGTCAGCCAAGTGCGAAAACCTTAGCCACACATGTTGCATCCGTCAGTCAAGTGAGGAAACCTTAGCCACACATATTGCATCCGTCAGCCAAGTGATAAAACCTTAACCACACATGTTGGATCCGTCAGCCAAGTGATAAAACCTTATTCACACATGTTGTATCCGTTAGCCAAGTGACTTGTATCCGTTGGTAAAGTGAACCAGTGTACAAACTATATACGAAATAATTTATATTAATCCGATGAACATATCGACATAACACATGAACCTGTATGAAACAAGCGGTTTATAAGCAAAAAAACAGTTCATAGATAATGTGTTTTGCAAAAGTACATTGTCATAACAACCCATTAATCATCCGAAAACTTCCACAACAAAAACATAAACGCATAAACGCATAGTATAGTTATGAAGAAAGCAGATTTCTGATAACACGCTCTTTTATTGCTATCAAATCTTCCATCCATTAAAAAAACGTCTAAACCACACAGGCCCCTCTATAGCTTTAAGGTCATTCTCCTGAACCTCCTCTGCAGCGGGCCTACACCATCAGGGAGTGGAGGAAGGTCATCACTTTTCTCACGCATCTGGCGTTGAATATAGTCAAAGCGTTGATGTCCTTCCTTGACTAGTTGGTCATACTATTGCAACCACGCTGGGACAGCTGCATCGTTGGTTCTTTGTGGATCAGGTATTGATACTACTGTTCCTGCATTTTCACGGCGACGCCACCTACGCTCTAGCCGAGAATTAAAGTTTGGTTCCATCCTGACTCAATGAACATATTACAACTATAACCAATCCCAAATAATTAAGTCAAAGCATACGGAAGTAATATCCATAAAAACTAACACGTAATTAAAAAAGTGAAAAAAAATTAAAACAACCGTTAAAACATTCAAACAAAGTCATAGACAGTGATATTAAAAAAAAGTCATCCTTAACACACATTTGTTAAATACTAATACATTAATATTCTAGCTAGGGCTTCTAGTCTTCGAACTCGCGCTCCGCGTTGTCTTTCAGCCACTGCACGTACACCTCTGCGTCATGCTTCGGGCCGCGCATGGAGGTGGCTCCATAAGATGTACGAGACTCCGAGGAAGCAACAAGCCTTGCATGAACATGCCTAGCTCTTTCCTCAAGCCTAGCTCTGGCAGCAGCTCGTTCAGCTGCTCTTTCAGCAGCAAGCCTTTCTCTTTCAGCAGCTCTTTCAGCCGCAATCCTTTCTCCCTCTCGGTTAATGAGGCCCCGTAACGTCATCCCAGCTGTTGCTACCGCTCTCGTGCGTGGCAAAGACTCTCTTGGAATGCTGTTGAATAAGCGTATCATCTCACCATCCAAATCAAGCTTCACGTGTTGTGGTCCATCATATTCGTCATTTGAGATAATGTTCTCCCCTACGCTACTTCTGTCATCCATTAACTAAATGAAAGCAAACCTTAGTACTATATCAAAATGAATATACCAGAAACAAACCCCGGCCACTCATAACATAATAAACATACTTATATTAGCATTCATAAAATGTATTAGCATATTAATTACCGAGTCATACAATTCAAACTTAAATTCATATAACCTAATATAAACATTGTTCATATACAAAGTAGTAAACTAGTCTCGGTACACGCGCTTGAAAGTCGATCCATCAAACGGAGTCCGTCTTGCGCTTTCAGCAGACTGTCTCTCAACGTCTTGCGCTTTACAAATAAACTCGGGCCTCCGCTAGCTCCCAAGCTCTACGTAACCCTATAACCAAAGCATAACTATCACCTGTAGAAAACATGGTAAGGGGTGAGCTTGACGCTCAGTAGGAAAAAGCCACGAATCCACCTAATTACAGACTTACAAAGAAAGCCCTTCCAAAGTTTAAAGTTTAATAAAAGGGTTGATAAATCGATGTGACACTTAAACCATTTTAAAGACAAAACCCATTTTACCATGACGCTTACCAGACTAACAATCCCCGACTTTAACTCAACACTAACTACTGTACCGAGGCAACACCGAAGGAACAACCAAGGAAAAACAACCATAGCCACAAGCACATCAACACTCACAAACACAGCAACACTCATTCAAAATCCAAGGCATTCTCAACACAAGCAATTCACACACTTGCACGGTTTCTGGAGCAACCCGCTAGGCCCGACGAAACCACACGCAACTTTCCCCAACACAAAGTCGGGAGAGGCGATCGACCTCATCGCTGACACATCGTTTTACCGATACACGGAAAGCAGGGAAATCGCCTCTTCGCGGAACAACCTCATCGCGGACACAACATTTTACCGATACACAGAAGGCAGGGAAATCGCCTCTTTGCGGAACAACCTCATCGCGGCATAACACAACGTTTTACCGAGTGCTAGTCGGAAGGTAGGGAAACCACCTCTTCGCGGGACACAATGTTTTACCGACTCTTGGTCGGAAGGTAGGAAAACCACCTTTCTCATGTAACCGAGGAACCCACAATCACAATCACAATCACAATAATAATCATACTCACACAACTATCACGCACTTACCATCACTTACCGACACCACACTCAACGTGGTAACCCCACCGGCTTAACAGGTAGTTCAATTCCCCAATGCCCACAATTGAACAAGTCATATAAATAGAATCAAAACATCCAAGTCACTTATATGCATCACTAAGTTCATCTCTACTCGTTTTCATGCTCGTTATTCATTAACCGTGTAAACACTACCAAGCACACAAGCAAACACAATCAGCAAACAATCCTACAAGCCCGACATGGCCCGATTCTACCAGCACAACAATTCCCAAAACTACAGCACTACCAGATTCGTAAATGTTCACAGTTTATACGTCTACGCTAGTTATTCACGTCCTACATGTATACTAGTTCCTTATCTGGTTATTAAGTTTCCCTATATGCATTCTAGTACGTCCGTAATAAAGTGGGGTTCCGAGGTATTTCCCTACCTCTCAATCTCTATCTGGATCGCCTAGCTGCTGACGTCCGAGCCTACCTCCGGTCTTCTCCACAATCGAGGTCAAAGCCTGGTTTTAACAAATAAGGACGGTAATCAGTCCCGGTCCAGTCCGTAACAGTTCTCTAAATTATAAATTAAGTCCTTTAATTTATCAATTAAGTCCTTTAGGTTCTCCGATTTAAATCCTTTAATTTAATTAATTAATTAATTAAATTGTCCGACCCGGCCCCGACCCGAGTCCGACCCGGATCCGACCCGATTTGAAAACTGGATCCAAAACTGACCTGGATCCGAGTCCGGACCCGAACCTGACCCGACCCCGACCCAGATTCGGATCCAGACCCGACCCAGACCCAAGTCCAAGCCCGACCCAGATCCAGTCCAGGCCTGGTCTGTCCTGGCTCGAGACCCAAACTGAGCTGGAGCCCAAAGCTGTGTCTCGTCCTGGCCCAAGCCCAAGACCGTGTCTCGTCCTGGTCTGAGCTGGGAATGGAGACTGCGAGGTTAAGACTCCGGCGACTGAGGACGGGGAAGAGGCGGAGCCAGGGTGGTTCTCGACGGCGTGGCGGCGTCAGGAGAGCTCGGAGGGACGAGTGGAGGTCGTCAGAGCGAGTCTCGAGCCCCTCCGCTCCAGATCTGATAGCGTGAGAGCGTCGCCGGCGTTGGAGCACAGATCTGGAGCTCGGAGTTCGTCCGTGCCTCTCCGCTCAAGGTCGGCCAAATTGAGCTCACACGCTCGTGATTCTCAGGGAAGGGCTGACGGGGAAGGTGACTCTGGCCTGGATAAGGCTCACCTGTACTGGAATCCCCGTTGCCGGGGCTGCGTGGCTCAAACGAGGACGATGACGCTGGTTCGCTTCGACTCATGGAGGAAAAAGGGAGAGAGGAAGGGGGTTTCTGGTGCTCCGGCGTGATGCGAGAGAGAGAGGGATAGAGGAACATATCTGAGAGAGAGAGAGGCGAGAGAGAGAGCGAGAGGAGGAAGATGAGGCCATGGGGTGCGTGCAGCGTAGTGAGGGTGAGAGGTAACCCTAGCTCTTGTAGCACTCGTCACGTGCGAACAGCATGCGTGAGGGAAGAGGGCTGGCTCAGCTTGGGCTTGGGCTGGCGATGGTGAATTGGGCCTGGCAGGCTGGGCCTGGTCCAGCGGACTGGGCCTGGTCAGCTTGGCCCAAGATCCCCCCCCTTTTTTTTTGTGTGAATTCAATCCAAAATTCAACCCGTTCTCCAACCCACGACGTTCCAATTTAATAAATTAAGTAATAAATTCTTTTAACCGGGGCGGTCTTTACAGTCTACCCCCCTTAAAGGAATTTCGTCCTCGAAATTTAAAACGAACGTACTCCACTTCATCCTACCTCAAGGAACGTCCGATTGAAACTCTCAGTCCAATGTCACCCAAACATACGGAAACACATAAACCAGTTAGTCGATACCGGAATCCTCCGTCGGTAGAGACGTCGCACCGGCACACGCAACTTTTGTCAAGATTTCCTATACCGGAATCGTTCGTCGCTTAGGTATCATACCGGAACAATTCTCACATCGCAATTAAAGCGGACCAACACACAGACACTTCTCCTCAACTACTCACTTCACTTGTTTAAGTATCGCGCAACAACAAAAAATAAGGTAAGCCCACGTCCCGTACTGCAGTCCTCGACTCCGTCGGCTGTCCACCGGCCAACTCCATCGTATCACGCCAAAGCGCACAACATCTGCCTAGATATCTTCCCGGAAATTTGTCGGGGCACAATCACAATACATCACATCGGAGCAGCATCGACCTAGATGTCTTCCCGGAAATCCGTCGGGGCATAAACACGACACCTAGTGCCAAATCACAAACCGTCGGCCTAGATGTCCTACATCAGCATACCCCCTTGATGTAGGCATCATACCGGAATAACACACCAGGGGACCACGCATACGTGGGACCACGACCGTTACTCGAGCAATCCACGCCGGACTTCAAACATGGTTACGCCACGACCAACCACACCCGGTAAAACAAAGAACTTAACACCCAATCTCAACCATCCTGACATTGGATCTCACACTTGCTACACGGTTCGGAGAGATAATACATCTTATCCACATCTTGTCAGAGGGCGTGCGCACCTCAAAACACCCAACTCGTCAGACCTCACTATGATGACACTCCACAAGCGGTGACATACATCCATGATCGATCATCGAAGGTTACCCAACCAGGTATTTCGCGCTTACCGTTGACGCTCACTCACATACTACCAATCGAAACAATTTACAAGTCGTTCCACCCAAAGTACCACAAAACGGAAGACACTACACATACCATTTCCTCAGGGACCGAACGACCTTGGATACCTTGCCCGTTTATCATCCTTGCGCTTCCGCGTCGACTCTGCGCGGTTCTTAATCGTTCACGATCCACGCGATCCTTCAGTCGCCTCTCGAACAACTTGGGACCACAAGGATCAACTTTTAATCCCTAACTGCGCCTCGCTTGGGTAGCTGACCCGACCTACCAAGCAATGCTTCGTATGGTGCCATAATGTTACTGGCCTGAAAGCGTTGTGGTAGTCGCACTCGGCTAACTATTCCCGGACTCCAGCAAACGGTGCTCTTACTTCTACTGTGCTCTTGTAGGGGTCCTACTAGTTCCCGCGGAACACTGACGTTCGGCCTTTACTTGTTGACAACTGATGTGCATTGATCCAAACTTCACAGCTACTTCCGGTCCATACCTGACGGTCATATTGCCCGATCGCACCGCCATCGGTCGCCGGTCACATCGATCGACGTCCCGCGTCTTGAGAGTCAGTCCACCCCCAAGATGACATCGGAAGTCGTCAAGTTCAACACAAACAGGTTACTAAGAAAAGGGCGGTCAATTGCTCTAATCTCGCACGTACGGCACACCATCGTCAAACCACAACGTACTTAGCTCGGGTGTCAAGACACAAGGAACGCATCAAGGTTCTACTCTTAGGCCCTCACGTCTCCTCAGGTGTAAAGAAAAAACAGAAGAATGCGGTGCCTGTGGGTTATGGACCCACCACGCTTCCGCTGCGCCACTCTGACCTCATCGTCACTCGGCCATCTCCTTTGGCCGTTCTGGCGTCGTACTGGTATTTATGCGGTCCTCCGCCGCTCGGGCACTAGTCGCTGATGAACAATCGAAGAACGCTTGATACCTCATAATTCGGTTCTCTTAACTTTCTCAACACGCTTGAAGAAAGACAGTCCAATACGGGAAGGTCATAGAGATAGATAACGGTCCGCTAATCTACTTCCTCACTCACGACTGGCACTAGTCGACACCACCGCACCCTCAACTATCATGCCAAGACACAGGGTGAGCTCAACAGTTCTAATTTTCGTCCCAACATTTCAGCAATCAAGAAGAAATAAAACGAGTGGGGTACCCCAAAATCAAATAGAGCAACACTCAAAATTTAAATGGTAAGCACGTACCATGAGCGATCTCATGCTCGGACTACTGTCTCCCCACTCGGGAGTCGGCAACCACATACACTCTGCTCTGCGGTGCCTGAGGTCCTCCTCTCGGGGGTAGTGGAAGTGCCACCTGCCGCACGGCTCTCTGCCTCGGCGCTGGTGCGCTTGCTGCCTGCCTCTGAGCTCTCTGCGTCTGAGCCTGACGCTGCTGGGACTGTGGTGACTGCTTAGTCTGCGACTGCGTTGGTCGTTGAGCCGACGCCGCAAAAAACCAATCGGGGCATCTAGAAGCGAAGTGTCCTGACCGACCACACCGGTGACAAAGTGGTGGCCCGACACTCGACCTCTCATTAGGTCTGCCCGCCGGACGATCTACTGGTACGCTGATCCCCGGACAGTCTCGAGCCATATGACTCGGCTGTCCACAACGGTAGTACATGCGCCCTCTCATGGGAGGTCTAACAGAAGCCCCTGACCCGACATGTCGCGGTCCTCTCAACAGTGGCTGGGACTGGAACGATCATGAGGTCCTCTGCCTCCTCGGATCACGAGAATCAGATGGCCTCAGTGAACTGGTCAGTCTCTGCCTGACCTCTCGCACTCTGGCCGACTCACGAAAGTGCCGCCTCACAACTAAGGCCTGATCTACCAGGTCAAAGTAAACCTGGGTCCTCAAAACAACGACCTTGTCCGCGATCGCAGGGCGAAGCCCTTCCTCGAAACGTCGACAACGGAGAGCCTCAGTCTGAACCATCTCCTGAGCAAAATGAGCCAAGGAGGCGAACCTCGCCTCGTACTCGGACACTGACAGTCCCTCATGTCGCAGCTCCAGAAACTGCTGACGCCTGTTGTCTAGTACCGACAGTGGACAAAACTGCTCAAGAAAACGTTGTCTGAACAACGCAAGGTCATCTGCCACTCGCGCCTGCTCGCGCCGCCACCAGTGGTAGGCCTCTCTCCGGGAAAAGACTGCTACCAATCCCTGAACAGTGCAGGTCAACTCCTCCAGAGCTGCCGTCTGGGCTGTCTCAGCCCTCTCGTGCCCCTTAGCGGGCGCACCCTGGGCACTAGTCGCCCCTGCCAACTCAGTGGTCGATGATCGTCCTCGGCCTCTAGCGGGTCGTCTCTTGGTACCTCGCGGAACAAAAATGCGTGCCATGCGGTCCAATCACTGCATGGTCACACACACAGGTTCAGTTCCTCAACAACTCTTAAAGGTGACTCACTCAAGAAACTAACGTTCTTGGCCCAAGATACCCCCCCCCCCTTTTCTTTTTTCTTTTCTTTTCTCTTATTTTTTTGAATTCGATCAAATATTCAACCCGTTCTCCAACCCACGATGTTCCAATTTAATAAATTAAATAATAAATTCTTTTAACCGGGGCGGTCTTTACAGGGGTGGCCACCAGAGCAAGACCGAGAGGAGCGCGGCGGCGGCGTTCAAGCGGAGAGGAAGAGCGGCGGCGGCGGTGTTGGAGCAGACGACGGCGGGAGGCAGCGTTGGAGCAGACGAAGGCATGCGGCGTCGGCGTTGCAGTAGAGAGAGGGAAGGGGTATGAAGTCGGAAGTGAGGGGAATTAGGGTTCGTAGGAGTTAAATACGTGAAACTCTTGGCCGACGGATGCATGGATCTGTCGGCCAAGACAAAACGACATCGTATTGATAAGTTGGGCTGAGTACTGGGCAGAAACGTTGTCGTTGTGTATGTAGGGTAAAGCTGGCCGTCGGATCCATGCATCCGTCGACCAACTTTTCTGTATTGTACTTATTCTCAGCCACTCAAAAAACTTTACCTTCTCTCCCATCTCTTTTTGATCTCCCACCTCATTCTTTCTTCCCAAATCTGTTTTTTCTCTCCCACCTCCTTTTTTTTTATTTTTACACAAGATTCCCTTGTTTATATCGATATTGACAAGATTCTTTTGTCTTGTTCGATATTGACAAGATTCTTTTCTCGTGTTCGATATTGGTAAGAACCCTTCGTCGTGGAAGTTGCTTCAAGCTCGAGAATGGTACGTATGCTTATTTGATAATTTTTGTTAATATTGTTGTGTATATATATTTATATATTGTGTCCAATAGTTGTTAGTATTGACTGTGTATCAGGATATTGATAAGAGTTGGATGAGTTTGAGTAAGTACGATCCGAAGTTTATGGAAGGGGTAGCAATTTTTATCGAATATATACAGAGAACTTTCCCTAATATTGAATCACAAAGGTGTCCGTGCGGTTGTTGTCTTAACGCATTTTACCAAACTATGCCGGATATATATATATGCATTTGATTAGGAACGGAATAATGAGGGGTTACGATGTGTGGATTTTTCACGGTGAAAAATCTAACATGCCTACCTTAATAGAAGTAATGGATAGTAGTAGAAGAAGTTGGGACACTGGAGGTTCATCAAGTAGCGCAACTGTAGTAGTGAATGAAGATCACCGTAGTGATCCAGTAATTATGGAGCATATGGACGATGTGTTCCCATTTCGGTGTGACGGACAAGTGGATGAATTGGTACAGGATGACAATGACATTGCGGATGTTGACAGGTCGATTGCGCAAGAAGCGGCAGACAACTACACAAAATTATTGAAAGAGCATAAAAAACAGTTGTACAAAGACGTGGCCCCGTTCTATGATAGTTTTTTTTACGTACAGATTCTAGTTTGGATAATACATACGAGATGAGCGATCTTGATTATATAATATGCGAACGACCGACATACGTATTGATTGAAATGGTCAGTTCCACTATGTGCATGAACATATTCAGTCCTACGGTAGTATAAGGTATGACGTTGTCTCGTTCATTAATATATGTGATATTTAAGAGTACTATATGATCTTATATTGGATATGAGGCATGCTAAGTACTTGTATCGTTCAATTATCAATAATACGATAGTCGGGAAAACTGACGTTTTTTGGTCAAAGTAAGTCAACTAAAGTTGGCCTACGGATGCATGTATCCATCGGCCAGCTTTTAAATTTTCGCCAAAATTTCTCTAAGTGTGGGTTTTAAAACGCTTCCGTTTAACCCTGACCGACGGATGCCTGCATCCGTCGGTAGAGCCCTCAAAACTAGGTCAAGACCGAATCGACCTCCCTTTTTCCTCATTTCCCTTATCTTCTTCATCGAGCCTCTCTCTCTCTTCTCTCTCGCTCTCCGAATCGTCGTCGACCACAGATCGCCCGATCCTCTCGTCGTCGACCTCTTCGCGCCCCAGCCTCCTCGTCTCCGACCAGTGCTCATCGCCGACCTCTTCTCGCCCCAGCCTCCTCGTCGCCGACCAGTGCTCGCTCGAGCCTCCTCGCCTCCGACCTCTGCTCGCCCGATCCTCCTAGCCGCCTCGTCGCCGACCAGAGCTCGCCTGAGCCTCATCGTCGCCGACCAGTGCTCGCCACAGCCTCCTCACCGCCGACCCAGGCCAAAGCACCGCACGCCTCTTCGAAATGTAAGAACTTGATTTCTCTCGAACCATAATCATCTAGTTTTCTGTCATTTTTGTTTCCATACCCAATCTATTGTATCCAATTTGTGTTTGCTGGATGACTTGTGTTTGTTACTGGAAAAATATGTGCAACTTGAAGGTTCTACTAAATTTGGTTTTGTGACTACATGAGCGTTCGTTAATTATCAAATAAATTCATTAGGAAAAACTAGAAATCATTTTGGAGTTATGCCATAACAATTGCTTTCTATGTATAAATTAAAGTTTTCCTTGTATGCAACAGGCTTTTCAAGCCATTGAATGTTGGGCCATTTAAATGTAACTTTGAATTGGGGGAGGGAGAGGTAAAAAGAAAGTGAGGAAGAGAAGAGTAAGTTCAGAGATTCTGAAGAATATCTTTGTGGAGGTTTTAGGTTCAATAGTTAAACATGAATGATATATTAATTTTTAGTGGTAACGCTTTAATCCTTGATCTATAGTACCCATGAATACATTAATAGGATAGCTGAATTTTTGGATGTGTGAGGATTCACATGATGATGATGATGATGACGACGACGACGACGACGAGGACGACGACGAGGACGACGAGGACGACGATGACGATGACGAGGACGAGGACGACGATGACGATGACGATGACGATGACGATGACGATGACGATGACGATGACGATGACGATGACGATGACGATGACGATGACGATGACGATGACGATGACGATGACGATGACGATGACGATGACGATGACGATGACGATGACGATGACGATGACGATGACGATGACGATGACGATGACGATGACGATGACGATGACGATGACGATGACGATGACGATGACGATGACGATGACGATGACGATGACGATGACGATGACGATGACGATGACGATGACGATGACGATGACGATGACGATGACGATGACGATGACGATGACGATGACGATGACGATGACGATGACGATGACGATGACGATGACGATGACGATGACGATGACGATGATGATGATGATGATGATGATGATGATGATGATGATGATGATGATGATGATGATGATGATGATGATGATGATGATGATGATGATGATGATGATGATGATGATGATGATGATGATGATGATGATGATGATAGGAGGAGGAGGAGGAGGAGGGGAGGAGAAGGAGGAGGAGAAGGTTGAGTATGTTGTTGATTTTTATGATACTATAAACGTAGAGATGAATACCACCGGAGAGGGTGAGTTTGGAAGTTGGTTGAGTAACAGACTAATCAGGCCTAAAAGAGCAATATGGAGGTAGATAAGCCGAGTGTCCCTTATAGTTTGAGCAGACTTGAGGATATAGTAGAAATTGGTAACAAGCTAAAAAGAGACATCTTAATTCATTCGAGGTTCAGATGTAGGGGTTGGTTTGGGGATGCGAACATGTTAGTGATTTTGTTGAGGTTTTAGGTTCAGAAGGTAAAAATGGATGATAGTTGCTTGATCGAATAATTATCAATTTATTGCTAAGGAGATATAGGATAAATTATATGGACATTATAGGGATATTGATGCATTTTGATCGATGACCTTGAATGTTAGCTAATCGATCTAATATAACAAATAACATGATTAGATTAGCGATGAGAAGAATTATAATTATTGGGTATCGTACTTGAATGGTGTTTTTAATTATTCAATGTTATGGGGTATCATACTTTTATGTGCAATATGTTAATAGGTGATAATCATTGTTAGTGAACTTTACTTGATTTTGCTATAATTAATGTTTTTTTGGTTGCATGTTGAAATGAGTTCGCAGGATGGGAAAGAGAAATTACAGAAAGTTCTATAGTCGCCTCCACTTCTTGAGCGCCCCCGAGGGCCTCCAAGCCTCCACCCAAAATACAACGGCTCAGGCACCTACAATGCGGCGCCTCCGAGATTGCGAGACCCCTTCTCCTGGTTGTAGTGAGGCAGCCCCTTCTCCAGGTGGTAGTGAGGCAGCATCTACCACCAACTGTGACAAAGTCCTGAGCATCCGTTCCCCAAACCTAGTGGAGGACGATGAAAATGTGGCTGCCCTACTGCCGGAGGAGAGTCGGCCTCCACCTCAACAAAGACCAAGACCGGGAAGCGAGGTGTGCTGACCAACAAGAACCTCCACCGTAGGCTCAAGGATATGGCCCGCCTGGGGGAAAATTTATTTTGGGCCACAACGGTAAATACCTCACAGGGACGCTTGAGCGGGAGGATGTCGTTCGGGTGATTGGGTCCATAGTGCGGACTTACATCCCCATGGATCAGCCACACTTCCATCAAGTTCCTGAAAGTGCTAAGGAGGTTATGTTCTTCCAGCTTAGCGTAAGTACATTATCTTTTCGCTTTTATTGATGAATTTAATTGTTTCGTATATAATTACTAATGTGTTGTATTTATTCAGATGTTGTACAAGTTCGAATCTGGACCACACTTGGATAAACTGCTTGATTTTTTCATGGAAACGACATCCAGCCGTTACCATGATTGGAAGTATGATATCCATGCGTGGATCCTCAAAATGGAGCCGAAGTACAAAGACCCCGAGCACCCCGATGCTGAGATACGCATACCCACACCGTTGGAGTTCCTTGAACGCGAGGACCAGTTCCGTTGGCTCTGCAAGTACTTCAAATCATATGAATTCAAGGTAAGCACTTTATTATTGTGTTTGGTAAATTATGTAAATTACTTGTACGAGTTATCAATAATTAGTTTATAATTTGGAGATATGATTGGAGACGTGGAAATGAATTAGGGTGTTTATTATAAATGTTTCATTACTGGCCAACCAAATAGTACATGGATCTATATTAATGTGAATTAACATCTGATTCGTTTATTGTAGATATTGAGTGACAATGGGAAGGCATCTCGAGCGCATAACATGACTGCTCACCATGGGGGTAGTATGCCACTCGCAAAACGGGTCAAGTGATGTCTTGTCAAATCCTCCGTACTTCCACGTTGCGACGCCTACGTCGAGGTCTACACAAAGGAAAAATGACCGCAACGAGGAGAACGTGAAAAGAGCGGTATATATTGCTTTAATTACATTTATTGCATTTTAAAGTTTTAAGTGAATACGATTGTGGGTTTTTCTATCATGTATCGTATATAGTCTAAATTAAATTGTTGTGTTATGTATCTCAGGCACATGCCAAAGCAATTGTGCAGGAGGTCCGTGAGAAGTTATCGCAGTCACAGGAGACGGAGTGCAAGGGTTCATCGCCTACTATTTTGAAGACATTGACTCTAGAGGAAGAGTTCCCCCTCATCTAGATTATCACGGGTAAACAATAGAAGGGCATAGTCCAATCCGGCATCGGGAAGGCGGTCAAGCTCCCAACACAACGGGATGTGGGAGGCGGTGGGTGCTCGAGTGCGCGTTCAGTAAGCTCGTCTAAGGAGATAGAAGAGCTGAAGACTCGCATGGCTGATCAACAAGCCGAGTTCGCTCAGAAATTGGAGGAGCAACGCCAATTGATGGAGGAGCAGCGCAGAGAGATGGAGGCCAGGATTGCTGCCCAAGCAAAGGAACAAGCTCAGTTTCGGGTGTTGTTCAACTCTTGAGCATCCACACAGCAGAACACCATCATGCCTTCTGCCGTTAACCCGTCAGCGATTCCGGCATCAGCTACTGCGGCATCAGAGACTTCGGGATCATCGACTCCGCCATCAGCCCCGTCATCATTACCTTAGTCAGTCCTCCCCCTTTTCCTCTGAAAAATATTTTATTTGGATATGTGAACTTATAACTTTTTTTCATATGTGAACTGATAAACTTGCTTAGAACTAATTTTTTTTAAATATTGGTTGGATGTGTGTATATGTTGTTGGATGTGTGTGTATGCTGTTGGATGTGTGCATGTTGTTTTTATGGTTTGATAACATAGGTACGGGAACAGGTACATTTTAATGCATGACTGGGTGCATGATTTTTAAAACCCTTTTTTTTTTGTTTTTCAACACAAACTTGGCTGACAGATACGATCTTTTAAATCTGCGGGGAAGGTTTAAGACTTGGCTGACGGATCGTATCCTTGGGTAAGGTTTTAGACTTGGCTGACGGATAGGATCCGTGGGTAAGGTTTTAGACTTGGTTGACGGATCGAATCCGTGGGCAAGGTGAACCCACTTGGCTGACGGATCGGATCTGTGGGTAAGGTGAACTCACTTGGCTGACGGATCGGATCCGTGGGTAAGGTGACGAACTTGACTGACGGCTCTGATCCGCGCGAAAGGTGAACGAACTTGGCTGATGGGTCGGAACCGTCGGTAAGGTGGGAGCCTACTAACGGATGCAGCTACCCGTTTCCCAAATTCTTGGCCGACGGGACTTGGCCGACGGATCTGCTAACCTTGGTGACAGATCTGATCCGTTAGCCAAGTCAAGATCAACAGTAGTGATACATACCTTAAAGTTTTTTTTTTAACTGATACCTACTCAGATGTTTAGTTATATAAAAAATAGCCCAAGTCGTTAGCTAAAATGTGCCCTTAGTGATTTTTTTAAAAAATAAAACTGAATTGATTTTTTAAATAAAACTGAAGTGATTTAATAAGTATATATATATATATAACAAAAGTGATTTTTTAAATAATTTTTAAAAATAATTATTGAAGTGTAGTTGAAGGTATTTTCGTCATTATAACTGGCGGCTTTGGCTATTTGTTATATAACTAAGGGAAAAGATCAGATTGGTACCCTTAACTATACGTGTTTAAGACATTGGTACCCTTAACTATATGTGTTTAACACATTGGTACCCTTAACTAATTTAATCACTAAAAAGGTACCTTAAGTTTCCAATCAGTAACACGTTAGTGTTTTCCGTCCATTTTTGGACGGAAAATGGTCATGTGCAATGCACATAACCTTAAACTTTCAAAAAATGACAAAAATGCCCCTCTAAGTTCAAACCCTAATTATTCTTTTACCTTATTTCTGCTACGCAACCTTCATCTCCCCCATTTTATTTCATACATACGCCTCCTTCATTCTGTTTCTTCCCCAGCCTTCATCTCCACCACCATGACCATTTTCCGTCCAAAAATGGACGGAAAACACTAAAATGTTACGGATTGGAAACTTAAGGTACTTTTTTAGTGATTAAATTAGTTAAGGGTATCAATGTGTTAAAAACGTATAGTTAAGGGTACCAATCTGATATTTTCCCTATAACTAAACATCTGAGTAGATATCAGTTTATAAAAACTTTATGGTAGGTATCATTAAAAGGTACAAGTTTAGGGTAAGTATTTGTAATTTACCCTAAAAAAACCAGCATAATAGATCATTGATCAATCAAACAAGGGAAACTCGAAGAACAAACAACTATTTGATCATTCATAAGAAAACTTTGTTTGTTTTCTTTCATTTTTTGTTGTTGTAAGGTTATTCAGGGTGACCCCCTTTCTAAAGAATAGTATCATCTTGCAATCTATTTTTTCTCCTTGAAAATTCATATTATTTAATAAAATCATCACCTATATAAAAACAGTAAATCATACATTCATTCCTAATACTCAATAATAAAACGAAATCTACTCCGACTTACTCATATTGGCCAAAATTGCTTTTCCAAGGTTTACACACAAAACAAGACTCATAATAAAATATGTTTCTTAGTTCTAAATGCAAGACTCAAACAATTTAACTGCCCTTGTGCTTATAATCACCTCCCTCACGCTTAGTTGTTTTATAAAGTGTTCATACATTCTTAAGAATCCACAGGTAAATAGTGCACGGAAATGCTCAATCAAGATTTTAAATCTCTACAACACAGCAAATCCCAACATGCATCATTTACTTAGAGTAGTTATCTTATACATTCAAGTTCTAATGGGTTAGAAATACTTCATGTCACGCCCCAAATCCGGTTTTGACCGAATTCGAGACGCGACTTAAGATAAAATAATAATAAAGCAATTAGGATAAATAAACGAGTCTCAAATGTCATTTAAAGTTTCGAAGATCCAACGAGTCAACATCTCGATAATAAAAACAAGTCAACGTTAACAAGACTATACGTCTCTAGACACTAGCTTGAATCCCCTCAGCTCCCTAGCCTCGAGAATCCTGCTAGTACAAGTCCCGCTCAACACCTGAAACACAACAAAGTAAGGGGGTGAGCTTACGCTCAGTAGAGAAAGTAGTTAAGGATCTGAAACTCAGTTCATCACCACGGTAACCGTCCAATTATGGCATACTAGTAAGCATAGTGGTTAAAAGTCAAAATAAGCGATTACTCCCAGACAACACATGGCCTTCACTCAGGCACAACCCGCAAAATAACCCACAACGAACCAGACTCATACCACTTCCACGACTAGCTCTTGACACTCATCACCTAACAGTTCTCAGTGAACAAAGCCCACGGCTATCTCACAACCGACCACATGTGCGAACTCGCACGACAACCCAGGAAACAGGTATAACAGCACCTCGAGTCACCAAACACTCTCACAAAACCAAAGTCACACTTAACCCAATGCACAAAGCCAGACAGCACGCACGGCACACACAGCAGACAACGCACAAAGCCCAACAACACACACAGCACACACAGTAGACCCACCCTAAACATAGTAAAACCATTTTCAATGTCTCCGGCTATCACAGCCCGTCCACTTATGTCGCAACGGAACACGAAGCCTCGGTCCCAACACCTGGTTACCGATCACTTTCACAAAGTCATAACATACTTAGAAGAAATGTACAAAGACAAACAGCAAGGAAAGAGCACACATCGAGATACACACAGATATCGTACAACAGTTCAAACGTCGTTAAATGCAATAAGCCATTTGAACTGAGCCTCTTATATCGTACTGGACCACACAACATCAGTCCCGATATCTTCCTCTCACTGAGACTGAGGGTAACATCCTCGACCGGAAATCCCTCAGTCCGATGTCTTCCGCGCACACAGACACAGGCCTTACCCAACATACGTACTGGACCGGCACACACCTCGGTTGTAAGTCCTCCCGTCACAGAGACTCGGGTATCCATCACGCCATCCTTGGCCTCGATACACTACACCGGAACTATCCCACAGTGTAGGTACTACTCCGGTTACGTCTTTTCTTGGCACACACAACAAGGATAATCTTATTTAGACTCTCACGCAGCGGGTATAGCACACAGTACGCAAACCTAGGGCTCGACATGGCCCATCACCAGCACGGCAATTTCCCAAGTATTGAAAGCAGATAAGGCAAGTAAACTAGTGAATCTCGTCATACATATTACTAGACTCGTTCATTTAATCAATTAAATAAATCAGTCGTTCCTATATGCCAACTAGGACCTTTCCGGTTATTATTAAACCCTAATCATGCACACTAGTAACTTTCTGTAATTAAAGCGGTATACGCTACTTTCCCTACCTGAAGACGATACAACAGCTGCGTCTCCTAGCTGCTGACGTCCTGGCCTGACTCCGGTCTTCTAGGGAGAAATCCACGAAGTCCAAGTCTGGGTTTTAACAGATAAAAAGTCAAATCAGTTCCGGTATGCCCAAAGTCCTCGGATTTGTCCAAAACATCTTTTAAATAACCAATTTTAAGACAAAATAATTTATTAATTATTTAATTAATTTTTTCCGACCCGGATCCGCGAACCAGACCCGGATCCGACCCGCCCCAGAACCCAGACCCGGTCAGACCTAGACCCGACCCGAACCCGGTCCAGACCCGGGCCCAAGCCCGAGTCCTGAACTCGTCCAAAACTGGGTCTAGCCCACGGTTCGAGCCTCCAGCCCAAGTCCGACCAACCGGCCCAGTTCAAGGACCTGGCCCAACCCATGTTGGCTTGGTCTGAGCTGGTTTCAGCTCCAGCGATGCCAACGCTCTCCGACCACCGTCCATGGTGCTAGGAAAGGTCGGACAGAGAGGAATGAGGACGGAGATGAGCGTCAGGTTCCCGGCGACGCGTGGACGTGGCTGCGATGGCTCGGGCGTGACCCAAAACTCGTCCTCGTCTCAGATCTGACGAGCTCGAGGTCTCCGGCGAGGGTTCCGACCAACCCGCTCGAATCGAGCTCGGGAAGGTGCGCTTTCAGGCAAAGGAAGCTCGAAGAAGAAGGGGGAAGAGGCGAGGGGCTCGGACCGCGCGTTTCCCGTCGCTGGAACGCTCGAATCGAGCTCGTGAGAGAAGGACTCGGCTGAGCTGTCTCCGACGCTGGTTCGACTTCGAGCACGGTGGGGTACGGTGGTACTCGGTGAGGAAGACAAAGCTAGACGAGGGTGGGACAGTGGCTAAGGCGATGGCTGCTGGATGAGAGAGAGAGAAGAGAAGAAGATCGAGAGAGAAGAGGAGGACGAGACTGCGTTTCTCCTCGGGAACCGCGCGACGCTCTGAAGAAGAAGATACACAGTGCTGGGCTAGGGTTGGAAATGGGTTCGCACCTTGGGCCTAGGCGTGCACGTACGGGCCTAGCCCAAGCTCGACCAGGTCTGGCCCAATTCCAGCCCAGCCTCTCTTTTCCTTTTTTTTTGAAATTTCTTCTCAACAATAACTTGTTTTCAAAAACTTACCTCAATGTTTCAGTTTGCAAAACACTACCCTTTTTAAAAAGACGGGCTTTACACTGCCCCTTTTAATGTAGATGATACAATTGAACTTCACTTTAGAAATGCGGGGATTCTCATAGTTGCAAGACAAAGTGAATGAAGAGGTTGCATTCATGAATTCTCCAAGTGAGAACTCTGATCCATATTTCTACGAATCAACTCTTCCAATCACTTACAAAAAAGTCATGCAAACATGAGAGATCACAAAGGCAATTACCTCTAAAAAGATGCAAAAATACTAATGACGCATATTACTCCTCGGCAACGGCACCATCTTGATGAGTGGGGATGATTATGGTTCAAACCCCTCTTTTTACGTGCATCAGTTGACGGTCATCAAGCAATATACTAGACGATTAAGTATCGGTCGATCCCATAAGGAGTAGAGGTATCATTAGTATTTTGCTAAAACCAGGAGACATGGGATGTCACTTCCATATCCCTGAAAGGGAAAGTAAAGGATGAAAAAGTAAAAGGTATATTAAGAGTCTAGAAAACAATAAAAAATATATACACACTACCTCCTAATACACATAACTATTGATTCACGCAAAGTGTTGGTCACGGGTATATGTAAACTTGAAGTCCAATTAATGCATGAGATGGTTAACGATGGGAAAAATCAGTAAATGCCCCCCTTATGGTCTTAGAACACTTAAATCCTTATGTATGTGGTATCATGAAATCAACCACATACTAGTAACGGGGAGAGGGCATACGACCTTTTCCAGGACCTATATGCGAACCATTAATCATCGAAAAAAGAAACGAATAATAGGTTGTAGTTCTATAATCTTGAGAAAAGCTCGAACAATACTCGAATAAGAGATAACAACAACGAATGGATGTCACTCTCGCTACCAACTACCACATGTAGAGATAGATACACCACTCGACGAATCTAATTAGCTGCGCCTAGTTCAGTTCTTAATTCCCGAATGCCAACAATAAAGATGAACACCGAAAATCAAGGAGAACTAAATAGAGCAACGAATCACGAAACTCTGGTAATACACAAGCATAGTTCACTATGCTACGCCTAGTTCACTTCTTGAATACCGAGCACCACCGATCAAGATGATTTCGGTAATCAAGTAGAATTACATAGGGTAACGAATAACGAAACTCTGGTAATACGCAAGCGTAAGTAAACTCTAGAATATTTAACGAATCTACTTAGCTACGCCTAGTTCAATCATCCTAACTACCGAATGCCAACGATAAATATGGTCACCGATAATTAAGGCGAACTACATAGAACATCGAATCACGATATTCTGGTAATACACAAGCGTAAGTAAATCCCATACAAGTGAAATCTTGTCTCACACTAGATCAAATCATGGATCGCTCCAAACATCAATCTACATAGCGCACACAACAATCATGGAAAATCTCCAAATCGTTCGGTCGGCTTGAAACACACAAGAGAATCGAGAAACACATTCTACCATATTTCTATCTCGTCAATAGAAAATCAAGACATGTGAATGTGGGAAATCCTAGATAAGGTCATTGAATGCATAAAGTTTGTATTTTTACCTACTCTAACCTCGAACTTGATATAGACCCAAGAGATGAAATAGCTAGCACATGAAGTCGGGTTAAAAAACATGAAAATTCGAACACAAAGTACGAGAATCATGCATAAACGTCGAGTAGCTTAAATATAGATATATATACACATACAAGCAATTGGGCGCTAATTTAGCTCAACTAACCCAAATCATGCCATAAACATCACCAACACCAAAATAACCATCTATCCATGCATTAAAGTAGAGGAAATCAACTTTTACACAATACCCATGACCAAGAATTCAAATCAAAGGTTATGGATTTAAAATTCTATACAAGCATACCAAAAAACATAGCTTTACAACAAATCTAGAGAAGGATAGAAATTAGAACTGGGATTGGGTTGACAAACCCAATCAAAAACTCCTCTAGTTTGCTAACCCACCATCTCCAACTCTCCAAAGTTTCAACATATGAAAAATGAAGAGACGGAGATGGAGACTCATGGAAGCTTGAATCCTCCTTGGATCTTCAAAACTATGGCCTTAAATGAAATATTTTGCTCTATATTTGAAGAGAAAACAAGAACAAAAGAGAACAAAAGAAGAACAAAATAAAAATAGCCTGAAATTTAAATTGTCTCTACAATAATATGATATCAAAAGCTCACTAAAATATCTCTCTTATCATCTATATACAGAGAATAACAAAAAAATCAGATTTTGCCTCGTAATCACACGACCTAGAAGGATTTGGGAGGAGTAGTTATTGGAGCGATCAAGCGCGGACGGAATGAGGGAAACACGCGTGTGACTGACAGTGTCATGTGTTAGATCGAGTCAACGTGTATAGCTAACCATCCAATAGTTGGAAGCGAACGGTTGAGGCGAAGTCAACAAATCAAATGGCTTATAAGAGAATACTCACGATAATACCGTGGCATGCTGCTGCAGCGAATCACACAGGTGATAAGCGTGACACGTGGTATGCTCGAAGAGCTCCACGTGTCATCCGGTTGAGCAGCTTTTCCACATTTCAACTATAAATCTTGATCGCTCATTTCGGCTCCGTTTGTGCTCCGATCGACCTCATTCTTATGTCAATATTTTTCTTTCATCGAGGCCTACACAACTGAATCGCTAACATTAACAAAATTCTATATGGAGTCTTTTTTCCTACATAGATAGTTGAAAATATGAAACCAAGTAAACATTCTTATTTCTTCGTGAGCATTATTTTGGCCCTTCATTTTTACTCAAGTGTGGGTCTTGATTTTGGACTTTGCTCTTTTTTATGTGCAGGCTCCTGTTTATGTGCTGTGTGCAGAAAAATGACTTCTTGATGGAAACGACCTGTTAATGAAACTGGAAGAACCAAGTCATACACTCCATTCATATTATCATCAAATATATCTCTATTTGAATCCACTTATTTTCAATTAGATTTTATATATTCAACTAAATTATAATTTTATATTTTGACATGTATCTTTACATATAAAAAATCATTTATAGATTCAGTGGATTATTTAAGAGAAGAAAATTGACCATATAAAAAGAATTTTTTTAGGAGAGAGATGTGACATGTTATGAATAAAAACTTATATTTTAAAGATAATGAGATTGAAACTAAGTCTAAAAGACACTAAATAATAATTTTATATTAATATATCAATTCACTTAACAACTCAAATTTATAATTCAATTATACAATAATAACTATGGATTCTAAGTTCTACCTATAATCTTATCTAAATTCATCTAAATTCATTTGTTGCATGAATATCCATGAGCTATGCCATATAGAATATCATATTTGTTGACAAATGTGACAACCCTTCATTCCCTGTGTAAAGAAATAGTGGCAGTTTATGAATTGTTCATAAACATATACCCATACTTGAGTAAAATGTAACAATAAGTTACTTAGAGATATTTGAAATTTTCACTTTCATAACTTATGAGATTTGATTCTTATAATACTTGCTAAAAAGACAAAGTTGTGTGTCTTTTGTCACTATAAAATCAAGGGGAAACTCCGCTAAACAACGGTTATTTGACTTTGGTTTTCACATACTAACGTGTTAGTTGAACTTTTTTCAGAATAGAACGGAAGACTAACGAAAACTGTCACATAATACCTGTAAATGTGTATCATTTTGTAGACATCAACGGTAAAAAAACGTCAATTTACCGTTGCTTTTTAAAAAAATTACCGTTATTCTCTGCAAAAAAACAACTATGGGGATACAACGTGACAATTATGAAGTTAACAGTTATGATGTGATAATGAAAGTCAAATAACTGTTGTTTAGCGGAGTTTCCCCTAAAATCAACAATGAGGGGTGATTGGCTTATCCCATTTAAATTTGAATCTCCTTCATTAACCGCCTCTTCTGGTACTATATTAGAAACTTTCGGTATGAATTTTCTACAACATTCTGAGTTCCTCCTTCAGTTTCACTATCATCAATGACGATGATTGGTTTATCTGAGGACATCCATGGTCCTCGAACCAAGCATTCCTATAGAGGAAAGGAACTGATTGTTGAGAGGAAATAAAAAACGTCTTCTTAAATATCTTTTATGTCCTATGTTTCTTTTAATCTACGATGAGTTCTCACATCAAGCACCGCTTATTTTTAATCTACGACGAATTCTCACACCAAGCACCGCGCAACGCGCGGTGCACCCACCTAGTTTATATTATTTTAATATTATGTATCGGTGTAAACAAAAATTGGTACCCCTAACAGAAAAAGCTGACTCCAACACTAATTCCACTCCACCCTTATGACACACCACCGCTACTCAAACACAAAACCACCACAAGCTACCGAAACATAACTCCAAAACAAGACTTTCAACCCGAAAAACCCCAAAGATGAACATAAACTTCACACCTTAAATGAGGACCATGTCAGATGACAAAAATCAATGATTAATAAATTTGATGCATAAGAATAGTAAGTCGATACACGAAAAAAAACTGACGAGTTAAAGAAAATGTTCGTCTGAAAAAAAATGATTAATAAGTTCGGGCAACAATAGAAAGTGACCCTACGGTGGTGAGAGTTGGAAAAATTGTCAAGGTCGCATAAACCCTCCATTGTTTTGTAGTGCATCTTTGCGGCTATAAGCAGTAGTTACAAAAATACAGTTTCTTTTCTTCGATTGTTATGAATCATACTATTGGAAATTCAAATTATATATAAAGTTCAATAAACTTGTCATCAAGGTTTCATGGTGTAGTTGGTTATCACGTCAGTCTAACACACTGAAGGTCTCCGGTTCGAACCCGGGCGAAGCCAAATCTTTCATTTTTCACCAAACGAATCTTGTCCATATTATTTGAGCTTCTGGCTTGCATCAGTCATTATATGGGCCATTTCAGAGCCCAAATCCAACAACGAGCTATCAGGATACGGGCCATTTTAGAGCCCGGATCCAACAACGAGCTATCAGAATACGGGCCATTTCAGAGCCCAGATCCAACAACGAGCTATCAGGATACGGGCCATTTCAGAGCCCAGATCCAACAAGAGCCCCATGGACAACACTTATTTTTTGTTGTAATCCGCTGTTGCTCTACGTGTTGATTGAGGTCTTCTGTCACTTCCATTTGTTAAGAGCATGTATAATGAAGGGTTAGGGATAAACTGTGTTTTACGAATGATGAGTCTTGTATAGGGTCTCGTATTTTGAGTGGACCAATTATATTTATTTATTTTTTGAATGATAGGAGCAATTTATTAATTTTATTTTAAATACATCTGAGTGTTTTAGGGATAAATCCCTGACCACGAAGAATAGACAAAAGACACAATAGTGTCGCAGTTCCTTTTATACTTTAACCGTCCCTGACGGTAATAGGTGGGCCAGCTAACACTGAGCTGGGAGGTCGAATAGGCAAGGAAGAAAGACAAGGGTTGAGAAGGTGGTACTGGAATTCTTATTCCGAAAACTGGACAAGGACTTCAACAGTAGTGGTGGAAGGCAATACATAATTGTTTGTTCCATAGACATTGATCCTGCAAAGATAAACTCAAACAAAGTAAATAGGACCCTCTCGATCAGCCATCTCCATAGTTGTGAAGGCGGTTGCGGCGGGGAAGCCAAGGAGAAGGACGCACCGGCTTCGGCTTCAGGGACGTCTCTAGAGATGGTAGTGCATAAGAGACGGCGGTGGCAGCATCAAGGACGACAGCCTCAGAGACGGAAACCCCTAGAGTTGCAGAGGAGGGAACGAAACAGGTCGGGAGACGCTTCGTTGGTGGCGAGAGAAGGTCAACGTCGCGGTGGCTATAGGCGGCTCGTAAGGAACCCTAGCTGAAAAAACATTTGCAGGATCCGTAGGGAAGGTGCAAGAAAGAGAATATGTGCAGGAGAGAAGCATAACCATGGCATAGGCTATGGTAAAAACCATAGTCATAACTATGGCTTTTGGGTGTTGCGGTAGAGAGCTACTCATAAGGTTTAGAGAGGAAAGCATTATTAAAAACGTATTATTCAACCGTACTTACATATTTATCAGTTAATGGTAAACCTCATTCTTGAAGTTTATTATGTCTAGATTATAAATGGGATAACTATATTATAATTTTCATTTAGTTTTCGAGAACTTATGCTATTTTTTATTTAAAGATACGACTTGTATTTATTATTAGAGGAATAATACATTGGAGTGCATCAGGAAGATCCCTTAACCACTAAAGAACAGACATAAAACGATCTTCTTGGCTAACTAGTGAGCAGCTTTGTTCGCCGTTCTTTTTACAAATTTGAGAGTTATACTTACGTTGAAATCGCAACATGGGCAGACAAAAGGGGGTTGGAAAAAGAACGAAACTGACGAGTACTGCTCAAGATATTGCTAAACGCTACATGTTTCCATGTGAGATGCGACCGAACCTGAACTCGACGGTTTTATTGGGAGGATATATGTGAATCAGGGATCCCTCCCAAGAAAAATCTCTGAATCTCTACGCACTAGTCATTAACCCTACAAAGACGAAATCAGATAAACTAAAAAAAGTCTCACTAGATTAGCCTGATCTAGAATCGAGAGAGGAGTCGAGGAGGGTGCGTCGGTTGAGGCCAGGGAGATGGACGCGCCGGTGACGGCTTCAGAGACGGTGGAGTTCATTAGGAGAGATGATCCAATAGAGGGAGGTCGAGGGAGACACGTCTTTGGTGGCGTAAAAGGGCCAACAATGCGGTGGCTAGGGCTCGAAGTAAACCCTAACAAAACAATACCCCAGCAGAGATTATAGGGAGTTATTTCCTGCTTATTGGACAGAACTCATGCTTATTACCTTTTTTTCAATTTTGGACAAAATTAAACTTCAAATTGTATATAAAAAATGAAGATTTAAATATATTTTTATCATATATGTTTAAAAATATTTAATGTGTTACTCTAACTTTTGGCCACAGACATATGTTAACAAAAACTAATAAAATGACGTGATATGACTGTTTTACCATTTTAAATTTCAAATTAACTTCCTTAGGAATGGGAAGACTTTTTTACCCATCTTCATTAATGTCTTAACTAAATCTTAGTTAATGATTTAAATAATTCATAATTATTCTATTATTTAAATAAATATTTTAAAGTCTTTTTATTAAATAATTTTTGTTTTGTTTAATTTTTACTAATTATTTTATATTAATTTTATAATTTACTTTTTTTAATATATTTTTAATATCGTGATTCTTAATCCAGATCCGACGTTGATTGATTTTTCCAGCGAACACCATATCGTTTATAACAAGTGTTGCATGTTGACGGATTTATCAACCCCTAAAATATCAACCCATCCAACCCCTAAAATATAAGGTTTATCAACCCATCTAACCCCTAAAATATCAGATTTATCAACTTTTACCACTGCCTAGTTTCTTCATAAGATTCCCCTTAAATGAATCTTTAAGCTGCTTATGATTTCACATCTCCTAGTAAGAGCATGTACTTCGCTAGGATCTTTAAAGAAATTTTGGATCCTTAATTTTATTTGGAATTTGTGTATTAAGGATTCGAATCCAAGATTCGGCTCTATGATCTATTGTTTTTCAATTTGTTTGTATCTTTCAAAGATCCTTAGGGATTCTTGTATGTTGACTGCATAATTAGTGTTGTTTTGCTGAATATATTAAATATTAAAAAAACGAATTCGACTTGAACGGGTTCGAAACGTCAGGTTCGTTTTTTTTCTCCATCTCTAATACCCACCCAACAAACTTATTTGGAGTGACAATATCTGAACTTCCATGCATAAGACAATTATGATATATTTTTTTGTCAGAATTAAATTGGTTTCATTTACTTTAAAAGAGTTTAAGGATGTGTATTAAAGGTTTTTCGATTGAGTTAGTCTTTTATCATAAATAGGTTAATGTGATAAAAAAAATTGAACGTAAGAGACAACTTTTATAACGTAAGAGAAACGAAACAACCAGAAGAATAGTGGGAGAGTGGTACATCTTAAACAAACTACAACTAATCCTCTAAAAGAACTTGAGGTATAAACGGATTTTTGAAAGATCTAATGACTATGAGGCTAACCCAAACAAAATTGAAAAGCGGGGAAGTAATACTTGTGCAACAAAACCCAGAAAATAACTGGACTTGAACCAAAAACCATATCCGGCTCGACCTGAGACCACCCATCATAGCCTGAAAAATCCTCCAAAGCGGATCTCTAACTTGCTGTAAGATGCACATGTTGTAGGGAGGGATCACGTGATATGGTGGATGGCCCCCATAATAGGACGGGCTTCCATTCCTCTAATGTAGCCCATTGCAAAAGATGCTCATGGATCCCGAGGGGGCTACTTTTCAGCCCTTTCCTAAATTCCTTTCAACCCATCCTCCCGTAGCTTCCTACAAGAGGGGGCGATCATCAGCTCTTGTTTCCCGGGAGAAACCCTAGATACCCTCTTGGAGAACCAGTGGTTGTAGTCCTGCCTATCCTCGAATTAAGCATGATGGTGGACATCACAAAACCCTTCTCTATCTCTCCTAGAGTACGGGTGGCCCGAATTTAGTTGGGTTGCACGTCCCAACTGGTTTTGAGGGATTAGACGGGACGATGGACCTCATACGATTGTGTTGTTCCTGTCCCAAGAGGAAGCTAGACCGGTTATCCCCGGTCTTTCCCCATAAGAGCAATCCTCACCATGGTGGCGCAGGCACGACGGGAGGGCCCCACTACCCCATGATTTGATCGGTCCCTAGACTTGGGGTGACGCTAGAGGGGTGGACAATCCCCGATAGCGTATAAGAGCAGGTTTCCACGAACATCAGCCCTGCCTCTCTAGGAGAGAGGATGGGAGGGCATGTTTCTGACCCTCGAAACCCAGAGATTTGGACGGTTTTGAAGGGACAAGTTGGTGTGGATGGATCGCCAAGAGGCCTACCACAACCCTAATTCCTTGTGAATTCATCCTCGAAGGGGTCGAGAGCCCGAACTCGTGTCCCCATTCTTTTGTCAGTATGGCATATGCTTGCCTTTTTGTAGGGCATTGGGGGGCACCACTAGCGGGAGTGGTACCACTTGCGCCAAGGGAGGAGGAGGTGCTAGAGACGATAGAGGATCCATCGGAGAGGAGGACCTCCTTACTAACGCGGAGCGAGTTTGCATAGGGTGTGCCAAGGACGAAAAACTTTGTGCGAAGGTCGTAGGGGGTAAGAGACGGTAGAGGCACCAAGGCCGGATACTCCATTCGAGGTATCGGAGGAGAGCGAAATACTGGAGGAAGCGGTATAGAGAAGATGGGAGCAGGGGGCCTTTTAAAGAGTTTCCTTCCACGGTTTGGTTTCATGAATATCGTGGGCGGACAAGAAAGGGGAACCAGCGACGGTGGAAGGCACATCATGTAGGAAATATAGTTAGCATGTTGATGAATAAACAAAATCAAGTAAATAATAGAAATTAAAAAACAAAGTAAGAAATAACATTTACCAAATCAGCTAGGTTACTGATTAAGGATTAAGAAAATTAGATGCTTAGTTGAGGCGTGGTAATCCACTTTCCTTAAGACACTGTCTACCATGTATAGGAAGCATTCTCCCAAGATACAACGAATAATGTAGTTGAGCCTCAATCGTGTATGAAAACCACCAAGATTGAGGGAGAATGAAAATGTGAATGGGAGAGAGTGAAATTATGTTCGATGTGTATTTTGAGCATGTTTAGAATGAATAATGAGATGAACTTAGATAACTATTGATTAGGGATAAAATACACATTTCGTAGGGGGCAATCCCACGAAATCCTCCCTCAAGTTGGTCATGGCATAACCACCTCATCTTTAGTCAAAGATAAAAGTACCAAAGCAATTGAAAGAAATTTTAAATACAAAATCACATTTTTTAATTACTAAATTATCCAGCACATCAATCGATCAGTCTTGATAGGGGTCGACACAACAGTTCGTGGATTGGAAGAGGGATACGGTGACGGTGAAAAAACCATTAAGGAACAAGAGTAGAGCAGCTAGGTTCTAAGGTTCTTACTACTGAAATTCTTGTATTGCAATTTACATGACGATAAGGTTACTATATGCTTCATGCAAATTTATATATATTTATAAATATTATTTACCATAAAATTATTAGAATATATTCTTTATAAATGAAAAAAAAAACAAAAGCCTTTATTTAAACTTTTGTTTTCGGCTCCGATTATGTTTGGACTGACCCTATCGACAATGTAAGAATCTAATCGGTTAACACATAATTTTTGGATTCTAGACTTTTTTATCAACAATAAAACTTGAACTTATCATTTAGTTTGAACTAAGTATAGGTTAACTCTTAATGTATTATTTAACACTGATATTCGAATCTGTCTCAAGGAAGTGAGATAACTTGTTCACATTTTTAGATTTATTATTAATTAACATTATGTGATCATTTAATAGTAGTGAGATGAAACTAACTACCAAATAAGACAATGTATTCTAGGGGTTCACATCCTTTGGGATTGCCCAACACTTCGTGTCATCGACAACACCTATCCTCAAACAGCTCTCCGTCGGTCTTCTTTCCTCATCCCTCTCCTACTTCGTTGCTAGCTTCTCTGCTACCGTCATCTCAGCCAGGTGCCTTTCCGCCACCTCTACCAGGTTCACATGCGTCGACACCTCCACCGCACATTTCAAATCTGCGAATCCTTTTTTAGAATTTCCAGGGGATATGGTATGACACCTACACCCATCATCTCAAACACCTCCTTACCCAGCATAGACCTCGGTTCCTGTTTCTCTATGAAACGTTAACTCTGGAAGAAGGGATGACGATTCTCCAACGCTAATTTTGGATTTCACAGGGGCATTTGGATTGCAACGACGGCTAATCAACGGGGGCTGGCATTATTGTGAGTTAAATGCTTTCCTATCACATTAGTGGTATATTTATCTCATTCCATCGATCTGGAAATCACAGGCCCGGATCAAAACCCCTTCTGCCTCACGGGGTTCTATGGCAAACCACGAAGGGAGCTCCGACGACAAGCATGGGATCATCTCCGCCAAGTTTCTGGGATGGGTATGGATCATTGGATTATCATTGGGGACTTCAACAATATCTTAATCACTAGGAATTTTGGGGAATCCATTCTTGCCGAACTGCATCATTGACGATTTCCAATTAATGATCGGCGAGCTGGAAATGAAGGATATCCCGCTTCTAGTTTGCCCGAAAACTTGGTTTTGAGGCAAAGACCACGCAGCACAAATCCAATCCCGGTTCGATCGAGCTCTTATGTACCGAGCATTCATCTCCTCACTACCTGACATGAAACTCCGCAACACGGGCAAGACCACCTCCGACCGCTGGCCAATCCTTCTAAATGTCAATGCCCGCCGCCCAAGATCAGGTCCTTACAAGTTCAGATTTGAATCCCAACGGACCCAAGAACCTAAATGTGGTCAGTTAATACAGACTAAATGAGACAAGGAGCTCACAACGCTCATCGAGTGGTCATAAGTAAGATCAACATTTCATTGGATCATTAGGGGAAATCTAGTAATTGGAAGATACTGGACCATATTCAATGGTGCCAACGTCGAATTGCAAAACTGAACCATAGGACAGGCCGGGGGGGGGGGGGGGGGGGGGGTTAATCGTCGAGGAGCGATTCAAAGACAATACGAAGCAGCTCTTCGAATTCAGGTCACATTTTGGAAACAGATAGCTAAGCACCACTAGATGACAGATGGGGATTGCAATACTAATTTCTTTCATGTTGCGTGCCCATATCGGAGTAAGGCCAATTTTATCTACTCGATTCAGAACAATCTTGATCAACCAGTTACATGCGATACTATACTCCAAGAGCTAGTGATCAACTACTATACCACGTTATTCGCAACTTCCAACCCAGACCTAGTCAAATTACCTATCCATTTCGCTATGGGGGTGTCACGGACAGTCAAAACGCAGAGTTATTACAAGAAGATTCGATTGAAGAGGTTCCGCAAACGGTTTTCCAAATGGGTCCTGATAGAGCTCCGGGTCCGGATGGTCTGAAACTCCAACATTATTAGCCGGTGGTGCAGGAGGAGGTCATCGTATTTATTCAGAAGAAGATCCTTGAGCGGTTCTTTCCCCAATCTCTAAATATCACAAATGTGGTGCTAATCACAAAGAAGGTCAACCCATTACTTATCATTGACTTGCAGCCTATCACTCTTTGTAATGTGATCTTTCGTATTTTATCTAAAGTCCTGATGAACAGATTAGAACCTTTGTTACAAAATGTTATCGAACAAACTCAAGGGGCGTTCATCTCGGGCAGAACCATCCAAAATAATATCATTATCTCATTCAAGATCACTCACTTCCTTTGACAACGACGATCGAGCAACATGGGCTATATGACAGTAAAATTGGACATGGGTAAGACATATGACAGGGCGGAGTGGTCGTTTCTGTTAGCCATTTTGTAGTATAAAGTTTTTTTAGTAGACTAGATGACGTTGTTGGCTACATGTATGGGCTTAGTAGAGTAATCGGCCAGTTCAAGCGATAATGAGATCCCCCTTATTTTCTTCGTCAAGGATATACCTTGACACCCTATCTGTTCCTGTTCTACATGGAGGGGCTATCCAACCTCCTCAATAAGGCGCATGCCGCATACATGGTATAGTGGTGGTGCGGGGAGCTCATGCCATATCTTATCTGTTTTTCGTAGATGACTGTTATATTATATGTCGAGCCACCCCAAAAGATGCAATCTGGGTCCATACACTCCTTACATCATTTGGGATGTTATCTGGACAAGTCCTGAATCACCAAAAGTCTTTAGTTTTCTTCAGCACAAATACAACTCTAGTTATTCGTAGGGAGTGTTGTTCGACGCTTCATATTGGGGAGGTCTCGAAGGCATCCCTATATCTCGGGGTCCCAAACATGACTGGGAGGCACAAGACCCGAAACATGCGATATTTGGCATATTAGGTGGTCCGATTGGTACAATCATAAGATGGGAAGCTATTGTCCCCAACTAGAAGGAAAGTCATGATCAGATCGGTTCTCACTTCCATACAGTGTATATTATGCATGTATTTAAAGTGCCACAGGGTATCACAGATCAAATCCATATGGCACTAACTAGATTCTGGTGGACAGGGACGATCCCAAAGGAGAGGCCAATTATCTAGCAAGACTGGGAAGTTGTGTTGTCTACAATAAGATGGATGCATGTGTTTTCTTCATATGCAGGATGTGAACCTTGTATTGCGCGCCAAACAGGCCTGGAACCTTCTCCACCATCCAACATTATTGGTAGCCCGAGTATTGAAGGAGAGGTACCACCTATCCTCAGAATTTCACTCAGGCAGAAGAGGGACGACATTCGAGCTTCACTTGGTTAAGCATATATACTGCCAAGAACCTCTTACTCTCCGATTTACGAAGAGTCGTTGGCTCGGGTCAGGATACTATAATTTTGGGTCAGCCTTGGCTAATGGGGACGATCCCTACTGTTCACATCGCCACCCCCACCTAATAGATCATTTGGTGGTGGGGTTATTTATTCCAGGCACTAGATAATGGGAAGTCCCTCTGATTAGCCAACTCTTTTCCCGGAGGACCGGGATGATATGCTTACCATCCCCTTATCGACCACTTGGATTATGGATGAATTGTACTGGTTCTCGGACTCGAAAGGTAAGTACACCACCAAGGAAAGACATTGATGCGTACATGATAGTCGGACGTCGTCGGGTGGGTATGGGCCTTCCCCGACTGGCTTGGATGTCTAGCAGATAAATATTCCATCCATGCTATGTATATACCTATGACGAGCCCTTACGGATTCTCTCTAGGTTTCAGACAACCTTCATCATCGGTACGTACCTATACTGCCCACTTGTCCTTTGTGTTCTCGCCACGTGGAAAACGATCGATCACTTGTTCTTTCACTACGGGTTTGCGAAATGTTGTTGGACCTTATTTGATGAGTGCATGGTTATACCACCTTCGGGGATATTTGGGGAAGGGTGGGACACTCTTATCTCAATGGTGTCTTTAGACAAGAAGGCGCATCTTTTATGCTTGAAGATTTGGAAGACCCGCAATGCTAAAGTATGGAGCGATAAGACCCCATTGGCTTTCGGTGTTCAGGCGACATCATAAGCTCATATCACAACTTGGACGCAGGCTCAGGCATCTAAGATCCCGTCCACACCGCCTCGTATCATTCCTCACCCTAACACGTTCATTCTAGGATGGACTGGTTTGACAGTTATTAATGTTGATGGGGCGACTTTTGTTGACTCAGAGCAATAGGCATAGGGATTCATTTTCATATTTTCCTCAGGCTTGATTTTGGCAACAAGAAACGGGGCACTTCCGGGGCTCTGAGAAACATCCATGATGGAGGCTCGTGCAATTACCACAACACTAAACTTCGCCCGGATGCATGGCTGGAGCCGGGTCATTATTCGGTCGGACGCTTAGGTGGTAGTTAATATGTTCAATTCAGAGGCGTCAGTCATCTCATCGTTGGACGCTATTACACAAGATATTTGAGCTTTGTTCACCCATGTAGAGGGTTCTTCCCCCGTCTTCGTTAAAAGGACAACTAATGAGGCCTCCTACTGATTAGCCGGAAAAGTTGTTCATCTCCTATCTTAATATGGTCAAGTGGCCCTCTACTTGATGCACGATCTTGTCTCGTACATTCTGTTTAATAAAAGATCGTAAGTTATATTAAAAAATGTTAGTAATTGTTTGTAAGAATGACTAACTATCTTAAATGTGAATTTTGTTTGTTGGTCTAGAATTAAGAAACCGCCTTCTAAAAAAACTACTACTCGCTTCTGTCAAGACGTCCCCTACTCGCTTCTATCGAGACATAACCCTAGCCTATGGAGTTATCCCCTGTTTCCGCCGCATCCACCATGCATAGCTCTTCGGAGATCGTGTCGGCGGCGTGGTCTTCTCTGTCTCCCCTGATCGTTCTCTCCTCTTCCACTTCCTCCCCTCCTTCCCCTCCATCCTCTACACCGTTGTGTCATACTTCGTCGCCCTCCTCCCCCTCTCCGCCCCTCCATAGGTGCTGCATCGTAACCCGCCTTTTTATCCTCGTCCTCCTCCTCCCTTCCATCGCCATTGCCTGCACGGTCATCCTCTTCACTCTCGCCAACCTATGTCCCTATGGTGCGCCGACGCCGTGCGTCTCTGGGTACGATTTACTCCCGGGGTCGGTCGGTTAGGTCTCCTTCTCCCCCACGGTGGGCTTTTATGAGGGGGCAGTGGGCTTTTGTGAGGGGACGGCCGTGGACCCCTGGTGTCTGCCTCGACGTCTCTTCTCGTTCTTTGCGGCGTGGTTGGATCGACCCATGACCTTGTTCTGGGTCGGATGGTGTTGCATGGGAGTAGCAGGCGTCAAACTGGATTCCCTAGGGCTCTGGCCCATCCTAGGGTTTTGGCGCGGAACAGGCCGATATGCAGGTTCTCTCCTCGAGCCAGGCGGGCCCTCTTCACGGACAAGGGCACAAGCTCTAAGGGGTGGGTTGGTCCTCCTCCTCTTGGACGTAGAGAAGGACGCTATGGATCGGTAGGCGGGTGGTGCCCTCGGCCTCTCTTGGTGGAACCTTTATCATATTACGATCCGGCATGGGAGCATCAGCCAGGTACGGCGACTAGGAACCGGTGGCTCGAGGACTATCCCTTGACTCGGTCGGGTTTCATGCGGAAACCACTAGGGACGGGACCTAGGCCTTAGCTAGGGCGGCAGGGACCGGCTCGTGATCACGACGGTGATGCGAATGGCGGCGCGGGAAGGATGGGCCCATTGTCCATGGATCCTTTACCTATGTTAGGGTTGGGTCGTGGTTTAAGTGATGGGGTACCTATGGATCCGTTCCCTAACATGGGCCCGGGTCGTCTGTGTACAGTTGACCCCTCGGGGTGTTTTGTACACCCACATGTGATTGGGGCTACAACAAGGGGTTGGCCCTCAACTGAGTCGATTGCTAGGGACCCCAGATTCTACAACGAAGGGTTCGGTGGAAGAGAGCGTGTGTTTTCTGGAGTTCGTCTTGTTGCAGTTCCATCACCCGCCCCTAGGGGGTATGGCTGGGCTGAGATATGGGAGGGGGCGACATTCGAAGATTGGGATGGCCAATAGGCCACAAGGCGGGCGGGGGCTGGGACACAAGGACAGGAAGGAGCTCTTGAGGAGGCCCTGCCACACCTTCCCCACTGATAAACACAGGTTCGGTTTTAACAACCTAGCAGAGCGTCGCCCTCGGGAGACCCAGTGGTATTTAGGCCCCACCTTGAGCAGTGTTTGTCAGCGGAGTTTATTTTTCTTGTATTTTAATTTCTTGTTTTTTTATTTCCGCGTTGTTAGGTTTGAGTGGGTCTTGCATTATTGTTCTAGTTCAGTTTATTTAGTTAGCAGTCTTAGGTCGCCTCCACGACATCTCACCAAAACGTCATAGACGTTTCAGTAGTTACAGAGTTTTTGTGTTTGTCCCGTTTCGAGTATCCAAACATGTACCGACTCTATTAGAGGAATGAAATTTTCTTTTACTCAAAAAAAAAATTATCTTAAATGTGACGAGAATCCTATGTCCCTACTCAGTCGGGCATGGCGGAAATTCTTGAGAGATAGGACAAGTCATGACGAAAATTTAGGATATCCGATCAAAATTGATTTAGTCGTACTCCGGTATATAACAAAATAGTTTGTTTGAGTAGTATGTGAAGAGGATTTGGTATCCAATGGCAAGGACAAGGATGGCAAAACCCAACCTATTATTATTAGAAATTTAGAAATAGTAGCTCCACCAATTCCAACCACTAAACTGCCTTCAACTGTTTCATGTCTGATATTCCCATGAAAATAATTGATAAGAAGATTTCCCATTGACTTCCATTATAACCAACTCTTCTCTTAATTTCAATTAAAATTCCTACTACTTCCATGGGGGAATGGATTTGTAAACCTACCCCCTACTAAATAAATACCTAATATAGGTGAAAACTCAACTAATGCCCCATACCCAAAAATAAAATTAAAATTAAAAAAGAAAGGCAAGTATATACATCTAACTTTGACAAAAAGTGGGAACGATATAACTAACTCATTCGAATGTCGTTTAATCGAATTAATTTACTTACTCCAAACACACCTTTATTTGTTAGCATCGCTGTTTTGTGTGTTTGACCCAATCTGGCATTTGATGTTCCCACACACGTGAATCCTCATCTTCCTACATTTGTTTTACATGAAAATAATGTATCGTTGGTTTGTGTTCAACTGAGAGAAAATTATTCTGGAATTTCATTTGCTATATTAATGGGTTGTTTATCATTATACATTGTTGGTTAGTGGTTAGATACAAGCTCTCTAAACCCTTTCTGCCACAACACTCAAAAACTATGACTATGGTCATGGTTTTTATCATGGCCTACGCTATGGTTATGATCTCTCTTCTACACAATCTCTTTTTCGCTCTTTTCTCTTTGGATCCTGTGAAGCTTTTTTCTGCTAGGGTTTCTTTCAAGATGTCCCTAGCCATCGCGACGTTGGCCTTCTCCCGCCACCAACGAAGCGGCTCCCGACATGTTTCGGTCTCCCCTCTGATCCGGGGGTTTCGTCACTACAGTCGTCGTCCCTGATGCTGCCGCCGCCATCCTTGAAGCTGCCGCCGCCGTCTCGGATGCTGCCGCCATCTCTCGAGTCATCCCTAAAGTCGTCGTCGTCGGATCTGCAAGCGCAGCCGACGCGTCCTTCTCCCTGGCCTCCACTGCCTCGACCCCTTTCACGATTATGGATCTGGCTAATCGAAAGGGTCTTTTATTTTATTTTATTTGAGTTTGTTTTTGCAGGAAATGATTTCTCTAGGGAGGGGAGCATTAGGGACTGACTCTGGGAGGGGTCCCTAGACGATACTCTGCCTCCCACCACCACCATTATTGTTGAGGTCTCTGATCTCTGATCTCCGGTATCCCCTTCCCCCCTCTATCTTCTTTCCTTGCCCATGGGGCGTCAAAATACTGTCTGCGACGATTCTGGTATTACAAGGATCAATGACCCATTGTTCGTTAAAACTATCATTTTCGTGGTCGAGGAGCATGTTCCTCGATGCACAACATTTTAATTGATTTAAAGTTATAAAAGTTGCACCTTTCGTTAAAAAAATACATTTTTGGTTTATATTGTCATATATTCGCATGTGGATAAGTGTTTTAAGTATTATTATTATTATTATTATTATTATTATTATTATTATTATTATTATTATTATTATTATTATTATTATTATTATTATTATTATTATTATTATTATTATTATTACGATCAATCATATTTGTTTTCATCTTTTTTTTTGAAAATAAGTTGTAGCTTTCATTAATAAAAACCGAAATTCATTACAGTGGTCATGGCCCTTAAGAAGGACAGGGTCCAATAAGTCTCAAAGACGAACCGATCCAAAACATACTCAGTTATGGAAAACATTATAGTGCAGGGAAAGTAACTAAAATAGGAAATAAAAACAATAATAAAACAGAAAAGCAAATCCAAAGGTGCACATTGCCCGTAACAGCTCAAGGTGGGGCCTAAACGCTACTTGATCCCTGCTTTCTAAGGACTCGTCTCGTCGACCCAACGACTGATTGAACCACCGAACTTGAACCAGGCAATAAGGCGGGGAGGATCAGCTCTCCCTAGGGACCCCTCCCAGAGTCGATCCCTGGAGCCATGAATTCTTCTCATTTCTCCTAGCGAGGCTGTTTTCCACCCCTCGCCTGATCATCTAGCGGCTCCACCGATGTGTCCCTCTTCTGGCCACTCGGCTCCTGCTGCGAACACCCAGGACGGCCTATCGTAGACAATTGGCCGACGCCCCAGGTGGACGGCTCCTTTCCTAGTCGAAACCAACCTCGTAAACCCAAATTAGGTATCAGGTCCACGGTCGTACGGGTTGTCTTCTACCGGGCCAATCCGGTTCTTGGTATTGGATCTAGGGTCAGCGAGGCAAATCCCAGTGGTGGTGGTGGTGGTCCGTAGGGCCGATCTGCTTTGGCGATCTTGAACTCTAGAAGGTGTTCCCCATAACGAGGAACTCCCGGGACCTCCCACTCGCAATCCATAACCATGTGGCCAATTATGGCACCATTGAAACAAAAAGTCGCGAGCTTAGCATAAGTGAGGGTGACACGGATCGACTCCGGGTAGTCTCGGAAGCTTATAATCATTGTACGTCGGAGAGGTCTCTTCACGTCCATCCAGAACTGGACCTTCACAGTTTCACCCCAACACATACCCCACTTATCACACGGGGTATCTACATGTTCTCCTAGGGCTGCTCCGATTTCCTCCCCGCTGGCCTTTGTACGGACAAGAGGTAGGATGCCCCGAGCAAAGACCTAGAGATGGTACATGTCAAACCGAGGGAGGTCCCTAGACATGGGATCCAAGATCTCCCCGAGTAGTAGCAAATGGCCATGGAAGCACCATATGGTTCATTCTGGCGGACCCAAGTCCTATCCGTCGATGACCGGAAGTAAAAAACCAGAGTACCCAACTCGAGATCCTTGACGACCACCCCCGTCGCAGTGCGACCCCAAGCCCGAGTGATGACCTCCAACATGAGTTCCTTTCGCGGCAGAGTCGAAGCGGCTAGATGGTCCGCTAAGCCAAACTGAAGGCGAGCTAGGGTTTGAGGATCTGGCGGGTTGTAGGGCAGCACCACCACGACCGCCTCCTCCTCTGTAATGCAGCACGCCGAGAACTCCTCCTGAAGATCCCCTGTAATTGAGGGGTGAGTAGGAGGGGTTGAGAACCCTTTCAAGCATGACGGATGGGTTGAAAGCCAAGAACTGTCTCAGATTAGTCCTTGTGGCGCCCGGAGCCGGAGGAGACGAGGCCCGTGTAGGGAAGGATTGTGCCGCTCCAATTGGAAGTTTATATATTGAGGGATCAACCCTTCCCGCCGTCACTCCCGGGAGGAGAAACTTTGGGAAGGGTAGCTTCAGGATCTCCAAGGACAGACCCGAGGGAGGCTGCGCCTAGGTTGACCTTCCCCGCTTCGGCTTAGGGTTTCCCAGAGGCGACGTCGTGGATCCATGCTCGAACATGACCACTGATTGCTCCTCGAGGCGGGGGGAAGCGATGATACCACTTCCGGAACAAAAGAGGACGGTGGTGAATGAGGGTTTTGACTAGGTTTCCTCTTCTTCTTTTTCCGGATAGACTTGACAAAACTCTTAGGGGGGGCGGGGGCATAACAAGAAGAGAGGGAGGAGGATCACCTGGAGATGGTGAACCTCAACAACATGCGAGAGTGACAACAGAACCGTCATGGTCGCAAAATGTACAAGCACAGGCGGCACAGAAAATACAGGACAGATAGTCAAATTCTCAGTAGTTGCTAACAAGTTCTGTAGGTAAAGTACGTGTTTGTAGGGATAACAAGTCAAGCTTTTAAACATTTCAAGTCAAAGTTTTCATGCAAATTATGAATTTTAAAAAATGAGTATGAAAGTTTCCTATCTTGAATAGGCCAATGGGGGCATAGATGTGGATGGTTTGTTCAACTTGTTTGAGGGTTTACAATCACGTCACTATGAGATGTGAATGTGATTGTCATGGTCTAACATATCTTATCCACAAATTTTTACCAAAGCTTTGGATTTTCATTTTGTAGTTTGTGATTCTCTCTATGTAATGTGTGGTGTGAGACTACGAGGGCTTATAAATTATAATTTTTTATTGATATGTAGATTATTACATAGTGTGAACTGTATTTGAAGATGATTCTATACGTAGGGTATAAGATGAAAGAAAAAACTATTTCTAGGAGATGATAAGTTAATCCTCAATATTTTTGTGCTATTTTTAGTGTTGTTTCAGAGAAATAGGAAAAAATGTTATCAAGTTTAGTCTCGAGCTCGAGAAAATCGGTATAATATCATTTTTAGTGGAGTAGATAATTGTCAAATTGAAAGAGGGCAAAGAGAAATGGAGGTGAGGGGAACAGAACCCCGTCGGCGACGCGCCCAGCCGTGACCGAGGCTGCCGCCGGCGAGAAGGGGAAAGGAATTAGGGTTGGGTTGGGTTGTGAACAGGGAGAGATTTTGGAGACTGATTGTTCTCAATAGTGGACGCGTGAGAGCATGCGGACCGGTGACCTCGTTTGGTCTCAGTCCTTTGTGGCTCTGCCCACGCTTCTCTCTCCTCTGGTGTTGCGTTTTGCCGGATCTTCTTTCCCTTCTCTGGCGTCATGGACTCAGATCTGGTCGTGGGACAGCTTTCCGCCCTGTCAATGGTGAAGATTGTTGCAGATCTGGGTTTTTTGGCGAGGTTGGGGTGGTTGGCTCCTGTCCTCGCGGTGGTGGACGGTTCGATTCAGCATCGCTTGCCTCCTCCTTGAATGGGACGCGCTTCATCGGAACTTCTGCCGAGGATCGTGGTGGCTCGGGCCGTGGTCGCTGTTGATGGGTCACTGACGCTCTGCTTCTCTTCGATGCTACTGTAGGTTCTTCCTCCTCCCTCTTCTCCCTTCCTCTCTGAAACGTTTTGGCTTTCCTCTGTTCCCGACCAATATTGGCTCGGCCTCGCCGTTTGGGTGCTGGCCCCGGCGAGGGCTTCAGGTATTTGTGACCCTGTTTGGAAGCCTTATGTTTTTGTTGAAGGGTTTTGAGGGTTCTGGTGCTTTTGCACCGGTTTGTCTCTGCCGCTGCGGGGTTGGCCGCCGGCACAGGATAGGGCTCCTTCCTCTTTTTGAGGCTGGCAGTCCTATTGAGATGGGAGCGTTTAATGCTTATTTTGGTTTCGGTAAGAGTTGTTTTGGGTGTTGGTGGCCTCTGGTTTCTGTGTGTTCTTCAAGGTTCATTTGTTCGGTTACTTTGGGTTGAGTCCTTCGTTGGAGCTCTGGCAGCACATCATCTCCTCTCAACATTCATCCTGTTTCAACAACCTCATCTTCATCCTTAGAGATACATTCTCTCGGAAGGCTTGTTCCAAGCATCAAGGAGCCTCAACACATCCTACTTCAGGATTTTCAACAAATTTCTCTCACAACACAACAACTCAATCTCTTGATGCAAGGGCAATCATCTGCAGAGTCTGCTCTTTGGAATTCATTACTCACATTATCAGGGCTCCCAATTGCTCATTTCATTCTTCACTGGTTCAGCTTAATTACAACCTTATTCAAGCATTAGGACATCATTTGCCTTCCATCTTCATCTCTACAAGGCTACTATAGCAAGGATAATCAGTGTTTCCTTCACTCCACTACAGAGCATTTCAAGCACCGCTAGGTTGAGTCTGCACATCTTGGCTCCCTCATCCCAACTCATTGTCTCACTCAGTTCTCTTTCGGAAGGGCATTGCTCAATTGATTATCTAATGTTTTCTTTGGTTGTAATTTCTGTTCATCTTCATGACTTGTTTTTGGGTAGTTTCGGCTACTGTTTTCACTCTTAATCTGTAGCTGGATTGATTTTTTTGTAACCTTTTTCTTCCTCGGGAGAGGGTAATTTATCTTATGCTTTCGCTGATAAAAAAAGAAGATAATTGTCAACTTTTTTTAGGTGCACAGTTACTGAATCCATTAAAAATGAATGCCCTTTTTTTGCGAAAGGAGTAGAATTTTATTATTCTAATTATGAAAAGACAAATAAGTGCATCAGAGACTCTCTGACCACGAAGAACATGGCAAGAACATTTAAGAGTATTTTCTACTCTTTTCATAGTAGAACCGTCCTCGACGGAGATGAGTTGGTGCCGCATGGGCAAGGACAGAATATGGGTGGGGGGAAAGGGATACCGGAGATTCGGAGGGACCTCGACGGTAATAGTGATGGTGGGAGGCAAAGCATTGTCTGGGGACCCCTCCCAGGGCCAGTCCCCGATGCTCTGTCGATGCCTCATCCCTCCCAGCGGGGCCTCTTCCCCACTTGTGGTGAGCTAACCCATGTCGCGCCAGGTGCATCCTTCCCTAGAGCTTTAGCAGCCTCACCCGTTTGATACCCAGGGCTGGAACTTCAACACGGTGCGCTCTAGTCTGGGCGCATCCTCTACCTCCGAACCCTCCAGTCTGGAGTGACCGAGCGGTAGCAATCGAATTAGCAGAGAGATGATCCAGTCTCAGCCCCCCCGACATCCCTTGTGTAAACGGATCCCAGGAGAGAGGTGGAGGATCACCCAAAGCGGCCTATCTCGGTTGACAAGCTAGTATCTCGGTTGGGAACCCGGGGACCCATATTAGGTAACGGGTCCAATATTATGCCGGCTTCCCCACCACGAGATGACATAGCGTTAGGTAACGGGTCCATTGTCAACGGCCGCAATTCCACGGCCCCCAGATATCCGCCGCGTTTGGTGCATGATCCATCCATGACCATCAGTTGCGGGCGACGCTAGCGAGGGCGATGTCCACCCAACGGTGCATAATGCAGCAGCCCCCGTCGGTACACCGACTATCTCCAAACCCTAACAGGCACCCCTCGGGGCTATGGATCAGCATCCGATATCCATTCCCTCATTCGTTTCCGCACCTAGTATCGGGAAACCCTAAGTGAGGATGTCTCCATCATGGTCCACCGCATCCCAACTCGATCACAGGTCCAGCCCCAAGTACGGGTCTTTACAGACGTGACCGAGACGACAACCGAGAACTCCGTAACGTCCCGGATCATCCCCACCGGAAGGCGATGAGACTGAAGTTGCAGCGACCCTGGCTGAGATGGAACCCTAGACCAGGCAGTTGGCCCCCTAGGCACCAGAGCGAGGTCTTGGCGTTGATGAGCCCCGATAAGCGGGGTAGGGTTTGGGCCACGTGGAGATGGCCTATAGCGTGTAGCCGAAGCCACCGAGACCCTCCGCACCCAATTACGATGCTCCTAATGCCGACAACAAGAAAATGCACCAGGGGGTTGGGGGGCAATCCTCGCGGACCGAAAAATTCCAACGATTCCCTCGAAGCCGAAGTCGGGGTCACAACGTCCACCGATAGATGAGGCCAAGCTGAGATCTAGGAGAGAGAGGAGGGGGCGGTGGTGACATGACTCGCAGGTCAGACGGATGGATACTAGACGAGAATGGTGAGAGAGGCCGAGGGGACATGGCGATCGGATTATGAGTCACCGGAACTACAAGAGGGACGAGGACGGGGAGAGGCGCCGAAGGTTGCGGAAAAGCCACCCACTCCCACCCGTAGTTAAACCCCGCACTAGGTGTGTTTTGCGAGGTCAACTGGATGGGATATACGAATATCGGGACGGCGAAACCGACGGACACAGGCGACGCGGTAGTGGCGGAGAATTGGAGATCTATAGCAGCGACAGGCTAGGGTAGGCTCTCAAAATGAGAGACAAAAAACAATGTATTTGGTTTGATAGGCTTGTAAACCTGTTAAATGAATACCCCTCTCGAAATAGTAAACATTATATTTTACAGTTAAAATATCGTTATTATTTTTTTATATTTTGTTCAATACAAGGACATAACTATGTTTTAAAAAAAGTTGAGAACCTTTATGACATTTTTTCTCTTATGTTTATTATAAATATAACTTCATTAAAAATATAGAAAAGAAAAAATATCAAAGTAAAACTCTTTCTGTTAGGGTTGAGAGCGCTCAGCCCTAGCTGCCCCAAGCCGCTGTTCAGGATGTCTCTACCGTGTAAACCTTCATCACAAAAAGACTACTCGTGAGTCTATTCCTTACGATCTTGTTTTTATTCTCTTCTGTGCCTCTACATGTATCGGAAGGATGATGTCTACTCTATGATGATCCATGACTCCCTATTACAGTGGTGATCGCCCTCTCCGTGTTAGCCTCCCACGCTAGGAGCGAACACACGACCATAGTGGGAGAGGCTTTCGTTGGCCCAAACAATTAGACGAATCAAGCAAGGTTTTCTATACAGCCTCGCCAGGTTCAATGAGGAAACTACTAGAAAGTAGAACGTTAGAGAGGAGAAGCGCCCACCCCCATCACAATCGGCTACTGATGATCGCCCTTCTCCACTAGTTCTTGTGCTCCCACCCCGAACCAGACACACCACTTCGCAAGTTAGAGACCATTTTATGTGGATCCACGAGCATTCAGGCTATTATTGTTGGCCTCAGGTTGAGAAAGAATTGGTTACTTTTACTTTTTATGTTCTTATTTCCCATAGGTTATGTCTCAGTCCTTATTTGGTTACAAAAACCCGTCTATGCCTGGGTATTGTTAGAGGATTAGTTGTAGATCTGACTATCCGTCTATATCAAGATGGTCTACTCCCCCACTATTTTCTTCTTTCGATCGTTTGAAGTAATAATATTTGTTTCTTTCGCTAAAAAAAATAAGTATAACTTATTTTTTCACTTCATTTATTTTCTCATGTATCAAACTTGAAATACCTTTTTACTATTTCCATGCGAATAATGATAGTAAAAATACCCCAAATGAGTTGAGATATTTTAATTGGACTCACGACAATATCAACCTTTCAGATAAGAATGATATTATACTATTATAATTTATTTGTAACTTAAATAATGTGGGTTGGCTCGGAGAGAGAATTGAAGAGTCTTAGAGATTATAAAGAGTCTAAGGGACTAGTCGGCCCTAACTTTCTTCTTCTATGGGTGATCCTTCAATCTCTGGCGCTATCAAGTTCGTCTTCCTCATAGTAAGAGCAAGGACATCCGTTCTAGGGCTAAGGAGAGCTATGGGCATCCGTCGAGGACTAGGTTTTGGGCGCCGCCTCTTTGGTGAACTTCAGGTAAGAGTCTCGTCTTTCCCCTTCGTAGTTATCTTCACGTGACGGTTA